>OX352762.1:56591745-57307861 GCA_947095585.1 Nephrocerus scutellatus | reverse complement strand
AGTAAAAGGAGGGGTAAATCTTCCAAATAATCAAGAGCTGTTTTAGCTCTACGGTAGAGTCATTTTGAAGGGGAAACGAACAACTTGACAGCCTGAAAAAAATCTGAGGCAGAGTTTTACTAAAAAAAATTAACTTTATACTACTACGTAGTACGTAGTATGTACTATACTACCGCCGCAGCAACAGCGCATTGTGTCTCGGCATCGGCAATAATCCTTAAAACTCAATATAAGCTGCATTTTATATGCCGAGCGAGTTCGGAATTCGAATGTTAAAACCAGCCAAAACCAGCCAAACAGCAGGTTTTCACAATTACAAAGAAGGAATTCGACAGTGCAATTATTTGCTATATTGCTTTCAACAAAATGAGTTAGGTATTTTTTGTGGTTAACGGCTGATTAAAGCAACAGCCATAACTAACCAAATTTTGGAAAATTTTTTGTTTCATGTGTTTGCCAACTTATCCATATATAATTTTTAAAAGTCGACTCTGGTGGTGAGAATTATAAATAAAAATTTGGTTAAATATTTCTTAACCAAAAATTTTTTTTTGCTTAACGCTAACCATTTTCTATCCAATGTGTTTGTTGTTGTAATTTTTTTTTCTTTGTTGTAATCAATTGCTATTGGTTTTTTTTTGTTTTGGTTAACGCTAAACCATTTTCTGGTCTATCCAATGTGTTTGGTGTTGTAATTTTTATTTTTTTTGTTGAAAGCAATATAGCAAATATGTATAGCAATTGTTGTTCCTCGGCAAGTAAAATACGGCTATAAAGTCATTGTTTGAGGTTAATTTAAACATTTTCTGTTTAATTTTCACATTCCTCAAAAAAATTTTGTTTGTTTATGTTAAATCTTGTTCGGATTAAGTTTCTGTGGGAATTATTTTAGGAAATAATATTTCGAGATGTTGCGCTGTCTATTTTCCTCTAGCCGTATTTGGACACGGGTAAGATCTTTATTTCGGATAGTTAAAAATATGAAATTTTTATACTTAATACTAAACTATTATTTTTTTTACAGCAACACGCTTTTTTGTCTCCTTCCAACAAATCGCGTAGTCAAATCAGAAATAAAGCTTCAACGCCGATGAACACAGTAATAATGTTTGTTCCTCAACAAGAAGTAACCAGTCTAAATTTATGTTAAAGTAAATAATTATTTCTTTGTTGTTTTAAGGCGTGGGTAGTGGAGAGAATGGGGCGGTTTCATCGAATAATGGAACCAGGACTTAATATCCTTCTGCCAATTATAGATAAAATTAAATACGTTCAAAGTCTGAAAGAAATAGCTATAGATGTCCCTAAGCAAAGTGCAATTACTTCTGATAATGTGACCCTTAGCATTGACGGCGTGTTATATTTAAGGATCATAGATCCTTATAAATGTGATATAAAAATTTAATTAAGATTTGTTCATTAAAATTTAGAAATTGCATTCATTTTTAATAAAGCTTCTTACGGTGTTGAGGATCCCGAATTTGCTATTACGCAACTCGCACAAACTACGATGAGATCAGAATTAGGTAAAATGTCTTTGGATAAAGTGTTCAGGGAAAGAGAATCACTAAATGTCAGCATTGTTGATTCAATTAATAAAGCAAGCGAAGCCTGGGGAATAGCTTGTTTACGTTACGAAATTCGAGATATTAGGGTAAGTGTAATAAAGATTTCAAAAATAAAGCAGTTTTTTATTTATGTCATAATTCTTTTCCGGTAAAGCTAAACAATAAAAAAAAATAATAAACACTTAGGCCCTTCCGAAATAAATAAGTCAGTAAAATCGTCCAAATTGATTCCATATACTAATTTTGCCAAAAAATCAAAATAAAAATTGTCTTAGTTACACATCTTTGTGATTTTGGAAACCAAAATAGAATTTTAGAATTGTACAAGAAAGAGATAGAAAAATAGCAATAAAATGAGAATTTAAACCTATTAAATGAAGATAACTCGTCCTAAAAATGTGGTTATTACATGTTTTAAATATGTCTGTTATATATAACGAACGATCTGAATAATAAATCTCAGATATTATACAGTTACCTTCTCGTGTTCACGAAGCCATGCAAATGCAAGTAGAGGCTGAGAGAAGAAAACGTGCTGCAATTTTGGAATCTGAAGGTGTTCGTGAGGCGGAGATTAACATCGCAGAGGGAAAGCGAAAATCTCGTATTCTAGCTTCAGGTAAGTTTATATGTAAGATATTTAGTTGTTAACCTTTATAGTGGCATAGATGATGTAGCAGCCGATAACAGCATGGAACCAGAAATACGCGCACGGTTGCTTAAAGCCAACAAAGCCTACGTCGTCTGTCAGGACTCTTCAAATACAGGAACTTAACCATAACATCCAAGCTGCTGGTATATAAGGCAATGGTCATTCCAGTAAATACATAAAGATCCGAGACTTGGGTGCTTAGCAAAAAGCATTCTGACCTGTAGCCGCGTTCGAGAGAAAAGTCTCACGGATAATTGTTGGCCCCGTATGTGAGGAAGGGCGATTCGGGAGACTATAATGATGACATCTACGACCGTAACCGCGATGTCGACAACGTGAAGGTTATTAAGTCCGGTGGGCACGACACCTAGCTCGCATAAGCGAAGAGGATCCTGCTCGGAAAGTCCTTGCGGTAGGATTTATGGAGCACGACAGCGATTTCGGCTTAGCCTACGCTGGAAGGATGACGTAGACCAGGACGCCCAGAGTTTAGGGACGCAAAACTGGATGACATTGGCTCAAAATCGGAAGCGGTGGAGAGATTTTGCGGGAGGCCGGGCCCGGATCCCTGTTGTAGAGCCAAATATGATAGTGATAATGATAAATGATGTGCATGAGTAAATCTTAATCTTAATATATAAAAATAAAACTTTGTATGTCTGTTCGCGGATAACTCGAAGACCGTTTATTCGATATAGTTGGGATGTTGGTGTTGAGTGGGTTGGCGTGGTGGGTTGGCGTGGCGGGTGGTTGTGGGTGGGTGTTTGTATGAGGTTGATTCGAAGAACGTGCATTTAGATAGAGGTGATTTTATGTTGTGGCGTGGAGGTTGGGGGGTATCTTAAGATGGGTCTTGGAAGGTTTTAGAGGTCCGTTTGGTGATGGCATCCAGAAAACGCTGGGTATTTCAGATAGTATACGATAAAACCTCAAAGGCGGTTAACAGATTTGGGTTTCAATTCAACTCTAATTTGCGTTTCCGTGCTTTTAAACCTTAGTTAACTATGTGTTGACTAGATCATTAAAACGTTTTAATATGTACCTTTGTACCTTTAGTTGGAGAAGAATGCCCTCAACATCGACGTGCATAAAATAAATTTGTATGCATAATCCGTTTTTGCTCAAGGTCAAAAATGTCAAAAATTGTTGGGGGCCCCTCCCTGTCGGGATGTGAGCGAACTTGCTCCTTGTTGCTCATCCGAATTCGCGAATTGTATGTGTTGAATCTTTCGCACAGCATTAAGTGGTGGTTTTTTCTTCAGATTTAGTAGCTTGAGGTGCTTGGCGCTACGAAACACACGACGAACGGTAGATTTAATTGCAGCAACACCAGCTGCTTCTCTAATTAGAGCCGTCGATACAGCTGAATTGGAGCCTAGTCTGACAATTTTACGTTATTGTAAGAATTTAAATAATTATTAATAGCATGATTACTCCGATTGATTCCAAGCGATTGCACGCCTAGATAAGCATTTCTAATGGTAAACCATTTTTTTTGCCTTCTCTGACAATTTCAAACAGTTATTTTTACCCGTGCTTTAAAAAAATAAGGCAAAACCTTTTGTTGAGATTTCACAAATTCATCCACTTTGTCTATAATCTGGATTCGTAGCAATTATGTAATGTAATGTGGCTCTTTTAACTTCCTTAGTTTGGTTAGGACTAAAACACGTTTTTTGGGTTTATTAAATTCTAATTTTATTTCATTTTAACAATGTCAATCGAAATGCTGGCAATGGCGGCGATGTTGTAGAATAGAATGATAAAATGCAAGAAAGAGAAATACAAGAGGAAGTATTCCGTGAACTGCTCTGCCAATGTGACTTTTCTCATTTTTTTGTTTTTCGTACTGTTGCCTGACTGTTCACGAATCTGCCATCACAATAAAGTAGTAGATTAATTTAGTCAATTCAACTCAGCCTCCAACTCAGTTGGTAGTTGAATTGGAAGTTGAGTTGAATTGACAGAATTCATTGATATAAATCCAAAATTCTGGGCTCCATAATAACTCCGGTGTTATTATAACTCCTCCTGTACGTATTGATGATATGAGTTAATTTTAAATGAGACGAATTACTGATTAACTTTGTATAAGTATAACTAGTATTAAAGCATATAAATATGTATAAAAAATTGTTGTTTGGACTTGCTCAGCATTTCCTCCGTAAGCAATCCTGGTAAAGTGGTTATACCGCCACGACTCGGGATCAAGAACTGATGATATGCTTGCTATAATTGGAAAGTTTACTTGATCACACAGTACTGTTAGGATAAATCAGTCGAATTATTTGTCTTCATCCGGGCTTATAATTACCAATAGGTCTTTTAAGAATGCCATCATCAAGTTGAGAGGTGGCAACCTTTCATCTTTGACCAACACTAAATCATTAACTTGAACATTCGTTTTCGGCTGTAACCACTTCGGTCGAGATTGTAGCTGGTTTAAATACTCACTACTCCAACGACACCAAAAATGTTGGTTCATCTGGGTGATTTCACGCCATTTGGTGGAAATCTTGGTCATTGATGCACTATCAGGCTCGGGTAAATCTCTTGCTATGTCTCCGTTAAGAAAGTGGTTCGGTGTGATAGCGGTTAAGTCATCAGGGTCCGGACCGACGTGAATGTACATAATGGTCGACTGTTTAGACAACCTTCTATCTCTGTGAGAACGGTTATCCATTCCTCGAATGTGTAAGAAGTAAAAAAAGTAAAAGTAAAAAATTCTCTTCAAATGATACTTAACTGACTTTACCCCCGCCTCCCAGATTCCACCAAAATGTGGGGCGGCTGGCGGTATGAAATGCCATTGTGTTGATCGGTTAGACAGGAACGGTAGTATGTATTTCTCCATTTGATTCAACCACAGTTTTTCTTGCGATTTTAATTAGTTGGTAGCCCCAACGAAAGTCGTACCGCAGTCGCTATAAATGTGGCAACACATATTTCGTCTGGCTAAAAATCGCTTGAGTGCGGCAAGAAACGTTGCTGTTTCCATTTCCCCAACGAGCTTCATGTGCATGGCGCGGGTAGCTAAGCATACGGAAATCACTAGATATCCTTTGTACGTAATCTTTCCACGACCTTTGGACACTCTAACGTTAATCGGACCAGCAAAATCGACTCCGGTTGAACTAAATACGAAAGTAGGTTGAACTCGAAAAAACGAAGAGTTCCCATTCTCTGTTCGACCGCTTTCGCTCGTGACATGTAGCATTTCAAGCACCTTTGTAATACTGCACGAACGGTTTTTCTAGCGGTAATAATCCAGAATTTTTGATGTAGGTAAGTCAGCACTAATTGAGGCACTACATGGAGCGTAGGATTGTGGAAATCAGTAATTAGCATGGTGGTAAAGACATGTTCGACAGTGTCGGCTAATAAAACTGCTCCCATTAATTTGAGCCGAGGTATCGTTGGAGGATTTATTGGAGATACCTTTGGTTTCGATGTTATTAAATGTGAGTTGAAACATTTGTTATCTAATGATGTTCGCAAATAAATGCATGTTGCATATGCCTTATCGGACGCATCGGAAAATTCGTGTAGTTCGACAATTCGGGTGTCGGGTGTGACTGATAGCCATCGTGGTAGCGTAACCAGTGTTAAAGAGTAAAGATCAGAAACGTACTGCAACCATTTTTTTTAGGTTTTGATATATCGAATCATCCCAGTCTAGGTCTTCGATCCATAACCCTTGTATGATTAATTTCGCTGGGAGTATGATACGGTGTAATAAATCCTAGTGGGTCATATAACCGAGCTATAGTAGATAGAAGATTTCGTTTGGTTGCTGGTTTGGTTATTTCAGATTGCAGATCAAAATTGAATTTAAAGCCAAAGGTGTCTTCTGAGGGTGTCCAGTAAATACCGAGTGTTTTAACTGATTCGTTAAGGTTCAATTCGAGTGGTATGCGTATTTCACGGTCCTGTTCGGAAATTGCTGATAACAATTCCACATCATTACTAGCCCATTTACGTAATTGCAGTTTGGCATTCTGGCAAATACGGATGAGTTCATTTGTAACTGCAAACTTTGCTTTATGTTCTCAGCTCCAGCAAACACGTCATCAACGTCGATTGAATAGATTAGCACCTAATATGCAACAGGATATTGATGTTGATAATCATGAGCTATTTGTTGTATCGTTCTAGATATGCTTCTTCAAATCTATCTGCCATGTCGGTTTCTATACAGTCGTTAGTGATGTCCAACTTGTTCAAAATTAAGACCCGATCATTTTCCCGAAACTCTTGACACGTGCCTTCTATTTTCTCAATTCGTTTACGAAAATATACTCGTGTTTTTCGCCCTTGAGTATCTTTCTTATAATTACTCAAAATTTTAACCACCGACGAGTACAAATTGTTTTGTCGACTCACCAAGGCATTTAAATCAGTGTCAGCCATTTTATGAAGACCTCAGAATGCCTAACCTTATATATGGCCAATGCTATGCATGCTATGACCAACGTTATATATGGCCAATGTTATATATGACCGACGTTATATGACCAATGAAGTCCGTACAGTACAATATAATGCAAGTAAACTTATCAAAAAATCCAGTAGTGGAATGTCCAAATTATATAGATTGTTGCGGATATAGAATATTTCTGGGTTTCGGCACCAATGTTGAGATGATGTAGCAGCCGATAACAGCATGGAACCAGAAATACGCGCACGGTTGCTTAAAGCCAACAAAGCCTACGTCGTCAGTCAGGACTCTTCAAATACAGGAACTTAACCATAACATCCAAGCTGCTGGTATATAAGGCAATGGTCATTCCAGTAAATACATAAATATCCGAGACTTGGGTGCTTAGCAAAAAGCATTCTGACCTGTAGCCGCGTTCGAGAGAAAAGTCTCACGGATAATTGTTGGCCCCGTATGTGAGGAAGGGCGATTCGGGAGACTATAATGATGACATCTACGACCGTAACCGCGATGTCGACAACGTGAAGGTTATTAAGTCCGGTGGGCACGACACCTAGCTCGCATAAGCGAAGAGGATCCTGCTCGGAAAGTCCTTGCGGTAGGATTTATGGAGCACGACAGCGATTTCGGCTTAGCCTACGCTGGAAGGATGACGTAGACCAGGACGCCCAGAGTTTAGGGACGCAAAACTGGATGACATTGGCTCAAAATCGGAAGCGGTGGAGAGACTTTGCGGGAGGCCGGGCCCGGATCCCTGTTGTAGAGCCAAATATGATAGTGATAATGATAAATGATGTGCATGAGTAAATCTTAATCTTAATATATAAAAATAAAACTTTGTATGTCTGTTCGCGGATAACTCGAAGACCGTTTATTCGATATAGTTGGGATGTTGGTGTTGAGTGGGTTGGCGTGGTGGGTTGGCGTGGCGGGTGGTTGTGGGTGGGTGTTTGTATGAGGTTGATTCGAAGAACGTGCATTTAGATAGAGGTGATTTTATGTTGTGGCGTGGAGGTTGGGGGGTATCTTAAGATGGGTCTTGGAAGGTTTTAGAGGTCCGTTTGGTGATGGCATCCAGAAAACGCTGGGTATTTCAGATAGTATACGATAAAACCTCAAAGGCGGTTAACAGATTTGGGTTTCAATTCAACTCTAATTTGCGTTTCCGTGCTTTTAAACCTTAGTTAACTATGTGTTGACTAGATCATTAAAACGTTTTAATATGTACCTTTGTACCTTTAGTTGGAGAAGAATGCCCTCAACATCGACGTGCATAAAATAAATTTGTATGCATAATCCGTTTTTGCTCAAGGTCAAAAATGTCAAAAATTGTTGGGGGCCCCTCCCTGTCGGGATGTGAGCGAACTTGCTCCTTGTTGCTCATCCGAATTCGCGAATTGTATGTGTTGAATCTTTCGCACAGCATTAAGTGGTGGTTTTTTCTTCAGATTTAGTAGCTTGAGGTGCTTGGCGCTACGAAACACACGACGAACGGTAGATTTAATTGCAGCAACACCAGCTGCTTCTCTAATTAGAGCCGTCGATACAGCTGAATTGGAGCCTAGTCTGACAATTTTACGTTATTGTAAGAATTTAAATAATTATTAATAGCATGATTACTCCGATTGATTCCAAGCGATTGCACGCCTAGATAAGCATTTCAAATGGTAAACCATTTTTTTTGCCTTCTCTGACAATTTCAAACAGTTATTTTTACCCGTGCTTTAAAAAAATAAGGCAAAACCTTTTGTTGAGATTTCACAAATTCATCCACTTTGTCTATAATCTGGATTCGTAGCAATTATGTAATGTAATGTGGCTCTTTTAACTTCCTTAGTTTGGTTAGGACTAAAACACGTTTTTTGGGTTTATTAAATTCTAATTTTATTTCATTTTAACAATGTCAATCGAAATGCTGGCAATGGCGGCGATGTTGTAGAATAGAATGATAAAATGCAAGAAAGAGAAATACAAGAGGAAGTATTCCGTGAACTGCTCTGCCAATGTGACTTTTCTCATTTTTTTGTTTTTCGTACTGTTGCCTGACTGTTCACGAATCTGCCATCACAATAAAGTAGTAGATTAATTTAGTCAATTCAACTCAGCCTCCAACTCAGTTGGTAGTTGAATTGGAAGTTGAGTTGAATTGACAGAATTCATTGATATAAATCCAAAATTCTGGGCTCCATAATAACTCCGGTGTTATTATAACTCCTCCTGTACGTATTGATGATATGAGTTAATTTTAAATGAGACGAATTACTGATTAACTTTGTATAAGTATAACTAGTATTAAAGCATATAAATATATATAAAAAATTGTTGTTTGGACTTGCTCGGCATTTCCTCCGTAAGCAATCCTGGTAAAGTGGTTATACCGCCACGACTCGGGTTCAAGAACTGATGATATGCTTGCTATAATTGGAAAGTTTACTTGATCACACAGTACTGTTAGGATAAATCAGTCGAATTATTTGTCTTCATCCGGGCTTATTTTCGTAATTGGTCTTTTAAGAATGCCATCATCAAGTTGAGAGGTGGCAACCTTTCATCTTTGACCAACACTAAATCATTAACTTGAACATTCGTTTTCGGCTGTAACCACTTCGGTCGAGATTGTAGCTGGTTTAAATACTCACTACTCCAACGACACCAAAAATGTTGGTTCATCTGGGTGATTTCACGCCATTTGGTGGAAATCTTGGTCATTGATGCACTATCAGGCTCGGGTAAATCTCTTGCTATGTCTCCGTTAAGAAAGTGGTTCGGTGTGATAGCGGTTAAGTCATCAGGGTCCGGACCGACGTGAATGTACATAATGGTCGACTGTTTAGACAACCTTCTATCTCTGTGAGAACGGTTATCCATTCCTCGAATGTGTAAGAAGTAAAAAAAAGTAAAAGTAAAAAATTCTCTTCAAATGATACTTAACTGACTTTACCCCCGCCTCCCAGATTCCACCAAAATGTGGGGCGGCTGGCGGTATGAAATGCCATTGTGTTGATCGGTTAGACAGGAACGGTAGTATGTATTTCTCCATTTGATTCAACCACAGTTTTTCTTGCGATTTTAATTAGTTGGTAGCCCCAACGAAAGTCGTACCGCAGTCGCTATAAATGTGGCAACACATATTTCGTCTGGCTAAAAATCGCTTGAGTGCGGCAAGAAACGTTGCTGTTTCCATTTCCCCAACGAGCTTCATGTGCATGGCGCGGGTAGCTAAGCATACGGAAATCACTAGATATCCTTTGAACGTAATCTTTCCACGACCTTTGGACACTCTAACGTTAATCGGACCAGCAAAATCGACTCCGGTTGAACTAAATACGAAAGTAGGTTGAACTCGAAAAAACGAAGAGTTCCCATTCTCTGTTCGGCCGCTTTCGCTCGTGACATGTAGCATTTCAAGCACCTTTGTAATACTGCACGAACGGTTTTTCTAGCGGTAATAATCCAGAATTTTTGATGTAGGTAAGTCAGCACTAATTGAGGCACTACATGGAGCGTAGGATTGTGGAAATCAGTAATTAGCATGGTGGTAAAGACATGTTCGACAGTGTCGGCTAATAAAACTGCTCCCATTAATTTGAGCCGAGGTATCGTTGGAGGATTTATTGGAGATACCTTTGGTTTCGATGTTATTAAATGTGAGTTGAAACATTTGTTATCTAATGATGTTCGCAAATAAATGCATGTTGCATATGCCTTATCGGACGCATCGGAAAATTCGTGTAGTTCGACAATTCGGGTGTCGGGTGTGACTGATAGCCATCGTGGTAGCGTAACCAGTGTTAAAGAGTAAAGATCAGAAACGTACTGCAACCATTTTTTTTTAGGTTTTGATATATCGAATCATCCCAGTCTAGGTCTTCGATCCATAACCCTTGTATGATTAATTTCGCTGGGAGTATGATACGGTGTAATAAATCCTAGTGGGTCATATAACCGAGCTATAGTAGATAGAAGATTTCGTTTGGTTGCTGGTTTGGTTATTTCAGATTGCAGATCAAAATTGAATTTAAAGCCAAAGGTGTCTTCTGAGGGTGTCCAGTAAATACCGAGTGTTTTAACTGATTCGTTAAGGTTCAATTCGAGTGGTATGCGTATTTCACGGTCCTGTTCGGAAATTGCTGATAACAATTGCACATCATTACTAGCCCATTTACGTAATTGCAGTTTGGCATTCTGGCAAATACGGATGAGTTCATTTGTAACTGCAAACTTTGCTTTATGTTGTCAGCTCCAGCAAACACGTCATCAACGTCGATTGAATAGATTAGCACCTAATATGCAACAGGATATTGATGTTGATAATCATGAGCTATTTGTTGTATCGTTCTAGATATGCTTCTTCAAATCTATCTGCCATGTCGGTTTCTATACAGTCGTTAGTGATGTCCAACTTGTTCAAAATTAAGACCCGATCATTTTCCCGAAACTCTTGACACGTGCCTTCTATTTTCTCAATTCGTTTACGAAAATATACTCGTGTTTTTCGCCCTTGAGTATCTTTCTTATAATTACTCAAAATTTTAACCACCGACGAGTACAAATTGTTTTGTCGACTCACCAAGGCATTTAAATCAGTGTCAGCCATTTTATGAAGACCTCAGAATGTCTAACCTTATATATGGCCAATGCTATGCATGCTATGACCAACGTTATATATGGCCAATGTTATATATGACCGACGTTATATGACCAATGAAGTCCGTACAGTACAATATAATGCAAGTAAACTTACCAAAAAATCCAGTAGTGGAATGTCCAAATTATATAGATTGTTGCGGATATAGAATATTTCTGGGTTTCGGCACCAATGTTGAGATTTCACAAATTCGTCCACTTTGTTTATAATCTGGATTCGTAGCAATTATGTAATGTAATGTGGCTCTTTTAACTATTCTTAGTTTGGTTGAGACTAAAACGTTTTTGGGTTTATTAAATTCTAATTTTATTTAATGTTAACAATTTCAATCGAAATGCTGGCAATGGCGGCGATATTGTAGAATAAATGATAAAATGCAAGAAAGAGAAATACAAGAGGAAGTATTCCGTGAACAGCTCTGCCAATGTGACTGTTCTCATTTTTTTGTTTTCCGTCCACGAATCAGCCATCACAATAAAGTAGTAGATTAATTTAGTCAATTCAACTCAGCCTCCAACTCAGTTGGTAGTTGAATTGGAATTTGAGTTGAACTGACAGAATTCGTTGATGTTAATCCAACACTTTTTTTACAAAGTTAACTTTTTATATAAAAAAGTGAACCACCTCACAAGCAACAATTGTACTTTGGTTGCTTTTAATCTTATGAACCGATTTAAATGCATGTCATTGTGACGCATTCAGATAAAGTTTCATAAAACTATCGTCTGCATAAGCGAGTATCTGAATGAAATTATAGAAGATCGCACCTCTCGCCGTTACAAAGGAATCTCGGATCACTTTCTCCAACGCCAGCTTGAAGATGAGGCCAGCCAGTCCATCCCCTTGTCGGAGTCCGTTATAGACGTTGAATGGGCTTAGTAGTGATCCGGATATTTTTACTTGGCTTATAACATTGGTCATGGTTAACCTACATAGTCGTGTCAGTTTATTTGGGATGCCGAATTCTCTCATGGCTTTATAAAGTTCTGCTGTGGTTATGCTATCATAGGCGGCTTTAAAGTCTATTAAAATATAGTGTAGTAAGTTTTGAAACTTTACACCATTTTCCATAACCTGCTTAAGGGTGAAATTTTTTTTAGTTTTTCATAGTGAAATGGGCCCGTGGTCTCCAAAATGTTAACAAAAAGTTTGTCCATCGGAGATACACATTTCTATAAAATTTGAAGAAAATCGGGTTAATTTTTTTTATAAATTGTATGGGGCCACAAGACCCCGTGGCCCTGGGTCTCCAAAATTTTTACAAAAAGTATTGTTTATTGGAGATACACATGCATATAAAATTTGAAGAAAATCGGGTTAAGTTTTTAAAAATTTGTATGGAGCCTCACGAAGCCGCCAGCCTGTGCAATAGCACTTATTGATTTCACGTATTTTTGTTTACAGCGTTGATAAAACACCTCCTCGTCAGACGGAGAGCAAACAACGAATTTTTGTAGAAATTTTCATGGGTCATGGGGCCCCAACAAATTTTTAAAAAAAAGTAACCACAATTTTTTTTCTTCAAATTTTACACACGTGTGTATCTCCAATGGACAACAATTTTTGTAAATATTTTGGAGACCCCGGGCCCCGGGATCGGGGGGCACCACTCAGATTTTTTAAGAAAATTAACCCGACTTTCTTCAAATTTTATACACGTGTGTATCTCCGGTAGACAACACTTATTGTAAACATTTTACAGACGCCGGGGTCGTGGGGTCTCACACAAATTTAAAATAAAAATTAACCCGATTTTCTTAAAATTGTATACACTTGTGTATCTCTAATGGACAAAACTTTTTGGACATTTTTTGAGCGAGGGGTGCCCATATAAATTTTTTAAAAATTAGCCCGATTTTCTTCAAATTTTAAACATATGTGTATCTACGATGGACAAAACATTTTGTAACATTTTGAAGTGAAGGGGCTCTAATATTATTTTTTTCCAAATTAACCCGGTTCATACTTTGCACACATTTGTATCTCCTATTAGAGAATTTACATGAAAAATTTAAATTTTTACGGGTGGTGTTTTATTTTGATGCATAAATTTATAGTGGATTTTACCAACATTCGTGGCCTAAGATTAATTTTCTTTGCCACATATGCTCACGTTTAATGAAAAAAAGCCTGCTGTTCTGGCACTAAGTGAAACCCAGGTAAACAAAGACTCTGATGTTTTAGAACTAAGTTTACCTGGTTATAACTTGGTGCTGGTATTTTTCTCACATCGCGGTTTAGCCATATATCTAAGTAATGATGTAGCTTTTATACTTCTAACTAGTTACAACAATTGTTCCAACCCGGTGTTTGTATTTTAGCGATTACCGATGCGATGGTTACCAGCTCTTTTTTTATAAACAAGAATTTTATAATAAAGAAGTTCACTCAATTCTGTTTAAAGATGTATTTATTTCACTTGTAGGGAATAACAATACAAAAATATAATAATAATATTTACTTTTACTAATAAGATTACTTTATGGTACGACCGGGCCGGTTGACGAATAAAATTCAACTCCCCTGGTTTGGTTAAAATAAATTTAATTTTGACCACCGTCCACACAGAACGGTGGAATGTGCTGACGGTCGTGGGAAAGCCTGCACGGTCACATGACATGAAACACGCAAGCAAGCAAAATCATAGCAACCTAGGTAATGATCTCGGCTTACCTGCGAATTTCATGCCATGTGATCCAGAACTTTGTGCATGAGGTGCAACGTACAATTTAGATAAGAAATATGAGTATAATACTAACATCATATACATATAATGATGTGTACAAGGAATGTGTGCTTGATATACACATTATATGGTACAAAGTTGTATTACATAATGTTTATCATTCGTTAAAAAATTCTTCGATTATCTACGTATTACGAGCATTATGACAAATGATAATTACACTCAGAATAATACTCGTAATACGCAAGCAATCAGGGAATTTTGTCCACCGGAATTCAATTTCATTTGGTTAAAAGTTAAAATACATAAGCAAGACATTTATTACTGTTTCATATATAGAAGCCCCAATCTAGACAAAGCTTCAACTCATCACGAATTTCATGCACTGTCTGACTCAATTTCTATGTCCCAACAGTAGTAAACATTTTTGGTCATTCGTGAAAAGAATCAAAAAAACTGTCGCGTCGTCAATTCCAACGATAATTCACAATGACATTCCAGCTGTCAGCTATAAGGACAAGGTCAATCTACTTGCTGCAGATTTTGCAGCTAGCTCCACGCTTTCAGACTGTGCTTTACTTCCACCTGTTCTTCCGAGTGGCGAACACCTTATGGGACAGATTTACATTCGTACACCTCAGCATACACAAATCCGCTGGATTAGATGGTCTTCCTCCATTACTTCTGAAGAGGTGTTCTTCATCGCTGGCATTACGATTGTGTAAGCTTTACTACCCATCCTATTATTCTGGACTCTTCCCGGGTAGTTGGAAAACAGCATTTTTCCAGCCTATACAAAAAAAAGGCGAACCGTCATGTCTCTCCTCGTACCGACCAATAGCATTAACGTCCCTCCTTTCTTAGGTCATGGAAACGCTGATTAACAGTCAGCTTATGAAATATCTTGAATCACGAGAATTACTCAATGACCGCCAATATGGCTTCCGCGGACAACGTTCTACTGGTGATCTCATGGCATATCTTACCGAAAAGTGGAACCAGTAATTTCACAAACGATGCAACCCTTTTTCAATGGATTAGAAGCTATCTTTCAAACCGTTCAATCCAAGTTGTGTTGGATGGTTTGAAGTCTGATATCCACCGCATAAATGCAGATGTCCCTCAGGGCTGTGTTTTGTCTCCGACACTCTTATGCTTATTTGCCTTCAATTCCTCAGTTAGCTGACCATTTAGCAACTCATGAAAATCTTCATGAAATCGGCGATTAGTTTGCAGTATGTGCAACGCGGTATATATTGCGTCATACTGCGGACTCTTTGGTAGAACTTCCGCGCCTGGTGCCGTCCTCGCTCTCTGCACTGTTCTAGTTCACAGACGAGATTTTTTTCCAGGCTGCACGTTATTGCCTTGCATATATTCGCCCTAAACTTAAATACAACTGTACTCGTATTGTCTAGGCAGGTGTCCCCAAGACCTCATTGAATATACTAGACTAGACTACGCGCGTTAAAATTTATTGGTGACGTAAATATCGCAAAAACAATCTAATCGTTGAACATCGTAGAAATGTTTCCTGCCTGTAACTGTTTTATCGCTTTTTCCAAAAGCTGTGTTCAAAATAAATATCCAGATCAATCCCGCCCATTCTCGAAAGCATCCGTTATACCCGTGCCTCGAGCCCACGGGTCCACCATTAAGCCTATCTTCATACGTAATAACCAATTCAGAGATTCCTTCTTTAGCCGCACAATAGTTATGTGGAATCAATTGCCGGATTCTGTGTTTCCGCATTTGTATGATTTGCACGTGCATAAACATCTTATATTTTTCTCTCCCTAATTTTCTAACGCCCACGCTGTGCTAAGCATGAAAAGGGTGCTAGCGTGTGTATATTATATATAAACAAAACTGCAGGCCTGGAATGAGATCAAGAGAAAACCCTCCAAACATTAAACTCTCATTCACAGTACAAATAAACCTATTTAATTTCGTAGTGTACTTAAATAAGTAAAAGCTAAAGGCAGACAAAGCAAATAGAAAAAAATTTCTATACTAATTAGGTGAACTAAAGGTGGTATACAGTCATCAGTGATATCGTGAACTGGATGTGCGGGTTTGTGGCAAACTAACAGGAACTGTTTTGACAACAGTTCATTGTGTTTCCTGACGGAGAGCATGGATGTTTCGTCATGAAGATGCAAAGAGCTGTATTTTGTCTGGACTGGATATTATTCAATTGTCATTGTTACCTAAAGATGACGTCCAGATGTGGCGGCGTAGGTAATAATTGAGCGGCCAATAGCTTTGTACATCGTCACAAGGACTTCTTTGTCCTTACCCCATGTGGTTTTGGATGGGGCTCTTAGAACCCTATTACGACTGCTCACGTTACTGCAAATATTTTTTGCGTGCCTACAGAAGGTAATGTCGTTGTCGAATATGACTCCTAAAATTTTTAGGGTTATTAACTGTCTTTGGTCTAAGAGGTGAACAGCGTAGCGGATGAATTTTGGGAAGCGAGGTGAAGTTTCCTCTTCTTAAAAAATTCAGATAGCTCTGTCAGGTAGGAGTTTATCCTGTTTGTGACCTCGATTACATCTGCACCGGAGGCAGCAACAGAGCAATAATCAGCGTAAGAGCAGTGAGCAATCGGGACATAGAGATTAAATAAGATAGGAGGGAGAACCCATCCTTGTGGGAACCCCTTCTTGAGTTTCCGATGCTTTAAGCAGGAATTTCTGAATACGACATATGTGCTCCTGCCATTTATACCGGGTGTCCCCTAAATCGTGCACAATAATTTGGGAAATGATTCTTGGGTATATTCTAAGAAAAAACTCGTTCCACAGTCAGGGTCTATCTCTAATGTTGACATAATTTATCGGGTATTTAAAAAAAGGTTACTTTGGTGTACCGTGACCTATGTTAACGGAAATTGCTCTGTTAATACTAATGCTAGAAATTTCGTTTATGACTTTATTTTTTGGAGAAATACTAGCCCTAAAAATTAAAAATTTTCATGTAAACTCTCTAAAAGGTGATACATATATGTGCAAAGTTTGAACCGGGTTAATTTGGAAAAAAATAATATTAGAGCCCCTTTACTTCATAATGTTTACAAAAACTGTTGTCACCGGTGATACACATGTGTAAAATATGTCTATGGGAGCCCCCGACATTGGGGCCTGATCACTTCCAATTTTTAATAATAGGAAAGTGTTGTCATCGCAGATGCACATGTGTTGAAAATTTCAAGAAAATCGGTCTAATTTTTAAAAAATTTATGTGTACAAAAAGTTTTGTCCATTGGAGATACACATGTGTTTGTATGTGTGTTTTGATCTACAAAAATGTTTGTCCATTGGAGATACACATAAAAAAATTTAAAATTTGAAGAAATTGGGCTAATTTTTAAAAAAATTTGTATGGGCACCCTCGGGCCTCAATGCCCGTTCACTCCAAAAATTTTACAGAAAGTTTTGTCCATCGGAAACACACATGTGTTTAAAATTTGAAGAAATTCAGGCTAATTTTTAAAAGATTTATATAGGCACCACTCAGTCCTTAGGTGCCGTTCACTCCAAAAATTAAACAAAAAATTTTGTCCATCGGAGATACACATGTGTTTAACTTTTTAAAAAAACGGGCTAATTTTTAAAAAATTTATATGGGCACCCCTCGGGCCTCAGGGCCCGTTCACTCCAAAAATTTTACAAAAAGTTTTGTTCATCGGAGATACATATGTGTATAAAATTTTAAGAAAATCGGATTTTTTAAATTTTAAGTGCTCTATATTATTTTTTTTTTCAAATTAACCCGGTTCATACTTTGCACACATATGTATCTCCTATTAGAGAATTTACAGGAAAAATTTAAATTTTTATGGGTTTTTTTGTGTTTTATTTTAATGCATATATTAAGAGTGAATTTTACCAACATTCTAAGACTAAGATTAAATTTCTTTGCCACATATGCCCACGTTTAATGAAAAAAAGCCTGCAGTTCTGGTACTAAGTGAAACCCAGGTAAATAAAGACTCTGATGTTTTAGAACTATGTTTATAACTTGGTGCGCGGTTTAGCCATATATCTACGTAATGATGTATGATGACTTCTAACTAGTTACAACCAATGTTCAAACCCGGAATTCATTGGGTTAAAAGTTAAAATGCATAAGCAAGACATTTATTACTGTTTCATATATAGAAGCCCCAATCTAGACAAAGCTTCAACTCTTAACGAATTTCATGCACTGTCTGACTCAATTTTAAGAATTGTAACTGAAGACCCCTATGCTGAAATCGTTACTGCGGGCGATTTTAATATACACAATTCTGGTTGGCTTCGCCACTATGGGCAGACAAGCCAACACTCTGGACTTGTTTCGTAACTCTGATTCTAATAAATATACCGTTAATGTATCACCACTTCTAGGCTCATCCGACGTTTTATAAGCTTATTTCTCGTTTTAAGACAACTCAGTTAAGGAAAAAATACATTCTTTACGAAATTTAACTTCCTCAATAGTGGCGTGGATGCTGCCGCTGATGCGATTACAAACATCATTCACATCGGTATGAAAGACTATTCCTCTCAGAATTAAGTCTTTCAAACCGAAGGAAGATGGATGGTATGATTAAGCTGCAAAGAGGCTTCCAGGAACAAGAAGGTAAGCTTTCGGTTGCATAAAGCAAACCCCACCGAGGAAATCCGACAAAAATACAAGCGTGCCAGAAATGAGAGCAATGTAAAAATGCGGCGAGCCAAATTCGACTATGATCAAAGATTGAGGCAAAAATACTACAATGTCCCAACAGTAGTAAACATTTTGTGGTCATTCGTGAAAAGTATCAAAAATACTGTTGCTGCACATTTTGCAGCAACTCTCCACGCTTTCAGACTGTGCTTTACTTCCACCTGTACTTCCGAGTGGCGAAGACCTTATGGGACAGACTTACATTCGTACACCTCAGCATACACAAACCTTTTTAAGGTCATGGAAACGCTGATTAACAGTCAGCTTATGAAATATCTTGAATCACGAGAACTACTCAATGACCGCCAATATGGCTTCCGTGGACAACGTTCTACTGGTGATCTCATTGCATATCTCACCGAAAAGTGGAACCAGTCATTTCACAAGTTTGGTGAAAGCAAGGTTTGGCATGGATGGATGGTTTGGATGGTTTGAAGTCTGATATCCAACGCATAAATGCAGATTTACCTCAGGGCTGTGTTTTGTCTTCGACACTCTTATCAACGATCTTCTGTCTGTAACTTCTAATCCATTTCATTCCTTTGCTGACGACAGCACTCTTAGCTTCTCTTATATGTTCACGTCCTTTCTCTTCGGATGTGGAACTAGAACAACAGCGTATGTTAAGCTCGTTAAATTCTGACTTTTACAGCATTGCAAAGTGGGGAGAAGACAATAGAGTCGAATTTAACGCATCCAAAACCCAATGTTGTCTACTGTCGTTGAAACGAAATAGTATCCTCCAGCCATTATTCATGAATGGCACTTGCATCGAGGAAACTGAAAATGTCGCAATTCTCGGTATATGCGTTAACGGCAAGCTTCGTTGGAATGACCACATATTTACCGTCGCCAAAAATGCTGCTAAGTGCCTTGGCTTCCTAACACGGTGCAAGAAATATTTCACTTCCTCTGATCTGGCTACTATCTCATCATCATATTTGGCTCTCTACAACCGGGGTCCGGTCCTGGCCTCCCGCAAAAAGTCTCTCCACCGGTCCCGATTTCGAGCCGATGTCATCCAGTTTGGCAACTCTGGGCGTCCTGGTCTACGCCATTCTTCCAGCGTAGGCTTCGCCGGCCTGTCGTGTTCCCTAAATCCTACCGCAAAGGACTTTCCGAGCAGGATCCTCTTCGCTCATGCGAGCTAGGTGTCCTGCCCACCGGAGCCTACCGAGCTTAATTTTCTTCACGATGTCGACATCGCGGTATCGCTCGTAGATCTCATTATTATAGAGTCTCCGGAATCGACCTTCACATACGGGGCCAACAATTCTCCGTAAGACTTTTCTCTCGAACGCGGCTAAGAGGTCAGAAAGCTTTTTGCTAAGCACTCAAGTCTCGGATCTGTATGTAAGTACTGGTATGACCATTGTCTTAAATATTTCTGGTTCCATACTGTTATCGGCTGCTATAGTTGACCCGAGATAGTCACAGGATTGCTCTAATTCAAATTCGCGCTCCACTATCTGAATTGATGGACCAATGTTGGATCTTCTACTCGCAGACGTGGCCACCATGTACTTTGTTTTGCTCTCATTTATGTGCTGCCCCTGATTTCGTGCCGCCTGCTCTATCTGAATGAAAGCTTCCTGTACAGCTCTTTGGTTTCTACCAACGATGTCAATATCGTCTGCGTAAGCCAGTATCTGAATGGACTTATAGAGAATTGTTCCTCTCGCCGTTACGTCAGTGTCTCGGATCACTTTCTCCAACGCCAGGTTGAAGAGGACGCAGGCCAGTCCATCCCCTTATCGGAGCCCGTTATAGATGTTGAATGGGCTTAATAGTGATCCGGATATTTTTACTTGGCTTATAACATTGGTCATGGTTAACTTACATAGTCGTGTCAGTTTATTTGGGATGCCGAATTCTCTCATGGCTTTATATAGTTCTACTCTGGCTATGCTATCATAGGCGGCTTTAAAGTCTATAAAAAGATTGGTGTAGTGAGTTTTGAAACTCATGACATTTTTCCATCACCTGCCTTAGGTTGTAAATCTCATCAGTTGTGGATTTGCCTGGGATGAAGCCACACTGGTATGGACCAATGATGACTTTAGCGTTCGGGGCTATCCTGTCTTGAAGGATAGAGGAGAAAATCTTATACGCGGTACTCAACAACGTTATACCACGATAATTGCTGCATTTTGTGATATCTCCCTTCTTATGTATGGGGCATAGGACCTCTTCGCCAGTCTTCTGGCATAACTTCTTCTTCCCATACTTGCACTATTATTTCATGAATTGCTTGGTGTAATGTGGGGCCTCCTATTTCTATCAGTTCCGCTGGGATCCCATCAGATCACGGGGCCTTATTATTTTTGAGCCGATTTATCGCTCTGCTAACTTCGACTATGCTTGGTGGCGGCAGCAAAGTATGATCTTCAGTCATTGGTGGAGCCTCCAATTCCTCAGTTAGCTGGCCATTTAGCAACTTATGAAAGTGCTCTTCCCATCGCTCTAAGATGCCTTTAAGATCGGCGATCAAATAACCCTCTTTGTCCTTGCAGTATGTGCAACGCGGTGTAAATTGCGTCATACCGTGGACCCTTTGGTTGAACTTCCGCGCCTGGTGCGGTCCTTGCTCTCTGTACTGTTCCAGTTCACGGACGACATTCTTCTCCCAGGCTGCTTTCTTTCGCCGGTGAACTGTTTTTTCATATCTTCTGAGTTCTTTATATTCCTCTTTGCGTGCCCGCGTTCTATGAGATTGTTGCATTACTCGGTACTCAACATTCTTACGTTCAGTCGCTAGCTTACATTCGTCATCGAACCAGTCGTTCCGATCTCTACGGCTACTGCCTAAGATGGAGTCAGCAGTTCTAATGACAGTATTTTTAAGGCGTGTCCATTTCTCTTCTACGCCCGACATCTTAGCCCCAGGACTTACTCTCCCTGCATTTAGGGCGAGTCCTATCGCTTGACCGTAGTTGTTTCTGGTCTCTTCATTGCGAAGGGCAGCCGTGTTGACTCGAATCTGATTGGCGGATGCAGTCTTCCGTGATGATGCAATCCGCGGTCGGAGCACCATACCAACAAGATAGTGGTCTGAGTCGACGTTGGCACCTCGGTACGTTCGTACCGTCATCAGGTTCGGGTTGTGGCGGCGGTCTATCAACACGGGGTCTATCTGGTTGCGAGTGGCTCCATCGGGAGATACCCAGGTGGCTTTGTGGATATTTTTACGCGCGAACCTTGTACTCGCAACGACCAAATTATTGCTTGCTGCCATCTCTATGACTCGTTGTCCATTGTCATTAGTGTTCTCGTGTAAGCTATGGGTGCCAATGTACTGCATGAATACTGGCTCCCCACCTATTTTAGCATTCATTCATACACAGCATGATTTTTACATAATACTGAGGGCTGGCATGGAGTTCCCGTTCGACTGATTCAAAGAATTCTTCTTTTTCATCATCTGGGGAATCCTCTGTAGGTGCGTGAATGTTTATGAGGCTTAGGTTTTTAAATTTTCCCAGCACGCGAAGGGTGCATAGCCGTTCATTTACTGCATTAAAGCCGATAACGGTGGGTTTCATTCTTTTGCTGACTAGAAACCCCACCCCGAGCACATGATGTCTTGCATGACAGCTGTAATATATGTCATATTCTGATTTTTGTAAGAAACCATTCCCTGTCCACCGCATCTCCTGAACTGCTGTTAAGTAAGCATTATATTTGGACAGGGTATCGGCTAGCTGCTGTGCAGCTCGAGCTCTATACAGTGAGCGTTCTTAAATCATTTAGCGGTTTCGTTGTCGTGGTCGTCGTCGTTCATCAGTGTATCCGAGGCTTTTTTTTATTTATTTTATTTTATTGGCCTCGCGCCAACCTTACTTTGAAGGGACTAGCCCGATCATTCAGCTTTTCCTGCATTGGAGGAAAATTACCAGCGGCCACCACGTGGAGGTTTGATCGCACTTCCACCAGTCAGAGATAGTTACAGCCACCTGCAACTCTAGAGCATTCTGTGTTATTCCCCCTATTTCTGCTGATGGCTGACCGCCCTGGCTACTATCTACAGGACATTTATTTGCCCCAAACTTGAGTATAACTGTCATGTCTGGTCAGGTGTACCTAAGTTCACCTTGGATCTGTTTGACAGAATACAGAACCGTGCGATAAAACTTATTGGTGACGCAATCATAGCGACATCAATAGATTCGCTTGAAAGCCGCAGGAACGTTTCCTGCTTGTCATCAGTTTACCCTCAAGCCCATCTTCGTTCGTACTGTTAACTTTAGAGACTCTTTCTTTAGTCGTAAAACGCAAATGTGGATTAATTTTTTTTAAAAATTTGTGTGGGGCCCAGCGTCTCTAAAATTTTTACAAAAAGTGTTGTCCATCGGAGATACACATGTGTATAAAATTTGAAGAAAATCGGGTTAATTTTTTTTAAACATTTGTATGGGCCATATATACTTTACGTCTATATATTTAAGTACCGTCCTTATCAGTTTTTCGTTTGTAGGTATAACCATTTACATCCTATAGCTGTATCTCCCGGTGGTAGGTTTTCGATTTCCCATGTACCATAACGATTTCGTTTCGGTGTCCATTGCACGCTTCCACTCTATTGATTGCGGACTATTCATAGCTTCTTCGAATGTAGTTGGATCTTTGTTGTCACTTTTTGTATCGTCTCAATTGAAATGTTGATCTGGTTCAACGTCTTAATTGTTGCACTGATTCCTTATCAGTGTCTTCAGAATTTGAATTTCAGAGCTTCCTTTTGAGCTTCGGTTGCATCATTAAAAGTTTTCGGTTGTATTTGATCCAATGAGATTTCAACTTGATTACTATCTTTTTCTTCCACAAATTTTACATCTCTGCTGATTCTTATTTTGTATGTGTTGACATCTAATAAACAATAGCCTTTTGTTCCAATTTAAAACCAACGAAGATTAATTATTCAGCGGTGTTGTCGAGCTTCTTTCGTTGATCCTTTGGAATATGTGCATATGGCATACAAAACTCTGTAAAAACACAACGTCCGGTTTTTGTCTATGCCATAGTCACTTCTATGTTTTTGGTAGACAAACGGTTTGCAAAACAATTTTCCGTTGTTACTGCTTCGCCCCAATATTGTTTTTGTATCTCCGAACTCGCCAACATAATTTTCACCATTTCCATCAAAGATCTATTTTTACGTTCTGCCACGCCATTTTGTTGTGGCGTTTTCGGTGTAGTTAGTTGGATACATATCCCTTTCTCTTTGAAAAATTCATTCAGTACGTCCATGTCGCTACGATCAATTACCGCGACAACGATCCTGTGTTTTAGGACGTCGCTGAAGGACCTCTGAGATGTAATGGTGGAGTGACTAGGGGCGGTTGCACAATGTGCCTTCAGTCTTTTTGAGACCGGAATGGCCTCCTCCACCAATCTCTGCCGCTTCGACGTAGAGTCTCCGCTGGTCTTCCTGCTGTCCTTATCAAGAAAGTCTTGGGCCTATTTAAGCTTGGCGATTTGCCTCGGCGTCCTGCTGGTCTCCGGAATAGCTCCGAGGGCCTTCAGTCCCCGATTCCTTCCTCAATAGGGGCGTGGATGCTGCCGCTGATGCGATTACAAACATCATTCACATCGGTATGAAAGACTATTCCTCTCAGAATTAAGTCTTTCAAACCGAAGGAAGATGGGTGGTATGATTTAAGCTGCAAAGAGGCTTCCAGGAACAAGAAGGTAAGCTTTCGGTTGCATAAAGCAAACCCCACCGAGGAAATCCGACAAAAATACAAGCGTGCCAGAAATGAGAGCAATGTAAAAATGCGGCGAGCCAAATTCGACTATGATCAAAGATTGAGGCAAAAATACTACAAAGTCCCAACAGTAGTAAACATTTTGTGGTCATTCGTGAAAAGTATCAAAAATACTGTTGCTGCACATTTTGCAGCTAGCTCCACGCTTTCAGACTGCGCTTTACTTTCACCTGTACTTCCGAGTGGCGAACACCTTATGGGACAGACTTACATTCGTACACCTCAGCATACACAAACCTTTTTAAGGTCATGGAAACGCTGATTAACAGTCAGCTTATGAAATATCTTGAATCACGAGAACTACTCAATGACTGCCAATATGGCTTCCGTGGACAACGTTCTACTGGTGATCTCATTGCATATCTCACCGAAAAGTGGAACCAGTCATTTCACAAGTTTGGTGAAAGCAAGGTTTGGCACCAAGCTCTTCTGCCCAAAATGTGTGCTTTTGGAATCGATGTAACTCTTTTTCAATGGATTAGAAGCTATCTTTCAAACCGTTCAATCCAAGTTGTGTTGGATGGTTTGAAGTCTGATATCCAACGCATAAATGCAGATTTACCTCAGGGCTGTGTTTTGTCTTCGACACTCTTATCAACGATCTTCTGTCTGTAACTTCTAATCCATTTCATTCCTTTGCTGACGACAGCACTCTTAGCTTCTCTTATATGTTCACGTCCTTTCTCTTCGGATGTGGAACTAGAACAACAGCGTATGTTAAGCTCGTTAAATTCTGACTTTTACAGCATTGCAAAGTGGGGAGAAGACAATAGAGTCGATTTTAACGCATCCAAAACCCAATGTTGTCTACTGTCGTTGAAACGAAATAGTATCCTCCAGCCATTATCCATGAATGGCACTTGCATCGAGGAAACTGAAAATGTCGCAATTCTCGGTATATGCGTTAACGGCAAGCTTCGTTGGAATGACCACATATTTACCGTCGCCAAAAATGCTGCTAAGTGCCTTGGCTTCCTAACACGGTGCAAGAAATATTTCACTTCCTCTGATCTGGCTACTATCTCATCATCATATTTGGCTCTCTACAACCGGGGTCCGGTCCTGGCCTCCCGCAAAAAGTCTCTCCACCGGTCCCGATTTTGAGCCGATGTCATCCAGTTTGGCAACTCTGGGCGTCCTGGTCTACGCCATTCTTCCAGCGTAGGCTTGGCCGGCCTGTCGTGTTCCCTAAATCCTACCGCAAAGGACTTTCCGAGCAGGATCCTCTTCGCTCATGCGAGCTAGGTGTCCTGCCCACCGGAGCCTACCGAGCTTAATTTTCTTCACGATGTCGACATCGCGGTATCGCTCGTAGATCTCATTATTATAGAGTCTCCGGAATCGACCTTCACATACGGGGCCAACAATTCTCCGTAAGACTTTTCTCTCGAACGCGGCTAAGAGGTCAGAAAGCTTTTTGCTAAGCACTCAAGTCTCGGATCTGTATGTAAGTACTGGTATGACCATTGTCTTAAATATTTCTGGTTCCATACTGTTATCGGCTGCTATAGTTGACCCGAGATAGTCACAGGATTGCTCTAATTCAAATTCGCGCTCCACTATCTGAATTGATGGACCAATATTGGATCTTCTACTCGCAGACGTGGCCACCATGTACTTTGTTTTGCTCTCATTTATGTGCAGCCCCTGATTTCGTGCCGCCTGCTCTATCTGGATGAAAGCTTCCTGTACAGCTCTTTGGTTTCTACCAACGATGTCAATATCGTCTGCGTAAGCCAGTATCTGAATGGACTTATAGAGAATTGTTCCTCTCGCCGTTACGTCAGTGTCTCGGATCACTTTCTCCAACGCCAGGTTGAAGAGGACGCAGGCCAGTCCATCCCCTTATCGGAGCCCGTTATAGATGTTGAATGGGCTTAATAGTGATCCGGATATTTTTACTTGGCTTATAACATTGGTCATGGTTAACTTACATAGTCGTGTCAGTTTATTTGGGATGCCGAATTCTCTCATGGCTTTATATAGTTCTACTCTGGCTATGCTATCATAGGCGGCTTTAAAGTCTATAAAAAGATTGGTGTAGTGAGTTTTGAAACTCATGACATTTTTCCATCACCTGCCTTAGGTTGTAAATCTCATCAGTTGTGGATTTGCCTGGGATGAAGCCACACTGGTATGGACCAATGATGACTTTAGCGTTCGGGGCTATCCTGTCTTGAAGGATAGAGGAGAAAATCTTATACGCGGTACTCAACAACGTTATACCACGATAATTGCTGCATTTTGTGATATCTCCCTTCTTATGTATGGGGCATAGGACCTCTTCGCCAGTCTTGTGGCATAACTTCTTCTTCCCATACTTGCACTATTATTTCATGAATTGCTTGGTGTAATGTGGGGCCTCCTATTTCTATCAGTTCCGCTGGGATCCCATCGGATCACGGGGCCTTATTATTTTTGAGCCGATTTATCGCTCTGCTAACTTCGACTATGCTTGGTGGCGGCAGCAAAGTATGATCTTCAGTCATTGGTGGAGCCTCCAATTCCTCAGTTAGCTGGCCATTTAGCAACTTATGAAAGTGCTCTTCCCATCGCTCTAAGATGCCTTTAAGATCGGCGATCAAATAACCCTCTTTGTCCTTGCAGTATGTGCAACGCGGTGTAAATTGCGTCATACCGTGGACCCTTTGGTTGAACTTCCGCGCCTGGTGCGGTCCTTGCTCTCTGTACTGTTCCAGTTCACGGACGACATTCTTCTCCTAGGCTGCTTTCTTTCGCCGGTGAACTGTTTTTTCATATCTTCTGAGTTCTTTATATTCCTCTTCGCGTGCCCGCGTTCTATGAGATTGTTGCATTACTCGGTACTCAACATTCTTACGTTCAGTCGCTAGCTTACATTCGTCATCGAACCAGTCGTTCCGATCTCTACGGTTACTGCCTAAGATGGAGTCAGCAGTTCTAATGACAGTATTTTTAAGGCGTGTCCATTTCTCTTCTACGCCCGACATCTTAGCCCCAGGACTTACTCTCCCTGCATTTAGGGCGAGTCCTATCGCTTGACCGTATTTGTTTCTGGTCTCTTCATTGCGAAGGGCAGCCGTGTTGACTCGAATCTGATTCGCGGATGCAGTCTTCCGTGATGATGCAATCCGCGCTCGGAGCACCATACCAACAAGATAGTGGTCTGAGTCGACGTTGGCACCTCGGTACGTTCGTACCGTCATCAGGTTCGGGTTGTGGCGGCGGTCTATCAACACGGGGTCTATCTGGTTGCGAGTGGCTCCATCGGGAGATACCCAGGTTACTATTTACAGGGCATTTATTTGCCCCAAACTTGAGTATAACTGTCATGTCTGGTCAGGTGTACCTAAGTTCACCTTGGATCTGCTTGACAGAAAACAGAACCGTGCGATAAAACTTTTCGGTGACCGATCATTCAGCTTTTCCTGCATTTGAGGAAAATTACCAGCGGCCACCACGTGGAGGTTTGATCGCACTTCCACCAGTCAGAGATAGTTACAGCCACCTGCAACTCTAGAGCATTCTGTGTTATTCCCCCTATTTCTGCTGATGGCTGACCGCCCTGGCTACTATCTACAGGACATTTATTTGCCCCAAACTTGAGTATAACTGTCATGTCTGGTCAGGTTTACCTAAGTTCACCTTGGATCTGCTTGACAGAATACAGAACCGTGCGATAAAACTTATTGGTGACGCAATCATAGCGACATCAATAGATTCGCTCGAAAGCCGCAGGAACGTTTCCTGCTTGTCATCAGTTTACCCTCAAGCCCATCTTCGTTCGTACTGTTAACTTTAGAGACTCTTTCTTTAGTCGTAAAACGCAAATGTGGATTAATTTTTTTTAAAAATTTGTGTGGGGCCCAGCGTCTCTAAAATTTTTACAAAAAGTGTTGTCCATCGGAGATACACATGTGTATAAAATTTGAAGAAAATCGGGTTAATTTTTTTTAAACATTTGTATGGGCCATATATACTTTACGTCTATATATTTAAGTACCGTCCTTATCAGTTTTTCGTTTGTAGGTATAACCATTTACATCCTATAGCTGTATCTCCCGGTGGTAGGTTTTCGATTTCCCATGTACCATAACGATTTCGTTTCGATGTCCATTGCACGCTTCCACTCTATTGATTGCGGACTATTCATAGCTTCTTCGAATGTAGTTGGATCTTTACTGTCACTTTTTGTATCGTCTCAATTGAAATGTTGATCTGGTTCAACGTCTTAATTGTTGCACTGATTCCTTATCAGTGTCTTCTGAATTTGAATTTCAGAGCTTCCTTTTGAGCTTCGGTTGCATCATTAAAAGTTTTCGGTTGTATTTGATCCAATGAGATTTCAACTTGATTACTATCTTTTGCTTCCACAAATTTTACATCTCTGTTGATTCTTATTTTGTGTGTGTTGACATCTAATAAACAATAGCCTTTTGTTCCAATTTAAAACCAACGAAGATTAATTATTCAGCGGTGTTGTCGAGCTTCTTTCGTTGATCCTTTGGAATATGTGCATATGGCATAAAAACTCTGTAAAAACACAACGTCCGGTTTTTGTCTATGCCATAGTCACTTCTTTGTTTTTGGTAGACAAACGGTTTGCAAAAAAATTTTCCGTTGTTACTGCTTCGCCCCAATATTGTTTTTGTATCTCCGAACAACATACATTTCACCATTTCTATCAAAGATCTATTTTTACGTTCTGCCACGGCATTTTGTTGTTTCGTTTTCGGTGTAGTTAGTTGGATACATATCCCTTTCTCTTTGAAAAATTCATTCAGTACGTCCATGTCGCTACGATCAATTACCGCGACAACGATCCTGTGTTTTAGGACGTCACTGAAGGACCTCTGAGATGTAATGGTGGAGTGACTAGGGGCGGTTGCACTATGTGCCTTCAGTCTTTTTGAGACCGGAATGGCCTCCTCCACCGATCTCTGCCGCTTCGACGTAGAGTCTCCGCTGGTCTTCCTGCTGTCCTTATCAAGAAAGTCTTGGGCCTATTTAAGCTTGGCGATTTGCCTCGGCGTCCTGCTGGTCTCCGGAATAGCTCCGAGGGCCTTCAGTCCCCGATTGGCATTACGCCGGTCCTTGTAGAGCGACCTTGTTGGAGCGCGCTGTCGCAAACTATTACCACAAGATGCACTTGCAAGTGAAGTAGTCGGTACGACTTTACCTCCTTTGTTGTTGCATGTGGCGGGAGGGCCATGAGGTGCCACAACCCTGCCACTGCTGGTAGAAGGATTCCCCTTAATAGCCGCTCTGCGCTTGTCGGCAGTGGATAAACCTCCACCCACCATTGCAGGCGCCCTTCCGGTAGCCAGCGATTGCACCGTGCTACCGTCCGGTATAGAAGAAGAACCGGTAATTGAAAAATTATTTTTTGCCTTAATAGCCGCTCTGCGTTAGTCGGCAGTGGATAAACCACCATCCGCCGTTCCAGGAGCACTAACGGTATACAGCGATTGTATCGTGCTACCGTGTGGTATGGAAGATGAAACGTTATTAGAAGTGCTAGTTTTTTCACAACTAGCAGAAGCAAAGATATTTTTAGCTTTAATAGCCGCTCTGCGCTTGTCGACAGGGGATAAACCACCATCTACCGTTACAGGGGCACTACCGGTAGCCTGCGATTGCACCGTGCTACCGTCCCGTAAAAAAGAACCCGTATTATAAGTTTTTGAACTAGTTTTCTCAAAACTAGCAAAAGAAAATTTTTTATTATTTGCTGCCATATGATTCCCAAGAGTGGCGGATAAAAAAGGTCCACCTGTACAAAGATCCGCCATATACAGATAAGGCTAGTTTAGTCAGGAGGGTGCCAGGTATCCGTGACACTCCGTTCGAGGCTGGGCTATTTTTTAAACTGGGCCCCCAGCCAGGCTGATTATCAGCACGGGTCGTATGACACCTTAATCCAGCCCAGGGGGTAAGGACGGGGATGTGGATAGTAGATGAATGAGATGGTAGGAGGAATTAGGAAATATGGTAGAATAGTACGAGCGCCCTTTAGTTTCAGGACTCATCTTAGAGAAAAATTCCCAAGAATCTTTGACCTTACTTAGCCCCTACAACTCGTCAAGTTCGACGCTCAGATAGGAGATCGGAGATACACTCGTGTATAAAATTTAAAGAAAGTCGGGTTATTTTTTTAAAAATCTGTATGGTGCCCCACGACCCCGGAGCCCGGGATCTCTAAAATTTTTACAAAAAGTGTCTTCCATCGGAGATACATACGTATGTAAAATTTTTAGAAAATTGGGTTGGAAAAAATCGGGTTAATTTTTTTAAAAAATTTGTGTCCAAAATTTTTACAAAAAGTTTTGTCCATCGGAGATACTATATACTATCTATAATATTTGAAGAAAATCGAGTTAATTTTTTTAAAACATTTGTTTGGGCCCCATGACCTGGATTCTCCAAAATTTTGACAAAAAGTGTTGTCCATCGAAAATACAAACGTATATAAAACTTAAAGAAAATTGGGTTAACTTTTTTAAAAAAATGTTTGGGGCCCCACGACCCGAGGGGCCTTAGGGCAAGCCATGGGCAAGCGAACTTTTTGTAGTGAAACTACTTTAGCGACGGGATGTGGATAGTAGATGAAGGAGATGGTAGGAGGAATTAGGAAATATGGTAGAATAGTACGAGCGCCCTTTAGTTTCAGGACTCATCTTAGAGAAAAATTCCCAAGAATCTTTGACCTTACTTAGCCCCTACAACTCAAGTTCGACGCTCAAATAGGAGATCGGAGATACACTCGTGTATAAAATTTAAAGAAAGTCGGGTTATTTTTTAAAAAAATCTGTATGGTGCCCCACGACCCCGGAGCCCGGGATCTCCAAAATTTTTACAAAAAGTGTCTTCCATCGGAGATACATACGTATGTAAAATTTTTAGAAAATTGGGTTGGAAAAAATCGGGTTAATTTTTTTAAAAAATTTGTGTCCAAAATTTTTACAAAAAGTTTTGTCCATCGGAGATACTATATACTATCTATAATATTTGAAGAAAATCGAGTTAATTTTTTTAAAACATTTTTTTGGGCCCCATGACCTGGATTCTCCAAAATTTTGACAAAAAGTGTTGTCCATCGAAAATACAAACGTATATAAAACTTAAAGAAAATTGGGTTAACTTTTTTAAAAAAATGTTTGGGGCCCCACGACCCGAGGGGCCTTAGGGCAAGCCATGGGCAAGCGAACTTTTTGTAGTGAAACTACTTTAGCGACGGGATGTGGATAGTAGATGAAGGAGATGGTAGGAGGAATTAGGAAATATGGTAGAATAGTACGAGCGCCCTTTAGTTTCAGGACTCATCTTAGAGAAAAATTCCCAAGAATCTTTGACCTTACTTAGCCCCTACAACTCAAGTTCGACGCTCAAATAGGAGATCGGAGATACACTCGTGTATAAAATTTAAAGAAAGTCGGGTTATTTTTTAAAAAAATCTGTATGGTGCCCCACGACCCCGGAGCCCGGGATCTCCAAAATTTTTACAAAAAGTGTCTTCCATCGGAGATACATACGTATGTAAAATTTTTAGAAAATTGGGTTGGAAAAAATCGGGTTAATTTTTTTAAAAAATTTGTGTCCAAAATTTTTACAAAAAGTTTTGTCCATCGGAGATACTATATATACTATCTATAATATTTGAAGAAAATCGAGTTAATTTTTTTAAAACATTTGTTTGGGCCCCATGACCTGGATTCTCCAAAATTTTGACAAAATGTGTTGTCCATCGAAAATACAAACGTATATAAAACTTAAAGAAAATTGGGTTAATTTTTTTAAAAAAATGTTTGGGGCCCCACGACCCGAGGGGCCTTAGGGCAAGCCATGGGCAAGCGAACTTTTTGTAGTGAAACTACTTTAGCGACGGTAAGGAGAAAATTTAGTAGGGTATAAAAATAAAATTGTGTTACGTTTTTGTGTTCCGATTTTGTGTTCTATGATTGAATTGTGTGTTTTTTTGTGTTATATGATTGAATTGTGGGAACCAAGCCATTTCTCAAGGGATTCGTATGAAACTCAGAATGTAGGACTAATATGTGACTATAAGACTTGTTCCTATGGAAATTCTGGGATCTGACCAATAGGGTCTGGGATTTGTGGGAACCAAGCCATTTCTCAAGCGATTCGTATGAAACTCAGAATGTAGGACTAACATGTGACTATAAGACTTGTTCCTATGGAAATTCTGGGATCTGGCCAATAGGGTCTGGGATTTTTGGAACCAAGCCATTTCTCAAGGGATTCGTATGAAACTCAGAATGTAGGACTAATGTGCGACTATAAGACTTGTTCCTATGGAAATTCTGGGATCTGGCCAATAGGGTCTGGGATTTGTGGAACCAAGCCATTTCTCAAGGGATTCGTATGAAACTCAGAATGTAGGACTAATATGTGACTATAAGACTTCTTCCTATGGAAATTCTGGGATCTAGCCAATAGGGTCTGGGATTTGTGGAACCAAGCCATTTCTCAAGGGATTCGTATGAAACTCAGAATGTAGGACTAATATGTGACTATAAGACTTGTTCCTATGGAAATTCTGGGATCTGGCCAATAGGGTCTGGGATTTGGGGAACCAAGCCATTTCTCAAGGGATTCGTATGAAACTCAGAATGTAGGACTTATATGTGACTATAAGACTTGTTCCTATGGAAATTCTGGGATCTGGCCAATAGGGTCTGGGATTTGTGGAACCAAGCCATTTCTCAAGGGATTCGTATGAAACTCAGAATGTAGGACTAATATGTGACTATAAGACTTGTTCCTATGGAAATTCTGGGATCTGGCCAATAGGGTCTGGGATTTGTGGAACCAAGCCATTTCTCAAGGGATTCGTATGAAACTCAGAATGTAGGACTAATATGTGACTGTTGTGACCGGCACAACTATTCGATCCCTGACCACACACTCGCTACACTCTACCCACATCTGCTTTTCATAAATTTCTTATTTTATGATCGGCACAGCCTGTCACATTGCCAGTACATTTGTGTACCGAATTTCCGAATTCACATCCACCACTAATATGCAGAGTACGTACGGATGGCTGGTGTTTGTAATAAGAAACCGATCGAGATACGATAAAGGCATTTTTGATCCTTTATTCATCTCGAGTTTCGAGCACAGCACGCAGCTCATAAATGCCGATACGATACCGAGAAATAGTTGGTGCACATGCAGATATTACGAAATAGTAATATCAGCAGGAGGGCAATTTTAAGGCGACCGTTAAGTGGCTCGACTGCAGAAGGGAAACAGATGACGCAGGCCGACTGTGTGTGTGTTCTATGCTTGCACTTGTATTTGTGTATTGAACCCTTGTTCATGCACACGACGCTGTCGTTCCATTGGTGGATCGCAACCAACCAATCATATTGGTTGGTCGATCCATCCAAAATATTATAAAAGACCACTGCTGCGATTACTAAGCGCGGCAGTTGAAACCAATAAACAGAACTAATAGTAATAAGTGAAAAGAATAATAAAATAATAATAAATAAGATATTATTTGAATCTTAAAACTAACTTTTCGTGTTTTTGTTAATTATCAACGCCCCCGTTTGACACTCTTCTCTCGGCTACCCGAGAAAGCACGGTGGCTTAACGTAACATTTGGTGGCAGCGGTGGGATCGCACCAAATAAAAAATAAATATTTTTTTTAATTAAAAATTCAAAACAAATTTTGAAAAAATAAGAAAAGGCGTAAAAACCCGGCCGCAACAGGGGAATTTCAAAAATAATAAGTGATAAAGTGTTAGTACCATTAAATCTTTATAAGCGTTAACCCGGCTAAAACAGGGGAAATAATTGTAAAAAGTGATAAAAGTGCAAAAGACCCAAGACAGTAAGACCTGGCGAACTCCTAAGTGGACGCCGGAGGCAAAGTTTGGGCAGTGTTAAAGACCAGGTCGTAATACAAACTTTAGGGCGCGAAGCCTACCTGGCAGCATCATCATCAACGAAGGCAGCAGAACAGCAGGAAAATTGATCGAGAAAAAAAAAGCAACAGGAAAAAACAACACCCGCCAAACTAGGGGGCGGACAGCAGGATTATCAGCATCATCATCACAAAACAAGACAAAATCGAAAATATTTATTATTCGTATATAATTTCTATATATATATATATATTATAATTGGTATCCTGTAAAGTGTAAAGGGTTTTTCTCGTTCGCGTAAGTTTCGCTCAGTAATTTTTCAAAATTTTTACACGTAATCGTTTAAGGACAGTTAACCTGTTCGAAGACCTTTCCAGTATTATCCCTTTTTGACTCCTAAAACTCCTACAATGGAAGTTACAATTACCATGTCAGATGCATATAATTTAATACCAGAGTTTGACGGAACTCCGGGTAAATTAAATAAATATGTGTCATGTTGTAAAACTAATTTTGCGCATACAAAATCCGAAGTGGAAACGTAACTATTTCTGGAAATTGCAAAAACAAAATTACATGGGAAAGCATTCGATATTATTCAATATCGAAATGTAACCACATGGTCGGAATTAGCGAAAGAATTAGAGAGCCATTTTAAAGATGATCGCTCTCGAAGTTCAATCCAAGGAGAAATTTCTCAAGCTAAGCAAACTAGCAGAGAAACAGTCCAAGAATTTGGTGAAAGACTAAGTAGTCTGTTAAACGCCCTAAATTCCTCAACCTACTCCCAAATAGCTGACGAAAATGTCAGGAAATTCCTGGTTGCTGTAAATGAGCGACTAGCTATGAACACTTTTGAGGATGGATTACTAAGTCATGACCTTAGGATTCTCGTAAAGGCGCGATCAATGAAGGATATGAAACAGGCCACGCACTATGCCCATGAGCAATCGCTGCGTTTGTTTCCATCAACACAACCAATGGTTAGGACAACTGAACGATACACAAGGCCAAATGAACACATATTCTGCAATACTTGCAAAAAGGCAGGAAATACGTCTGCAATGTGTTTTCGAAACAAAAGTTTCCCAAATTTTATCCCGAAAAATATAAAAAAAGAAGTACAGCGTTTAATTTGTAGTTATTGCAATAAGTCTAATCACTCTTATCAAGAATGCAGGACGCGGCAAAGAAACGAGTTACAAAGAAATCCGCGACCACAAGATCAAACTTCCCGCACATCTCAGTCACAACAATTTAATCCTTTAATCAACGATTGCCGGTGATCATATGGACACTCTTGGCACAATTGTCGGTTCAATAGAATTCGATTCAGATGCAGAATTTATTTCTTTTAAGCACACTTTTCATGTTTTAACCAACAATGTTCATTTACATTACGATGGTATATTAGGAAATGATTTTTTAAATAAATATGGGTGTAAAATTGATTATTCCAAACAAAATTGAAGCTTTAATTTAAAAAATGATGCTATTTACACAATAAAAAACCAAACTCCAGCAAATATAGGTCCAAATCAACCTAAAATTTTTAAAAATAATGAAGTAAAATTCTTACCGAATAAAAGGGTACTACCTACGTGTCATATAAAAGGTAATCGTAAACATCGGTATGAAAGCACGCCAAATGCTCTAAGTCGCATAAAGGAAAGTGAAATAGAAGATAATAATGTGATAGTTTTAACCAGATCTTATACTAAAAAGCAACGAATTCTTTCGGAACAGTTCAACCTCGAAACCAGCGAAAATAATCAAAATTTTAGTGTAATAGAAAAAGGAAGGTCGATTTTCGCTAACAACAACCTAGAAGCAAAAGTAATAATTTTACCTTTAGTATCCTCACGTGATGAATTTATTCTTAAAACCCTCAATCAAAAGTTTATTAAACCTGGCATAGGACAAATAGAAATTTTCTCAAATGGGAAAAAGGAATTTTACTGCACAACCTTGCCCATACCCTTTCGAACGAGCACAGACAAAAATACGACTCAAGCGACACTAAACGATCTTAACGACATTCAGGTCAAAAAACCATTGTAAAATCGGGTATTCAATACCAAAACTTGAATTTGAGGACAAAAACGAGTTAAAACGTTTATTAGAAGACATATATTGCAACCAGAGTGCTGACATTTTTCTTTTTATTGATGACACCATACATTAACATGACGAAGAAGACATTTTAGAGATTTTAATACAATATCATGACTCACCACTCGGAGGACACCAAGGCATCCAACGAACATTAAAACGTATAAAATCAAAATAATTCTGGCCTACAATGAACTCAGACATTAAAAATTATATTAAAAAATGCACCTCCTGCCAGTTAAAGAAAAGTAGACGAAATCCACCCAAACCGATGAAACAAAGACCTAATGTGAGCTATAATTACGAAAACTATGGAAACGAAATAAAAGCACGACTTCAACACGGTTATCAAAAAGCGAGGGAAGAACTTATTAAAAAGAAAGCCAACGCTAAAAAATATGACAAATCAACTGTGTCAAAACAATTCAATGTAGGTGATAGAGTACTTTTATGCTAATACACGCGAAAAAATAAGCTGTCTTCATTATGGTAAGGACCATACGAAATAACAAAAATCATATCAAACGAAAACAGTGTTATTAGGATGAAAAATAAAACAAGGCTTGTACACAATAACCATCTTAAGCATTTTCTCGAATAAAAATTCACACTTCTTTCTTTATTTATTTATTTATTTATTTATTTATTCCTTTACCTTCGGCACATGCTGGAAAGTGGGTATTTATACAACCAAACCACAATATGTACGCATGCATGATGGAACACCCGCTTTTTACCATAATTTTCATCTTTATAACTGCAATCTCATTTAAAAAGTATAAAGCGTTGAAACTAAACCAACGACTATCTCCACAAGAATCAAATACCACTGAAATGGTAACTAGCGAGCTGACTAATGAAGGTCGCGAAACATCTAAATTCGTTTAAAAAATTTAACGAGAAAAACCCTTTATAATTAATTGTAATTATATGATAAAACTACATATATATATTCATTTTTGTCATATGTGATTTCATCTAAAAAAAAAAAAAAAAAAAAAAAATCACAATAAATTAGTATTTTTTAACCTTTATTATCTATATATTACTACTATCATATTATATATATATATTATATATTACCTATTTTAAACATAATATTATAATATTACTATACATTTACTTCATATAAAAAAAATAAAAAAAAAATTTTGAAAAAAAAGAGAAGAAAATAAAATTATTGTAATTACAAATTATTTATAGTAAGAATTTTGTGCATTTAACCCATTTATACATATACAATACAAACAAATTTGTACGCCAACCAAGGTTTTCAAATCAGTGGTTTTTTCTGGTATTCTTATAACGACAAATCACCGCGGCAAGTTCATTCCCGTTTAACGAAAATTTTTACTTACTCCTGGTAAAGAATTTTCTTATTCGTAGGGGGAAGGGATGTTGTGACCGGCACAACTATTCGATCCCTGACCACACACTCGCTGCACTCTACCCACATCTGCTTTTCATAAATTACTTATTTTATGATCGGCACAGCCTGTCACATTGCCAGTACATTCGTGTACCGAATTTCCGAATTCACATCCACCACTAATCTGCAGAGTACGTACGGATGGCTGGTGTTTGTAATAAGAAACCGATCGAGATACGATAAAGGCATTTTTGATCCTTTATTCATCTCGAGTTTCGAGCACAGCACGCAGCTCATAAATGCCGATACGATACCGAGAAATAGTTGGTGCACATGCAGATATTACGAAATAGTAATATAAGCAGGAGGGCAATTTTAAGGCGACCGTTAAGTGGTTCGACTGTAGAAGGGAAACAGATGTCGCAGGCCGACTGTGTGTGTGTTCTATGCTTGCACTTGTGTTTGTGTATTGAACCCTTGTTCATGCACACGATGCTGTCGTTCCATTGGTGGATCGCAACCAACCAATCATATTGGTTGGTCGATCCATCCAAAATATTATCAAAGACCACTGCTGCGATTACTAAGCGCGGCAGTTGAAACCAATAAACAGAACTAATAGTAATAAGTGAAAAGAATAATAAAATAATAATAAATAAGGTATTATTTGAATCTTAAAACTAACTTTTCGTGTTTTTGTTAATTATCAACGCGCCCGTTTAACACTCTTCTCTCGGCTACCGGAGAAAGCACGGTGGCTTAACGTAACATGACTATAAGACTTGTACCTATGGAAATTCTGGGATCTGGCCAATAGGGTCTGGGATTTGTGGAAACCAAGCCGTTTCTCAAGGGATTCGTATGAAACTCAGAATGTAGGACATATATGTGACTATAAGACTTGTTCCTATGGAAATTCTGGGATCTGGCCAATAGGGTCTGGGATTTGTGGAACCAAGCCATTTCTTAAGGGATTCGTATGAAACTCAGAATGTAGGACTAATATGTGACTATAAGACTTGTTCCTATGGAAATTCTGGGATCTGGCCAATAGGGTCTGGGATTTGTGGGAACCAAGCCATTTCTCAAGGGATTCGTATGAAACTCAGAATGTAGGACTAATATGCGACTATAAGACTTGTTCCTATGGAAATTCTGGTATCTGGCCAATAGGGTCTGGGATTTTTGGAACCAAGCCATTTCTCAAGGGATTCGTATAAAACTCAGAATGTAGGACTAATATGCGACTATAAGACTTGTTCCTATGGAAATTCTGGGATCTGGCCAATAGGGTCTGGGATTTTTGGAACCAAGCCATTTCTCAAGGGATTCGTATGAAACTCAGAATGTAGGACTAATATGTGACTATAAGACTTGTTCCTATGGAAATTCTGGGATCTGGCCAATAGGGTCTGGGATTTGTGGAACCAAGCCATTTCTCAAGGGATTCGTATGAAACTCAGAATGTAGGACTAATATGCGACTATAAGACTTGTTCATATGGAAATTCTGGGATCTGGCCAATAGGGTCTGGGATTTGTGGAACCAAGCCATTTCTCAAGGGATTCGTATGAAACTCAGAATGTAGGACTAATATGTGACTATAAGACTTGTTCCTATGGAAATTCTGGTATCTGGCCAATAGGGTCTGGGATTTGTGGAACCAAGCCATTTCTCAAGGGATTCGTATGAAACTCAGAATGTAGGACTAATATGTGACTATAAGACTTGTTCCTATGGAAATTCTGGGATCTGGCCAATAGGGTCTGGGATTTGTGAAACCAAGCCATTTCTCAAGGGATTCGTATGAAACTCAGAATGTAGGACTAATATGTGACTATAAGACTTGTTCCTATGGAAATTCTGGGATCTGGCCAATAGGGTCTGGGATTTCTGGAACCAAGCCATTTCTCAAGGGATTCGTATGAAACTCAGAATGTAGGAATAATATGTGACTATAAGACTTGTTCGTATGCAAATTCTGGGATCTGGCCACTAGGGTCTGGGATTTGTGGAACCAAGCCATTTCTCAAGGGATTCGTATGAAACTCAGAATGTAGGACTAATATGTGACTATAAGACTTGTTCCTATGGAAATTCTGGTATCTGGCCAATAGGGTCTGGGATTTGTGGAACCAAGCCATTTCTCAAGGGATTCGTATGAAACTCAGAATGTAGGACTAATATGTGACTATAAGACTGGTTCCCTTGGAAATTCTGGGATCTGGCCAATAGGGTCTGGGATTTGTGGAACCAAGCCATTTCTCAAGGGATTCGTATGAAACTCGGAATGTAGGACTAATATGCGAGTTTAAGACTTGTTCCTATGGAAATTCTGGGATCTGGCCAATAGGGTCTGGGATTTGTGGAACCAAGTCATTTCTCAAGGCATTCGTATGAAACTCGGAATGTAGGACTAATATGCGAGTATAAGACTTGTTCCTATGGAAATTCTGGGATCTGGCCAATAGCGTTTGTAGTTTTAGGAACTAAGCCATTTCTCAAGCGATTCGTATAAAACTCGGAATATAGGACTTAGATCCGACTATAAGACTTGGTCCTATGGAAATTCTGGGATCTGGCCAATAGGGTCTGGATTAATCGTAATATCGGCAACATCGTCAAAAAAGTTTCACTACAACCGCGCGTAAAAGTTACACGCACTCTTTTTTTTTGGTTTTGTATGCATGCTACAGCCCGTTCTAAGACACCTTGCAATTCAATGTTACCAGACATAAAATTTATAAAGTTCTGCATGGAGAAAATCTTTATCCATACCACCTTAAACCTGTGCAAAACCTGTACAATGAAATCTATGGGATTTTCCGCAAACGTGTTGATGATTTTAATTTTCATTACTGTTACGTTACGTAAGAAAAAAGTAGTAAAACGTTATGTTTATTACGCATTTTTTTGAGAAAATTGACCTCAAAGTCAAAAGTTAGCATGGGCAAGCAAACAACTACAACAGGCATTCAAGTTGGATACCTGAAGTCTTAAACAAGATATCTACTTTATTTAAACGTAGTTATAGGGCTAGTATTTCTTCTAAAAATGAAGTCGTAAACTAGGTTTCTACCATTAGCATTAACAGAGCAATTTCCGTTAACCTAGGTCAGTGTACACCAAAGTAAGCTTTTTCTTAAATCCCCGATAAATCATGCCAACATTGGAGATAGACCCTTACTGTACAACGATTTTTTTTCTTATAATATACCCAAGAATCAATTCCCAAATTATCCTTGACGAATTATGGGACACCCTTTATATGTATTTAGATATTTAATACAGGGTGTCCCAGAATTCGTGGCACAAACGAAGCAGGGTGATAGCGGAGATCATTTCCAACCAAAACAGCCAAGTAAAGTTTTTTTGAATTGTTGATGGTTCAAAAGTTATTCCACTTTTAGTGTATGCTTTGAAATCGAATACACACCCACACACACATTTATAAGCTGCATTGTCAGAAATAATTTTTAGTATCTACTTCTTGCGAAAGTTTGACAAACGTCCGAGAGTAATAACTTGTCACTGAAACCTTCTCAAATTCGCCGTTCGGATCCGGCATTAAATTGTAGGTCCCTCCATTTGTGTGCAAAAATATGCATGCTCAACACAAATGGGTGCGAGAAGTCAGGAATCAGATGGTCTATCGCGCCGATATTATGTATTATGGTTTATGGTTTAGTAATAGTTGCATGATGCGGTTCGTCTTTCAGTATTTTTGAAGCTCGTTGCAATAAAATTTACTGTGCCAATGACCAAGTTAATATAGTTTTGTAGCTTAAGCTGTGCACGATCAGAAACGTTCGCATTCACCATCTCGCAACCGTCTTGCATCACCCACCCCGTCACCTACCCTCAACAACGCCTGCAAGACCCTCCGCTTTAAGCGCACCTCCAGACCACCGTAGCGTGCGTAGTTAACAATTATTGTGATTATGTTAAAGTATTTTTTCCTTTAATCTGTTTGTGAATTTTTCTTGCAGAAGCTGAAAGACAGGAAAACATAAATAAAGCAAGCGGAGAAGCCGCTGCAATCCTCTCTATAGCTGATGCCCGATCTAGGGGTTTAAGCACAATTGCAAAGTCTTTAACCAATAATGTAATTATTATTTGCTATATAACATTGAACATTTAACTTTATTGTATTTTGAAAATTTTAGGATGGCAAAAATGCAGCATCTTTAATTTTAGCTGAACAATATATATCTGCATTTAATAATTTAGCTAAAGCCAACAATACCATGATTTTACCTTCAAATACAAGTGATGTGACTTCACTCGTTGGACAGGCTTTAGGCATTTATAACACGATTTCCAAAACAACCATCTTGGACCTTTCTAACCAACGTGATGAAAAGGATAAATCTACAACATCTCAGAAGAAAACTTCAAATATGGATATTGAATAAGGCTTTATGATTAAACAAAAACAAAATGATTTAAACAAAAACCACTTTAATTTGTAATTGATTAGTTAAGTGCACCGCTGTTGATTAGGCAGTAATGTCGCATCTCCCCCACAACACTCTGACCAACCCGCATTATTTTTCCCTACATCCTGAAGCCTTAAAGCTCTGGAGCTGATGACTAAATTCACCTCTTCTGGCATCCCTGCACATTTCGGATTGTGTAATTCTTCCTAACTTACCAGCTGGATATGCGTTTCTGGAGTGGGCGTCTCCACGATTTTCGGGATGGGCCGGACCTCTGGTCCGTGGTGTTCCGGATTGTAGACGTCCTCACACATGTCATTATATTATTCATCGGTGACTGGGTCGTTGTATTGTCCTTAGCCACAAAACACCCCATGAACTATACGTATATATTCGTATAATTTTGTGCAAATGAAATTTCTGGCAGCAGGTATTCCCACTTCTATTTTTTCCGACAAGTTGTGCAATCATCCTTTTCGCTGTATCAGCAGAAATTTCTTGCAAGGTATGGGATGCAGTTAATTGTTATCTTGTCCCTGAAGGTATTGTTGAAACGCCTTGCTCTGAAACTGGATGATTCGTTCCCGTAGCTCCTTTAGAGTGTCGTTGTTTGCATTTTGCAATGGCACCATCTCGGTCCATTTGACGAATTTGTCGAACATTTCGAGCAGTAATGTTCAAATTAGGTTTTTCAGTAAGGTCATAACCTATATATATAAAAATCAATTGCTGTTCGTTAGATTGGCTAAAACTCGAGAACTGCTGAACCGATTTGGCTAATTTTGGTCTTAAATTATTTGCGGAGAAGAAGAAAAGGTTTAAAAGGTTACCACTAGGTGGCGCTGGTATCGTTTTTTTTTCTGAAAATTCTTATTTATGGAACGATTTGGCTCAAATTCACACCATATAATATTTAAATAAAAAGAAAGTCGTTGACAAAATTGGGACCCGATAGGTGACGCTGGTGTCTTTTTTTTTCGAGGTGGGTCAGTGTGTATGAGGTCAATGGGTGGGTGGTGAGTGGGCGGGAGGTCAGTGGGTGTGAGGTCAGTGGGTGTGAGTTCAGTTGGCGGTGGGTCAGTGTGTATGAGGTCAAAGGGTGGGTGGTCAGTTGTTGGGTGGTCAGTGGGCGGGGGTCAGTGGGCGGGTAGCAAAGCGCCGGGGAACAGCTAGTCATATCATAATTGTGTATTACGAACAGTATTATATTTCCGTATCTCGAGCCAGGTAGGGGTTTGACGAAATATCTTTTCGTGTAGCACTCAACACATAATCGATTCTGTGCAACAGCCATATGACATACGTGGCACACGCCAAACAGTCATTAAACTATGCATACCTGAACAAGTAAAACACTATACTACACTATGCAAAACCCTAAACCAGTCATTACACTATGCATAATCCTGAACAAGTCATTACACTATCCATAACCCTGAACCAATCATTACACTATGCACGGGAGTAACCCCGAACACTGGCCCCCGACGCCTCAACCACTTGATAAATAGATAATAATAATATGCAAGCCTTGCAATTCAAACGAATGCAATTCTTTTTGGTTGCCTGTTAATGATAATATGCCAGCATCGCAATTCAAACGGATGCAATTCTTTGTTACCAATCAATAATAATAATATGCAAGCATTTATCTTTGTATAAATAGGTTTAATAAACGAATAATAATGTTAGTATTAGTCTCAACACAAAACACAGCTGTTCTAATTCTTTGGGATCCATCGGCGTTAACTGCCTTACTTCGACACCCCGGATCCAGAGCTACTAATTGTCGGCCTGTACACCTGGATACTACCGGCTCCGCTACCACTTTACATTGCGTTCTACCAAATTCGAGCAATCCAGTATACTTTACATAGCTTTAATTTAGCGAGCAATTCAAGCTACCATTTTTCAATCTTGGCAATTATTGACTCAGCGATCCAGATTAAGAATATTACCAACAACAATGCAATGCCAGAAAACAGTACTTCAGTCTCGAGCGATTGATTTGAATGGGGTTTTTTTTTTCAAAGCAATTGCTACTCTAAGATTCTGGTGTCAATCATTTTCAAGGTGTCTATGAACGACCGACAAAACAGTGGGAAGCATCATGCAGTAATGAGCAAAGTAAGCAACTCGCGACAGGAGAACGAGAACCATTCGCTTAAGGCAACGCTAAAAAACAAAGCAGCGGGTCCTCGACCACAGAGGAAGAGTATTGGAGACGGCATAAAAGGCGTGAAATTGAAGAGAAAGAAAAGCAAACACCAAAGAAGAAAGACGCGGCAAGCATGTGAAGCGATGCCAAGAACTGGGGAATCTGTATAGATTGGCTGCCATAGCAATCTCAAAAAAGAATAAGGAAGGATTTCTTAGGCAGATAAAATACAAAGAAAGGAGGTACTATTAAGCAAACAACAACCCATTCAATGGGTGAACGGAGAGGTACAAATGTAATGGAACCATGGAGTCGTAGTATCGTTAACAGCTACCCAGGCGTTAAGATTAACAACATGACCACGTCATTGCGCAATGGCTTATCATCTTGTGCAATAAATCGGTTTAGGGCAGATTTAATTGAATTCAGTAAAATGAAAAAAAACATATACACATATTACATATACTACAATAATTATTTAGTATTCAGTACAGCAGACATCTGGGATTTCAAGCGTTACTCGATGCTAAAGATATGGTAACACTTGACGTAACCGACAGATTATCAATCCTTATTTACCTATCACAGTTTTACCAACTATTGGATGTTCAAAGACGTTAAGCTCATCAAATAAAAATTTGGCGCTTATATTTACAACGTAGGAAATCAATATAAACTGTTTACATTATTTATGGTAGACACTTTTTTAAGATAATGTTTTATACCAAACATTAATAGCAAACAAAAATAATAAAACAAATTTTTTAATAAACTTTTAATGATTGTTAGGTGACTTGTTATAAAAATAAAATATAAAATATTGAAATGATATAAAATTCGGAAGTAATGTTAAAAATCTAAGCAAAAAAAATGGAGAAAACAAATTCCAAGCAAGAGGGGTTAATTCAAGGTCCTCAACTTACTTAAGATACTTAAACAATATTATAAAGAAAAAACTAGATAAAGAAATAAGTAAACACGTAAATACGAATAGAATAATAGGCAGGCGATATTCGGTTTGAGAATGTAACTTTTTTTATATAAAAAAAAATGAAAAAATAAATAAATCTTTTTATCTAATTTAATTTTTGAATTTAAAACTGATGGACATTTTTTAGCCTTACTCGAAGATCTTTATAGCATTCTTATCAACTTGCGAAAAGACCGTCCGGTCCAAATAGGCAAAGATCAAAAGAACTAGGAGACAAACAACTAAAACAGATTAAAGAAATTGTAGAAAACCATCTCCTTCATCTCATCTCCTTTTATTTTCTCTCTCTCTCTCTTTCTTTTATTCGCCTTTCACCAAATAGTCTAGACCTTTAGTCTTCATTTATTCAAGGAGTTAAGTTCTAACAAAATATCATTTAGGTGAGAGTCTTGATTTATATTTCATAGAGTTAAGTTCGATTAAAAAGACAGAAAAGATTAGATGGAGAAAAGTAAAGAATGAAGGTTAGATAGAGGAGAGTAAAGATTGAGTATGAAGGTAGTATGATGGTTAGTATAGGCTAGAATTAGAATATGTAGTGTGGAGGTGCATGAGATAGATTAGATAGGAAGAAGTGAAGATAGAGGGTTGATGGGTTAGTTTGAAGGTTAGTAAAGAGATAGACAGAATAGATTAGATGGGGGAAACAGAGAAAGGAGAGAATGAATATTAGTGTGAAGATTGGTATGAAGGTTAGAAATAGAATAGATTGAATAGAGGAGAGTAAAGATTGAGGATTGGTATGAAGGTTGGTATGGAAATGGACAGAGTATGTGGTGAAAGATAGGAAAAAGTGAAGATTAAAAGTTAGTACGTTAGTACAAATATTAGTATAGGAATAAACAAAATAGGATAGACCAGATAGGTCTTAAACGAAGTTTCTACCATTAGTATTAACAGAACAATTTCCGTTAACATGGCCAGGGTAAGCTTCTGCTTAAGACCCCGATAAATCATGTCAACATTGGAGATAGACCCTTACTCTACAACGATTTTTTTCTTAAAATATACCCATCATTTCATAAAATCATTTCCAAAATTATCCCTGACGAATTAGCGGACACCCTGTATATTAAGATATCATTGGGTGGGTGGTCGGTTGAGTGGGATGGGGTAGACGCATAACGCCGAGTATTTCCGATAGTATAATATACTAGGTTAATGCCCGTCGTGCCTAGGCACGATTGTTCTTCAGAATTTTCAATCTGATCTTCAATAATTAGTTATGATCGACTTAAATTTGATCTTTATATAAATTATGCTCTATATCTTTGTTGAAAATTGCTAAATTAGAAAAAGCTAAAAAAATCAACAAAATTAACAAATCAATTTTCAAATGATTTTGTTCCTCATGTTTTGCAATTCGAGCTGGAATTCATTTTTGTTGAATTGCTATTTGTTAACTTGCTGTTATAGTAACCTTTTTTACAGTGCTGTTAATGCATTGCACAATCAATAAATCACAAAATGAAATCACGCAATTTAATTCTCAATTAAACAATTCAATTTTTATTAAATAATTTCTCTCTGGTATATTTGATTATTGACCGTGCTCGTTGTGCACATAAAAATTCTCGACTAGAACAGCACTTTGTTTTACACACTTCAATCTGTCAACTTCAACTTGTCAACCTAAGTAAGTTTCTATACATGAAGTTTACAACAATTTTTATTTTGATAAATGAGATTACATAATTAATCAATTTTCTTTTAGATTACAAGATGCTAAAATGATGATACTTAATATAAATGGAATATAAGTATGCAATTACATTTATCTATTAACATTTGCATTTAATTAAAGTTTTGTTTGTTTATTTCAGGTAAATTTAGCGGTACATCATGGACTCCAATAGTTATGACTTGTTGGGTATGGCCAGGATAGTTGAAGTTATATGTTAGTTCGAGTAAAATCAGTAAATAAATGTTCTGTGTATAAGTGCATCAAGATGTAACTATATGTATGTCGATTTTTGTGTAATAAATCGGGTGTGAAGAAAAATATCTTTATTTCATCTTCCTTATCATTTTATTTTTACGTTGCTACCGAACATACTTCCCTCCAAATAACAATTAATTTGTTATTTTAATTAATCGTGTATTGGTAAACGATATAATTTCGTGATCGGTCGTTTGTATATGGACGATTTAGTTTGAGCTATGGCTTCCCTTACTAACCCGTCTGCTCCTGGGTGTAACTGTTTTACGCGAACTAATGGCGCTGCATTTTTGTTGTAACTGTAACGCTGTTGTAACGTATTTAAGTATGTGAGGGAATAGCGTTGCCAAAACATTTGCACAATTTTCTGCGTTTGTTCCCATCGATTTAGTCTAGTCATGTTAATCTCATCGTAGTTGGGATGTGGTAATGCTGTTATTGTCAAAAAATGACCGGTGTTAATGAATCAATGTTACTTGTGTCTTCGTTGGTAATGGCACATAAAGGTCTCGAGTTTGAAATACCTTCAATTTGGATCAAAACTGTTTGAATTTCTTCAAAGGTGCGATTAGTATTTCCAATGGTTTTGCATAAGTGAGTCTTAACTGACTTTACCGCTCGTTCCCAAATGTCCCAGAAATGAAGCGACAGCGGTGGAATCAAATGCCATTTAATCCCCTTGTTTCTTGCGAATTCATTGATCTTAATTTCCGATTCATCTGATGTTAAAACGGAGTAATATTCGTGCAACATCCGTTTTACTCCTAAGAAATTCGATCCATTATCCGAATAAATTTCCATCGGCACTCCCCTCCGTCCAACAAAACGCTCCAAAGCAAGCTTGCGTAAATAACGATGATGCTACTTCGATGTGTAATGCTTTAGTAGCAAAACAATATTACAATGAACCCTTTAATCAACTTGGCGCCTCTTCCTATTTTAGAAGAACGCTGTATGGGTCCTGCATAATCAATTCCAAGTACAGAAAATGGTCGGCTAGGTGTTACTCGCGCTGCTGGTAAGGAGCCCATTTGTTGGCTAGATTTTATCACTGAATATCGACAGCATGTAATTTATGAGTTATTTTTCGACATATTTCACGAACTCCCAGAATCCAATATTTTGTGAGAAATTGCAGTTTAAAGCGACGGCCCGGGATGTAAGTGTTTTCTGTGTAAATCGTTGAGTATTAATGTGGTAATTACATGATTTCTTGGCAAGATCATAGGATGTTTTGTATCATATGAACAAATCGAATTCTCCAGACGGCCGCCAACTCGTAATACGTCTTCAGAATCTATGAATGGAGCTAATTGTTTCAACTTCGACTTTGACGGTACCTGTTTATGAATGTTCAAAGACTTAATGTAATCTTCAAATTCAGTTCGTTGAACATATCTGATTATTAGTACAAGTTCTGCAGAATTCAACTCTTTTATTTCTAGTTGACTTTGAAATTTCACCTTTTGTTTAAAAGTATAAATGAACCTCAAAATATAAGCCATTATTCTAACTATTTTTGGAAAATTTGAACAACGCTGAAACAACTGATACGTGGGATGCGATTCATTTGTATCGATTTTTACGTGACAAGATTTTGCTCCGGTACTACGACATTCTTGATCTGTCTCAGTAATTATTGACTTTAAGGGCCATTGCGCTTCAGGCTGTGATAACCACCTTGGACCCTTGAACCATAATTCACTTTTCATCAATTCGTTCGCTGTGACTCCTCTAGTTGCTAGATCAGCAGGATTATCACTTCCGCGAACATGACGCCACTTCGCTTCAGGTGTCAAGATATGAATCGCACCTACTCGGTTAGCAATATAGTTCTTCCATTTGCGTGGATGGCTTTTTAACCACGCTAAGACCACCATTGAATCGGTCCACAACCTCACAACACAACAATCCACGGCTTTTACCAGCTTGGCTAGTAAATGAGCGCCACAAAGCTCTAAGCGAGGCAGGCTAATTTGTTTGATTGGATTTGATTTTGATGTTAATAGATGTACGATAAATCCGTATCTCGTCCTGGATCTCACGTAAACCGCAGCGGAATAAGCCACTTCACTGGCATCACTAAAGCCATGTATTTGTGCATCATCGAAGAAATCCCCAACATCGAGGTATTTTAGTTTGATTTAAAACGACAAATTTACCAAATAATTTTTCCCAATCTCTTCGTAGATCATCTGTAAGTGGATCATCCCACGATACCTTTCGCAGCCACAGAGTTTGCATAAAATTTTTTTGCTGAAAATGAATGGATTCAACCAACCTAATGGATCGAATATTTTCGAGGATATGGATAGAATATTGCGTTTGGTGCAACTATCTTGTGGCATGTTATTAATTTTAAATGTGAACTGGTCTTCTTGTGGGTCCCAATGTAAACCTAACATTTGCGCCATTCTGCCCTCTACAACTATTTCCGTGACGTCCTTTGAATCATTCAGATTAGAAATGTTAGAGCGCCACTTCCTCAATGGATACCCACTCGCGGCTAGTAGTTTTGTTAAGTCAGTCTTGCGTTGCAAAGCTATTTCTTCACTTGCAGCACCAGCTAGCGAGTCATCGACATAAAAGTTGTTTTTTATTATTTTAGATACTTCTGTATGAGTTAATTTACAATCTTCCGCTATTTGATGTAACACGCGAATTGCGAGAAACGGCGCGAATGCATTCCCATACGTTACTGTTGGCAATTCGAAATGGGTTATGATATCGTCTGGACATTTTCGCCAAATAATCCTTTGAAGTGATGTATGTTTTGCATTCACGAGGACCTGTCGATACATTTTCGCTATGTCCGCACAGATGGCAACCTTGAAACTTCGAAATCTAATCAAGATAGTCCATAATGTATCCTGTAGGGTTGGTCCGACTAATAATTTTTCGTTCACAGACGTACCGGTGGATGTTGGTGCTGACCCATCAAACACTACCGTTAATTTTGTAGTGGTACTGTTTTCGCGTAATACTCCGTGGTGAGGAAGATAGCAGACCATATGATAATTAGATTTTTCTTCGCTTCGTATTACTCGCATATGTCCCATGTCGATGTATTCCTCCATGAACCGTCTATACATCTTCCCAAATTCTTCGTTTCGACGCATTTTTCTTTCCATAGCCAGTAGCACATGGAAGAAATAATCTGATCCTAGTAGTATATCGACCTCATTTGTTTCATAAAATGTTGGATCTGCGAGTGGAAGGTTGATCATTTGAGTTAAGCTCTCGATTCTATTACCTTTTGTTAATGGTGTAATTTTAGGGAGTACAAATACCTTAATGTGTAACCTTCGAGACACATCGAACCGCGAGGATATTGTAAGTTTTGTGCTTCCCATGGTTGACACGTTTGAGGTAGCAATTCCTTCTATTCGCAAATGACAATTTTTTGGATATAAATTTAACCGTTTGACACAAGGTAATGAAATGAAGGATCCTTGGGATCCAGAGTCTAATAATACTTTACAGAAACTTATATGGCCACCTGAATTATCGACCCTTACTATCGCAGTTAGAAGAATTGTATTTCCAACATTACAGGTGTAGGTTCTAATTGTTGGTACTTTATTTGAATTGGATGATGGGTTCGGAGTCTCCTCTGTTAACTGAATTCGAAATTGAGGAAATATCATGTAACAGAGTATGGTGTTGACGGTTACATTTTAAACAACTGAATTTATTTGGGCAAACATTTGCACGATGACGTTCTGACAAACAATTAAAGCATAATCGCAATTTTGCTGTTAATTCACGACGTTCATATTTTTGAACTTTTCACAATGGTACAGACGATGTGACCCCTTGCAGTATACACATTTAATTGGTGTAGAATAGGGTGATGTTTTCACGTGATGAATTTTAACATAACTTGGCTTTAACCTTGCGTCATAGGAGCAAAAGATTCCAGAGCATCATATCTCTCACATAGAAATTTTAAATTCTTCATACGTTGGGTAATCCTTGTTCACTGTTTTGTGGGTCCAGGCCTCTCTAGTATCTACATCCGTTTTATTCAGCAAAATATAGATAAGCCTTTGGGTCTCGCTTCGTATCATCTCCGCCTAGCGCTTTACACCTCTATTTACTTCGTCTGACCCATTGTACAACTTTCGAAGCTTGTGTACAGATGGTTGTTGCATAGCTGGTTGCTCTATAAATGAGTTAAGCACAAACTTTTCCTTATCATATCGTTCACAGATTTTCTCCCATGCCGGTTTATAATTAACGTCTGACACCGTTATGTGCTTTATTAATTCTACTGCTTCACCTTCTAGCTGTCCCTTTAGATATTGGAACTTCTGTACATCACTGAATCCCAATTTGCTGTGTACAGAAGCTATAAAGATATCTTTCAAACTTTTAAAATCTGAGTAATTTCCCGAAAACTTTGGTAGAAGTAATTGTGGTAACCGAATCGACGCGTGAGGTTCTTCTGTTGTATTTTGTATGGTCTGGTTCATAGAGCTGGTAAACGACGATGATATAGTTGTTAAAAATTCATTTTGTTCTTGCAAAATCCTCGACATTATTTTTTCTAGTTGAGTTTTTTCGTTGTCTTGATGCACTGTTTGAATTGCTTCCTTAAACTTGATTTTCACATTAAAATATTTAGTTTCATACTCGTCGAGCTCTGAAACAATATCGTATGTTGCCAATCTTGCTTCGTATTCCAGAAAAGCATTGAATACTCGCTCGAGATATTCTAAACGTGCAGCTATTTCAGTTCTTTGCGTCCGTTCGTTAATTTTGTCAGCAAATGCAACTAAGCGAGTAATACTTCTTTTCGCTAAGCCTCGTTTTGACGTTAATTCTTTTTTTTCGGCCATTACTGCACAAAATAGACCTAGTTACTCTTGCTACACTATATACTAACATAAACGTAAACTTACTGATTCTACTTACGTGACACAGCTTTAACTTTAACCTTGAAATTCAATTCTGGAATTTGAATTGATCCGCCATAAAATTTACTGCGGACTGTATATTCTTGAATATTCGCTGTATTTATGTATGTATTTACTGGAACCTCAATTTAACATTAAATTCAATTTCAAAATGGTGTCACCTCGTGTTCACTTTATTTCTTTATTATCGTTGCCAATCCGAAGGACCATTTTGTTAATGCATAGCACAATCAATAAATCACAAAATAAAATCACGCACTTTAATTCTCAATCAAACAATTAAATTTTTATTAAATAATTTCTCTCTAGTATATTTGATTATTGACCGTGCTCGTTGTGCACATAAAAATTCTCGACTAGAACAGCCATTGGTTTTGTTTTACACACTTCAATCTGTCAACTTCAACTTGCCCGATTTTATGAATGCGAGTAAATCATTAATCCTCGGATTAATCGTCGTTTGCATTTTATGAACGACGATAAATGAGAAAATTAATCCGAGGATTTTTTTCTATTCTCTGTTTTATCTGCTGATATTTGTGAGTAAATCAGAGGGTAAAAAAAGGTATTGTTGTTATTATAAATTTTGACGTTTTAACATTATATTTATTAGTGAGAATTTAGAATTGAGAAGAGATTAATTGATCATAATTTAATAAATTAAATTAATTTAAATTAATTGAAAATGGAATAAAAAAAAAGAAAAATGAGTATTTGTAAGTACAAAATAGTTACAAAATATAAAAATATAGTGATATCGAAATTTTTAATCATACACACAACATAAAATGTTAGTTTAAACTATACTATAATATAAGTGTAAACGTCAAAAAACTGTTACCACTCGTACAAAAAACTGCGGTATAACTGCAATAAAACCTGTAATAATTTACGAATTTTTATAATCTATCGTCGTTCATAGAATCGACGAAAAAAAAAATAATCTCGGATTTTATTTTATCTATTGTCGTTCATAAAATCGGCCCTAAGTAAGTTTCTATACATGAAGCTTACAACAATTTTGATTATGATAAATGGATTTACATAATTAATCAATTTTATTTTAGATTACAAGATGCTAACTTGATGAAAATGACTTAATATAAATGGAATATAAGTATGCAATTACATTTATCTATTAACATTTGCATTTAATTAAAGTTTTGTTTGTTTATTTCAGGTAAATTCAGCGGTACATCATGGACTCCAATAGTTATGACTTGTTTGGTATGGCCAGGATAGTTGAAGTTATATGTTAGTGCGAGTAAAATCATAATAAATGTTCTGTGTATAAGTGCATCAAGATGTAACTATATGTATGTGGATTTTTGTGTAATAAATCGGGTGTGAAGAAAAATATCGTTATTTCATCTTCCTAATCAATTTATTTTTACGTTGCTACCGAACAAGTGCAAAAAAACAAATTGGAAACAAAAACATAGTAACCTTTGAGCGTTACATACAAACAAACATTTTTGTTTGATTATTATATTAAATAAATCACTTCCCACGACTCTAAAATTCCGATGAGGTTTTGCTACGTCTAGAAAAATTTTCGAAAAAAAAACAATTTCAACTTCAGAATGATGAATGAAATCTTGCGTGTGTGTAGTGTACATTGTCCCGGCTTGTGCGTGCGCCATGCGTTTACCGTGTGTGTGTAATGTATGTTTTCGTTGTCCGCATGCGCATTCTAAAGAGAGTGAAATATTTTGTATGCAAGAAAGTATTCCAAAGTCTTAAATACATTTTATATTATATTTCATGTTCAACTAATTTCATTCAATTTATATTTCATGTTTAACAAATTTCATTTATTTTATTTTTCATGTAAAGAAAGTAATCTTTAAAAAGATTTTAACGAACCCTGGACCGCTGAGCTGGTTACACTGTATGGGGGATTTTGTGGGTATCCATAATCGTCCTTACACCCCCCTTTACTTCCGTTAAAAATGACTACGTTGACCTCTCCCCACCGCTTGATTCTAACTTGGTATTTCTTGCCGCCGGTCTCGATTACAAAACTCTGTCGGTTTCTCTGTCGGATATTCTTGGCTCTGATAATACCCTTAGTGACCTCTAGAGACCAGTGTTGGGAAGATTCTCGGCCGACGTATGGCGCATGGGGCTCTACGTTGCCCATGGCCCAACCTCCGAAAATGATGCCTCGTTACTATTACCGTTGTCTTCTTTTGATTCTTTGTTGCTGCATTTCATGGATTCCTGTGGCCATGGTTGTTGATGTTTCCGGCCGGTTTGGGACGCACGGGGCTCTCCGTTGCCCGTGGCCCAGACCTCGGAGAAGGATTCTTCTTCTGTTCTGCTGTTGTTGGCCTTGCCGTTGTCCTCGTCTACGATGTCCATGACTTTCCGTGGCCATGGTTGATGGTGTTCCTTGTCTCCTTCGCCAACCTTGCCACCACTCACCGTGCCAAGTCGTCGTCCCGGGGAATGTTGGCAGTCTTCCCGGACTGGTAACAAGATCTCCGGTACCTCTCCTCTAGCAACCTTCAGCTCTCTTGCGGCGTTCCAGTTCTGCGTCTACTGGGTCGAAAAGTAATGCGGGGCGTCCGGGGGATCTTACCACTAGCGATGGATCGTTGCGGAAGAGCTTGGTGCAGTGAAGTAAGAAAAGGCCGCAGTCGGTGTTGTTGCGCTGTTTGGGAATTCGTACCATCTTGCGGGAGGGTGACGGTGGAAAATCACCGTGGGGGATCCGGTCCGTGGTTTTTGATTGCCGTTTTCGTGGTCAAATACTGACGCAGGAGGTCCGAGGGATATTTGGTGGATAGGCGTGGCAGCGAGTCAAAAATCAGGATCTCTCCAAAGGGGATCCCCAGCTCCCGTGTCAAGCGGCTCAGCAATAGGTACCAGTGTTGGTTTTGATTTACCGGCACTATGATATTACTCATCTCCAGGATATTGATGCCCTTGGTCCAACGTGCTACAGCGGCATATCGACGGTTTGCGGGGTCTCGTGGTGCTTCTCCGTCCACTTCCCTGACCTGGATGAGACATTCGAGAAAAAATGTGTTGAAGATGTGTGAACCATCTCGCTGTTGCCAGGTCGTGGCCCTTTGCTGAATCCACCGTAATTGCCGTGCTGCCGTTGTCGTGCACCTTTTCGCACTTGGAGCCGTCTGCCCGCCGCTGCTGTCGTCTGCTGTCTCCATTGCTCTTGCTGTCTCGTTCGCCGCGACGGTATGGTTCGCTCCTGCTGCCTGTCACTGTGACTTATTGCTGCTGTAGCACATTGCTGCGGTGTCGCTGTACCTCCTCTCTGTATTTAATCGCTGCGATGTCGCTGAACCTCCTCGCTGTCGCGTCGCTGTACTTCATCGCTGCGGTGTCGCTGACCCTCACCGCTGCCGTGTTGCTTTCCTTCATCTCTGGGGTGTCGCTGACCATCACCGCTACCGTGTCGCTGTACTTCATCGCTGTGGTGTCGCTGACCCTCACCGCTGCCGTTTCGCTGTACTTCATCAAATACAACATTTACATGTCCAACAGTAGACACTGAGTGTCTCCTGATGTACCGGGGAATGTTGTCGTTCCTCCCGGTATGGGAGTTTGATTCTTGGCGTGTCTCCCTGAGCGCCTGCTGTTTCTTTCGGTGTCTTGTATTCTTGGACCCATGAAAATGGAGTGCCCATTGAATAGTTGGAGCTTCTTCGGGCGTGTTACCTGGTTCCTTCAGCTGTGATAAATCTGGTGGGACTAGAGTGTCTTCCGTTTTGAACTCCTTTAGGTCGATCATGTGTGCGGTGCGAGTTTTCTTGTTATTGTTTATTCGGAGTCGCGCAATTACTGGAGACACGAAGCTGATGACGTCATAAGGTCCGTCATACCTTGGGGCGAGTTTTGCTGCAAAATTGTTAGTCGCCTTGGACAGGTGGTGTTGTTTCACCAGGACCAACTGTCCGATCGTGGGTTTACAGGGCCGTCTTCGAAGATTGTAGTACCTCGCCTGATTCTGAGCTGCTTGTTCCCGGTTCCGGCACACAAGTTGGAAGACTTTTTGCAGGTGTTCAGCCTTCTCTCTCGGTGATTGTTCGGTGTTTCCCGTCCCGCTGGTTCTTTCATCGAAAAGTGTCCGTGGTAGGCGAGGCTCTCGACCCTGGGTGAGGATGGCTGGACTGAAGCCTGTAGAATCCGCTACACTGAAGTTTATGGCTAATGAGATCTCAGGGAGGAGTTCGTCCCACCCCCTGTGTTGTTCGCCAACAAACTGGGCGACCATTGTCTTTACTGTGCGGTTTGCTCGTTCTGTGGGGTTCTCCTGGGGCGTATACGGTGCGGTGAACTGGTGTTTGACCCCCAGCTCTTGTAGGAACTTCCGGAACTGGCTACTGGAGAACTGGGCTCCATTGTCGCTGACGAAGATCTTCGGAACTCCGTATCGGGCCAATATTCCTTAATGAAATGCCTTCTTCAGGGATTCCGATGTGGCTTTTCGTAGTGGGACGATCTCTGTCCACTTCGAGAACTTATCGACGAGAATAACCGTGTTGCTGTTTTTAGATCGGGGAAGTGGCCCGACGAAATCTGCACACACGATATTCTAGGGTCCGTCTGCGATTTGAGACAGCATGGTTCCGGCCGGCTTCTGCTGGATCGACTTGAATTTCTGGCAGGATTCGCAGCGCCGAACATACCGGCTGATGTCCCGGAACGTTCGAGGCCAGTAATATCTATTGGTAATGCGTGTGATCGTCTTGCGAATCCCCAAGTGTCAGGCGGTGGGTTTGTCATGATTCTCCTTCAGGACTCGAGTTCGCTGGTACTTTGGGACGCACAACTTCCAAGGGGTGCATCCTCGTATGCGGTCTGATGGGAGATGTGGCGATAGAGTTCGTTGCCCTCGATGACATAGTCCGGGAATAGCTTCGGACTTCCTTTGACCTCTGCTTTCCTTCGTTCTAGCCAACTGCATGTTATGGAGCGGGTCCCACTAGGGGTTCTGCCACTAGCGAGGACGTCACGACACGCTCGCGGTTGCTTGGTCTAGGTCGTCGGACAGGCGGTTCTGGTCTCTTGCCAAAGACACCTCCTCATGAACAAAAAAAAAATATCGTGTCGAATTATAGATAAAGGAAAAAAAGGAGGGAACAAGATAGGTAGGAAAAGGGAAGGATATCCTCTCAGTCCAGTTGCAGTCAGGTCGTTCCTTCACTTTCTTAAAATTAAATCTATAACTATACTAATCTATGTTAACCTATATTAAAATTTAAAAGTGAAATTTTATTTCATTAATATCCTACATATCTGTAACCTAACCTATTCTAGAAGGAATGACCTAGTTGCATCTGCACCGAGGCATCGCAAAATCATTAAGGAAGTGGTCGACTTTATTCAGTCTATTAGTCCACAGTTCGTCAGGTCATTCTCTGAAAAGCGCCGGGAGAAATCACCGTGGGATCAACAGTCCCAGCCACACACCTTCAGCCAATTCGTCTACTCAGTCATGGTAAGGACCAATAAAAAAATATAATCAAAAGGAATATGCCTCCAACCTAATGGGCAACGGCAATGAGAAGTCACGTATTGATTTTTTCAACTTCCAAATATATGTATTACTTTTTATTCAAAAAAAATTCAAATTATTCAAATTAATATAAAATATGTAAAATTAAAATACGAAGGTGTATATAATATATATATGTTTAACAACAAAATGTATTCAAAATTTCAATAGAAATTTATAATAAAAATGAAACGTTATATATGTATAAAAGAAAATCTGTTTCTTTATTCTTTTCAAAATTTAAAATTTAAAAGTAATTTTTTTTGTATACTACCCTTAGTAGCAAAAGGAAGGGTAAAAAATTTATGCAAATGACAACTTACTTGGTCGAATTCAATGATATCCTGCCGGCATGATTTCGTTTGACGTACCTGTTGCAAAATTGGTTAATGATTTATTCGCAACTACTAAATGCAGTTTACACTACTGTTTAAATGTAGGTTAAATAAAAACTAAAAAAAAAAACTCAATTTTAAATTGTATTCAATAAAAACTCAAAAGTAAAAAAATCTCAATTTTAAATTAACTGAATCAATAAAAAACTCAGAAAAGTTAAAAAACTCAATCTATATATATAAAAATAAATTGCTGTTCGTTAGACTAGCTAAAACTCGAGAACGGCTGAACTGATTTGGCTAATTTTGGTCTTAAATTATTTGTGGAAGTCCAGAAAAGGTGTAAAAGGCTAGGTGGCGCTGGTATCGTTTTTTCTGAAAATTCTTATTTATGGAACGATTTGGCTCAAATTCACACCATATAATATCTAAATAAAAAAAAAGTCGTTGACAAAATTTGGACCCGATAGGTGGCGCTGGTGTCTTTTTTTCCCCGAAAATTCTTATTTATGGAACGATTCGGCTCAAATCCACACCATATAATATTTAAATAAAAATAAAGTCGTTGACAAAATTTGGACCCGATAGGTGGCGCTGGTGTCTTTTTTTTTCCGAGGTGGGTCAGTGTGTATGAGGTCAATGGGTAGGTGGTCAGTTGGCGGGAGGTCAGTGGGCGGGAGGTCAGTGGGTGTGAGTTAAGTGGGCGCTGGGTCAGTGTGTATGCGGTCAAAGGGTGGGTGCTCAGTGGGTGGGTGGTCAGTGGGCGGGATGTCAGTGGGTGGGAGGTCAGTGGGCGGGGGACAGTGGGATGGGGCAGCCGGGAAACGCGGGTGTAAGTGGGCGTGGCGTCAGTTGGCTGGTAGCAAAGCGGCCGGGAACAGCTAGTTTTGAATAAAATTAATTTCAATTTAAAAAAACTCAATCCACTGTTTAGGAAGCTTTGTAGATCCGGGGGTTGTTGTCTCTGATGAACTATAATAAGCTCCGTCGCTGGCACGATGGTTGTTGTTGGAGTTTAGATTTAAATGCACTGCTGGTTTCTGCAACACCCTAATAAGAGATTTATGTCTAGCAGTTATTTCTTTTTCAATGTATATGAAATTTCTCCTGTTTTAGCAAGTGACTGAATTTTATCACAAGTTTCTTTATGACTATATGAATTTCACTATTAACATTTCACAACTTTTTCTCAATATAAAATTTTCTTTTTTTTTAACCAGGTACTTTTGCCAGAACAAATTTTATGCAAATCTTCGAGTTTGCATGACGCCCTTTTGAACACTTTAGCGCACTCTATTGTCTCCGCAAAGACTTTTAAGATTTGGAAATTTTGGTTTTAATTCCGCTTGTTCAATACGACGTTTTCTAAAAATTGTAATGGCTGTCGTCTTGCAGTTGTGGATTTTGACACCAGCTGGTGTACCCCGGCCTTAAGAAGTCATTCTCGTAGGTTGGCAGGCTTGCCAAATAAAACGAGACTGGTAGTACGAGTGAGATTGATTTCCGGATCTCCAAAAGAAATTCTCGACTAAGTCGGCCATTCAGTTTTTGGCCATGTGTCTGCTACAAGGGACTTGAATGGATATAGTTGTGCGCGCTGCACAATTTTATTTTGATAAGCGAAAAAAAAATTAATAAATAAAAGAAGAAAAGATTCGCACCATTTTAGTTCGCATCGTTCGTTTATATTGTTGGTCTTTTATCAATTCCTCGCGTTAATAGCGATTGCTGCGGAATTGTCCGATAATTGTGTCGTCATCCTCTTATGTGGCGTTCGATGAAGTTCAATTAAATTAAAATGCCACTGAGTGTAGTTCCGGGGTAAAATTACCTACTGTAGTTACGTAGGAACTCGGCTCGCTTGAAGTCAAAAAGAGAACCAGAGCATTCCATCAAAAAAAAGGGGTAATATCCATCTAGTTCAGCATTAGTTCAGTGCATCAAGGTGTTGGGAGTCAAGTTCTACATCATACCATTTACTTTGGTTTTTCGGCCGCCATTGCTGCCTGTTCCCAGACCGAATCACTATTCCCTTTGTGGGACGTGGACTATACGTTTTTTTTTAATATATAATTCGCGCACGCTTCAAGGGGATCGCACCCTTATAATGCTCGGCTATATGCTTGGTACAGCGTGGGCGTTAAGGAAGAGGAAGAAGAGGATAAAAGAGGAGTTGTCTATGAGCTTGTGTTTTGAATGTCTGTGGATCATAGTGACGTGGGAAGACAGAACTTGGCAGAGCATTCCACATACGTGTTGTACGGCTAAAGAACGAATCCCTGAGTTTAGCGAAAAAATTAGTTTCTTTTAACCGAATTGGGAAGAGTATGTCTCAAATTTGATTATTAACACAAATTGTCGTCAGTGTTATGCCTTCATAAACAAACTGCCGCATGAAAAACATACGACAGTTACGTTTCACCAAATTCTTTAGCTGCGCTGTTGATGATGGGGCACACGGACACACACACTGCACTTTGCACTTAGTGATCGACAACACTACACTTTGTTGTTTTTTTTTATTTAATTCGCGAGTGCTTGAGTGCAGCAGCAGCACGACCGTGCTCAGCGGCGGTTGGGAGACAACTCGTAGCGATACCGTTCATCTATAATTGTGTGCGTGTCATATACCGCACTTGCTGTCACCGTGGGACGAGAAAAATGATGTCGCCCTCTAACTCCCGCACGACGGCGTCTCCAGACCAAGAGGCCAAATGCCTGTCTATCGTGTCAGAGGTCATTGAAGGGTACAGCTTTCAACCCAACGTGCCGTTCGTTTTGATTTTTTTTTGTGTTTCATAAATTAAGAGCTTCGTAATTCTCGGTTCACATAATAAAATTATAGTTTTGTTGTTGTCTCCAATGCTTTCTATACTAGTATTACTTTGCTTTCATGTTATAACTGAAAAATTAAAAAAAAAAAATAGAATCTAATTCCTCAATCGCTCTAATTGTGGAATCCTAAATGGAATGTAATTTGTTAATCACACAAAAAAAAATATTGAATTTTTCTAGTAAAAGTAAAGAAGATAGAGGAACTCATTAAGTTTGTAGCTTTTTTTAGTTAAAGAAGGAAAAGAAAAGCATTAAATGGAATGAATAATCTTCCTTTTCTTTCTTAAACTAGATCCGCGGTGATTTCTGGATTTTTCTAAATCTTTCGATTGTTAATTTACCCGTAACGCTTCTACCTTGGAATTTCCTTTGTAAGCATTAGAGACAGAGATTATAAGAATGCGAACGAAGGGAAAGCTCCTTAACCCATTTATTTTCACTCATTTCAGTCTAGCGTACTTCGCCGACAGCGCTGCCGGTGAGGATGCTCAAAGACATCATCAAATCTGGTAAAATTTAACGAAGTAAGTAAACAAAGAAAGGGGGGAAGCAACAAGATTAAAAATTATCTAGTGTGTAGGCTTGCTGGGTTGTTCTCTCTTATATATATATATATCCGGATATGATTTATGTTATCTCCTTCTTGAATTCTGTTTAATAGGCATTCGCATATTTGGAATGCTATGCTAATTTTCATGAGTTATATTTTTTTAATGTTTCATTATAAATACAAAACATCGTTCATCGTTCCGAATTAGACTTAAAACAAGATTCATTGAAAAACATATGAAAATTCTTAATGAATAAATGCACTTTATAACGTATTACAAAAAAATCATGATCGTCTAAACATTTACTGCTTCTTGGTTCCTCCTTTGGACATTTTCAGGTTATGTGGTACGGGCATACGAGCATGGCGAGACAGCAGGTCAAACATTGAGGTTCCGCTGCCTTCCTTGGTTTTTTTCCCCCGATTGATTAGATTAGTTCAAAGCACGTAATTATATATTTTTTTTCGTGTGATGGCACTGGGGAGTAGCTGTCAAGACCCCCCCCATTCCGGCGAGTTAGCCAGAGCACCGCTAGACGTGCGCACAGGCAGCTATACTTCCAGAATTATCACCATAGTCGTTACATAGAAAAAATGGCGCCCAACTTGGGGCCCGAAAAGGTTGGGATTTATTTCTAACTTCTTTCGTGTCTCCACCTATCTTTTGATGGTCTTCAACCACGATAATTACCGCTTAGTTCAGGGGATGGATTGAAGCCTTTCGGAATTGTAGGCAGTCTGCTCGGTGCGTATGTACTAACCAAAGGACTTCATGTTCTACCTGACCTTGTTGCGGCGACCAAACTTTAATTTTTTTCCTATTTTCTATTCACTTAATAATCTACACACCCTGTAAGGCGATAGGAAGCAGCTAAGTGTTCGTGATTGCACGAATGAGCTGACCAGTAGGTCGAATCAGTGCTGACTGCATAGCAGTAAACGTTTTTTTTGTATACACAGAGTATGCTAATTTGGATTGCAGAATAGTTGTTCGGTTTATACTCTGAACTCTGACCAATAAGTTTATTAGCTGTGACTTGATACTTTTGTATCAAATGATTAATATCCCTCATTTTTTTTGTTTATAATCCTTATCTCATTTTGGATTTACGACACTCAGGACGTGCTATTCGGAACGCAGTGAATTGTTCAGCCTATATCTGAAACACTGACCAATTAGCGACGCCTTGTTCTAAATATTACCTAATAGTGGTAAACGATTTTTTTTATGGTGAAGGAGAATCAGGAATCTGAAACACTGACCAATTAGCGACGCCTTGTTCGAAATATTACCTAATAATGGTAAACGATTTTTTTTATAGTGAAGGAGAATCAGGAAGGATTATTTCCGGGTCAATTGAGCTAAAAGGCATCATTGGCATTTTAGTGGAATAGTGCCTGTTGCACCTTACCAGACTTTCCACCTGATTCATTCCAACATAGAGCAACGGAACCTCTGTTAAGTTTTTTTGACCGTACGGCCTGGGAACCAAAGGAGAGAACCAAGTCAGACAACTTTGTTTGTAGTAAGTTTTGTTTATATATATAATATTTTAAAGTATTTATCTAGTATGCTATAGTGAAGGTATGAATAGTAAATATTCTCATATCCAAAATTCGTATCTTATCGTAAAATTTTTGTTGGTTTTAGTTAGTCATCTTATCATAGGTGATTTCTTCCGCTATACTCGTGGTGATTTCTCGTTTACTCGTATTATTAAGTGCTTACTGGTAAATTTATTTAATTAATTTTCTTATCATGGCGGTGAGACACAGTGGTGATAATTTCCCCACCATAGTGGATAGCCCTAGTTGCGCAATCTGTAACTTTGAAATAATCGAGCACTCGACAGCAGAAGTTACATCATGCGCTCACATGTTTCATAGCCCATGCTTCGATTCAGGGTTACAAAGACATACCACCTGTCCGGTTTGTAGGAGTGATATTTTTATAACCGGACGCAATTCGGTCCCGTCTAAGGCACCTGTGAATGAACTTATAGGCGCCTCAGTAAATCCTTCTGCCGTTTTGTCACAATCTACTGACTCACACGACAGAGGCGCGATTCCTAAAACAAGTGGACCTACAACCCGCTCTAGGTCTAAATTAACGACTCCTTTACCGAGAGATAATCTCGAAGCAACGACTACTCTTGTATTTTATGAACAAACAATTATTGTAGTAATCGTCAACCGGGACTTAATCAAAATCACCTCGATTTAGCACGTGTCCAGAACTTGGTTGAAGAAGCGCTGATAGCCCATCGTGGCAGCACGATTCAAGAAGTTCGTTCCGTAGTAGGAGGGATGATTACCAAATCCCTGTCAAATTTTCGTAAGAAATTCAATAACCCCACTTTTCCGGGGTAACAACCACTAACTCTACCAGGGAAAGCGAACCTGAGTGGCCGCACGACCTGCCCTTCGCCGATGTACGTAGAGGCAACAGCAGATCTCAAGTGCCCAATCAGAATGTTCCCCCTTGGAATGAAGGTAATACATTCCCTACTATATCACATAGACCGTCTGTTTGGTCGGGAACTTCAAACGCCCATACAGATTCTATCGCAAAGACCTTCTTTGACCCATCAATCTCTTCAAGGTAACTTCTCGGCATTGTGTCCAAACGTCCACGTATTATTCGAGGGAAAGGCTCGCGATTGGTATTGGCGATACCACCGTAGCATTCGCTCCTTAGATTGGCAAGACATTTGCGGTGCATTGAAACAACAATATAACGACTTTCGGACAGATTACGATATCAAAGAGGCGATTAGAAATAGGAAGCAGTCCGATCGCGAATCATTCGATCAATTTCTCGAATCAATTATGACTATGGCGGACCGACTGCAATCCGCGATGTCCGAACACGAACTAGTAGAAACGGTGCTTAGAAATTTAAAGCCCGATATTCGGCTAGAGATGTTGCATTTGAATATAACTACAATGTCTCATCTTCGGCAATCTTGTCGAAGACGAGAAAAGTTCTTTGACGATTTTCGCCGTCCCTCGAGTTTCGGGAAACCTTTCCCATTACGGCGACAAGTGTCCGAATTGGCCCCAGACTCAAGTACACATGAGATACCCATGAAGGAAGAGTTGGCTGCCATGCGCGATAGCTGTGTTAGTGAACGATGACAGTTCAAATGCTGGAACTGTGACGAGCTAGGACAAGACTGTGTTAAACAGCGGCGAATATTCTGCTACGGTTGGTGAGCAATAGATAATTATAAGCCGAATTGTCCTTAATGTTCGAATCCGGAAAACCGTCTAAATGATTTCTGCAAGTACACCAGCAGACATCCAAAATAAATTCTCCATCTACTTCCCTTTTAATGACTGTACTAAAGCCCGAAGTTGATCCAGTCGTTAAGCAAAAATTATTTCCCCTTAAACCATTTCACTTGAGATTGCAAGAATATCAACTAAAGCGAACTAAGTTGTTTGGCAAAAATGTGAGTAAAAAGAAGTCTCGTTCCTCAGCGCGTATGCGCAACTTTTGGAATAAAGTGCGGACGACTCGTAAGAAGCTAATTTCGTCCATCATTTCCTTGGATTCCGATATGAGGCCCTATGCGCAAGTTGGCTTGTTGGGTTCAAAGGTTTTAGGACTATTGGATAGAGGCGCTTCGATCAGTTGCATAGGAGCTGCCTTAGCAAAGTCGATACTCACGAATGGGCTTAAATTGACGAAATTCAAGTCAAGTGTTCGAACGGCTGACGGAACATCCCAAAAATATTGCGGTAGCCTTTGGTTGAAGGTGTCGTTTAAAGACAACACTCACTGCTTGGAATTCTTCGTTATTCCTGAATTATCTCAAGATCTTCGACTTCTGGAAAGCGTTCAGACTAGCGCCACAGATCGTAAGTGAGTTGAGTGCACCTCTGCCTAAGAAGTCCGAAGGTGCGACCCATGAATTGAGCCCATCTCAGCTACGTACACTTGAAATAGCGAAACGTTTATTTCCATCATATGAATCGGAAGGTCTTGGGAAGCCGCACCTCATCGAACACATCATTGACACCAAAAATGCCAAACCAATCAAACAAAGACATTTTCCAATTTCCCCAGCAATCGAACAACTAATGGGAAAAGAGCTCGACCAAATGCTAGCGTTAGGAGTTATTGAGGAATCGGGCAGCGCGTGGTCTCCGCCCGTGGTTCTCATACGTAAACCTGGTAAAGTGCGATTGTGTCTCGATAGTAGAAAGGCTAATTCGGTGACGGTAAAGGATGCGTATCGACTACCTCATATAGAGGGAATTTTTAGTCCGAAAGCTAACTTCATTTCCAGTATAGACCTGAAACATGCCTTTTGGCAAATTCCGCTCGATAAACTTTCACGAGAAAAGACCGCCTTCACTGTGGCAAATCGTCCACTATATCAGTTCACTGTAATGCCGTTTGGATTGTGCAATGCACCTCAAACAATGTGTTGATTAATGGATAAAGTCATCCCGAATCAACTCAAAGAAAATGTATTCATTTACTTGGATGATCTATTGCTGGTTTCGGCTAATTTTGAGTCCCATATTTCGCTGTTGAAGGAAGTCGCTCTTTTGCTTCGAACAGCTGGACTAACTATTAACATCAGCAAAAGTAAATTTCTGTTAAAAGAGGTTAAGTACCTTGGTTACGTAATAGGACACGGGACTTTGCAAACGGATCCAGATAAAATCTCAGCAATCACTGGTTATCCGACTCCAAACACTGTTCGCCAACTTCGTCGATTCTTAGGCATGGCAGGTTGGTATCGTAGGTTCATTGAGAGCTTTGCTGATGTCTCCTATCCGTTGACGGATCTTTTAAAGAAGTCTAAGAAATTTGTCTGGACAGAGGAGGCCCAACACGCCTTTGAGTTGATTAAGCAAAGACTTACCACGGCACCTTTTCTCTCTCATGTCGATTTTTCGAAACCCCGACATTGTGCAATGTGATGCTAGCCAGAGTGGAGTAGGCGCACTGTTGGCCCAATCAAATGAACAGGGGGTTGAAGTACCGATAGCCTATATGCCGCAAAAGTTGAATAAGGCTCAGCGTAACTATTCGGTTACGGAGTTGGAATGTCTTGCGGCGGTACTAGCCGTTAAGAAGTTCCGTCAGTATATCGAGGGACAAGCTTTCACGGTAATAATCGATCATGCAAGCTTGCGCTGGCTAATGAAGCAAACTGACCTGAGCGGCAGGTTGGCTCGTTGGACTCTCAAATTGCAAGGCTATGTGTTCGATATACAGCATCTAAAAGGGAGTGCAAACGTAGTTCCAGACGCTCTCTCACGCGTGTTTTCTGAGTTGTCAGCCATACTAGAGACGAATGAGTCTTTGATTGATTTGGAACCAAACGAATTCGACTCGACCGAATACCAGGATTTACGTTCCAGAGTTTCCGAAAATCCGGCAAATTCTCCGGACTTGCAAGTGATCGATAAGTACGTCTATCATCGAACCAGTTTCTATGACGGCGATCCAGAGCAGGAAGATTCTTATTGGAAGTTATTCGTACCTTAAGCTTTACGAGAAGGACTGATGCACAAATTGCATGACTTACCTTCAGCAGCGCACGGGGGAGTGGCCAAAACCATAGATAGAGTGCGAAGATATTTTTACTGGCATGCGCATGCGAAACCTGTGTTACGACAAAATATCCCACCAAGGTTTTACGCGGACCCATGGGTCAAATGTCATCAGTGGAACGGATATTTCAGCGATTATTTATAGATTTGATTGGACCATTCCCAAGATCTAAACAAGGCAATATCGGCATTCTAATTGTGTTGGATCACATGTCCAAATTCACATTTTTGAAACCGCTGAAGAAGTTCACGTCTATATTAATAATTGGCTATCTTAAAGAACATATATTTGACATATTTGGCGTTCCAGAGACCATTATATCCGATAATGGAAGTCAATTTAAATCGGTTGACTTTGAGTCCTTTCTCAACTCCTGTGGAATTTCTCATTCCTACACAGCGGTCCACTCTCCACAGTCGAACGCGTCTGAGCGCGTGAATCGCTCCGTAAATGCTGCGTTACGAGCATATGTTGGTCGAAACCAGAACGATTGGGATCTCCACCTGAGCAGTATAAATAGTGCCTTGCGCAACTCAGTACACCAATACACAGGACATAGTCCTTATTTCGTTGTTTTCGGTCAACATATGCTTACCCATGGCAACGATTATAAACTTCTACGGCAGCCTGTTAATTTTCGAGTCGGTCAAGAAGTGCTGCGGCGGAATTTCACCCAAAGTAATTTCGCAAAGGGTTTTAACGCTAAGCTAGCCCCGACGTTTCTGAAATCAAAAATTCGGGAAAAGCGTGGTACAGCATATTATATTCTTGAAGATTTACAAGGAAAGCTTATCGGCACCTATCATGCGAAGGACCTAATGCAGACTAGGGTATAGTAGCCTTTTCAGATCTCCATAATTATCTAGTAGCTAATTCTGGATAAATGTTTTGTAATGGCTGTCGTCTTGCAGTTGTGGGTTTTGACACCAGCTGGTGTACCCCGGCCTTAAGAAGTCATTCTCGTAGGTTGGCAGGCTTGCCGAATAAAACTAGACTGGTAGTACGAGTGAGATTGATTTCCGGATCTCCAAAAGAAATTCTCGACTAAGTCGGCCATTCAGTTTTTGCCATGTGTCTGCTACAAGGGACTTGAATGGATATAGTTGTGCGCGCTGCACAATTTTATTTTGATAAGCGAAAAAAAATAAATAAAAGAAGAAAAGATTCGCACCATTTTAGTTCGCATCATTCGTTTATTTTGTTGGTCTTTTATCAATTCCTCGCGTTAATAGCGATTGCTGCGGAATTGTCCGATAATTTTGTCGTCATCCTCTTATGTGGCGTTCGATTGAGTTTAATTAAATTAAAATGCCACTGAGTGTAGTTCCGGGGTAAAATTACGTACTGTAGTTTTCTTGTGTGATCGAGCATAGATGTTCTGTCTACACACGCAAAATAGAAAAGGAAGTGTCATTGTGCTGCTATTTTGACATAAAAAGGAACAAAAAGTGCCAGTGCAAATTTACGGCTCGTTTGAAGGTAAAAAGAGAACCAGGGCACTCCATCAAAAAAGGGGTAATATCCATCTAATTCAGCATTAGTTCTGTGCATCAAGTTGTTGGGAGTCGTCAAGTTCCACATCATACAATTTACTTTGGTTTTTCGGCCGCCATTGGTGCCTGTTCCCAGACCGAATCACTATTCCCTTTGTGGGACGTGGACTATACGTAGCGATACCGCTCATCTATAGCGTGTCATATACCGCACTTGCTGTCACCGTGGGACGAGAAGAATGATGTCGCCCTCTAACTCCCGCACGACGGCGTCACCAGACCAAGAGGCAAAATGCCTGTCTATCGTGTCAGAGGTCATTGAAGGGTACAGCTTTCAACCCATCGTGCCGTTCGTTTTGATTTTTTTTTGTGTTTCATAAATTTAGAAAAAATATTGAATTTTTCTAGTAAAAGTAAAGATGAGAGAGGAACTCATTAAGTTTGTAGCTTTTTTTAGTTAAAGAAGGAAAAGGATTAAATGGAATGAATAATCTTCTTTTTGTTTTTTAAACTAGATCCGAGGTGATTTCTGGATTTTTCTGAATCTTTCGATTGTTAATTTACCCGTAACGCTTTACCTTGGAATTTCCTTTGTAAGCATTAGAGACAGAGATTATAAGAATGCGAACGAAAGGAAAGCTCCTTAACCCATTTATTTTCACTCATTTCAGTCTAGCGTACTTCGTCGAAAGCGCTGCCGGTGAGGAGGCTCAAAGACATCATTAAATCTGGTAAAATTTAACCAAGTAAGTAAACAAAGGGGGGAAGCAACAAGATTAAAAATTATCTAGTGTGTAGGCTTGCTGGGTTGTTCTCTCTTATATATATATATATCCGTATATGATTTATGTTGTTATCTCCTTCTTGAATTCCCCAACACCATCTGTGTGCAATTGAGCTTTTGTCACTTCATCTAGGTAACCTTTCCCACCACAATTACTCAAGTCCCTTTTGAGCAGCTGATTTATGTCAACATAAGTTCAGTTGAAACTTTCAAACCTAACATCTTAAGTTAAACTGATCTCGCAATAGTGGCACCATTAATTACTGTTGGTACGTAATGTTGAATTGCCTTTGAGAAAAAAGACAAGCCTGGAATTTATTTGGGTTAAATTCCACCCTATTAGATCTGCCCCAATCAAGAATGAATTGAATGTTCGACAGAATTGCCGAATTCAATAATTCACGCGAACCAATCAAGGGAGAATTGCATTCTTTTTGACTAACAAACTCCATGGAAGCCGATAACGTCGTATCATCAGCAAATGAGTGGATATCAAAGGTTGTAGAAGAAAACAGGTCATTGATATATATTAAGAATAATGTAGGCGATGTGTATAGGAGGCGATAATGTGTAGAAAAACCATACAATACAACTTTTAGTTTGCGTTTCCATAAATAATCCTCAATCCATGTAATGAGAGAGGTGTATAAGTTGAGGGCACATATCTTATTAATAAGACAAATATGCCAAACTCTATCAAAAGCCTTCGAAATATCCACAATATTACACAACGCTTGATTCACCTAGATTTTCAATGCTTCGCTCCCAACAATGAGTCATTGACGTCATTAGTTCAATTTTTTCGAAATCCATACTGTACATCGGATAAAAGAGCATTCGAATCCACATAGCTCATTAGTTTGAAATTAATGATAGATTCCATTACTTTTGATAAAACTGACAACAGAGCAATAGGGCGGTAGTTAGTAGGTGCTGATTTATCACCTTTTTTTGGACGGGTTGAATATTAGCTATTTTCCAAATTGACGGAAAAACACCTGTCTTCATTGAGAGATGAAACAATTTGCTAAGCGGTTGTGCCAAAGTGTGATGACATCTTTTCAATAATAATGGTGGAATACCGTCGGGTCCAGTTGCTTTTTTGGGGTCAAGTTCTATAAGCATTTTGGAAACAACCCGTCGACGGAAATATATTGCAGACATACCTGGGCCTACATTCGGAAGAATTGGTGGACTTTGGTTAGATAATGGAAGGGTTGACGCACAAGCAAAATGCGAAGCTAAGAGATTGGCTTTCCGAATATCAGTTTTATAAAGAATACCATTATGGAATAAAGTAGGAACAGAAGAAGTCTTTTCTGCAAAGTTTCTTTTAACCATTGCTGCACCAATTTTAAATTAAACATAATTTAATTAAGCAATTATTATTTATATTAATTAAAATATTAATATTTATATTATATATAAATAAATAAAAGATATGATATTATATATATAATAATTAATCCTTATATATATTTATATAAATATATGATTAATTTATATAATGTAATAAATATGTTAATAATATATTATATATATATAAATAAAATATTTAATATTAATATATACATATATGAAGATTAAAAACTTAGAGTATAAGAAATATAACAATTTATATATTAATAAATTATTTATATATATATAGATATTTAATAATTTAAACCTAGTATAGACTAAATGTTAGAAAAAAACATAGAATGTAGATATATCTTAAAATATAAGATTTTTTAAAAAAAAAAATTGGAGAAATTATTAAAAAATTTTAAATTTTTGAGATTTTTTTGAAAATTATTATTAGAGTATATTTATTTAAGAATATTTATTTAGGTTTTTACTAATTAATTATATTAAAATTTAATAAAAGTAAAAATTTAAAATTTAATTTTATTTAATTAGTCCATTTAATAATAAAATATACTTTATACCGGTTTTTAAAAAATAATTAATTAAATATTAAGATTATATTTATTAAATAAATTAAATTATTTTCCAATTTTTGAACTAATTTTATTTGATATAAATATTGAAATAAAATTATTTATTTAGGGAATAAATAATTAAATATGTATATATATATAAATTTTAATTAAAAATATTGAATAAAATTATATAAATAATTAGGGATTATTTGTTAAAATTTAATTTAAAAAAATAAAATTTATTTAGAATAAAAAATTCTTAAAAAATTTTAAATTTTTGAGATTTTTTTGAAAATTAATATTAGAGTATATTTATTTAAGAATATTTATTTAGGTTTTTACTAATTAATTATATTAAAATTTAATAAAATTAAAAATTTAAAATTTAATTTTATTTAATTAGTTCATTTAATAATAAAATAAACTTTATACCGGTTTTTAAAAAATAATTAATTAAATATTAAGATTATATTTATTAAATAAATAAAATTCTTTTTCAATTTTTGAACTAATTTTGTTTGATATAAATATTGAAATAAAATTATTTATTTAGGGGAATAAATAATTAAATATGTATGTATATATATATAAATTTTAATTTAAAATATTGAATGAATTTATATAAATAATTAGGGATTATTTGTTAAAATTTAATTTAAAAAAATAATATTTATTTAGAATAAAAATTCTTAATATTATTGGGGTAGTTACTTAATTTTTATTATACATACATAAATAAATTTTTAATGTTATTAAAAATATTTAAAATAAATATATTTAAATTTTTATTCTATACCGGTTTTTAAAAGATAATTAATTAAATATTAAGATTATATTTATTAAATAGATAGATATTCTTTTTTTAATTTTTGAGCCAATTTTATTTGATATAAATATTGAAATAAAATTATTTATTTAGGGGAATAAATAATTTAATATGTATATATATATTATATATATATATAATTAGGGATTATTTATTAAAATTTAATTTAAAAAAAAATAATATTTATTTAGAATAAAAATTCTTAATATTATTGGGTTAATTACTTAATTTATATTATATAAATTAATATTTATTAATTTTAAAATTAACAAATATAAATTTAATTAAAATTAATTATTTAAATTTTTTTAAAAAAAGAATACAATAAAATTTAAATAAAAAAAATTAATTATAAAGTTTTATTTTGGCTTAAAAATTTATTATTAATTTATTTTATATGTAAATTTTTGTGAGGATATTTATTTATTTAAATAATATATAAATTTATTTATATTCGCAGTAATTAAAATTATAAATTAAAGAAATTTAGAAATAGAAATATTAATTAGTATTGACATAATTCGTGCCAGCAGTCGCGGTTATACGAATAATACAAATAAATTTTATTAGTAAAAGTTAAATTATAAAAATTAATATTATAAATATAAATTTAATATGTAAAATTTTAAATTTTGTTAGTATTAAATAAAAAGAATAATTGAAGCTTAAAAATTTAAAAAAAAACTAGGATTAGATACCCTATTATTAAAATTGTAATTTATTTATTTGAGTAGTAATAGTTATGATCTTTAAACTTAAAAAATTTGGCGGTATTTTAGTCTATTCAGAGGAACCTGTTTTGTAATCGATATTCCACGTTGTACCTTTCTTAAATTTGTTTTTCAGTTTATATATCGTTGTTAATAGAATATTTTATAAGAAAAATAATTTTCTATAATTTTTATAAAAATTTATATCAGATCAAGGTGTAGCTTATATTTAAGTTAAAATGGGTTACAATAAATTTATTTAAATGGATATGATTATGAAAAATTTATTAAAAGTGAATTTGAAAGTAAAATTATAAAGATTAATAATTTGATTTTAGCTCTAAAATATGTACATATCGCCCGTCACTCTTATTATTAAGATAAGATAAGTCGTAACATAGTAGATGTACCGGAAGGTGTATCTAGAATGACAGTTTAAAGCTTATTTAGTAAAGTATTTCATTTACATTGAAAAGATTTTTGTGCAAATCATTATAGATTGATTAATAAATATTTATTGATAAATTAAATTTAAAATTTTTAGTATTAAAAATAATTATAAAATTAATTGTTTAAGTATTATTTAAAGAATAAATAATTTTTATTATAGAGTATTAGTATTGTGAAAGAAAATTGAAATAATTTGAAAAATAAATATTTAAAAAGAAAATTTAATTTATTGTACCTTGTGTATCAGGGCTTATTAAATAAAGAATATTTATGATATATTTTTCTCGATTTTAAGTTAATAAATTATTAAAGTTAGTGTGTTAACATTATTTTTAATAATTTATTAGAAATGAAATGTTATTCGTTTTTAAAGGTATCTAGTTTTTTAAGAAATAAATTTAATTAAGGTAAATTTATTTTATAAATTTTATAAATTTTAAAAATTAATATTTTATGGGTAAGCTATAAAATAAATTTTTAAAAATAATAAATAATTTATATAAATAAATGCTTGAAAATAGCAATTATTAAAAAATATGTTTTAATTTATTTATAAGATATTAAATTATTTATTAATGTTTTAATTGGTTTATTAAAATATTTATTTTAATATTAAAAATAATGTAATTATGATAAAATTAGTATATAAAAATTTTAATATTAAATTTAATTGAAAAGTTTATATAAAGAATTAGGCAAAATATTAAATTCGCCTGTTTAACAAAAACATGTCTTTTTGAATTTAATTTAAAGTCTAACCTGCCCACTGAAATTTTAATGGCCGCATTATATTAACTGTGCAAAGGTAGCATAATTATTAGTCTTTTAATTGAAGGCTGGAATGAATGGTTGGAGGGAATTTTAACTGTTTCATATAAATTTTAAATAGAATTTTATTTTTTAGTAAAAAAGCTAAAATTTAGTTAAAAGACGAGAAGACCCTATAAATCTTTATATTTATATTTGTTTTAATTATTTAAATAAATTTTGTTATAATTTTTATTGGGGTGATATTAAAATTTAAAAAACTTTTAATTTTAAATAACATTGATTAATGAATAATTGATCCATTATTAGTGATTAAAAAATTAAGTTACTTTAGGGATAACAGCGTAATTTTTTTGGAGAGTTCATATCGATAAAAAAGATTGCTACCTCGATGTTGGATTAAGAAATAATTTTGGGTGTAGAAGTTCAAAATTTAAGTCTGTTCGACTTTTAAATTCTTACATGATCTGAGTTCAAACCGGTGTAAGCCAGGTTGGTTTCTATCTTTAATAAATTAAAATATTGTAGTACGAAAGGACCAAATATTTGAATAATTATATTTTAAAAATGAATTTAATTAATATATTTATACTATTTTGGCAGATAATTGTAATAAATTTAGAATTTATAAATGTAATTTTAATTATAAATAGTACTTGTTAAATATTGAGTTATTAAATTCTCTATATTAACTTCACTTGCCCGTGGGTCGGTCGTCGGTCGTCTGTCGTGGATTCTTGCGATCAATTTTTAACCCACTTCCCATGGCCCGATTTTATTGAAATTTTGCACACATGTGTATTTCCGGAGACAACACTTTCTGTTAAATTTTGAGGCCCCTCGAGCTGCGGGGTCGGGGGGCTCCCAAACAAAAATTTTAAAAAATTTACCCGATTTTCTTCAACACATGTGTATACCCAATAAACAATACTTTTTCGAAAATTTGGTTGTGATCGGGTCCCGGGTTCGGCCGCAAGGCCCTTATACATTTTTGAAATATCTATACTGGCATCAGATATTCGTCGCCCTTTATGGACTGTGTGCGGTGTGTGCTGCGCAGTCGGCTGCGCTGCATGGTTTTGGTGGTGGTGGAGAGAGAGAGAGAAATCTTAGCGCATGCACAAATGAACCCAGCAAATGAAACGAGACATAAATGTTTTATGCTTAATTCAATTTACATTTTTATATTTACTGAATTTTATTTTTATTGATGTCGTTTTTTGTTGTCGATATCAACTTACAGATAGAACAACAAGTTTTCGCAATATTCTGTCATTTCGCGTTTTCATAAATTAGTTCAGAGCACTCAAAGAGTTCTCAAGATAAATGTTCGTGTTTCTTATTTGCTCAGAGTATGAGCGTGCTCTAAGTGCTCGGAAAAAAAGGATCTGATCATTTTCAATTTTAACATCTGATGTCAAATGTCTGTTTCTATGATTTTCCCCTACAATAAAAAAAAATGGCCCAGGATCGAGGGGCTCCCATATCAATTTCTGCGACTAGAGAATTTATATGAAAAATTTTAATTTTTATGGGTTGTTTTTAAAATCTCTATATTAACTTCACTTGCCCGTGGCACGTCGGTCGTCGGTCGGTCGTCGGTCGGTCGTCGGTCGTCTGTCGTGGAATCTTGCGATCAATTTTTAACCCACTTCCCAAAGCTTGATTTTATTATTTACTGAATTGTATTTTTATTGATGTCGTTTTTTTTGTTGTCGATATCAACTTACAGATAGAACAACAAGTTTTCACAATATTCTGTCATTTGGCGTTTTCATAAATTAGTTCAGAGCAGTCAAAGAGTTCTCAAGATAAATGTTCGTGTTTCTTATTTGCTCAGAGTATGAGCGTGCTCTAAGTGCTCAGAATAAAATGATCTGAGCTTTTTCAATTTTAACATCTGATGTCAAATGTTTGTTTCGATGATTTTCTCCTACAATAAAAAAAAATGGCCCAGGATCGAGGGGCTCCCATATCAATTTCTGCGATTAGAGAATTTAGATGAACAATTTTAATTTTTATGGGTTGTTTTTTTTTTATCTTTAATTAATATCATATATTAGTATCATATTTTGTGATGCAGTTAAATTATTAAGAAAAGAACAAATTTATCCTTTAATATCAAATTATGTTATACCTTTATTTTTAAATTTTTTATCTTTTAATTTAGGAATTTTATTCTTTTTATGTTGTACTAGAATAGGGGTGTATACAGTAATATTTGCTGGTTGATCTTCTAATTCAAATTATTCTTTATTAGGAGGATTGCGGGCTGTAGCTCAAACTATTTCTTATGAAGTTAGTTTAGCTTTGATTAAAATATCATTTATTTTTTTAATTGGAGGTTATAATATATTAATATTTTTTAATAATCAAATTTATATTTGATTTTTATTTATTTTATTTCCTATAGCTTTAGTTTGGTTTAGAATTTCATTAGCAGAAACTAATCGAACACCATTTGATTTTGCTGAAGGGGAGTCAGAATTAGTTTCTGGGTTTAATGTTGAATATAGAAGAGGGGGTTTTGCTTTAATTTTTTTAGCAGAATATTCTAGAATTTTATTTATGAGTATATTATTTTGTGTTTTATTTTTAGGAAGAGATATTTTTTCATTAATTTTTTATATAAAATTGAGATTTATTTCTTTAATATTTATTTGAGTTCGTGGAACTTTTCCCCGATTTCAATATGATAAATTAATATATATAGCTTGAAAATCTTTTTTACCTTTTTCTTTAAATTATTTGATATTTTTTATTGGTGTTAAAATCTTTATGTTTTCTTTAATATAGATAATTTATTTAAGTAAAGTTAATAAAAAATTTAATTTCTATCTTATATTTTCAAAATATATGCTTATTTCAAGCTCATTAACTTAATTTAATAGATTATATCATCTAAATTCCCTAATCGCAGAAATTGATATGGGAGCCCCTCGATCCTGGGCCATTTTTTTATTGTAGGAGAAAATCATCGAAACAAACATTTGACATCAGAAAATTATAAAGATTAATAATTTGATTTTAGCTCTAAAATATGTACATATCGCCCGTCACTCTTATTAATAAGATAAGATAAGTCGTAACATAGTAGATGTACCGCAAGGTGTATCTAGAATGACAGTTTAAAGCTTATTTAGTAAAGTATTTCATTTACATTGAAAAGATTTTTGTGCAAATCATTATAGATTGATTAATAAATATTTATTGATAAATTAAATTTAAAATTTTTAGTATTAAAAATAATTATAAAATTAATTGTTTAAGTATTATTTAAAGAATAAATAATTTTTATTATAGAGTATTAGTATTGTGAAAGAAAATTGAAATAATTTGAAAAATAAATATTTAAAAAGAAAATTTAATTTATTGTACCTTGTGTATCAGGGCTTATTAAATAAAGAATATTTATGATATATTTTTCTCGATTTTAAGTTAATAAATTATTAAAGTTAGTGTGTTAACATTATTTTTAATAATTTATTAGAAATGAAATGTTATTCGTTTTTAAAGGTATCTAGTTTTTTAAGAAATAAATTTAATTAAGATAAATTTATTTTATAAATTTTATAAATTTTAAAAATTAATATTTTATGGGTAAGCTATAAAATAAATTTTTAAAAATAATAAATAATTTATATAAATAAATGCTTGAAAATAGCAATTATTAAAAAATATGTTTTAATTTATTTATAAGATATTAAATTATTTATTAAAATATTTATTTTAATATTAAAAATAATGTAATTATGATAAAATTAGTATATAAAAATTTTAATATTAAATTTAATTGAAAAGTTTATATAAAGAATTAGGCAAGTCTTTTTGAATTTAATTTAAAGTCTAACCTGCCCACTGAAATTTTAATGGCCGCATTATATTAACTGTGCAAAGGTAGCATAATCATTAGTCTTTTAATTGAAGGCTGGAATGAATGGTTGGAGGGAATTTTAACTGTTTCATATAAATTTTAAATAGAATTTTATTTTTTAGTAAAAAAGCTAAAATTTAGTTAAAAGACGAGAAGACCCTATAAATCTTTATATTTATATTTGTTTTAATTATTTAAATAAATTTTGTTATAATTTTTATTGGGGTGATATTAAAATTTAAAAAACTTTTAATTTTAAATAACATTGATTAATGAATAATTGATCCATTATTAGTGATTAAAAAATTAAGTTACTTTAGGGATAACAGCGTAATTTTTTTGGAGAGTTCATATCGATAAAAAAGATTGCTACCTCGATGTTGGATTAAGAAATAATTTTGGGTGTAGAAGTTCAAAATTTAAGTCTGTTCGACTTTTAAATTCTTACATGATCTGAGTTCAAACCGGTGTAAGCCAGGTTGGTTTCTATCTTTAATAAATTAAAATATTGTAGTACGAAAGGACCAAATATTTGAATAATTATATTTTAAAAATGAATTTAATTAATATATTTATACTATTTTGGCAGATAATTGTAATAAATTTAGAATTTATAAATGTAATTTTAATTATAAATAGTACTTGTTAAATATTGAGTTATTAAATTCTCTATATTAACTTCACTTGCCCGTGGGTCGGTCGTCGGTCGTCTGTCGTGGATTCTTGCGATAAATTTTTAACCCACTTCCCATGGCCCGATTTTATTGAAATTTTGCACACATGTGTATTTCCGGAGACAACACTTTCTGTTAAATTTTGAGGCCCCTCGAGCTGCGGGGTCGGGGGGCTCCCAAACAAAAATTTTAAAAAATTTACCCGATTTTCTTCAACACATGTGTATACCCAATAAACAATACTTTTTCGAAAATTTGGTTGTGATCGGGTCCCGGGTTCGGCCGCAAGGCCCTTATACATTTTTGAAATATCTATACTGGCATCAGATATTCGTCGCCCTTTATGGACTGTGTGCGGTGTGTGCTGCGCAGTCGGCTGCGCTGCATGGTTTTGGTGGTGGTGGAGAGAGAGAGAGAAATCTTAGCGCATGCACAAATGAACCCAGCAAATGAAACGAGACATAAATGTTTTATGCTTAATTCAACTTACATTTTTATATTTACTGAATTTTATTTTTATTGATGTCGTTTTTTGTTGTCTATATCAACTTACAGATAGAACAACAAGTTTTCGCAATATTCTGTCATTTCGCGTTTTCATAAATTAGTTCAGAGCAGTCAAAGAGTTCTCAAGATAAATGTTCGTGTTTCTTATTTGCTCAGAGTATGAGCGTGCTCTAAGTGCTCAGAATAAAATGATCTGATCATTTTCAATTTTAACATCTGATGTCAAATGTCTGTTTCTATGATTTTCCCCTACAATAAAAAAAAATGGCCCAGGATCGAGGGGCTCCCATATCAATTTCTGCGACTAGAGAATTTATATGAAAAATTTTAATTTTTATGGGTTGTTTTTAAATTCTCTATATTAACTTCACTTGCCCGTGGCACGTCGGTCGTCGGTCGGTCGTCGGTCGGTCGTCGGTCGTCTGTCGTGGAATCTTGCGATCAATTTTTAACCCACTTCCCAAAGCCCGATTTTATTATTTACTGAATTGTATTTTTATTGATGTCGTTTTTTTTGTTGTCGATATCAACTTACAGATAGAACAACAAGTTTTCACAATATTCTGTCATTTGGCGTTTTCATAAATTAGTTCAGAGCAGTCAAAGAGTTCTCAAGATAAATGTTCGTGTTTCTTATTTGCTCAGAGTATGAGCGTGCTCTAAGTGCTCAGAATAAAATGATCTGAGCTTTTTCAATTTTAACATCTGATGTCAAATGTTTGTTTCGATGATTTTCTCCTACAATAAAAAAAAATGGCCCAGGATCGATCAATTTCTGCGATTAGAGAATTTAGATGAAAAATTTTAATTTTTATGGGTTGTTTTTTTTTATCTTTAATTAATATATTAATATTAATTATTTGTGTTTTAGTTATAGTTGCATTTTTAACTTTATTAGAACGAAAAATTTTAGGTTATATTCAAATTCGTAAGGGTCCTAATAAGGATGGAATTTTAGGGATTCCTCAATCATTTTGTGATGCAGTTAAATTATTAAGAAAAGAACAAATTTATCCTTTAATATCAAATTATGTTATACCTTTATTTTTAAATTTTTTATCTTTTAATTTAGGAATTTTATTCTTTTTATGTTGTACTAGAATAGGAGTGTATACAGTAATAATTGCTGGTTGATCTTCTAATTCAAATTATTCTTTATTAGGAGGATTGCGGGCTGTAGCTCAAACTATTTCTTATGAAGTTAGTTTAGCTTTGATTATAATATCATTTATTTTTTTAATTGGAGGTTATAATATATTAATATTTTTTAATAATCAAATTTATATTTGATTTTTATTTATTTTATTTCCTATAGCTTTAGTTTGGTTTAGAATTTCATTAGCAGAAACTAATCGAACACCATTTGATTTTGCTGAAGGGGAGTCAGAATTAGTTTCTGGGTTTAATGTTGAATATAGAAGAGGGGGTTTTGCTTTAATTTTTTTAGCAGAATATTCTAGAATTTTATTTATGAGTATATTATTTTGTGTTTTATTTTTAGGAAGAGATATTTTTTCATTAATTTTTTATATAAAATTGAGATTTATTTCTTTTATATTTATTTGAGTTCGTGGAACTTTTCCCCCATTTCGTTATGATAAATTAATATATATAGCTTGAAAATCTTTTTTACCTTTTTCTTTAAATTATTTGATATTTTTTATTGGTGTTAAAATCTTTATGTTTTCTTTAATATAGATAATTTATTTAAGTAAAGTTAATAAAAAATTTAATTTCTATCTTATATTTTCAAAATATATGCTTATTTCAAGCTCATTAACTTAATTTAATAGATTATATCAAATTTTTGAAATTAGAGGATTTATAATATAATAAAAAAAAACAACCCATAAAAATTAAAATTTTTCATCTAAATTCCCTAATCGCAGAAATTGATATGGGAGCCCCTCGATCCTGGGCCATTTTTTTATTGTAGGAGAAAATCATCGAAACAAACATTTGACATCAGATGTTAAAATTGAAAAAGCTCACTTCATTTTATTCTGAGCACTTAGAGCACGCTCATACTCTGAGCAAATAAGAAACACGAACATTTATCTTGAGAACTCTTTGACTGCTCTGAACTAATTTATGAATTTATGACAGAATATTGTGAAAACTTGTTGTTCTATCTGTAAGTTGATATCGACAACAAAAAAAACGACATCAATAAAAATACAATTCGGTAAATAAAAATGTAAGTTGAAGTAAGCATAAAACATGTATGTCTCGTTTCATTTGCTGGGTTCATTTGTGCGTGCGCTAAGATTTCTCTCTCTCTCTCCACCACCACCAAAACCATGCAGCGCAGCCGACTGCGCAGCACACACCGCACACAGTCCATAAAGGGCGACGAATATCTGATGCCAGTACAGATATTTAAAAAATGTATAAGGGCCTTGCGGCCGAACCCGGGACCCGATCACTACCAAATTCGAAAAAGTATTGTTTATTGGGTATACACATGTGTGTAAAATTTGAAGAAAATCGGGTAAATTTTTTAAAATTTTTGTTTTAGAGCCCTCCGACCCCGCAGCCCGAGGGGCCTCAAAATTTAATAGAAAGTGTTGTCTCCGGAAATACACATGTGTGCAAAATTTCAATAAAATCGGGCCATGGGAAGTGGGTTAAAAATTGATCGCAAGAATCCACGACAGACGACCGATTTTGTAGTGATCGGGTCCCGGGTTCGGCCGCAAGGCCCTTATACATTTTTGAAATATCTATACTGGCATCAGATATTCGTCGCCCTTTATGGACTGTGTGCGGTGTGTGCTGCATGGTTTTGGTGGTGGTGGAGAGAGAGAGAGAAATCTTAGCGCATGCACAAATGAACCCAGCAAATGAAACGAGACATAAATGTTTTATGCTTAATTCAACTTACATTTTTATATTTACTGAATTTTATTTTTATTGATGTCGTTTTTTGTTGTCGATATCAACTTACAGATAGAACAACAAGTTTTCGCAATATTCTGTCATTTCGCGTTTTCATAAATTAGTTCAGAGCAGTCAAAGAGTTCTCAAGATAAATGTTCGTGTTTCTTATTTGCTCAGAGTATGAGCGTGCTCTAAGTGCTCAGAATAAAATGATCTGATCATTTTCAATTTTAACATCTGATGTCAAATGTCTGTTTCTATGATTTTCCCCTACAATAAAAAAAAATGGCCCAGGATCGAGGGGCTCCCATATCAATTTCTGCGACTAGAGAATTTATATGAAAAATTTTAATTTTTATGGGTTGTTTTTAAATTCTCTATATTAACTTCACTTGCCCGTGGCACGTCGGTCGTCGGTCGGTCGTCGGTCGTCTGTCGTGGAATCTTGCGATCAATTTTTAACCCACTTCCCAAAGCCCGATTTTATTATTTACTGAATTGTATTTTTATTGATGTTGTTTTTTTGTTGTCGATATCAACTTACAGATAGAACAACAAGTTTTCACAATATTCTGTCATTTGGCGTTTTCATAAATTAGTTCAGAGCAGTCAAAGAGTTCTCAAGATAAATGTTCGTGTTTCTTATTTGCTCAGAGTATGAGCGTGCTCTAAGTGCTCAGAATAAAATGATCTGAGCTTTTTCAATTTTAACATCTGATGTCAAATGTTTGTTTCGATGATTTTCTCCTACAATAAAAAAAAATGGCCCAGGATCGATCAATTTCTGCGATTAGAGAATTTAGATGAAAAATTTTAATTTTTATGGGTTGTTTTTTTTTATCTTTAATTAATATATTAATATTAATTATTTGTGTTTTAGTTATAGTTGCATTTTTAACTTTATTAGAACGAAAAATTTTAGGTTATATTCAAATTCGTAAGGGTCCTAATAAGGATGGAATTTTAGGGATTCCTCAACCATTTTGTGATGCAGTTAAATTATTAAGAAAAGAACAAATTTATCCTTTAATATCAAATTATGTTATACCTTTATTTTTAAATTTTTTATCTTTTAATTTAGGAATTTTATTCTTTTTATGTTGTACTAGAATCGGGGTGTATACAGTAATAATTGCTGGTTGATCTTCTAATTCAAATTATTCTTTATTAGGAGGATTGCGGGCTGTAGCTCAAACTATTTCTTATGAAGTTAGTTTAGCTTTGATTATAATATCATTTATTTTTTTAATTGGAGGTTATAATATATTAATATTTTTTAATAATCAAATTTATATTTGATTTTTATTTATTTTATTTCCTATAGCTTTAGTTTGGTTTAGAATTTCATTAGCAGAAACTAATCGAACACCATTTGATTTTGCTGAAGGGGAGTCAGAATTAGTTTCTGGGTTTAATGTTGAATATAGAAGAGGGGGTTTTGCTTTAATTTTTTTAGCAGAATATTCTAGAATTTTATTAATGAGTATATTATTTTGTTTTTTATTTTTAGGAAGAGATATTTTTTCATTAATTTTTTATATAAAATTGAGATTTATTTCTTTTATATTTATTTGAGTTCGTGGAACTTTTCCCCGATTTCGTTATGATAAATTAATATATATAGCTTGAAAATCTTTTTTACCTTTTTCTTTAAATTATTTGATATTTTTTATTGGTGTTAAAATCTTTATGTTTTCTTTAATATAGATAATTTATTTAAGTAAAGTTAATAGAAAATTTAATTTCTATCTTATATTTTCAAAATATATGCTTATTTCAAGCTCATTAACTTAATTTAATAGATTATATCAAATTTTTGAAATTAGAGGATTTATAATATAATAAAAAAAAATTTTTTCATCTAAATTCTCTAATCGCAGAAATTGATATGGGAGCCCCTCGATCCTGGGCTATTTTTTTATTGTAGGAGAAAATCATCGAAACAAACATTTGACATCAGATGTTAAAATTGAAAAAGCTCAGATCATTTTATTCTGAGCACTTAGAGCACGCTCATACTCTGAGCAAATAAGAAACACGAACATTTATATTGAGAACTCTTTGACTGCACTGAACTAATTTATGAAAACGCCAAATGACAGAATATTGTGAAAACTTGTTGTTCTATCTGTAAGTTGATATCGACAACAAAAAAAACGACATCAATAAAAATACAATTCAGTAAATAAAAATGTAAGTTGAAGTAAGCATAAAACATGTATGTCTCGTTTTATTTGCTGGGTTCATTTGTGCGTGCGCTAAGATTTCTCTCTCTCTCTCCACCACCACCAAAACCATGCAGCGCTGCCGACTGCGCAGCACACACCGCACACAGTCCATAAAGAGCGACGAATATCTGATGCCAGTACAGATATTTAAAAAATGTATAAGGGCCTTGCGGCCGAACCCGGGACCCGATCACTACCAAATTCGAAAAAGTATTGTTTATTGGGTATACACATGTGTGTAAAATTTGAAGAAAATCGGGTAAATTTTTTAAAATTTTTGTTTGGGAGCCCCCCGACCCCGCAGCCCGAGGGGCCTCAAAATTTAATAGAAAGTGTTGTCTCCGGAAATACACATGTGTGCAAAATTTCAATAAAATCGGGCCATGGGAAGTGGGTTAAAAATTGATCGCAAGAATCCACGACAGACGACCGACGACCGACAGACGACCGGGCAAGTGAAGTTAATATAGAGAATTTAAATAAATAAATAAACTGTTGTCCTGTAATATAAGGGTCTTCTACTGGTCGAGCTCCATTTCATGTAAGTAAAATTACTGAAATTACTATAATTCAAAATATTATATTAACTGTGCAAAGGTAGCATAATCATTAGTCTTTTAATTGAAGGCTGGAATGAATGGTTGGAGGGAATTTTAACTGTTTCATATAAATTTTAAATAGAATTTTATTTTTTAGTAAAAAAGCTAAAATTTAGTTAAAAGACGAGAAGACCCTATAAATCTTTATATTTATATTTGTTTTAATTATTTAGATAAATTTTGTTATAATTTTTATTGGGGTGATATTAAAATTTAAAAAACTTTTAATTTTAAATAACATTGATTAATGAATAATTGATCCATTATTAGTGATTAAAAAATTAAGTTACTTTAGGGATAACAGCGTAATTTTTTTGGAGAGTTCATATCGATAAAAAAGATTGCTACCTCGATGTTGGATTAAGAAATAATTTTGGGTGTAGAAGTTCAAAATTTAAGTCTGTTCGACTTTTAAATTCTTACATGATCTGAGTTCAAACCGGTGTAAGCCAGGTTGGTTTCTATCTTTAATAAATTAAAATATTGTAGTACGAAAGGACCAAATATTTGAATAATTATATTTTAAAAATGAATTTAATTAATATATTTATACTATTTTGGCAGATAATTGTAATAAATTGAGAATTTATAAATGTAATTTTAATTATAAATAGTACTTGTTAAATATTGAGTTATTAAATTCTCTATATTAACTTCACTTGCCCGTGGGTCGGTCGTCGGTCGTCTGTCGTGGATTCTTGCGATAAATTTTTAACCCACTTCCCATGGCCCGATTTTATTGAAATTTTGCACACATGTGTATTTCCGGAGACAACACTTTCTGTTAAATTTTGAGGCCCCTCGAGCTGCGGGGTCGGGGGGCTCCCAAACAAAAATTTTAAAAAATTTACCCGATTTTCTTCAAATTTTAAACACATGTGTATACCCAATAAACAATACTTTTTCGAAAATTTGGTAGTGATCGGGTCCCGGGTTCGGCCGCAAGGCCCTTATACATTTTTGAAATATCTATACTGGCATCAGATATTCGTCGCCCTTTATGGACTGTGTGCGGTGTGTGCTGCGCAGTCGGCTGCGCTGCATGGTTTTGGTGGTGGTGGAGAGAGAGAGAGAAATCTTAGCGCATGCACAAATGAACCCAGCAAATGAAACGAGACATAAATGTTTTATGCTTAATTCAACTTACATTTTTATATTTACTGAATTTTATTTTTATTGATGTCGTTTTTTGTTGTCGATATCAACTTACAGATAGAACAACAAGTTTTCGCAATATTCTGTCATTTCGCGTTTTCATAAATTAGTTCAGTGCAGTCAAAGAGTTCTCAAGATAAATGTTCGTGTTTCTTATTTGCTCAGAGTATGAGCGTGCTCTAAGTGCTCAGAATAAAATGATCTGATCATTTTCAATTTTAACATCTGATGTCAAATGTCTGTTTCTATGATTTTCCCCTACAATAAAAAAAAATGGCCCAGGATCGAGGGGCTCCCATATCAATTTCTGCGACTAGAGAATTTATATGAAAAATTTTAATTTTTATGGGTTGTTTTTAAATTCTCTATATTAACTTCACTTGCCCGTGGCACGTCGGTCGTCGGTCGGTCGTCGGTCGTCTGTCGTGGAATCTTGCGATCAATTTTTAACCCACTTCCCAAAGCCCGATTTTATTATTTACTGAATTGTATTTTTATTGATGTCGTTTTTTTTGTTGTCGATATCAACTTACAGATAGAACAACAAGTTTTCACAATATTCTGTCATTTGGCGTTTTCATAAATTAGTTCAGAGCAGTCAAAGAGTTCTCAAGATAAATGTTCGTGTTTCTTATTTGCTCAGAGTATGAGCGTGCTCTAAGTGCTCAGAATAAAATGATCTGAGCTTTTTCAATTTTAACATCTGATGTCAAATGTTTGTTTCGATGATTTTCTCCTACAATAAAAAAAAATGGCCCAGGATCGATCAATTTCTGCGATTAGAGAATTTAGATGAAAAATTTTAATTTTTATGGGTTGTTTTTTTTTTATCTTTAATTAATATATTAATATTAATTATTTGTGTTTTAGTTATAGTTGCATTTTTAACTTTATTAGAACGAAAAATTTTAGGTTATATTCAAATTCGTAAGGGTCCTAATAAGGATGGAATTTTAGGGATTCCTCAATCATTTTGTGATGCAGTTAAATTATTAAGAAAAGAACAAATTTATCCTTTAATATCAAATTATGTTATACCTTTATTTTTAAATTTTTTATCTTTTAATTTAGGAATTTTATTCTTTTTATGTTGTACTAGAATAGGAGTGTATACAGTAATAATTGCTGGTTGATCTTCTAATTCAAATTATTCTTTATTAGGAGGATTGCGGGCTGTAGCTCAAACTATTTCTTATGAAGTTAGTTTAGCTTTGATTATAATATCATTTATTTTTTTAATTGGAGGTTATAATATATTAATATTTTTTAATAATCAAATTTATATTTGATTTTTATTTATTTTATTTCCTATAGCTTTAGTTTGGTTTAGAATTTCATTAGCAGAAACTAATCGAACACCATTTGATTTTGCTGAAGGGGAGTCAGAATTAGTTTCTGGGTTTAATGTTGAATATAGAAGAGGGGGTTTTGCTTTAATTTTTTTAGCAGAATATTCTAGAATTTTATTAATGAGTATATTATTTTGTTTTTTATTTTTAGGAAGAGATATTTTTTCATTAATTTTTTATATAAAATTGAGATTTATTTCTTTTATATTTATTTGAGTTCGTGGAACTTTTCCCCGATTTCGTTATGATAAATTAATATATATAGCTTGAAAATCTTTTTTACCTTTTTCTTTAAATTATTTGATATTTTTTATTGGTGTTAAAATCTTTATGTTTTCTTTAATATAGATAATTTATTTAAGTAAAGTTAATAGAAAATTTAATTTCTATCTTATATTTTCAAAATATATGCTTATTTCAAGCTCATTAACTTAATTTAATAGATTATATCAAATTTTTGAAATTAGAGGATTTATAATATAATAAAAAAAAAAAACAACCCATAAAAATTAAAATTTTTCATCTAAATTCTCTAATCGCAGAAATTGATATGGGAGCCCCTCGATCCTGGGCCATTTTTTTATTGTAGGAGAAAATCATCGAAACAAACATTTGACATCAGATGTTAAAATTGAAAAAGCTCAGATCATTTTATTCTGAGCACTTAGAGCACGCTCATACTCTGAGCAAATAAGAAACACGAACATTTATATTGAGAACTCTTTGACTGCTCTGAACTAATTTATGAAAACGCCAAATGACAGAATATTGTGAAAACTTGTTGTTCTATCTGTAAGTTGATATCGACAACAAAAAAAACGACATCAATAAAAATACAATTCAGTAAATAAAAATGTAAGTTGAAGTAAGCATAAAACATGTATGTCTCGTTTTATTTGCTGGGTTCATTTGTGCGTGCGCTAAGATTTCTCTCTCTCTCTCCACCACCACCAAAACCATGCAGCGCTGCCGACTGCGCAGCACACACCGCACACAGTCCATAAAGAGCGACGAATATCTGATGCCAGTACAGATATTTAAAAAATGTATAAGGGCCGTGCGGCCGAACCCGGGACCCGATCACTACCAAATTCGAAAAAGTATTGTTTATTGGGTATACACATGTGTGTAAAATTTGAAGAAAATCGGGTAAATTTTTTAAAATTTTTGTTTGGGAGCCCCCCGACCCTGCAGCCCGAGGGGCCTCAAAATTTAATAGAAAGTGTTGTCTCCGGAAATACACATGTGTGCAAAATTTCAATAAAATCGGGCCATGGGAAGTGGGTTAAAAATTGATCGCAAAAATCCACGACAGACGACCGACGACCGACCGACGACCGACGACCGACGACCGACGACCGACGACCGACGACCGACGACCGACGACCGACGACCGACGACCGACGACCGACGACCGACGACCGACGACCGACGACCGACGACCGACGACCGACGACCGACGACCGACGACCGACGACCGACGACCGACGACCCACGGGCAAGTGAAGTTAATATAGAGAATTTAAATAAATAACTGTTAAAATTTGTCCTGTAATAATATAAGGGTCTTCTACTGGTCGAGCTCCAATTCATGTAAGTAAAATTACTGAAATTAATATAATTCAAAATATAATTTGATTTATAGGATAAAATTGAATCCCTCGAAATTTTCTAAAGTGACAAAATGGTATAATTATTAGAATAGCAATTGATATAATTAATGCAATTACTCCCCCTAATTTATTAAGAATTGAACGTAAAATAGCATAAGCAAATAAAAAATATCATTCAGGTTGGATGTGAATAGGGGTTACTAGAGGATTTGCTGGGATAAAATTATCAGGATCTCCTAATAGATAAGGATTAATTAGTGTTAATAATATTAATATTATAGTTATAATAATAAAACCAACAATATCTTTAAATATAAATAAGGGTGAAATGGGATTTTGTCAATATTAGAATTTAATCCTAAAGGATTATTAGAACCAGTTTGGTGAAGAAATATTAAATGAATTATTACTTTTGCTAATACAATAAAAGGTAAATTAAAATGAAATGTAAAAAATCGTGTTAATGTTGTATTATCGACAGCAAATCCTCCTCAAATTCATTGTACTAAATCAATTCCTAAATATGGGATAGCTGATATTAAATTTGTAATTACAGTTGCTCCCCAAAATTATATTTGTCCTCATGGAAGTACATAACCTATGAAAGCTGTAGCTATGACAAGAAATAGAATAATTACTCCAACTATTCATGTTATTTTGAATATATATGAATTATAGTATATTCCTCGTCCAATATGTATAGAAATATTAATTGGAGCTGGTAAATCAATTAAAGCATTATTAGCAATTTTAAATAAGAAATGTTTAATTCGTATAGGTTTATTCATTTGTTATTTTAATTTATTAGTCGTAAAGGGCCATAAAATATTTTTGTGATTTTTACAGTTGCAATTAAAGTAATTAATAAATAATTTATTAATAATAGAGTTATTAAATTAGTTGGAAAATTATATAATTTATTTAAATTTAATGAGTTTTCATTTAATAAAGTATTTAAATTAATAATAGAAATATTCGTTATTTTTTATATATAAAATAAATCTTGATTTGTCTAATATAAAAATTAAAGTTATAATAAAAATAAAATATATAATTGAATAAACTAATATTTTTATAGAAAATGAGAATATTTCATTTGAAGCTAATGAAGTTACATAAATAAATAAAACTAATATACCACCTAAAAAAACTAAAAATAAAATATAAGAAAATCAAAAAGATTTTGTTATTAGCCCAGTAATTGAACAAATTAAAAATGTTTGGATTAATAGTATAAAACCTATAGCTAATGGATGATTTATTTGTATAAATAAAAAATTACAAATTAAAATTAGAGAGTATAACATAAGTTGAAAAATTTCAAGAAATAGTTTAATAAAAGTATTAATTTTGGAGATTAATGATAAAGACATTTATTTTTTCTTGAAATTTTAAAAGATTATTCTTATTTTTGATTTACAAGACCAATGTTTTTATTAAACTATTAAAACTAATGATTATATTTATTTATTGAATATTACCAAAAATTTGATTGATAATGGGGTTTTTAATTTTTGTTTCTAATAGAAAACATTTGTTATCAATATTATTAAGATTAAAATATATTGTTTTAAGATTATTTATATTTTTATTCATAATTTTAAATATAATAAATTATGAAAGTTATTTTAGAATGATATTTTTAACTTTCAGAGTTTGTGAAGGGGCATTAGGGTTATCAATTTTAGTTTCTTTAATTCGTACTCATGGAAATGATTATTTTCAATCATTTAATATTTTACAATGTTAAAAATGTTATTTATATTTTTATTTTCTTTTCCAATTTGTTTTATAAAAAATTCATTTTGGATGGCTCAGGGTTTTTTATTTTTAAATTCTTTTATTTTCATTATTATAAATATTTATTCAAGATATTGAATAAATATTGCATATTTTTTAGGGTGTGATATATTATCTTACGGATTTATTTTATTAAGATTTTGGATTTGTTCTTTGATAATAATAGCTAGAGAAAAAATTTTTAAATTTTGATAATTTATATTAAATATTTTTTTTTTATTATTATTTTTAATTGTTACGTTTATATCTATGTTATGTATTTTATTGCCGTGAACCCTAATTAAAAAGCACGCGTAATTTTCAAGGCTTATTATAATAATCTTTATTCTGCGAATGTTAATACGAGACTAAATAAGAAGAATCAAAAACTAGCAATAATGACATTTGTATAGTGTTGCCAATTTTACATTATATGTACAATGGGTTATAACAATCTCCCACGCTTAATTGAGAACTGAAGAATTATTCATGGAACATAATCACGAAGATGAGTTGGCATGTTGCGTGGTCTTGTAGACCTACGAATAGCTTGACCCTGAATTGGTTGAGTTGGTTGAGATATGTGCAGCTCCTGGATCCCTGGAGGGTTTAAGGGTGCAGCTTGATCCTGACTAGGTTGCGTTTGTTGGTTTGAAGTTTCAAGAATATACTGGCGGTAAAATTGATCTTGTTGATTTAAAGGTGTATTTGAATTACTTGACGAGGAACTTGAATCAATGTTGCCATCAGCAATGTCTGGTGCAAAACGTACTTTACGTTGTTGAACTTTCGTAGCTTTAAGTTGGTCTATGTGACGTTTAAGTGTATATCCATCATCTAACTTTACAACATAATGGAGTTGTCCAAGTTTCCGTAGTACCGTACCTATTTTCCATACAGTTTTGTTGTTTCGAAGATGTATGACTTGAACTCTTTCTCCCACGCTTATCCGACGAACACCCGGTATTGGTTTTGTAGTATTACATTTCATTGTTGGCTTTAACGCATCTAGTTTAATTCGTATTCGTCTATTGAAGTAAAGTTCAGCTGGACTCTTCCCACAGCTGAGAGGTGTTGCTCTATATCTTTGAAGAATTTCGTTAACTTTACTTTGCAACGACCCTGGTTCCGATGACATAGCTTTTAATTTGCGTTTTAATGTTTGCACGTTGCGTTCAGCTAATCCATTTGTACTAGGATGTCCCAGGGCGATTAATTTTTGGAAAATACCATTTTTACTGCAAAAAGATGTGAATTGCTCACTGGTGAAAATTGAAGCATTGTCTGATACCATAACTGATGGGAATCCATGCGTGGAAAAAATTTCGGTTAGACGGCTTATAGTACTTTGTGTCGTAGGTGAGTCGCGTATGACTTTAAATTCTGACCATTTTGACTTGGCATCGACGACAATTAAAAAATTATGGTCTTGGAAAGGCCCTGCGTAATCGATGTGAATTCTTTCCCAGTTTTCATCTGGTTCTTGCCACTGGTGCAGTGGAGCTTTTGGAGGTTTATTTTGGACTTCAACACATGCTTCACATGAACGTACCATTCTCTCGATGTCCCGGTCGATTCCTTTCCAAACACAGTATCTTCTCGCCAGTTGCTTCATTTTCGTAATCCCCGGATGGGTGTGATGTAATTCTTGAAGTATTTGAGACTGGAGGCTACTTGGAATGAGAACTCTTTGGCCCTTGAATATAACACCATTGTTGAGCGTGTATCTTCCCTCGTTATCCGCACCATTTTGTAGATTTGCCACGATTGTTGAAAGTTCTGGATCTTTTGCTGTCTCTGCTGCTAACGTTGCCGCATTTATGTGTTCACTGGAGATTTTGAAAATTGATTGACTGCATAATTCATTTACCTCTTCACTGATAATTTTGTCTGTAGATGGTTTTTCATTCAATTGTGTTGCACGAGATAAACAATCAACATTTGTGTGTTCCGATCCCTTCTTGTAGACTATTTCGTAATCGAAGCTTGACAGAAATTCGGCGTAGCGCAGTAATCTTGCTGCTGTCATGGCGGGCATCTTGTTGTGTTGATGGAAAATGCGAGTTAATGGACGATTATCGGTGACTAGTTGAAATTTCCTGCCGTAGAGTGTGAAAAAAGAACTAAGGTTAAGAACACCGGAACAAAGAAAGAACACTAGATTGCGAGTTGAACTATGAATAGTAACTGAGATTTTTAGCTTCTCAGCTTGTAACTTTTATATTACATAGAAATGCATGTGTGTATGTACATGGAAGTATAAGAAAGAAATATAAGTATATGTATGAAATCATAAATGTAAGTATATGTATGAATTATCATGTTAGCATGTATGAATTATCATGTTAGCATGTATGTAATGCATTAAGGAAAGAAGATAACAAAAAAATAAATTCAACATCTTCCGCCCGGCAAATGATTTGGCAGCTCCAATGGGTATAGCAGTTGAACGGGTCTTCGAAAAATGCTTCCGTCTGAACATCGTACCTCACAGGCACGAATTTTGCCATCTCTACCCAAGTAGACCTCTTGAACCATAACCATTTTCCAATTAATGCGAGGCATCGCCGAATCAAATAACAGAACTATATCACCTTTTTTTAGCTGCGACGACGACTTCAAATTGCTGTGATGAAATGATCGTAGGAGTTGCACATATTCCAGTCTCCATCTTCTAGCTAATTTCGCGGTGTATTTCATTCTTTGCTTCCAAAGCTCTCGGAAATCTACAGAATCATAATGATCATGCCTGATGACCTCATTTTGTTCAGCATAGCCCAAAAGAAATTTGGCCGGAGTAAGAGGTCCCGAGTCCAACGGATCGTTGGATACATATGTCAAAGGGCGATCATTGATAATGGCTTCGGCTTCAAATATAATGGTCTGCAGCTGATCCAGATTGAGTTTTGCTTTGCCAATGACAACCTTTAGCGTATTCTTAATGGTTCTTATCATCCTCTCCCAGAAACCGCCCCACCAAGGAGCTCTTTCAACAATAAAGTTCCACTTTATTCGTTTGAGGCATACGAAGTCTTGAAGCTCTTGGTCTTCCAGAATTTTTGCACACAGTTCCATCGATGCTCTTTTAAAGGTTTTAGCATTGTCCGAGAAAATAGCTTTCGGAATTCCGCGCCTAGCCATAAAACGCCTTAAAGCCATAATTCAGCTCTCCGTTGTTAAATTTAGAGTCACCTCCAAATGTACAGCGCGAATGGCAGCACAGGTAAACACGAGTATGTATGCTTTGTGCATGGCACCTTTTGCAGAATCCAAAAAAAATAGTTTTCCTGCGAAATCAATACCCACATTATCAAATGGCTTATTAAATGTAATTCGCTGGAATGGTAGCGGAGCGAAGGGCTGGGAGGCTGGTTGTCCGAATAATTTTTTGCAAATAATACAACCCTTGATCCTTTTTTTAATCAGCTGGCGCCCCTTGATTATCCAAAAACGTTCTCTTATTTTGGTAAGCACAAGATTTACTCCGCCATGAATGGTTGAACAGTGGTAATCATCAATGATAATTGATGTAATGTGATGTTTGGCAGGCAATACTATGGGGTGTCTGACGCTAAACGGTTCGTCTAGAAGCTGCAGTCTTCCGCCTACTCGCAATATGTTGTTTTCATCCAGAAAAGGGCGTAATTCAACAAGTTTTGAAGAACCCAGTAGTGCCTCCTTTTTCTGTAAATGGCGTATATCGTTAGCAAAATAATACAATTGAACATACCTGAGCCAGTAACGTTCAGCATCTTCCAGTTCCGTTGGAGTTTAATAACCAGTACATCTAGTCGACTTGCATCTACAATTTTTAACAAATCGAAGAATCCATGAAGTCACACGCATTAGCCGCTTCCAACCACTAAAATCTTCGCAACGCAGAAGTGGATCCAACAGATGCGGAAAGAACTCGCTGTTTTCTAGCAGCAACGTTGTTGACACCGGTAGAACCTCAGCTCGCTCAGTAACATCTAGCTTATCGAAATTCTTAAGCCACTTGGGACCTTCAACCCATAATGACGATGCCTGCAACTTGTCCCCCCCTATTCCTCTTGTTACTAAATCAGCCGGATTGTCCTTTCCACTGCAGTGATTCCAGTCGGATATATCTGTATGACGACGAATTTCGAGGACACGACTCTGCACATATGGCTTCCAACGCTGCATTTGTCCATAAATCCATTGAATAGTTATTTTTGAGTCCGTCCAAAGAAAATGTTTTAGAACTTTTATCTTTAGATGCTGTTTTAAGTATGCAGACATCCTTGCAGCTATTAGTGCCGCTGTTAGTTCAAGTTTTGACAACGTCAGCTCATCCGTTCCATCTTCTTTCAACGGCGCAATTCGGCTTTTAGCATATAAGAAGGATGTGGCTGCCAGGTCTTCTAAATCAACTGTTCGTATAAAGGCTACGGCCCCATATGCCTTTAGGCTTGCATCAGCGAAAATGTGAACCTGAATTTCCTTATAGTCTGACAGTCGCCGATGCAACACTGATCTTGAAACTTTCATATTTTCTAACTGCGAGATATTATTGATGCATACGTTCCATTCAAGTACCAAATCAGCTGGCAAAGGTTCGTCCCACTTCAATTTTAACCTCCATGCCGATTGAAACAGCATCTTAATACGAACCACCGTCGGAGAAACTATGCCTAGTGGATCATATATCCTTGCCAAAATTTGAAGAATATTTCTTTTTGTACCTCCAGAACGATTTAATTCCAGAAATTGTTGCACTGAGTCTAATGGTACTTCCAACTCATCAGTGAGGACGCACCACGTGAGTCCTAATACCTTCTGGGATATCGGAAAATCTTTACAGGGAATAGACTGACGTACCTTTTTGTTGTTTGAGTTCCACTTCCTCAATATCATTGAAGCTCGTTCCATTATTGCCGTGGACTCCTTAAAAATCTTGCTTCCATCGTCCTCTGTACCCACACTTAAGACAAGATCGTCCATATAGAACGATTCAGACAATAACTTGCTGGTGCTAGGATATCTGCTCTCTTCCTGTTGCAAGTGAGCTTTGATTGTTGCGGAAAGCAAGAATGGACTGCAGCGAACTCCAAAAGTGACGCGAGCCATGCGATATTCTTGATACTGGCGTTCATTTAAAGACGTGAGCCAGATAAAACGATGGGAATCCCTGTCGGATTCGTTCAGCATAATTTGCAAAAACGCCTTTTCAATATCAGCTACGATTCCAACTGAGCCGAGCCGAAAATTTAGCAAAATCCTTAAAATGTCCGGCAAGAGATTTGTGCCTGTGTGTAAGTGGTCATTTAGCGACCCAATGCCGTCGATGTAGCTTGAAGCATCAAAAACTATGCGCAATTTTGTTGTTGTGCTCTCGCTCTTGTACACAGGCCTGTGCGGGAGATAAAAAATTCTATTTGGATTTTAATTAGAGTTACCATCTACCTTTTCCGCCACCCCGTCAAGAATTAACTGCCGCACTGCCGCATCATAATCCTTAAGTTTTTCTGGATATTTCGAAAGATTTCGAATTAACCCTTGCAAACGGTTGAGGGCATGTTTTCTGCTGCATATAAAACCCATCTCCGCGTTTTTCCAAGGCAATGAAGCGATATATCGAGGTCCACATTTCTTGATGCAACCCTTTATCATTGCCTGAGTTGCTATATTTTCTTCTTCTGCTTCGCCTCTGATGCCTATAGATTCTAAATCCCACATAGCTGACAACTTGTGATCCTCCGGAACGCAAAAAACATTGCAAGCAACTGAGGCACTGCTGACGTCGGCTTCGGCAGAACGAGCAAAACATGCGCCTTGCAAGGTCCATCCAAAAATAGTTGCTACTGCTCGAAGACGTGGTGATAACTTCTGCTGTTTTCCATTAACAACTGTCCAATAGAAGTCTGCGCCGATTAGAATACTTAGCCCCTTTTCTTCTGCCATGTTGACGTGCAATCTATCTGCAAATTCTAATTTTTTCATCGACACACACGACTCATCAGGCGCTTTCAGCACATCTACACAAATTTCGGGCACTACTACTGCTTCGAGTACAATCTCTTTATCGTCAAATTGGCTTCTTAATGTTACTTTAACCTTTTTAAATGTTTTTGGTGGCATCTGATCTTGGGATCCAAAAGCCATAACGGCCATTTGAACACATTCACTGTTGCACAATAATTTTAATTTTTTTGCCAAACTTTCGCGTATGAAACTGTGCTGACTACCGCCGTCAATGACTACGCGAACAACACAGTCTTTAAAATATCCTCTAGCTATGCAACGCGCTGTTTTTAAGAAAATATTTGCAGTCGTCGAGCTATGAGCACAGAGATTTATGTTTGCTTTCTTGGCAACGAACGTATCGTTGGTTTCTTTTCCCGTTAGAACATTGAATTTAGTTTTCTTAAATGCGGGGTCACACATTGATGTAAGATGCTTGCCATCACATTTGTTACATTTGAGAAATCGCAAACTTCTACACTTTCTCGACAAATGTCCCGTTTTCGCACACCTAAAGCATCGGTTGCCCTTCGAAAGGATTTCTCTCTTTTGCTGCAGCGTCATTTTTGTGTCGCACTCCTTTGTTTGATGTAGCGTAGAGCTGCAAAAAACACATTTTTCGTTTTCTGTCACTCCAAGTAAACTAGCTGCAGTAGATGGTTGTATTCGTGTGGAAGTGTGTAGAGAAGTTACTTTGCTTTGTTCCAATGATTCCACTTCTCTTTTAAGGAAACGCATTATGCTTTACACATGTCGATCGCCAACAGCATACAAAGAAGAAGCTTCGGATGGTGTACTGTTGTCATGCATGTTGTCTATTGGATTTCCGCTCTCCTCATCTCTTGAACGATGATAATCCACTCTAAGCTCTACGGGCAAGCAGCGCAACAATATAGATTTAAGCATAACATCATAATGTTGCGATGGTATTTGCAATGCCCTTAATGTTCTTATTGAAGTTGTAATTGTATTGTACAAATTTCGCAACGCAACAACGTCTGTTTTTGAAGCAACTGGGCGCAATCCAATTAGTTTTTGCATATGTTCGTCTACCAGTTTTTCTGTATTACCGTATTGTTCTTGAAGCAACGAGACAGCAGATTCGTAGCAAGTTGCTGAAGCAGTAAATCCTGCTATCATCTTTTTTGCTGCTCCATTCAAAACTCCCTCCAAATAATGAAATTTTTCAGCTGCAGCTAACTGTTCATTCTGATGCACCGCTATATTAAACTGATCCCAGAATGGAAGCCAGTCTCTGATGTCGCCATCGAATCTTTTCAACTGCAATTTCGGTAATTGCGTGTTACCTTTTTGACAAAGAGTTTCCATTTTACTAGGGGTTCCTGATGCAGGCATTCCACCTTCAGACTTTCTTAGTTTTCGTCTCAGTTTCTGCAAACGTAGGTTAAGTCTCGCTAGAGTCGATATAGCTGAATCGCTGTATTCTGCTACTCTTTCGCACTCCTTATCCATTTCCTCCGGTTTGATAAGATCTTTGGAAAACACTGCCTGATCCGCAGTTCTTACACTATTGTGAACTGCACTTAAACGTTGAATGAGCGTTTCCAACTCTTCTTCTAATTCCTCTAACCCGTCTTCATTTGCAGCCGTTATTTGCGAAGAACTCGTGTCTAAAAGCTCGGTTGCCGCCTTTGTAATTTTAGTTAACTGCGCTCTAAATGCGCCTCGAGAAGAAATTTCCATTTTTTAAAGTTCCCTTAAAGGTTCCCGGGTTTCGGCACCAAAATGTGAAAAAAGAACTAAGGTTAAGAACACCGGAACAAAGAAAGAACACTAGATTGCGAGTTGAACTATGAATAGTAACTGAGATTTTTAGCTTCTCAGCTTGTAACTTTTATATTACATAGAAATGCATGTGTGTATGTACATGGAAGTATAAGAAAGAAATATAAGTATATGTATGAAATCATAAATGTAAGTATATGTATGAATTATCATGTTAGCATGTATGAATTATCATGTTAGCATGTATGTAATGCATTAAGGAAAGAAGATAACAAAAAAATAAATTCAACATAGAGATACATAAAAAAGTGATTTATTGTAAAGATGATTGCTAATGCTTCGCGATCTAACTGGCTATAATTTGTTTCAGCTGTTGTCAATGACCTTGATGCGTAAGCAACTGGACGTTCTATGCCGTTGACTAGGTGTGAGAGTACGCCTGCTATACCTGTAGGACTGGCATCACAAGCGACTATAACTGGCAGTTCCGGATCGAAAGACATCAGGACTTGATCACTAGCAACAATATTTTTAAGTTTGATAAACGCAGCTTCACATTTTGCGGACCAATTAAATTTGTTATCTTTCTGGAGCAGTTGACGTAATGGATATGTTATCGAAGACATTTCGGGTATAAATCTGGTGTAATACGTTATCATGCCCAAAAATCTTCGGACATCATCTGCTGTAGTCGGTCGAGGTATATTTCCGATTGCTTGAATTTTTGAAGGCGATTTTGAAATTTTATTATAGCGTACGACGTGTCCCAGATATTCCACCTGAGTTTGCAAAAATGAGCATTTGGTTTTATTTAGATGTAGATCATGTTGTTTTAGACGTTTCAGACACAATATCAAGTTCTTTTTACATTCAGCCTCGGTTGCGCCATGTATTATAATGTCATCGAAATATGACATAGTTTTGTTTAATCCGGATAGAATTTGCTCAATGATGCGATTAAATTCCGCTGGCGCAGTTTTAATGCCAAACGATAGACGATTTACGTTGTATGTTCCCTTATGGGTTGATATTGTTTGGATTTCCCTGGATTCTGGATTTACTCGAAGATGCAGGTAGGCTTTATAGAGGTCAAGTCGACAGAAATATTTTGACCCTTTGAGATTATTTAATATTTCATCGACACGCCGTATTGGGTAATTTGCAGAAACTAGTTGAGAATTAACGCCTGGCTTATAATCGACGCATAGTCGAATACCACCGTCTGGTTTTGTAATGATCACTAGGGGAGATCCCCAATCACTCCTTTCACATTTTGTAATAATCCCAGCTGCTTCTAAATCATCGAGTTCCTTTTCAACCCGTTCTCGAAGTGCATGTGGAACTTCTCGTTCTTTGAAGAATATTGGTTTCGAACCTTGACGAAGCTGGAGTGTGACCTCAAAATTTGGAACACAACCTACTTTTTCTGTAAAAACGTCCTCAAACTTGTCAACAATATCTGAAATTGAATCAAAATTATTTTCCTCTAATGCATTGATATTGTTGACATGATGTCTGTCCACTTCATGAAGGTTGATTCCTAAATGGCGAATCCATACCCGGCCTAAGAGCGCATCGTATTCGCGAGGAACTACATACAACTCCTCATTTGCTGTGCAGTTGTTGTATTTGACTTGAACTTCGATTTTACCATCAGGAAATATAATATTTTTAGTATATGATCGGAAAGCAATTGTTGAAAGTTGCAGTGGTGCTTTTATTTTCAGCTGATTGTATTGATTCCTTGGTATTAATGTATAACCAACACCAGTGTCGACCTCAAATTTTTGACGGTGTCCATTTATTTCCACCGTAGCATAGTACTTATCAGCATCGTTATTTTTATTGTGCTGATTGTAAAATATATCGACGATTTGGTTAATACCATACATTTGGTGAACTGGTTCGTCATGATCATCATTTCTATGAGTTGAACTATGGTTTGAAGTTTTGACTAATGTTTTGATGCACACTTGTTGTACGTGACCACTTTTTCCACACGATTTACACTTGAGATTACGTGGGTTAGTACGGCAGTCCTGTGTTTTGTAGTTGTCTCTACCACAGCGTATGCACAAGTTGTCGATTCCCAACTGGGCGTAGTTTATTCTAGATTTTGAACGACCTTGTGCTCTTGAAGACTGAGCCCTGGAACAACTTTTTCAACGGTTTGAATTTCTGGCTTGAATTTTGTTTACGGCGTTATTGATGGGTTGCTTTGTAGTCAGCTCACGACAATCGATTTTTGATGCTTCTAATGATAAAGCTTTTTGTACTATTTTTTTGAAATCGTCTTCTTCCGATTGAAGTAATTGCTCCCGGATTGTGTTGTCGTTAATGCCACGTATAAATTGGGCTCGAAGTAAAATGTTTGATATGTCAGCCTTGCAGGCACACTTTGACACAAACTCGCACTCATTTGTATCCCGCCGGAGTAATGCCACATAATCAGCTATTGTATGTTCTTCGCCTTGATATGTGGAAAAAAATCGGTGTTGACTTACTAGTATGTTTTTTTTCGGGCACAAATGAGTTTCCAACATTTCATTAAGTCGTCGTACTCGACTTCGTTGACTGTCTTAGGGGCAATTAATGAAACCAACAACTTAAAATGTGTAGGTCCAATTGAGTTTATAAACATTTGACGGCAAAGTGATTTATTAGTAATAACACCCTTCATGGTCAAATAATTTCCGAAGCGTTGATGGTATAACTTAAAGTTTTCTTTTTTATCATCAAAGCTCTCAAATGGAGCACAAGCACACATAACCTGTAATGGTGGCTGCTGCTGTTGTTGTGGTTGTTGTTGTTGACTGCTACTAGCACTTACTTGCTTTAGCAAGTCACGTTGTGATTTGTTGAAGGCTTCTAACTATTTCGAAAATTGTGAGGCATCCATTTTGTAGAAGTAAATTTATCTTGTAATTTAATCTTTTTTTTTTCTCTCGTCGCCACTGTTATGTATTTTATTGCCGTGAACCCTAATTAAAAAGCACGCGTAATTTTCAAGGCTTATTATAATAATCTTTATTCTGCGAATGTTAATACGAGACTAAATAAGAAGAATCAAAAACAATAATGACATTTGTATAGTGTTGCCAATTTTACATTATATGTACAATGGGTTATAACAATCTATAAAATTATTTATATGTTATTTATTTTTTGAAAGAAGATTAATTCCTACATTATTTTTAATTTTAGGGTGGGGCTATCAACCTAAACGGAACCATTGCTGCTCCAATTTTTAATTAAACATAATTTAATTAAGCAATTCCTATTTGTATTAATTAAAATATTAATATTTATATTATATATAAATAAATAAAAGATATGATATTATATATACAATAATTAATCCTTATATATATTTATATAAATATATGATAAATTTATATAATGTAATAAATATGTTAATAATATATTATATATATATAAATAAAATATTTAATATTAATATATACATATATGAAGATTAAAAACTTAGAGTATAAAAAATATAACAATTTATATATTAATAAATTATTTATATATATATAGATATTTAACAATTTAAACCTAGTATAGACTAAATGTTAGAAAAAAACATAGAATGTAGATATATCTTAAAATATTAGATTTTTATAAAAAAAATTGGAGAAATTAATAAAAATTTTTAAATTTTTGAGATTTTTTTGAAAATGATTATTAGAGTATATTTATTTAAGAACATTTATTTAGGTTTTTAATAATTAATTATATTAAAATTTAATAAAAGTAAAAATTAAACATTTATATATATAAATATTTAATTTTTTTTATTTAATTATTTATATGTATAACGGTGATTGCGATCCTGCAAAAGTTATTACCATGGCAAAGCACAATTATATTTAAATAAAATTAATTATATAATAATTTAATTAAACAATTATTATTTATATTAATTAAAATATTAATATATATATTATATATAAATAAATAAAAGATATGATATTATATATATAATAATTAATCCTTATATATATTTATATAAATATATGATTAATTTATATAATGTAATAAATATGTTAATAATATATTATATATATATAAATAAAATTTTTAATATTAATATATACATATATGAAGATTAAAAACTTAGAGTATAAGAAATATAACAATTTATATATTAATAAATTATTTATATATGTATAGATATTTAACAATTTAAACCTCGTATAGAGTAAATGTTAGAAAAAAACATAGAATGTAGATATATCTTAAAATATTAGATTTAAAAAAAAAAATATTGGATATTGGAAAAATATTGGAGAAATTATTAAAAATTTTTAAATTTTTGAGATTTTTTTGAAAATTATTATTAGAGTATATTTATTTAAGAATATTTATTTAGGTTTTTACTAATTAATTATATTAAAATTTAATAAAAGTAATAAAATTAATAAAAGTAATGATTAATTTATATAATGTAATAAACATGTTAATAATATATTATATATATATAAATAAAATATTTAATATTAATATATACATATATGAAGATTAAAAACTTAGAGTATAAGAAATATAACAATTTATATATTAATAAATTATTTATATATATATAGATATTTAACAATTTAAACCTAGTATAGACTAAAAGTTAGAAAAAACATAGAATGTAGATATATCTTAAAATATTAGATTTTAAAAAAAAAAAAATTATTAAAAATTTTTAAATTTTTGAGATTTTTTTGAAAATTATTATTGGAGTATATTTATTTAAGAATATTTATTTAGGTATTTACTAATTAATTATATTAATATTTAATAAAAGTAAAAATTAAACATTTATATATATAAATATATAATTTTTTTATTAATTATTTATATGTATAAATATTATATTTAAATAAAATTTATTATATAATAATTTAATTAAACAATTATTATTTATATTAATTAAAATATTAATATATATATTATATATAAATAAATAAAAGATATGATATTATATATATAATAATTAGTCCTTATATATTTAATTAGTTCATTTAATAATAAAATATACTCTATACCGGTTTTTAAAAAATAATTAATTAAATATTAAGATTATATTTATTAAATAAATTAAATTATTTTCCAATGTTTGAACTAATTTTATTTGATATAAATATTGAAATAAAATTATTTATTTAGGGGAATAAATAATTAAATATGTATATATATATATATATAAATTTTAATTAAAAATATTGAATAAATTTATATAAATAATTAGGGATTATTTGTTAAAATTTAATTTAAAAAAATAATATTTAATATTCTTAATATTATTAGGGTAGTTACTTAATTTTTATTATACATACATAAATAAATTTTTAATGTTATTAAAAATATTTAAAATAAATATATTTAAATTTTTTTCTATACCGGTTTTTAAAAGATAATTAATTAAATATTAAGATTATATTTATTAAATAGATAGATATTCTTTTTTTAATTTTTGAGCCAATTTTAGTTGATATAAATATAGAAATAAAATTATTTATTCAGGGGAATAAATAATTTAATGTGTATATATATATATATAAATTTTAATTTAAAATATTGAATAAATTTATATAAATAATTAGGGATTATTTATTAAAATTTAATTTAAAAAAAATAATATTTATTTAGAATAAAAATTCTTAATATTATTGGGGTAATTACGTAATTTATATTATATAAATTAATATTTATTAATTTTAAAATTAACAAATATAAATTTAATTAAAGTTAATTATTTAAATTTTTTTAAAAAAAGAATACAATAAAATTTAAATAAAAAAAATTAATTATAAAGTTTTATTTTGGCTTAAAAATTTATTATTAATTTATTTTATATGTAAATTTTTGTGAGGATATTTATTTATTTAAATAATATTTAAATTTATTTATATTCGCAGTAATTAAAATTACAAATTAAAGAAATTTAGAAATAGAAATATTAATTAGTATTGACATAATTCGTGCCAGCAGTCGCGGTTATACGAATAATACAAATAAATTTTATTAGTAAAAGTTAAATTATAAAAATTAATATTATAAATATAAATTTATTAAGTAAAATTTTAAATTTTGTTAGTATTAAATAAAAAGAATAATTGAAGCTTAAAAATTTAAAAAAAAACTAGGATTAGATACCCTATTATTTAAATTGTAATTTATTTATTTGAGTAGTAATAGTTATGATCTTTAAACTTAAAAAATTTGGCGGTATTTTAGTCTATTCAGAGGAACCTGTTTTGTAATCGATATTCCACGTTGTACCTTTCTTAAATTTGTTTTTCAGTTTATATATCGTTGTTAATAGAATATTTTATAAGAAAAATAATTTTCTATAATTTTTATAAAAATTTATATCAGATCAAGGTGTAGCTTATATTTAAGTTAAAATGGGTTACAATAAATTTATTTAAATGGATATGATTATGAAAAATTTATTAAAAGTGAATTTGAAAGTAAAATTATAAAGATTAATAATTTGATTTTAGCTCTAAAATATGTACATATCGCCCGTCACTCTTATTATTAAGATAAGATAAGTCGTAACATAGTAGATGTACCGGAAGGTGTATCTAGAATGACAGTTTAAAGCTTATTTAGTAAAGTATTTCATTTACATTGAAAAGATTTTTGTGCAAATCATTATAGATTGATTAATAAATATTTATTGATAAATTAAATTTAAAATTTTTAGTATTAAAAATAATTATAAAATTAATTGTTTAAGTATTATTTAAAGAATAAATAATTTTTATTATAGAGTATTAGTATTGTGAAAGAAAATTGAAATAATTTGAAAAATAAATATTTAAAAAGAAAATTTAATTTATTGTACCTTGTGTATCAGGGTTTATTAAATAAAGAATATTTATAATATATTTTTCTCGATTTTATAAGAGTTAATAAATTATTAAAGTTAGTGTGTTAAAATTATTTTTAATAATTTATTAGAAATGAAATGTTATTCGTTTTTAAAGGTATCTAGTTTTTTAAGAAATAAATTTAATTAAGATTTTTAAAATATATAAATTTATTTTTTAAATTTTAAAAATTAATATTTTATGGGTAAGCTATAAAATAAATTTTTAAAAATAATAAATAATTTATATAAATAAATGCTTGAAAATAGCAATTATTAAAAAATATGTTTTAATTTATTTATAAGATATTAAATTATTTATTAATGTTTTAATTGGTTTATTAAAATATTTATTTTAATATTAAAAATAATGTAATTATGATAAATTTAGTATATAAAAATTGTAATATTAAATTTAATTGAAAAGTTTATATAAAGAATTAGGCAAAATATTAATTAAATATTAACAAAAACATGTCTTTTTGAATTTAATTTAAAGTCTAACCTGCCCACTGAAATTTTACTGGCCGCATTATATTAACTGTGCAAAGTGTAATGAAGTGTCTGTTTTCTCTCTCCGGTTTATCAACAGAGATGAATCGCATGTACATACTTACTTTTCGTTTAGCAATTCTGCATCGAATGGGAAGGTGCGGGGTGTACGTCTTGCCTCCTTGCTCGGGCCTAGCTCGCCGAAATGGGTGGATTCTTGCACCACCATTCGTTGCTCACTTCTTCATAAAAAAAAATCTACGTGCACGTTACGGGGAATAGGGAAAATAAAATTTGGATACTAGCCCACCGTCTGACAGGTGGTTTTCTTTTCAGGGTCTGGCCCAAATAAAGAATTATTTATATTTACAAGCTTATCCATAATAGTAACAACCAAAGTATAAGGGAATTATGACAAAAGAGAAAAAAAAATTGGTATTGATATTAATAATAATTCCAAATTCTTTTGTTTTTATTATCGAACCGGAGTAACTACGATTTTTGTTTATAACTAGTATCTAAAAAAACAATTTTTTTTTTTTTGTAACTAACCGTAACGAGCAAAAGAAATGTCCTTATTTCATTAAGGATACAGATCTATCCAATATTTGATTAATAACGATTAGCACAATCAAAGAAAGTGTATCTTTCAGGAGACACTATATACTCATAAATGTATAATATATTTTCTAGGAACCATTTTTAAACGAGAAAAAAAATCCTTCTTTTTCTTTTTATCGAGCCAAAGTAACAACGACCTTAATTTAAAGCTAGTATCTCAAAAAAACCTGTTTTAAACTAACCGTAGCGAGCAAAAGAAATGTCCTTATTTAATTAAGGATACAGATCTACCCAATATTTATTAATAACGATTAGTACAATCAAAGAAAGTGTATCTTTCAGGGGACACACTATACCTATATATATATTTATACAGTCTATTTATCTAGAAACTATTTCAAGCGGAAAAATAATGATCTCGAAGTTACACAATTTTTAAGAAAATTATTTCAGCGAAAGAAACAAAAAAAACCCAGAGGAAACATTAAAAGGGGAAAACGAAATTTTCTTTTACATGGGCAGTAGTTTCTCCCAAACCGAAGCAAATACTCACGAGTAAGAGCAAATATAATAGCAAATATACATATATCCAATTACCTTGCGTTACAAATTCATCCGAAACTTCTTCATCGGCAGCGCTGACGAGTCCGACGTACGGTATCTGTTTGGGAACAAATTTATGGTTAATTGATCAGAGGATAAAGTTTAGAGAAACATTATAAGCCCCCTTAAGATTTCCTAGTTTTTTTTTCTTGAATCACCGGAGTGGGACTAGAGCCACACTACCATCGACTTTCTTTCGCTGAGGTACAGTCTATACTATATATATATGTAAACAATAGTCAAATCAGAAATACAACCTAAAATGGTGAATGCCGAAGGAGAGTTTTATTTTTTCTTTTTTTTTTCTTTTGTTTACTTCTATATTTAAGATATAATCCAGGAACCAGTGGTGGACCGCCAATTTGGACTCAGGAATACGTAAAACCAAAGATGATACAACCTTTTAAATCCGTTGAACGATTTGCAGGAACACTTGGTGGACCGCCATTTTTAATTAATCAAGGCACAACCAAAAATCTCGCAGCAATCTTAAAAATCCCTTTAGATTTCGCCGGAACACATGGCCATTTTGAAATAATCAAGCACATGTAGAACTTCGTAACAAACTTAAAATTTCTTCAATTTTTTTGCAGGCACACAAGGTGGACCGCCATTTTTAAATAATCGAAGCACAATTAAAACTTTCTGAATCTCGTAGCAAATCTTTAAATTAATTTTATGTCGCAGGTACCATAACTGGACCGCCATTTTTAAATGATCGAAACACAATTAAAAGTTCGTAAAAATCTTTAAACTTTTGCAGGAACTAATGGTGGACCGCCATTTTTAATTAATCGAAGCACATTGTGAGCCATTTTAAAAAAAATAACAAATACACATTGAAATATCGTATCAATCAAGGAAAATCTTTAATTTCGCAGGAACACATGATGGAACGCCATTTTTAAATAATCGAAGTACAATTAAAAACTTTCTGAATCTCGTAGCAAATCTTTAAATTATTTTATGTCGCAGGTACCATAACTGGACCGCCATTTTTAAATAATCGAAGCACAATTAAAAACTTTCTGAATCTCGTAGCAAATCCTTAAATTATTTTATGTCGCAGGTACCATAACTGGACCGCAATTTCTAAATAATCGAAACACAATTAAAATTTTAGAATTTTGTGGCCAAGAAATCTTTAAATTAATTTTATGTCGCAGGTATCGCCGATTTCAAATCATATATGCAGAATTACAATTCCGAAGCAATCTTACAAATCGTTGAATTTTTGCAGGAACCATTGCTGGACCGCCATTTTTAACTCATCGAAGCACAATACAAATTTTAGAATTTTGTGGCCAATAAATCTTTAAATTAATTTTATTTCGCAGGTATCGCCGATTTTAAATCATATATGCAGAATTACAATTCCGAAGCAATCTTACAAATCGCTGAATTTTTGCAGGAACCTTTGTGGGACCGCCATTTTTTTTTTACTCGAAACACAATTAGAATTCGTAGAAATCTTTAAATTTTTTTGCAGGACCCATTGCTGGACCGCCAATTTTCAGTAATCGAAGCACAATCAAATTTTCCAGAATTTCGTATTGATTCAAAACTATTTATGTTTCGCGGGAACTATTATTAATATTCGATCACAACTTAAAATTTCCGAACATTCAATTCGCGTGTATTATCGAAGAGCCCATAGCCACCCAAGTAATGTGTCAGAATAAAAAAAAAGCGTATTTTTCGGGTACTACGGCAGCAAGTCCTAACGCCACGGCGACTATTTACTGACTGTCTCTCGACTACCACTCGATTCACCTCTCCTGCCTACTGCCCAAAAACTCATTCCCATTTTCAATTCGCTAGGGTGCAGCCGACCGAACTCTCTTTATTTTTTTTTCTCTCTCATGCTTGCTGTAGCCCATCACTTGTTGGTTGTTGGTGCATTGGCACTGCGTGTCATATCGAGAATTTGTTTTGGTAAGCACAGTAAGAGGGTGGGGGGGGGGGGTTATTAAAGCAATACTCCTCGCCAGGAAACATTACTGCGACATAGCAAAAGGTGTCGCAATAAATTTTGTGTGCGAGCCGATGGGAAATATTCCGTTGGTTAACAAAAATTCCAATAATTGGAGTGCTCAGGCACTCACTAAGGCGTACGGTTATGCGCTCTTAATGGGCATTTAAGTGGATAACATAATGGAATAATGGGTGCTTATTATTATTATTTTTTTTTCTAATTGCGGTCGCCACCACAAAAGGTAGCATAATCATTAGTCTTTTAATTGAAGGCTGGAATGAATGGTTGGACGAGATTTTAACTGTTTCATATAAATTTAAAATAGAATTTTATTTTTTAGTAAAAAAGCTAAAATTTAGTTAAAAGACGAGAAGACCCTATAAATCTTTATATTTATATTTGTTTTAATTATTTAGATAAATTTTGTTATAATTTATATAAATATTTTATTGGGGCGATATTAAAATTTAAAAAACTTTTAATTTTAAATAACATTGATTAATGAATAATTGATCCATTATTAGTGTTTTAAAAATGAAGTAACTTTAGGGATAACAGCGTAATTTTTATGGAGAGTTCATATCGATAAAAAAAGATTGCGACCTCGATGTTGGATTAAGAAATAATTTTGGGTGTAGAAGTTCAAAATTTATGTCTGTTTGACTTTTAAATTCTTACATGATCTGAGTTCAAACCGGTGTAAGCCAGGTTGGTTTCTATCTTTAATAAATTAAAATATTGTAGTACGAAAGGTCAAATATTTGAATAATTATATTTTAAAAATGAATTTAATTAATATTTTTTTACTATTTATAAATGTAATTTTAATTACAAATAGTACTTGTTAAATATTGAGTTATTTTTATCTTTAATTAATATATTAATATTAATTATTTGTGTTTTAGTTAGAGTTGCACTTTTAACTTTATTAGAACGAAAAATTTTAGGTTATATTCAAATTCGTAAGGGTCCTAATAAGGTTGGAATTTTAGGGATTCCTCAACCATTTTGTGATGCAGTTAAATTATTTAGAAAAGAACAAATTTATCCTTTAATATCAAATTATGTTTCTTACTATTTTTCTCCAATTTTTTCTTTATTTTTATCATTATTAGTTTGGATATGTATACCTTTATTTTTAAATTTTTTATCTTTTAATTTAGGAATTTTATTCTTTTTATGTTGTACTAGAATAGCGGTGTATACAGTAATAATTGCTGGTTGATCTTCTAACTCAAATTATTCTTTATTAGGAGGATTGCGGGCTGTAGTTCAAACTATTTCTTATGAAGTTAGTTTAGCTTTAATTATAATATCATTTATTTTTTTAATTGGAGGTTATAATATATTAATATTTTTTAATTATCAAATTTATATTTGATTTTTATTTATTTTATTTCCTATAGTTTTAGTTTGGTTTAGAATTTCATTCGCAGAAACTAATCGAATACCATTTGATTTTGCTGAAGGGGAGTCAGAATTAGTTTCTGGGTTTAATGTTGAATATAGAAGAGGGGGTTTTGCTTTAATTTTTTTAGCAGAATATTCTAGAATTTTATTCATGAGTATATTATTTTGTGTTTTATTTTTAGGAAGAGATATTTTTTCATTAATTTTTTATATAAAATTGAGATTTATTTCTTTAATATTTATTTGAGTTCGTGGAACTTTTCCCCCATTTCGTTATGATAAATTAATATATATAGCTTGAAAATCTTTTTTACCTTTTTCTTTAAATTATTTGATATTTTTTATTGGTGTTAAAATCTTTATGTTTTCTTTAATATAGTTAATTTATTTAAGTAAAGTTAATATTTTCAAAATATATGCTTATTTTAAGCTCATTAACTTAATTTAATAGATTATCTGAAATTTTTGAAATTAGAGGATAATATAATAAAAAAAATAAATAACTGTTAAAATTTGTCCTGTAATATTATAAGGGTCTTCTACTGGTCGAGCTCCAATTCATGTAAGTAAAATTACTGAAATTACTATAATTCAAAATATAATTTGATTTATAGAATAAAATTGAATCCCTCGAAATTTTCTAAAGTGACAAAATGGTATAATTATTAGAATAGCAATTGATATAATTAATGCAATTACTCCCCCTAATTTATAAGGAATTTAACGTAAAATAGCATAAGCATAAGCATAAAAAAAAAATATCATTCAGGTTGGATGTGAATAGGGGTTACTAGAGGATTTGCTGGGATAAAATTATCAGGATCTCCTAATAGATAAGGATTAATTAGTGTTAATAATATTAATATTATAATTATAATAATAAAACCAACAATATCTTTAAATGTAAAATAAGGGTGAAATGGGATTTTGTCAATATTAGAATTTAATCCTAAAGGATTATTAGAACCAGTTTGGTGAAGAAATATTAAATGAATTATTACTATTGCTAATACAATAAAAGGTAAAATAAAATGAAATGTAAAAAATCGTGTTAATGTTGCATTATCGACAGCAAATCCTCCTCAAATTCATTGTACTAAATCAATTCCTAAATATGGGATAGCTGATATTAAATTTGTAATTACAGTTGCTCCCCAAAATGATATTTGTCCTCATGGAAGTACATAACCTATGAAAGCTGTAGCTATGACAAGAAATAGAATAATTACTCCAACTATTCATGTTATTTTGATTATATATGAATTATAGTATATTCCTCGTCCAATATGTATATAAATACAGAAAAAAAATGATGCTCCATTAGCATGTATAGTACGAAGTAGTCAACCATTATTTACATCTCGGCAAATATGGTTTACTCTATTAAATGCTAAGTTAATATCTGCTGTATAATGTATTGCTAAAAATAATCCTGTTAAAATTTGAATAATTAGACATAATCCTAATAAAGAACCAAAGTTTCATCAAGATGAAATATTAATTGGAGCTGGTAAATCAATTAAAGCATTATTAGCAATTTTAAATAAGTGATGTTTAATTCGTATAGGTTTATTCATTTGTTATTTTAATTTATTAGTCGTAAAGGGCCATAAAATATTTTTGTGATTTTTACAGTTGCAATTAAAGTTATTAATAAATAATTTATTAATAATAGAGTTATTAAATTAGTTGGAGAATTATATAATTTATTTAAATTTAATGAGTTTTCATTTAGTAAAGTATTTAAATTAATAATAGAAATTATTTCGTTATTATTTATATATAAAATAAATCTTGATTTGTCTAATATAAAAATTAAAGTTATAATAAAAATAAAATATATAATTGAATAAACTAATATTTTTATAGAAAATGAGAATATTTCATTTGAAGCTAATGAAGTTACATAAATAAATAAAACTAATATACCACATAAAAAAACTCTAAAAATAAAATATAAGAAAATCAAAAAGATTTTGTTATTAGCCCAGTAATTAAACAAATTAAAAATGTTTGGATTAATAGTATAAAACCTATAGCTAATGGATGATTTATTTGTATAAATTAAAAATTATAAATTAAAATTAGAGAGCATAATATAAGTTGAAAAATTTCAAGAAATAGTTTAATAAATTAAATAATATTAATTTTAGAGATTAATGATAAAGAATTTATTTTTTCTTGAAATTTTAAAAGATTATTCTTATTTTTGATTTACAAGACCAATGTTTTTATTAAACTATTAAAACTAATGATTACATTTATTTATTGAATATTACCAATAATTTTATTGATAATGGGGTTTTTAATTTTTGTTTCTAATAGAAAACATTTGTTATCAATATTATAAAGATTAGAATATATTGTTTTAAGATTATTTATATTTTTATTCATATTTTTAAATATAATAAATTATGAAAGTTATTTTAGAATGATATTTTTAACTTTCAGAGTTTGTGAAGGGGGATTAGGGTTATCAATTTTAGTTTCTATAATTCGTACTCATGGAAATGATTATTTTCAATCATTTAATATTTTACAATGTTAAAATTTTTATTTATATTTTTATTTTCTTTTCCAATTTGTTTTCTAAAAAATTAATTTTGGATGGCTCAGAGTTTTTTATTTTTAAATTCTTTTATTTTCATTAGTATAAATATTTATTCAAGATATTGAATAAATATTTCATATTTTTTAGGGTGTGATATATTATCTTATGGATTTATTTTATTAAGATGTTGGATTTGTTCTTTGATAATAATAGCTAGAGAAAAAATTTTTAAATTTGATCATTTCAAAAATTTATTTATATTAAATATTTTTTTTTTATTATTTTTTTTAATTGTTACGTTTATATCTATAAAATGATTTATATTTTATTTATTTTTTGAAAGAAGATTAATTCCTACATTATTTTTAATTTTAGGGTGAGGCTATCAACCTGAACGTTTACAAGCTGGAATGTATTTATTATTTTATACTTTATTAGTGTTTTTACCTATATTAATTGGTATTTTTTATTTATATAATCATTTAAATACAATAAATTATTATTTAATAATAAATTTTTTGATAAATTACAATTTATTATATTTTATTATAATTTTAGCTTTTTTAGTAAAAATACCTATATTTTTAGTTCATTTATGATTGCCAAAAGCTCATGTTGAAGCCCCAGTATCGTGTTCAATGATTTTAGCAGGAATTATATTAAAATTAGGGGGATATGGGTTATTACGCATTTTTCCAATTTTACAAATTATAGGATTAAAATTTAATTATATTTGAATTAGAGTTAGATTAATTGGGGGAGTTTTAATTAGATTAGTATGTTTGCGTCAAATTGATTTAAAATCTTTAATTGCTTATTCTTATGTAGCTCATATAGGTATTGTTTTAAGAGGATTAATAACTATAAGATATTGAGGAATGTGTGGATCTTTTACATTAATAATTTCTCATGGTTTATGTTCTTCAGGATTGTTTTGTTTAGCAAATATTACTTATGAACGATTAGGAAGACTAAGTTTATTAATTAATAAAGGTTTATTAAATTTTATACCTTCTATAACATTATTTTGATTTTTACTTAGATCCGCTAATATAGCAGCACTTTAAATTTTTTGGGAGAAATTTCTTTATTAAATAGAATTGTTGGGTGGTCATGAATTTCAATATTTATGTTAATATTTCTTTCTTTTTTCAGAGCTGCATATACTTTATTTATATATTCTTATAGACAACATGGACAGGTTTATTCCGGATCTTTTAATTTTAGATCAGGAGTTAATCTAGAGTATTTGTTATTATTTTTACATTGATTTCCATTAAATTTATTAATTTTAAAAAGTGATATGTGTATTTTATGATTATATTTAAATAGTTTATTAAAAATTTTGATTTGTGGTATCAATGATATGAATTTATTCATTTTAAATTATTAAATATTTATCAATTTGTAGAATTATATATTTATGTTTATTATTTATTTCATTTATTTTTTTTTCGTTTAGAATAATTTTTCTTTTAAATGAAATAGTTTATTTTATTGAATGGGAAGTTTTTTCATTAAATAGATCAATAATTGTTATAACTTTTTTATTTGATTGAATAACTTTTTTATTTATATCATTTGTATTATTTATTTCTTCTTTAGTTATTTATTATAGAAAAGAATATATAATAGGAGATATAAATATAAATCGTTTTATTATATTAGTAGTTATATTTATTTTATCAATAATGTTATTAATTATTAGCCCAAATTTAATTAGAATTTTATTAGGATGAGATGGATTAGGGTTAGTTTCTTATTGTTTAGTAATTTATTATAATAATGTGAAGTCTTATAATGCAGGAATGTTGACTGTTTTATATAATCGAATTGGAGATGTAGCTTTATTATTAGCTATTGCTTGGATATTGAATTATGTTGAAATTTCATTTTTTATTTAGAATTAATAAAAAATAATAAAGAAATAATAATTATTGGGAGTTTAATTATATTAGCAGCAATAACAAAAGATCTCAAATTCTTTTTTCTTCATGGTTGCCTGCAGCAATAGCTGCTCCTACCCCTGTTTCGGCATTAGTTCATTCTTCAACATTAGTAACAGCTGGGGTTTTTTTATTAATTCGATTTAATATTTTGTTAGAAAATACTGTATTAGGACAATTTTTATTATTAATGTCAGGATTAACAATATTTATAGCTGGCTTAGGAGCCAATTTTGAATTTGATTTAAAAAAAATTATTGCTTTATTTACATTAAGACAAATAGGATTAATAATAAGAATTTTATCAATAGGTTTTTATAAATTAGCATTTTTTCATTTGTTAACCCACGCTTTATTTAAAGCTTTATTATTTATATTTGCTGGGTCAATTATTCATAATATAAATAATTCACAGGATATTCGATTAATAGGAGGATTAAGAATAAGTATACCATTAACATCTTCTTGTTTTAATGTTGCTAATCTAACTTTATGTGGGATGCCTTTTTAAGCTGGATTTTATTCAAAAGATTTGATTTTAGAAACAGTAAGTTTACATTTTTAAATTTATTTTCATATTTTTTATTGTTTTTTCTACCGGTTTAACAGTATGTTATTCTTTTCGATTAGTTTATTATTCAATAACTGGGAATTTTAATTGTAGATCTTTAAATGTTTGAAATTACGAAGGTTGAATTATATTAAAAGGAATAATTGGTTTATTAATAATGAGAATTGTTAGTGGAAGAATATTAAACTGATTAATTTTTCCAACACCAATTATAATTAGTTTACCTTATTTATTAAAATATATAACATTATTTGTTTGTATTATAGGAGGATTAATTGGTTATTTAATTTCTAATGTTTCGTTCTATTTTATCAATAAATCTTTTAATAATTATATAATTTCTGTATTTATAGGTTCAATATGGTTTATACCATATTTATCAACTTATGGAATAATAAATTATCCTTTAATTTTAGGAATACAATTTAATAAGTTATTTGATCAAGGATGGTTGGAATTTTACGGAAGACAAAATTTATTTATAAATTTAATAAAAATTTCAAAAATTAATAATTTATTACAAAATAATAATTTAAATATATATTTATTATCTTTTATTTTATGAATTTTTACATTATTAGTTGTTATTATAATATTAAATTAAATTTAAATAGCTTATGAAGAGTATAACATTGAAGCTGTTAGGGAGATAAATTTATCTTTAAATATTCAAAAATTTAAATTTTTTTAATAATTTCTCCAAATAAAAAAGAATACCTATCTATTTAATAAATTTGGGTTTCAATTTTTTATAAAAATTATAATAAGTATTAGTATTAATTTATTTATATCAAATAAAATTAGGTCAAAAATTAAAAAAGAATATCTATTTATTTAATAAGTAAATAATATTTTTAGTATTAATTTATATATATATATATAAATTATAAATAAATCTAAGAAAAAATTATTGGTAATATTCAATAAATAAATAAATTTATAAAAATATAAAATTTTATTTTTACAATGAAAATGTAAAGTTTTTATTAAACTATATAAATAGAAATATAAATGGAGTTAAACCATTAAAATAAAAAGTTAGCAGCTTTTTTTTGAATCTCATATTTCCTTAATTGGAATTCAAATTCAATTATATCATTAACAGTGATAGGCCTCATATTTGGCTTCAATTAAAGAATAAGGGTAAATTTACCTAAAATTAGGTCGAAACTAATTGTGATTTATCACTTCATATTCTATGTAAGGTAGATTGATATTCAATACTTTTTGATTGCAATTCAAATGTTATAATTAACTACAACCCTAAATTAGTTTGATCAATTTAATATTCCTTGATTTCATTCATGGTATAAACCAATAAGTAAAATAATAATGAAAATAATTGAAGTGAATTAATTAAAATAATAGGTAAAATTAGAGCAATTTCTACATCAAAAATTAAAAAAATAATAGTAATTAGAAAAAATCGTAATGAAAAAGGTAAACGATCAAAAAGGTTAGGATCAAATCCGCATTCAAATGGAGAATTTTTTTTCCGGTCTATAAGAGATTTTTTTGATAAAATTGAAGCAATTAATATAGTTAATAAAGAAATAATTAAAACAATTATTGAAATTGAAAATAATAATAAAATTATTTATACTATTATTTAATAGACTAAATGATTGGAAGTCATATATACTTAGTTATATTATATAAATAATATTTTATCCTCCTCATCAATAAATTGAAATATATAAAAATAATCATACAATATCAACAAAATGTCAATAGCATGCTGCTGCTTCAAATCCAAAATGATGATTTTTTGAAAAATGATTTTTTAAATGACGAATTAAACAAATTAATAAAAATGTTGTTCCAATTAGGACATGAATTCCATGGAATCCAGTAGCTAAAAAAAATGTTGATCCAAATACAGAATCAGCAATTGTAAAAGGAGCTTCAATATATTCATAAGCTTGTATGAAAGAAAAATAAATTCCTAATAAAACAGTAAAGAATAATTCTTGGGTAGTTTGTGAATAATTATTTTCTATTAAGCTATGCTGAGCTCAAGTTACAGTTACACCCGATGCTAATAAAATAGAGGTATTTAATAATGGGATGTGAAATGGATTGAAAGAGATAATTCCTAGTGGTGGTCAGGATACTCCTAATTCAATATTAGGGGATAATCTTATATGAAAAAAAGCTCAGAAAAATGAAACAAAAAATAAAATTTCTGAAATAATAAATAAAATTATTCCTCATCGAAGTCCTGTAGTTACAGGACTTGTATGAAGTCCTTGGAAAGTTCCTTCTCGAGATACATCTCGTCATCATTGATATACAGTTAAAATAGTAATTAAGTTTCCTAATAAAAATAGTGAATTATCGTATTGATGAAATCATTTTACTATTCCTAATACTGTTGTTATAGCTCCAATTGCACCAGTTAATGGTCAAGGTCTATAATATACTAAATGGAATGGATGATTAGAATGTGTTGACATTTTTAGACAACTTCTCTAGAATATAAAGTTCTTAATACAGCAAATACATAGGCTTGAATAATAGAAACAGCTGTGTTGCAGAACGGCAAATGTTATTAAAAAAAGTCGTAATGTAAACGGGTTTGCTGCTAAACTCGACGTCATTAAAAAAGCTGTAGACTATACAGTGTAGAGTGTGTTATCTTTTTGACACTCTATGTTCGTCTGCCATTTGCCTTTGACGTTTCACGTTTCGTGTTCGGTCATTTTGGGAGAAATCGCAGCAGACGTCGGATTGGGCAGCAAACCACGGTGAGGTAAAAAATATTTAGCAATTATTATTATATCAATATATTATATTAATAATTAAAATTATTATAGAAATAAACGCACAAAGCGCATAACGCACGCACATACACATGCACATGCAACTGGTGTGTTAATTTTCGATGCCCGAGATCTGCCTGCGATCTTCTACAACTTTATTTTGTGTTGCATAAATTATTTCGTGAAACACCTCACCAGTTCGCCATTTTGGTTCCACGAAATAATGCCGAACACACCGCCAAGAAGAAGTCCGAAGTTTTTCGATCAAAACTTAGATTCTGCAGCCAGCCAGAATCCAGCCACTGCCGCAAATATTGCCACTGCTTCTGCCGCAAATACAGTAAACGCCGCCGACAACTGTGCAGAAGCGAACATTGCCGACGTAAACTACGCCACAACCTCTGCCGCAGCGACCGCTGCAACAGAAGTCGTATTTAATGTACAACGTAACACCGTTGTAAAGCAAAAAAACGCCGCCGCTAACTACAACATCTTGCCATCTCATAACGGAGATAACAGTTATGTCGACGAAAATCGTCATACTTCACCAGAAGACCGCATGCACGCTAGCATGCCGATAGATAACCTCAAAATTAGTGCCACACATACGAATACCAACACACGTGATAATACTGTCGTCACACCCAATGCCGTGAATAGCACCTTAAATGATGCAGTTGCAAGTATGCAGGCGAGATTGGATGCAATGGAGAATCTTTTTAGAAGTACCATGGAACGTCTCCATACAACTGTACAACAGCAATTCGACCCTCGCATGCATAGCAACACCGCACACCAACACGTCCCGATATTCGACAACACATCGAAGCCAACGCTAGAGAGCTACGCCCAAACATCGTGTCGTGATAATCAGTTGCCATCGTGGCAAACCTCGGAAACCTTACTGCAAAGTCAATGGCAACCAACGACACAAATTCAAGGAACGTCACCACAAATTCAATGGCAACCAGCGACACAATTTACAGAAACGTCACTCCAAAGTCAATGGCAGCCAGCGACAAGGAAATTGCACGATTTGCCGACGTTCAAAGGTGAACCTGAAGTTTGGCCATTGTTTTCAAATGCCTACAACCATTCGACAGTCGCATTTAAGTATACGAATTTCGAAAACTGCCAACGCCTACAAAGAAGCTTGAAAGGAAATGCTTATGAAACGGTTAAGTGCCTCCTAATCCATCCAGATAACGTTTCAGCGGTGATGGAACAACTTAAATTTCGCTTTGGTAGACCAGAAATATTGATAGCTAGTCAACTGCGCGAAATTCGTGAAGTTCTGCCTATAGGGGAATCGAATGTAGCAAAATTGATACCATTTGCGACAAAGGCTAAAAATCTTTCTGCGTTTCTACAGGCAGCCAATGCACATCACCATCTAGCCAACCCAACTCTTTTGGAGGAGCTAGTCGCCAAATTGCCTGTCAGTAAGAAAATTGAATGGGCTAGGCATTCTGCGCCAGTAAGACCTTACCCAACCGTTTTGGATTTTAGCAACTGGTTAAATGAAGTCGCCAACATCATATGCACAATTCCGGAGTTGAATATCGAACAACCAGATCGAAAAAGACGTGCGGTCATGCACACCCATTTAGCCACAGACGCAAAGTCTGATGAATGTTCCATTTGTCAAAAGGAACACAAGATTTACAGTTGCCAGCTGTTTCTAAGCAAAAATGTTGCCGAAAGATGGGTTGAAGTAAAACGAGCTAAGCTTTGCTTTTCATGTCTAGTAAAAGGGCATATTACACAAGATTGTCGCCGCCGGAAACAGTGCCCCTTTAAAGGTTGCTCGAAATATCACAATAAATTATTGCACGAAGTCTACGCTGACAATATGAAGCCAAAGTCAAATTCCGAACCTTTACAAGCAGTTCTAAGTTGTAACACCAAGCGCAACCAACGCAAATTGTTATTCCGTATTGTGCCAGTGACTCTACATGGACCAGATAATCAGATTTCGACCTACGCACTTCTCGATGAAGGCTCGTCTGTAACTTTGATCGACAACTCATTAGCCGAAGAATTAGGATTAAAAGGAAATCGTGGTAGTCTGGAACTACAATGGATTGGTGGGAGAGCTGCGAAGGTAAAAACAATGCAGGTTGACGTGCGCATAAGCGGAGTCGGAAAAAACGAAAACTACGTAGTGCGTGATGTACACGCTGTACAAAATCTTGAATTACCAGTCCAAAGCTTCCAGAGGTCCGACCTTGGAAAAAACACGACGCATTTCGATTTGCCGCCAATTCCAGAATATGGTAAAGCAACTCCGAAGCTGCTTATCGGTCTTGATAATTGCCACTTGAGCGTGTCAACCGAAACGATTCTACTACAGCCTGATGGACCATTTTTTGCCATTTGCCGCACTTCGCTGTAACGAATGTGAATAAGCCGAAAAAATTGCGTCTCGTTTTCGATGCTGCAGCAACGGTCGAAAAGGTCTCACCAAAATTGTTTCTACTTAAAGTACCACAGGAGTATCAACCGCTTCCGTCAGTTCTCTTCAACTTTCGCATTGGTTCAATCGCTGTGTGCGGGGACATCAAGGAGATGTTCCATCAGGTCGTCATCCAGCCAGAAGACAGATGTGCCCAGCGATTTCTATGGCGCGATGGCCACAAAGATCGTCCTCCAGACATATACGAGATGAGCGTAATGACATTTGGTGCAGCATGCTCACCATGCGCGGCACAGTACGTCAAGGTCGAAAACGCCAAACAGCATGCTCAATGTGATCCACGTGCTATTAAAGCTATTTTAAAGCATCACTACGTCGATGACTTCGTGGACAGTTTTGAGTCAGTCGATATAGCCATCGAGCCTTAAATGGCCGTCAAGACATTATTGCCGTCTGTGACGACAACCACGTTACTGAAAGAGTTTTGGGTAAGGTATGGAATCCAGGGAGCGATACGTTTCACTATCGAATAAAATTCAATCGTGTCGCAGAAGAAGTCATTGCTGGACGTAGGGTTCCTACAAAGCGGGAATTGTTAAGCATCGTTATGTCCGTTTTCGACCCTCTCGGACTACTGAGTCATTTCATGATCACTGCTAAACTGATCATGCGGGAAGTTTGGAAATACGATGTGAAATGGGATGATCCTATTCCTGATAACATTAATTCTGCGTGGATGCATTGGAGAGGAAACTTCAATAGTGTAGCTCATTTGGAGATTCCAAGGTACTACTTTACAAATGGACTACCGAAAGAATTGCAACTTCATGTTTTTGTGGACGCCAGCGAGGTTGCATTTGCCGCTGCTGCATATTGGAGGATAACGAATGCCGATGATGGAGTGGACGTCGTACTTGTATGTGCGAAAACAAGATGCGCGCCACAAAAATCTCTGACTGTGCCCATACTCGAGCTACAGGCCGCAGTGCTCGGAGTTCGATTGATGCAAACTGTTCTACAAGAACATGAATTGGTGGTAAAAAATTTCATATTATGGAGTGATTCGTCAACGGTTGTTAAGTGGATTCAGGCCAGAAATCGCCGATATAAGCCTTTCGTCGCCAACCGAATCAACGAAATTTTAAATGCTACGGAGGTTAAGAACTGGAGATGGCTGCCTACTCATCACAACGTCGCCGATGATGCCACAAGGCCACGCCGTAAAATCGATTTCAGCCATGAAAATCGCTGGTATGTCGGCCCAGAGTTTCTAAAGACATCTCCTGAGAAATGGCCTTCCGGAATCGTATCTTGCCCAACGCCAGCTGACGAAAGCGAAACTTTAAACAACTACACATTATTAGCTTATGATAATCCTTTGATCGATTTTAGTCGATTTTCATCGTTCAACAAGTTGAAAAGGTCAATTGCTTGGGTGCTCAGATTCACAACAATGTGCAAAACTAAGTCTAAGCTAGGAAAGACGCATGCGCTGACCGTGACTGAATTGGATGCGGCTGAAAAGGTTATCATCCGCTATGTTCAATCCCAAGCTTTCTCAATGGAAATTCGATGTACTGAAAAGGGTATATCCCTTCCGAAGGCTTCGTCTCTCCAGAAGCTTATGCCAAGTAAAGATCACGACGAAATCTTAAGAGCGAATGGACGTTTGGATGCCGCCGGTTGGCTACCATATGATTCGAAACACCCGATTATACTGCCGCCAGATCACGAGGTCACCACGTTAATAACGCGACAATACCATAATCGAATGATGCATCAGAACATCGAAGCGACGATCTGTGAAATACGTCAAAAATTCTGGATACCGAGACTACGCCAAGTTCTTCGAAGAGTTATTGGAAACTGTATGAAATGCAGGATTGCTAATGCTGCCCCAGTCACCCCGATAATGGCTCCACTGCCTGAGGATCTGTTAACCCCATACGTACGGCCATTCACGTACACGGGTCTAGACTATTTTGGACCTGTCTCAGTATCAGTCGGACGAAGGCGTGAGAAAAGATGGGTCGCATTATTTACCTGCTTATCAGTCCGTGCTATACACCTCGAGATCGCATTCGACTTATCTACCGATGCATGCATTCTAGCAATAAGAAATTTTGTCAACCGCAGAGGTAGACCGATCAGGATAAGAAGCGATAATGGAAAAAACTTTGTCGGCCTAGAAGGAAACGCAATCACGTTCTCTGAAGTCTTCGACTGTAATCGAATTCAAGATGAGCTATCCTCAAAGGGCGTGGAGTGGCTTTTCAATTGCCCGGACAATCCATCGTAAGGTGGCATATGGGAGCGGATGGTTAGATGCGTCAAGCGAGTGTTAAAACAGACGCTGAAAGAAGTGGCACCGAAAGAGCACACACTTCACAGTTTCATCGTAGAAGCCGAGAATGTCGTGAATTCACGACCATTGACTCACATTCCAATCACAACGGATGACGAGGAACCTCTCACGCCAAATCATTTTCTACTTGGTTGTGCTAACACCGCTCAAACTCCCGCTTGTGATAAGATCTCCGATAAATTTCAAACTACAAGAAAGCAGTGGCATATTGCAAGGCAGTTGCGAGACCACTTCTGGAAACGCTGGATATCTGAGTATCTCCCAACATTGACACGGCGTGTCAAGTGGTGTGAAAGATCCAAGCCACTGGCAGTAGGCGACTTGTCCTAATATGCGATCGTGATACACCGCGAATTCACTGGAAACGAGGTCGAGTCGTGAAGGTGTACCCTGGCGCTGACGGTGAAATACGACGAGCTGACGTTCAAATTGGAAAAGGGTTTCTTTGCAGACCTTCTTCTAAATTAGCCGTTCTGGATATTGGATTTGCGTGAATCCAGTTGGTTCACGGGGGCGGGAGTGTTGCAGAACGGCAAATGTTATTTAAAAAAGTCGTAATGTAAACGGGTTTGCTGCTCAACTCGACGTCATTAAAAAAGCTGTAGATTCTACAGTGTAGAGTGTGTTATCTTTTTGACACTCTATGTTCGTCTGCCATTTGCCTTTGACGTTTCACGTTTCGTGTTCGGTCATTTTGGGAGAAATCGCAGCAGACGTCGGATTGGGCAGCAAACCACCGTGAGGTCAAAAATATTTAGCAATTATTATTATATCAATATATTATATTAATAATTAAAATTATTATAGAAATAAACGCACAAAGCGCATAACGCACGCACATACACATGCACATGCAACTGGTGTGTTAATTTTCGATGCCCGAGATCTGCCTGCGATCTTCTACAAGCTGATTCTAAAATTAAAAGTGCAATTTGTACAATTAATAAAATAAAAATTATGAAATAGGATATTGAAGGTCCTGTGTTTCCTAAAAGAGTTATTAATAAATGTCCAGCAATTATGTTAGCTGCTAAACGTACAGCTAAAGTTCCTGGACGAATTAAGTTTCTAATTGTTTCAATACATACTATAAATGGTATTAATATAGCTGGAGTTCCTTGAGGTACTAAATGAGAAAATATATGTTGTGTATTATTTAATCATCCAAAGATTATTAATGATATTCATAAAGGTAATGATAGAGATAATGTTAATGTTAAATGTCTTGTTCTTGTAAAAATGTAAGGGAATAAACCTATAAAATTATTGAATACAATTAATGAAAATAATAAAATAAATATAAATGTTCTTCCATTGTGTGTTAAGGATCCTAATAAAGTTTTAAATTCTTTGTGAAGAATTATATAAATATTGTTTCAAATAATTTGAAATCGTGATGGTATAAATCAATATATAGATGGAATTATAAATAAACCAATAAAAGTTCTTATTCAATTTAATGATAAATTAAAAATTCTAGATCTAGGGTCAAATACAGAAAATAAATTAGTTATCATTTTCAATTGATTGAATTTGATGGTTTAATTTTAAAAGTTAAAGATTTGGGGGTAGAACGTAAAATTAAGAAATAATTAATTATATTTATTAATGCTAATATAATAGAAAAAATAATTAATAAACTTAATCATCCAATTGGACTTATTTGTGGAATTAAAAAATATTATATATTTTAATAATTTCAGTTTGACATACTCATGTTATTTTATTTAACTAATTTTAAAAAAAAACATAGTTAAATCATTAGAAGTAGGTGCTAATTTACTATATAATGGTTTAAGAGACCAGTACTTGCTTTCAGTCATCTAATGAAGAATTTATATTTGTATAAATTCATTTAATAAAATAATTTACTGGAATACTTTCAACTACGATAGGTATAAAACTATGATTTGCACCACAAATTTCTGAACATTGTCCAAAAAATAAACCTGGGCGATTAATAAAGAAATTAGTTTGATTTAGTCGTCCAGGTGTTCCATCAATTTTTACTCCTAAAACAGGAACAGTTCAAGAATAATTACATCTGCTGCTGTTACTAAAATTCGGATTTGACAATTTATTGGTAAAATCACTCGATTATCTACATCTAATAATCGAAATATTCTTTTTGATAATTCATTTGTTGGAATTGTGTATGAATCAAATTCTCTATTTAAAAAATCTGAGTATTCATAACTTCAGTATCATTGATGGCCATAATAATAAGAATTGTATCAATAGGTTTTTATAAATTAGCATTTTTTCATTTGTTAACCCACGCTTTATTTAAAGCTTTATTATTTATATGTGCTGGGTCAATTATTCATAATATAAATAATTCACAGGATATTCGATTAATAGGAGGATTAAGAATAAGTATACCATTAACATCTTCTTGTTTTAATGTTGCTAATTTAACTTTATGTGGGATGCCTTTTTTAGCTGGATTTTATTCAAAAGATTTGATTTTAGAAACAGTAAGTTTAAATTTTTTAAATTTATTTTCATATTTTTTATTTATTTTTTCTACCGGTTTAACAGTATGTTATTCTTTTCGATTAGTTTATTATTAAATAACTGGGGATTTTAATTGTAGATCTTTAAATGTTTGAAATTACGAAGGTTGAATTATATTAAAATGAATAATTGGTTTATTAATAATGAGAATTGTTAGTGGAAGAATATTAAACTGATTAATTTTTCCAACACCAATTATAATTAGTTTACCTTATTTATTAAAATATATAACATTATTTGTTTGTATTATAGGAGGATTAATTGGTTATTTAATTTCTAATGTTTCGTTCTATTTTATCAATAAATCTTTTAATAATTATATAATTTCTGTATTTATAGGTTCAATATGGTTTATACCATATTTATCAACTTATGGAATAATAAATTATCCTTTAATTTTAGGAATACAATTTAATAAGTTATTTGATCAAGGATGGTTGGAATTTTACGGAAGACAAAATATTAATATAATTTATTACAAAATAATAATTTAAATATATATTTATTATCTTTTATTTTATGAATTTTTACATTATTAGTTGTTATTACAATATTAAATTAAATTTAAATAGCTTATAAAGAGTATAACATTGAAGCTGTTAGGGAGATAAATTTATCTTTAAATATTCAAAAATTTAAATTTTTTTTAATAATTTCTCCAAATAAAAAAGAATATCTATCTATTTAATAAATTTGGGTTTCAATTTATTATAAAAATTATAATAAGTATTAGTATTAATTTATTTATATAAAATTAGCTCAAAAATTAAAAAAGAATATCTATTTATTTAATAAGTAAATAATATTTTTTAGTATTAATTTATATATATATATATAAATTATAAATAAATCTAAGAAAAAATTATTGGTAATATTCAATAAATAAATAAATTTATAAAAATATAAAATTTTATTTTTACAATGAAAATGTAAAGTTTTTATTAAACTATATAAATAGAAATATAAATGGAGTTAAACCATTAAAATAAAAAGTTAGCAGCTTTTTTTTGAATCTCATATTTCCTTAATTGGAATTTAAATTCAATTATATCATTAACAGTGATAGGCCTCATATTTGGCTTCAATTAAAGAATAAGGGTAAATTTACCTAAAATTAGGTCGAAACTCATTGTGATTTATCACTTAATATTCTATGTAAGGTAGATTGATATTCAATACTTTTTGATTGCAATTCAAATGTTATAATTAACTATAACCCTAAATTAGTTTGATCAATTTAATATTCCTTGATTTCATTCATGGTATAAACCAATAAGTAAAATAATAATGAAAATAATTGAAGTGAATGATCAGATTATTATGTTTGAATAATTTATAATTAAAATAATAGGTAAAATTAGAGCAATTTCTACATCAAAAATTAAAAAAATAATAGTAATTAGAAAAAATCGTAATGAAAAAGGTAAACGAGATGAAGATTTAGGATCAAATCCGCATTCAAATGGAGAATTTTTTTCCTGTCTATAAGAGATTTTTTTGATAAAATTGAAGCAATTATTATAGTTGATAAAGAAATTATTAAAATAATTATTGAAATTGAAAATAATAATAAAATTATTTATACTATTATTTAATAGACTAAATGATTGGAAGTCATATATACTTAGTTATATTATATAAATAATATTTTATCCTCCTCATCAATAAATTGAAATATATAAAAATAATCATACAATATCAACAAAATGTCAATATCATGCTGCTGCTTCAAATCCAAAATGATGATTTTTTGAAAAATGATTATTTAAATGACGAATTAAACAAATTAATAAAAATGTTGTTCCAATTAGGACATGAATTCCATGGAATCCAGTAGCTAAAAAAAATGTTGATCCAAATACAGAATCAGCAATTGTAAAAGGAGCTTCAATATATTCATAAGCTTGTTTGAAAGAAAAATAAATTCCTAATAAAACAGTAAAGAATAATCCTTGGGTAGTTTGTGAATAATTATTTTCTATTAAGCTATGCTGAGCTCAAGTTATAGTTACACTCGATGCTAATAAAATTGATTGGATTGAAAGAGATAATTCCTAGTGGTGGTCAGGATACTCCTAATTCAATATTAGGGGATAATCTTATATGAAAAAAAGCTCAGAAAAATGAAACAAAAAATAACATTCCTGAAATAATAAATAAAATTATTCCTCATCAAAGTCCTGCAGTTACAGGACTTGTATGAAGTCCTTGGAAAGTTCCTTCTCGAGATACATCTCGTCATCATTGATATACAGTTAAAATAGTAATTAAGTTTCCTAATAAAAATAGTGAATTATCGTATTGATGAAATCATTTTACTATTCCTAATACTGTTGTTATAGCTCCAATTGCACCAGTTAATGGTCAAGGTCTATAATCTACTAAATGGAATGGATGATTAGAATGTGTTGACATTTTTAGACAACTTCTCTAGAATATAAAGTTCTTAATACAGCAAATACATAGGCTTGAATAATAGAAATAGCTGATTCTAAAATTAAAAGTGCAATTTGTACAATTAATAAAATAAAAATTATGAAATAGGATATTGAAGGTCCTGTGTTTCCTAAAAGAGTTATTAATAAATGTCCAGCAATTATGTTAGCTGCTAAACGTACAGCTAAAGTTCCTGGACGAATTAAGTTTCTAATTGTTTCAATACATACTATAAATGGTATTAATATAGCTGGAGTTCCTTGAGGTAGGTAGGTAGGTAGGCAACACGTTCAGACTAAATAAAAATTTTCAAACACTCTGAATTTTAGCAAAAGCTAGTTGCAAAATCAGAGCATTTTTTGCCAATATTTTTGCTATTTTTCAGCGTTTTTTGAGCAAACTCTTTTGCTCTGATTCAGAGCTGAAATTAGGCAACACGTTCAGACTAAATAAAAATTTTCAAACACTCTGAATTTTAGCAAAAGCTAGTTGCAAGATCACAGCATTTTTTGCCAATATTTTTGCTATTTTTCTGCGTTTTTTGAGCAAACTCTTTTGCTCTGATTCAGAGCTGAAATTAGGCAACACGTTCAGACTAAATAAAAATTTTCAAACACTCTGAATTTTAGCAAAAGCTAGTTGCAAAATCGGAGCATTTTTTGCCAATATTTTTGCTATTTTTCAGCGTTTTTTGAGCAAACTCTTTTGCTCTGATTCAGAGCTGAAATTAGGCAACACGTTCAGACTAAATAAAAATTTTCAAACACTCTGAATTTTAGCAAAAGCTAGTTGCAAGATCACAGCATTTTTTGCCAATATTTTTGCTATTTTTCTGCGTTTTTTGAGCAAACTCTTTTGCTCTGATTCAGAGCTGAAATTAGGCAACACGTTCAGACTAAATAAAAATTTTCAAACACTCTGAATTGTAGCAAAAGCTAGTTGCAAGATCGGAGCATTTTTTGCCAATATCTTTGCAAATAGCAAATAGAACACATAAATTGATTTGGGTTTGTTTGCATTTTTTTACAGGTTTGTTTTAAAATATATTTACAAAATATGTTAATTTTCGCAACATAAAAAATATCAAGCCACGTGCCAAGCAAAAACCCGGTTGTTGGTGGTAATAAAAAAGGTATAAATCTGCCGAAATATATAGATCTTTTTTTTGGGAAATGGAACAGTCAAACGGGCAATCGGTGACAGATTTTCATGTCAAATAAAAAACAAAACAAAACAGGTAAATGTAAAAACAAATCGTTTTTCTGGTAAAAATGTCTATGTATACACCGACACTCGCGCCACACGTTTCAGACGCGCACAAAACTTTAACTCTATAGTTGGATAAAAATGACTTCAGAGAGGTCGAAAAAACTACTATTGCACGAATCACACGTGCCAGAGGAGACTGATTACATGTGCTCACACGCGGAACCTAACTAGCTACTCACAAAATTTCAACTCTCTGGCATTTGTGGAAGTTTTTTAAAAAAGTCCTTAAAAAGTTGAGAAAATCTCTTTTTCACATATTTTTTTTAATAATGTACACACGCTAAAGGGGTTTGCACACTTATAATGCTTAGCACAGCGTGGGCGTTAGGAAATTAGGGAGAGGAAAGGATGAGATGTCTATGCACGCGTGTCTTAAACGACTGCAGATCATACAAAAGCGGAAACACATAATCAGGCAATTCATTCCACATAACTATCGTGCGGTTAAAGAAGGAATCTCTGAGTTGGTTAGTACGCCCGCAAATAGGCTTAATGGTGGACCCGTGAGCTCGATTTGAGGCACGGGTATTACGGATGGGTTGGAGAATGGGCGGGATGCATTTGGATATTTATTTGGAACACCGCTTGTGGAAAAAGCAATACAACAGTGACAGGCAGGAAACATTTCATTGTCCCAGACAATACAGTTGTATTCAAGTTTAGGGCGAATATACGCCTTGTAAATAGTAGCCAGATCTGAAGGAGTGAAGTACATCTTGCTGGCATCTCGCAGCTTTTTTGGCGATTGCAAATATGTGGTCATTCCAACATTCAGAAAGGTATTTACTAGTCCCTTGGAGTAGGTTTTTATTAATTCCATAAGCATTCATTTTCGACAAAACTTTACAACTTTACTTTCACCAAATTTATGAATAGACTGGTTCCACCTTTCAGTTAGATAAGCCATCAGGTCACCTGTAGAACGCTGCCTACGAAAACCATACTGCTGGTCACTAAGGATTTCACGATATTCACATATAATGATGGAATTATAATATTAACCCATAGTAATCAAGAAATTATTAATTATTATTATTATTAGCATTTACGCTATTTTTACGTGGAACATAAAACAACATTGAAATTTTTTTCGCATGTGTCCATATAGTATAACTAGTTTAATTTACAACTAGCTATCTCATTGTTTCTTATTCTTTAATTTTGTTAAGTAGCAGCCATCTTGAAATTAAAATAATCAAATCAGTATCTCCTTATCCATATTTGTATGGAAGCCCCCTGAACAAAATTCTGAAAAATTCATAAAAACTTGAAATTTGTAGATTTTTGGATTATAAAAAAATTGGAAACTTGAAAATTTCAAAACGGAGTAGTTTGGTCAAAAATGCCACATAGAAATAGCGAAAATATTGGGAAAATTAGTTCTGTTTTTGCAACTTGCTATGCAAAAACTCAAAATATCTGAAAACTTAATTTAGCCTATTTTTGCTTTATTTCAGCACTGATTTAGAGCAAAGTAGTTTACTCAAAAAACGCTGCATTTAAATAGCAAAAAAATTAGGAAATCAGCTCTGTTTTTGCAACTCGCTCTACTGAAATTCAGAATGTTTGAAATTTTTAAATTAGTCTGAACGTTTTTCTTAATTTCAGCTCTGGATCAGAGCAAAATAATTTACTCAAAAACATTGCATATAAATAGCAAAAAAACAGCAAAATCAGTTTTGATTTTGCAAATCGATTTGGCTAAATTTCAGAATGTTTGAAAATTTTAATTTAGTCCGCACATTTTGCTTAATTTCAGCTCTGAATCAGAGCAAAATAGTTTGCTTAAAAAACGCTGAAAAATAGCAAAAATATTGGCAAAAAATGCTCTGATTTTGCAACTGGCTTTTGCTAAAATTCAGAATGTTTGAAAATTTTTATTTAGTGTGAACGTTTTGCTTTATTTCAGCTCTGAATCAAAGCAAAATAGTTTGCTTAAAAAACGCTGAAAAATAGCAAAAATATTGGCAAAAAATGCTCTGATTTTGCAACTGGCTTTTGTCAAAATTCAGAATGTTTGAAAATTTTAATTTAGTCTGAACGTTTTGCTTAATTTCAGCTCTGCTTCAGAGCAAAACTGTTTTGGGCAGCAAGAATTGCTAATACTTAATATAGACCGATTTTAGCATTGGTTGTATACACAGTACTTAAGTCAGATGGTTAAGGAGTCGCTTCATATGCAGAAGATGATGGTTCAATTCCCGTATCAGGTAACTTTTCAAATACTACTGAATTATTCATAAATAAAAAACTAGCAATGATTTAAAATTCCAGAAAACCGAATGAATTTGTGCGGGAGATAGAAAAAATTGTAAAATAGTGAAGAGACGGAAGGGGAAGGGAAGAAGAAGGGTGGAAATAATAAAACAACAATAAAAAATAACACCATCAACCAACAACAACAACAAAAATAACCAGAAAAAAATACAACAATTAAATAAATTGAAAATTTAAATTTTTTTTTGTTTATTTTTCGAAAAATTTAGCAAAATTTTCTCTGATTATTAGCAATTGTTTAGCAAAATTTTCTCTGATTTTTCGAAAAATGTAAGCAAACTTTTCTCTGACTTTTCCATGATTCAGCGATTACGCAAAATATAGCGATAGCAAACTAATTTGCTTAGTTGCAAATTTATTGCTCCTAAGAAGCTGATCAGAAGGTTTTCGACCTCCACTTTCTTCTGAATACCTACTGTTTTGCTAAAAAATAGTCTTAATGATTTCTCAAAAAAAAATTAGCAAAATTTTCTCGGGTTTTTCGAAAAAATTTAAGCAAAGTTTTCTCTGATTTTTCGAAAAAAATTTAGCAAACTTTTCTTTGATTTTTTGAAAAATCTTAGCAAATTTTTCTCTGATTCAGCAATTACGCAAAATACAGCTCTGAATAAGAGCAAAATAGTTTGCTTAAAAAACGCTGAAAAATAGCAAAAATATTGGCAAAAAATGCTCTGATTTTGCAACTGGCTTTTGCTAAAATTCAGAATGTTTGAAAATTTTTATTTAGTTTGAACGTTTTGCTTTATTTCAGCTCTGAATCAAAGCAAAATAGTTTGCTTAAAAAACGCTGAAAAATAGCAAAAATATTGGCAAAAAATGCTCTGATTTTGCAACCGGCTTTTGTCAAAATTCAGAATGTTTGAAAATTTTAATTTAGTCTGAACGTTTTGCTTAATTTCAGCTCTGCTTCAGAGCAAAACTGTTTTGGGCAGCAAGAATTGCTAATAATTAATATAGACCGATTTTAGCATTGGTTGTATACACAGTACTTAGGTCAGATGGTTAAGGAGTCGCTTCATATGCAGAAGATGATGGTTCAATTCCCGTATCAGGTAACTTTTCAAATACTACTGAATTATTCATAAATAAAAAACTAGCAATGATTTAAAATTCCAGAAAACCGAATGAATTTGTGCGGGAGATAGAAAAAATTGTAAAATAGCGAAGAGACGGAAGGGGAAGGGAAGAAGAAGGGTGGAAATAATAAAACAACAATAAAAAATAACACCATCAACCAACAACAACAACAAAAATAACCAGAAAAAAATACAACAATTAAATAAATTGAAAATTTAAATTTTTTTTTGTTGTTCTTATTTTTCGAAAAATTTAGCAAAATTTTCTCTGATTATTAGCAATTGTTTAGCAAAATTTTCTCTGATTTTTCGAAAAATGTAAGCAAACTTTTCTCTGACTTTTCCATGATTCAGCGATTACGCAAAATATAGCGATAGCAAACTAATTTGCTTAGTTGCAAATTTATTGCTCCTAAGAAGCTGATCAGAAGGTTTTCGACCTCCACTTTCTCTGAATACCTACTGTTTTGCTAAAAAATAGTCTTAATGATTTCTCAAAAAAAAAATTAGCAAAATTTTCTCTGGTTTTTCGAAAAAATTTAAGCAAAGTTTTCACTGATTTTTCGAAAAAAATGTAGCAAACTTTTCCTTGATTTTTTGAAAAATCTTAGCAAATTTTTCTCTGATTCAGCAATTACGCAAAATACAGCGTTAGCAAACTAATTTGCTTAGATGCAAATTTATTCCTCCTAAGAAGCTGATCAGAAGGTTTTCGACCTCCACTTTCTTCTGAATACCTACTGTTTTGCTAAAAAATAGTCTTAATGATTTCTCAAAAAAAAATTAGCAAAATTTTCTCTGGTTTTTCGAAAAAATTTAAGCAAAGTTTTCTCTGATTTTTCGAAAAAAATTTAGCAAACTTTTCTTTGATTTTTTGAAAAATCTTAGCAAATTTTTCTCTGATTCAGCAATTACGCAAAATACAGCGTTAGCAAACTAACTTGCTTAGATGCAAATTTATTGCTCCTAAGAAGCTGATCAGAAGGTTTTCGACCTCCACTTTCTTCTGAATACCTACTGTTTTGCTAAAAAATAGTCTTAATGATTTCTCAAAAAAAAATTAGCAAAATTTTCTCTGGTTTTTCGAAAAAATTTAAGCAAAGTTTTCTCTGATTTTTCGAAAAAAATTTAGCAAACTTTTCTTTGATTTTTTGAAAAATCTTAGCAAATTTTTCTCTGATTCAGCAATTACGCAAAATACAGCGTTAGCAAACTAACTTGCTTAGATGCAAATTTATTGCTCCTAAGAAGCTGATCAGAAGGTTTTCGACCTCCACTTTCTTCTGAATACCTACTGTTTTGCTAAAAAATAGTCTTAATGATTTCTCAAAAAAAAATTAGCAAAATTTTCTCTGGTTTTTCGAAAAAATTTAAGCAAAGTTTTCTCTGATTTTTCGAAAAAAATTTAGCAAACTTTTCTTTGATTTTTTGAAAAATCTTAGCAAATTTTTCTCTGATTCAGCAATTACGCAAAATACAGCGTTAGCAAACTAATTTGTTTAGTTGCAAATTTATTGCTCCTAAGAAGCTGATCAGAAGGTTTTCGACCTCCACTTTCTTCGGAATACCTACTGTTTTGCTAAAAAATAGTCTTAATGATTTCTCAAAAAAAAATTAGCAAAATTTTCTCTGATTTTTCGAAAAAATTTAAGCAAAGTTTTCTCTGATTTTTCGAAAAAAATTTAGCAAACTTTTCTTTGATTTTTTGAAAAATCTTAGCAAATTTTTCTCTGATTCAGCAATTACGCAAAATACAGCGTTAGCAAACTAATTTGCTTAGTTGCAAATTTATTGCTCCTAAGAAGCTGATCAGAAGGTTTTCGACCTCCACTTTCTTCGGAATACCTACTGTTTTGCTAAATAACAGCTCTCAGAATTTCGCAAATTTTGCTATTAAGCAACTACTTTTCGCAAATTCAGAGAATAGTTTGCTTGAAATTGTTACTTGGGGTAGAACGTAAATTAAGAAATAATTAATTATATTTATTAATACTAATATAATAGAAAAAATAATAAATAAACTTAATCATCCAATTGGACTTATTTGTGGAATTAAAAAATATTATATATTTTAATAATTTCAGTTTGACATACTAATGTTATTTTATTTAACTAATTTTTAAAAAAAACATAGTTAAATCATTAGAAGTAGGTGCTAATTTGCTATATAATGGTTTAAGAGACCAGTACTTGCTTTCAGTCATATAATGAAGAATTTATATTTGTATAAATTCATTTAATAAAATAATTTACTGGAATACTTTCAACTACGATAGGTATAACATTTTCCAAAAAATAAACCTGGGCGATTAATAAAGAAATTAGTTTGATTTAGTCGTCCAGGTGTTCCATCAATTTTTACTCCTAAAACAGGAACAGTTCAAGAATAATTACATCTGCTGCTGTTACTAAAATTCGGATTTGACAATTTATTGGTAAAATCACTCGATTATCTACATCTAATAATCGAAATATTCTTTTTGATAATTCATTTGTTGGAATTATGTATGAATCAAATTCTGTATTTAAAAAATCTGAGTATTCATAACTTCAGTATCATTGATGGCCAATTGTTTTTAAGATGATTGATGGTTCATTAATTTCGTCTAATAAATATAATAGACGTAAGGATGGGAATGCAATGAATAATAAAATAATTGCTGGTAAAATAGTTCAAATTGTTTCAATTATTTGTCCATGTAATAAGTATCGGTTAATATAGTTATTAAAAAATAATATAATTATTAAATAACCCACTATAATTGTAATTATTACAAGAATTAATAGAGTATGATCATGGAATAAAATTATTTGTTCTATTAATGGAGATGCGCTATTTTGTAAATTAAAATTAGATCATGTTGACATTTTTTCTAATAAAAATAAAATATTTTATATATAGAGCTTAAATCTATTGCACTAATTTGCCATATTAGAAATTAGTTAATATAGGTAATTCACTATATCTATGTTCAGCTGAAGGAATATTTTGGTATTATTTAATTGAAGAGTTTAATTGAATTGGATAAATTACTTGACGTTGAGAAGTTATTCTTTCTCAAATAATAAAAATAAAATAAAAAATACCAAGTATTGAAATTAAAGAACCAATTGTTGAAATTACATTTCATGTTGCATCAGGATAATCAGAATATCGACGAGGTATTCCTGCAAGACCTAGAAAATGTTGGGGAAAAAATTTGAAATTTACTCCAATAAATATAATAATAAATTGTGTATTTAAAAATTTATTATTTAATATTAGTCCAGTAAATAAAGGATATCAATGAATAAATCCTGCTATAATTGCAAATATAGCTCCTATAGATAAAACATAATGAAAATGAGCAACCACATAGTAAGTATTATGAAGAATAATATCAACTGATGAATTTGCTAATACAACTCCAGTTAAACCTCCAACAGTAAATAAAAAAACGAATCCTAATGATCATAAAAGTGCTGGGGAGTAATTTAATTGAGTTCCATGTTATGTGGCTAATCAGCTAAAAATTGTAATTCCTGTAGGAACAGCAATAATTACTGTTGCTGAAGTAAAATAAGATCGTGTGTCTACATCTATACCTACAGTAAATATATGATGAGCTCATACAATAAAACATAATAAACCGATTGCTAATATAGCATAAATTATTCCTAAAGACCCAAAAGTTTCCTTTTTCCCACATTCTTGTCTAATTACATGGGAAATTATTCCAAAACCAGGAAGAATTAAAATATAAACTTCTGGATGTCCAAAAAATCAAAATAAATGTTGGTATAAAATAGGATCTCCTCCCCCTGCACGATCAAAAAACGATGTTTTCAAATTTCGGTCAGTTAATAGTATTGTAATAGCCCCGGCTAATACTGGAAGAGAAAGAAGAAGTAATAAAGCAGTAATTACAACTGATCAAACAAATAAAGGTATTCGATCAAACGAAATTCCGGAAGTGCGTATATTAATTACTGTTGTAATAAAATTTACGGCCCCTAAAATAGATGAAATTCCTGCAAGATGAAGTGAAAAAATTGCTAAATCAACAGAAGACCCCTCTATGTGCAATAGTAGAAGATAGGGGTGGGTAAACTGTTCACCCAGTACCAGCTCCGTTTTCAACTATTCTACTAACTAATAATAATGATAAAGAAGGGGGTAATATCCAAAAACTTATGTTATTTATTCGTGGAAATGCTATATCTGGGGCTCCTAATATTAATGGAACTAATCAATTTCCAAATCCACCAATTATAATGGGTATTACTATAAAGAAAATTATTACAAAAGCATGAGCTGTTACAATTACATTATAAATTTGATCATCACCAATTAATGATCCAGGATGTCCTAATTCAGCACGAATTAAAATTCTTAATGATGTTCCAACTATTCCTGCCCAAGCTCCAAATAAAAAATATAATGTTCCAATATCTTTATGATTTGATGAGAATAACCATTGTCGCGATTAAATGGCTGAAAATTAGGCGATAGACTAGAAAACCTATTTATAAGAATTTATTCTTTTTAATTATAGTTAAGTAAGTTTTATAGTCAATTTTATGACATTAGATTGCAAATCTAAAGGAGTAAATTTTTTTTACTAAGACTTAAAAGATTAATCTTATATTTTTAACTTTGAAGGATACTAGTTTTTTTAACTTAAAATCTTAAAAAATTATAAAAATTAATCTAATTAATTTTAACCCAAAAGTTGAGATAAAAGATAATAATAAAAATATTTTTATTATGAAATTATTTATTTTCATATAAAAAATAAAATTTATTTCAAAGTAATTTAATATAAATGTTGTATAACATAATCGAAGATAAAAAAATAATGTAATTAATGATGTTATCAATAAAATAAAAATTATTAATAATTGATTATTTATAATTAATTGTTGAATTGTTAATCATTTAGGGATAAATCCTATAAATGGTGGTAATCCAAAAATTTAATTAATTTAGTTTTAAAAAATAATGAATATAATTGATTAATATGGAAAAATTTAAACAGGTTAAAAAAAAAACTAAATTAAATCTCCGCCCCTAAATCTAATCTAATCTAAAGCCCCGGCTAATACTGGAAGAGAAAGAAGAAGTAATAAAGCAGTAATTACAACTGATCAAACAAATAAAGGTATTCGATCAAACGAAATTCCGGAAGTGCGTATATTAATTACTGTTGTAATAAAATTTACGGCCCCTAAAATAGATGAAATTCCTGCAAGATGAAGTGAAAAAATTGCTAAATCAACAGAAGACCCCTCTATGTGCAATAGTAGAAGATAGGGGTGGGTAAACTGTTCACCCAGTACCAGCTCCGTTTTCAACTATTCTACTAACTAATAATAATGATAATGAAGGGGGTAATATCCAAAAACTTATGTTATTTATTCGTGGAAATGCTATATCTGGGGCTCCTAATATTAATGGAACTAATCAATTTCCAAATCCACCAATTATAATGGGTATTACTATAAAGAAAATTATTACAAAAGCATGAGCTGTTACAATTACATTATAAATTTGATCATCACCAATTAATGATCCAGGATGTCCTAATTCAGCACGAATTAAAATTCTTAATGATGTTCCAACTATTCCTGCCCAAGCTCCAAATAAAAAATATAATGTTCCAATATCTTTATGATTTGATGAGAATAACCATTGTCGCGATTAAATGGCTGAAAATTAGGCGATAGACTAGAAAACCTATTTATAAGAATTTATTCTTTTTAATTATAGTTAAGTAAGTTTTATAGTCAATTTTATGACATTAGATTGCAAATCTAAAGGAGTAAATTTTTTTTACTAAGACTTAAAAGATTAATCTTATATTTTTAACTTTGAAGGATACTAGTTTTTTTAACTTAAAATCTTAAACAATTATAAAAATTAATCTAATTAATTTTAACCCAAAAGTTGAGATAAAAGATAATAATAAAAATATTTTTATTATGAAATTATTTATTTTCATATAAAAAATAAAATTTATTTCAAAGTAATTTAATATAAATGTTGTATAACATAATCGAAGATAAAAAAATAATGTAATTAATGATGTTATCAATAAAATAAAAATTATTAATAATTGATTATTTATAATTAATTGTTGAATTGTTAATCATTTAGGGATAAATCCTATAAATGGTGGTAATCCAAAAATTTAATTAATTTAGTTTTAAAAAATAATGAATATAATTGATTAATATGGAAAAATTTAAACAGGTTAAAAAAAAAACTAAATTAAATCTCAAGAAAGTATAGAAACAAAAATATATTATTCATATAGATCCATTAAAATATATTGCTATTAATATTCATCCCAAATGATTAATAGAAGAAAAAGCTATTAATTTTCGTTTGGTTTAATCCTCCTAGAGATCCAATAATTACAGAAGAAATAACGCAAAATAAAATTGTTGGTTTAATTACAAAATAAGAAATTAATATTAAAGGAGCTAATTTTTGTCAAGTTATTAAAATTAAAGAATTTATTCAAGATAATCCTTCTAATACATTAGTAAATCATCAGTGGAAAGGAGCTGTTCCTCTTTTTAAAAATAAAGAAGATAAAATTATTAAATTTTCATAATTTAAATAATTATTTAAAGAGAAAATTATATTATATTTTATAATAAATAGAATAATAGCTATTAAAAGGACAGAAGATGCTAAAGCTTGTGTTAAAAAATATTTTAATGACGCTTCTGAAGATTAATTTTGTTATCTTTTATTAGGGGGATAAAAGATAATAAATTAATTTCTAATCCTATTCATGATCTTAATCATGAATTAGAGGAGACAGAAATTATTGTTCCTAAAATTAATATTAATAAAATATAATTTTATAAGAGTTATTAAAAATTAAAAAGAAAAGGAATATAACCTTTATAAATGGGGTATGAACCCAGTAGCTTAATTAGCTTATCTTTTTATTTAAATTAATATATTTTAGTGTATGATGAACATAAGTTTTTGATACTTTTAGATATAGTTTAATTCTATAAAATATAATTACTAAAATTTAAAATTATATTTATAATGAATGTAACAAATTACATTATTAACTCTATCAAAGTTATCCTTTTTTCAGGCAATTTATTTTTATTTTCAACTCTTTCATAGTTTATTTTCCAACTCTTTCATATATATATTTTTTTTCTAAAAATACCTGTTTATTAAATAAATAATTTTAATTTCTTTTCCAATTTTGTACAAGAAAATTGATAAGATAAAATAATATTTTTTTTATATATTTATACTTAAATTTTAAAGGTCAATAGTTTAATTTTATTTTAATTTTTTTAGTTTTTTAAAATAAAAGTAAAAATTTTTAAAAATGTTTTCCATTAAATATTTATATATATAAATGTTTAATTTTTTATAAATTATTTATATGTATAAATATTATATTTAAATAAAATTAATTATTTAATAATTTAAATAAACAATTATTATTTATATTAATTAAAATATTAATATATATATTATATATAAATAAATAAAAGATATGATATTATATATATAATAATTAAAAAATAATATTTATATAAATATATGATTAATTTACATAATGTAATAAATATGTTAATAATATATTATATATATATAAATAATATATTTAATATTAATATATACATATATGAAGATTAAAAACTTAGAGTATAAGAAATATAACAATTTATATATTATTAAATTATTTATATATATATAGATTTTTAACAATTTAAACCTAGTATAGACTAAATTTTAGAAAAAAAAACATAGAATGTAGATATATCATAAAATATTAAATTTTTTTTTAAAAAAAAGAAAAAAAATTGGAGAAATTATTAAAAAATTTTAAATTTTTGAGATTTTTTTGAAAATCATTATTAGAGTATATTTATTTAAGAATATTTATTTAGGTTTTTACTAATTAATTATATTAAAATTTAATAAAAGTAAAAATTTAAAATTTAATTTTATTTAATTAGTTCATTTAATAATAAAATATACTTTATACCGGTTTTTAAAAAATAATTAATTAAATATTAAGATTATATTTATTAAATAAATTAAATTATTTTCCAATTTTTGAACTAATTTTATTTGATATAAATATTGAAATAAAATTATTTATTTAGGGGAATAAATAATAAAATATGTATATATATATATATATATACATTTTAATTTAAAATATTGAATAAATTTATATAAATAATTAGGGATTATTTGTAAAAATTTAATTTAAAAAAATAATATTTATTTAGAATAAAAAATTCTTAAATTTTTTTAAATTTTTGAGATTTTTTTGGAAATTATTATTAGAGTATATTTATTTAAGAATATTTATTTAGGTTTTTACTAATTAATTATATTAAAATTTAATAAAATTAAAAATTTAAAATTTAATTTTATTTAATTAGTTCATTTAATAATAAAATAAACTTTATACCGGTTTTTAAAAAATATTTAATTAAATATTAAGATTATATTTATTAAATAAATAAAATTCCTTTTCAATTTTTGAACTAATTTTTTTTGATATAAATATTGAAATAAAATTATTTATTTAGGGGAATAAATAATTTAATATGTATATATATATGTTATGTCAGAGCCATCCTGTACGCCCCAACAAATACCAACAAACCAAGATGAACAAACCCTGGACTTTAAGTTCAACCAATAAATGTAAACGATACAAAGAGTATCGTCCGCAGTCGGAATGTACAGAGGTTATCGTCCGCAGGCAAAATGCCTCGTGTTAAGTATTGTATTATAAACAAACCGCCATTTTCAATGTAAATGATACAAAGAGTTTCGTCCGCAGTCAAAATGCTGCGTTAGCAATTAAGCACTATAAAAAGGGATCGCTTGATCTCAATTAATTCAGTCTTTAAGCAGTCACCATTTACAGCTGACGATTTCCCCCCACCAGTGGTAAGTGATCCGAAGCTCTAGTCTTTATACTCAAATAATAAAGATATTCATTTTGAAATAAAAATTTTGTTTTTTTAAATAAATTTGATACAAAACGATACAAAGAGTATCGTCCGCAGTCGGAATGTTCAGAGGTTATCGTCCGCAGGCAAAATGCCTCGTGTTAAGTATTGTATTATAAACAAACCGCCATTTTCAATGTAAACGATACAAAGAGTTTCGTCCGCAGTCAAAATGCTGCGTTAGCAATTAAGCACTATAAAAAGGGATCGCTTGATCTCAATTAATTCAGTCTTTAAGCAGTCACCATTTACAGCTGACGATTTCCCCCCACCAGTGGTAAGGGATCCGAAGCTCTAGTCTTTATACTCAAATAATAAAGATATTCATTTTGAAATAAAAATTTTGTTTTTTTTTTAACTAAATTTGAATACTTTATTCAAATTGGCGCAGTCGGTAGGATTGACTAAACAGAGCGAAAATCTGTTAATTTAAAAGTCAATCCGTGAGACGAATAAAACGCGAAAAATCTGCAAACCGCGTGAACATTGAAAGTGAAAAGTGTCTCATTGATGAACGAAAATCATCAATTTACATTTAAAACAATTTAAGTGTTTAAACACTAAATAAAGTGAAAAGTGAAAACCACTGGACCGAATTTAGTGACAAAAAATTATTCGAACGAAAATCGAATTATCGAACGAAAATCGAATTATTCGAACGAAAATCGAATATTGAAAATTAAATTATTTAGTAACCATGGTTAACAAAAATAATTAATGTTACGAAACCTCATAGAGAGGAAATAATTTGAAGTGAAAGTGAAGAAAATTATGAATACGAACAATAATAAAACAAATACAAAAATAATTTCATAAATTATGAACAATCAGTAAAAATAAAAACAACAAAAAAGAACTGAAGAAAAGTGGTATAATCTAATGCCCCAACGTGATCGACAAATGAAGAAGATTAAAGAACAATTAAGGAAACAACGTAAATTCAACCCTTACAAACAGCAACAGTCATCTAATAATTCAAGCTCCGAAGAAGACGACGCAGGCATCATGATGAATAATCAACACGAACAACAACAACCACCACAACTAGCAAATGGTAATAATAATATTAATAATAATAATAATGTAGTTTTAAAAAGTCTACAATTAAACCCATTAAAATACATAGAAAGACTAAATACTTTTGATGGAAGAACGGAAGGTCTTCCAATTTTTGTTCAAAATGTCGATGACATTATTCCCACTTTATTGGAATATAATTGTCAGGGCCGAAAAATGTGTATTAATTTGTTAAAATCAAAATTTATAGGTAGAGCAAGACAAAGTATAGAAATTCATACCCAATTAACGACATGGACAGATATCAAAGCTATGCTTATAGAAAATTTAGGTGGCTTCAAAAATAGCAACCAATTATATGAGGAATTGAGAAATTCTCAGTACAGAGGGGATGTTATAAAATTTTATAACTACATTCAGAAAACTCTCTCTTTATTAAATCAAAAATGCCAACAAGAAAATAACCTCTTAGATATTACTAGAAATAACCAAGCGGCACTTAATATTTTTAAAGAAAAATTGCCAACTCATATGAGGACAATCCTTTATGCTCTAAAACCAAACACCATGGAGTTAGCACTTTATGAGTTAAATAGTGCAGGATTTGTCATAAGACAAAACAACGATGTAGACAGTTACAATGAAAAACAAAAACACTATAATAAAAAATTAGAAAATAGGTATGAGCACAAAAATAGTGCCTTCAGAACCCCTTCAGAAATAATTACAATAGGGAAAATAATAATAATAATTGGCAACCAAAAACGTGCGTGCCAGACAATCAAAACAATTACCAAAGACCAAATAATAACAATTATAATAACAATTATAACAGAAACTATAACCCCAACAACTATAGACAGCATCCCCAAAAATTTGAGCCTATGGATGTAGATCCTACATCTTCTCAAATCAAACGAATACCAAAAGCTAATTATGCGGAAGACACAGGAGGTAATACAAATTTTCGGTATGCAGCCTCGGAACAAGAAGCGGAATGCCCTTTATTAAATTAAAAAAAGGACAAACAACTTTTAGAATGCTCATTGATACAGGAGCAACTAATAGCCTTCTTAGAGAAGTAGATGCTGCAAAGAAATTTATTAAAATAAGAAAGAAAATCCTCTAATTATAAAAACTTGTGGGAACCCAGTAACTATAAATAAAGAAATTATTATACCTAAGGATCAATTTTTTTTTTCAGTCATTGAAGATTGTGAATTCCAAATCCACACATTAAGTTCAGAATACAACGGAATAATAGGGAATAATATTTTAATTCCAAATAATTGTGCAATCAATTACAAAAATAAAATATTAAAGTTGAACGGTAATAGCATACCTTTCTTTCTCAACAGAAATGAAGAAGAAGAATATGAAAGTACAATCAATTACTTTAATAATATTTCACCTTTTAATACAATTATTGATCATTCTTTTACAAATGAACTTAGGACTGAGCATTTGAACTCAGAAGAAAAAAATATATTAATAAAATTATTAAAAACACACAAAAATTCTTTTTACCATAAAGGTGATGATTTAAGTTTCACCAAAGAAAATTAAATAATGTTACCAAAGAAGATAAATATCCCATCCCAAACATGGATTCGATATTAGATAAACTAGGACAAGCAGTATATTTTACAACATTAGATCTCACAAAAGGATTTTTTGAAATAGAAGTTGATGCTAAAGATAGAGAAAAAACAGCATTTAGCACATTAACTGGACACTATGAGTTTTTGCGAATGCCATTCGGTTTAAAGAATGCACCCGCAACCTTTCAAAGACTCATGAATGAAGTCTTGAAAGACTACATAGGAAAAATATGCTACGTCTATTTAGATGATATCATAATATTTTCCTCTAGCCTACAAGAACATATGGATTCACTCCATAAAATCTTATTGACACTTAAGAACGCAAATTTTAAAGTATCATTAAACAAATCTGAATTTCTACGTAAAGAAACAGAATTTTTAGGGCATGTAGTAACTCCAAATGGTGTAAAACCAAACCCAAAGAAAATAGAAACTTTAAGAATTTTCCTATCCCAAAAACAGTAAAAGAAATCCAAAGCTTTCTAGGTTTAACAGGGTACTACAGAAAATTCATAGATGACTATGCAAAAATAATTAAACCTTTAACTTTATGCCTAAAGAAAGATAGTAAAATAAATATAAACGATCAAGATTACAAAGAATCCTTTCATAAATTAAAATCGTTAATGACAAATGATTTAATAAATAGACACCCAGACTTTTCAAAAGGATTTACACTAACAACTGATGCAAGCAATTTTGCTATTGGAGCAGTATTAAGTCAATCTCATGGTCCCCTTTGTTTCGCTGCACGCACATTAAACAAACATGAGTGCCAATATAGCACAATAGAACAGGAATTATTATACGGAAGAAAGTTCGACATTAAGACTGACCACAGGCCATTAGTATAGCTTAGCAATTTAAAAGAACCAAACAGCAAATTACAACGCTGGAAAATCAAACTCGAAGAGAACGATTTAGAGATACAATATATTCAAGGAAAAGAGAATAAAGTGGCTGACGCCCTATCTCGAGTAAAAATAAATATTTTACAACAAGATGACTTAGCAACCATTCATAGTGCTAAATCTGATAGTTAATATCTTATTCCTATTAGTGAAAAACCGGTTAATTTATTTAATCGACAAATAATACTTGAAACCAATGAAAATGATCATCAAGAAATTTTGTATCTACATGTTGGAAAAAGAAGAATAATATTTAGTAAAAAAGAATACAAAGAGAACGATTTTTTAGAAATAATAAAAGAAGTGGACACTACAATGATAAATTCCATATATGTCAAAGATGATAAAGTATTTAACAACTTCCAAAAAGTTTGGAAAAATGAAAATAAAGGTAAGAAAAATATTTTATATCGTAGCACAAAATTTTTAAATGACCTTAACACAATCGAAGCCGATAAGCTTATCCACAATATACACAAAAAATATAATCATATAGGAATAGAAAAAGTTTATTTAGAAATATCCAAAGAAAACTATATACCCAATCTAAAACTCATGATAACTAAAATTTTAAATAATTGTGCAATATGCATGACCAAAGTTGATAGAAATCCTGTTAAACTGCCATTTGAGAAGACACCCACACCAACAGGACCCAGGCAGCATTACCACATTGATATATGGTTCTTAAACAAAAAGAAAAAATATGTTACATGTGTAGACAAATTTAGCAAATATGCCGCAGCAGAACCTATAAAACATAAAACTCACATAGATACTATAAAAGCGTTAACAAAGATTTTCTCATATATGGGATCACCGAATTTCATAACTCTCGACAACGAGAATGCTTTGTTTCAGATTCCCTCAACAACTATTTAACAAATAAAGACATACAAATACATTACTGTACAGCAAACCGGCACACAGGAAATTCTGACATTGAAAGACTACATGGAACCCTTAACGAACATTTACGTATTTTATCATCAATCGAACAAATTGGTGAACAACTTGATCCAAGTGATCATCGGGTTCAAGCTCTAAATGCTTATAATAATATTATCCACCTAACAACTCGAGAAAAACCTTTCGATATCCATTTTGGTGTCATAAATAAGGAAATAATTTTTAAACGAATAGAAGACAGTAAAAACAAGGTAATTAACAAATTAAATGAAAAACGTAAGAATATTGAAATAAACGAACAATACGTGAAAACAACCGATCCCGATAAATTGAAAAACCAATTAACCCCTAAATATAAAAAAATAAACGTAATAAATAAAGAAGGAAAAAAAAATAACCCATAAAAATTAAAATTTTTCATCTAAATTCTCTAATCGCAGAAATTGATATGGGAGCCCCTCGATCCTGGGCCATTTTTTTTTATTGTAGGAGAAAATCATCGAAACAAACATTTGACATCAGATGTTAAAATTGAAAAAGCTCAGATCATTTTATTCTGAGCACTTAGAGCTCGCTCATACTCTGAGCAAATAAGAAACACGAACATTTATCTTGAGAACTCTTTGACTGCTCTGAACTAATTTATGAAAACGCCAAATGACAGAATATTGTGAAAACTTGTTGTTCTATCTGTAAGTTGATATCGACATCGGCAATTCAGTATATAATAAAAATGTAAGTTGAAGTAAGCATAAAACATGTATGTCTCGTTTCATTTGCTGGGTTCATTTGTGCGTGCGCTAAGATTTCTCTCTCTCTCTCTCCACCACCACCAAAACCATGCAGCGCAGCCGACTGCGCAGCACACACCGCACACAGTCCATAAAGGGCGACGAATATGTGATGCCAGTATAGATATTTAAAAAATGTATAAGGGCCTTGCGGCCGAACCCGGGACCCGATCACTACCAAATTTTCGAAAAAGTATTGTTTATTGGGTATACACATGTGTTTAAAATTTGAAGAAAATCGGGTAAATTTTTTAAAATTTTTGTTTGGGAGCCCCCCGACCCCGCAGCCCGAGGGGCCTCAAAATTTAATAGAAAGTGTTGTCTCCGGAAATACACATGTGTGCAAAATTTCAATAAAATCGGGCCATGGGAAGTGGGTTAAAAATAGATCGCAAGAATCCACGACAGACGACCGACGACCGACGACCGACGACCCACGGGCAAGTGAAGTTAATATAGAGAATTTAAAAAATATACTCTTAAAGAAGGCAAGAGATTCAAAAAGAAACCCAACAGAACCTTACACAAAGATCAATTCCATAGATTAAAGAAATTCACAGAAAATATTCCTGTTCACAGGGACGACACTTCATCAAAAGAAGCCACTTGCGGATCTTCATCTGATCAACCCACTACTTCTAAGGGTAACCATCATAATTATCCTCATTCTTCCAATAATTAAAACCCAAGAAATTCAAATAACAGATTTAAACCATGGTAATGGTTTTACAGTTATACAGCTACAACAGATGCAAATAATAGAAAACTTCACTAAAATACTACACATTATAAATTTAACTAATTATGAAAAAAATTTAAATATATTAGAAGACCATGTAAGACTTTTACCCAAACAAAATATGGACATTATTAATCTAATGAAACACACAAGAAAAGAATTTGAAACTTTAATACCACACGTTAGACAGAAAAGAGGACTTTTTAATATTTTAGGTACAGGAATAAAATTTTTATACGGAACTATGGATGACGAGGATAGAAAAAAAAGAAGAAAAGTTAATATTAATAGAAACAAATACACATAACGTAATAGAAAATTCAAACTTACAAATACAAATATATAATCATTTTAATGAACAAATTGCATTACTAACTAATACATTTAATAAAAAAACTAAAAAAATAATTGAGTATGTAGAAAAATTTACTCGCACAGAACACGATTTAGAAAGAGACTTTCACGAATTAAAATTGGAAATAGAAATTAAAGACAATATAAAATACCTAATAAATGACATCGAAAAAATTAAAGACATTGTTTTAACATCTAGATTAGGAATTCTAAGCAAGGATATTTTCAGAAACAGAAATTGACGAAAACAATATAACAATAGAAAAACTTTCAGAGGTTAAATTAGAACTTGCTCTATATAAAAATACTATCATATTTATAATAAAAATCCCAAACTTTTCAAATGAAACATACAAACAAATCTATATCCAACCCATACTAAATTTAGAAGATAATCAACAATTAGATATTAGTAATAAAATGTATTTGACTAAAAAGCAAACAATTTATAATAATACCAAAATAAAAAAAATATTTATCAGAAATAGACGACAATTGTTTACAAAATTTATTTAAAAATCAAATGAATTGTAAATTAATAAAAAATACAAGTAAACAAATAATAGAAATAGGAAATAACAATTTAATGTTAATTAATGTAGGATTACAAGAAATTATCCAAAATTGTAACAGTCAAAACATTATTGTCAAAGGTAATTACTTAATTAAGTTTGAAAATTGTAAAATTAAAATAGATAATAAAAATTACGAGAGAAAAAACTACAAACATGAACCCATAATTCCAAATACAATTACAAATATCAATTATACCAAACCAAATGAATTGAAAAAATTACCAAAAAATAAAAAAATTAAAAGAAATTCAAGAATTAAAATACAAACACAACTATACAAATTTAACTATGTATATGATAATTTTAACAATTATATTGATCATAATCTTTTATATCTATCTTAAATGTAAAAATAAAAAAATGAAAATTATAAATGATATATGATATAAACGAGTCGCTTTTCGACCCACAGAAGACTTTAAAGGGGGAGGTGTTATGTCAGAGCCATCCTGTACGCCCCAACAAATACCAACAAACCAGGATGAACAAACCCTGGACTTTAAGTTCAACCAATAAATGTAAACGATATCGTCCGCAGTCGGAATGTACAGAGGTTATCGTCCGCAGGCAAAATGCCTCGTGTTAAATATTTTATTATAAACAAACCGCCATTTTCAATGTAAACGATACAAAGAGTATCGTCCGCAGTCGGAATGTTCAGAGGTTATCGTCCGCAGGCAAAATGCCTCGTGTTAAGTATTGTATTATAAACAAACCGCCATTTTCAATGTCCGCAGTCAAAATGCTGCGTTAGCAATTAAGCACTATAAAAGGGATCGCTTGATCTTAATTAATTCAGTGTTTAAGCAGTCACCATTTACAGCTGACGATTTCCCCCCACCAGTGGTAAGGGATCCGAAGCTCTAGTCTTAATACTCAAATAATAAAGATATCTATTTTGAAATTAAAAATATTGTTTTTTTAACTAAATTTGAATACTTTATTTAAAATATTGAATAAATTTATATAAATAATTAGGGATTATTTATAAAAATTTAATTTAAAAAAAAAAATATTTATTTAGCATAAAAATTCTTAATATTACTGGGGTAATTACTTAATTTATAATATATAAATTAATATTTATTAATTTTAAAATTAACAAATATAAATTTAATTAAAATTAATTATTTAAATTTTTTTTAAAAAAAGAATACAATAAAATTTAAATAAAAAAAAATTAATTATAAAGTTTTATTTTGGCTTAAAAATTTATTATTAATTTATTTTATATGTAAATTTTTGTGAGGATATTTATTTATTTAAATAATATATAAATTTATTTATATTCGCAGTAATTAAAAATATAAATTAAAGAAATTTAGAAATAGAAATATTAATTAGTATTGACATAATACGTGCCAGCAGTCGCGGTTATACGAATAATACAAATAAATTTTATTAGTAAAAGTTAAATTATAAAAATTAATATTATAAATATAAATTTATTAAGTAAAATTTTAAATTTTGTTAGTATTAAATAAAAAGAATAATTGAAGCTTAAAAATTTAAAAAAAAAACTAGGATTAGATACCCTATTATTTAAATTGTAATTTATTTATTTGAGTAGTAATAGTTATGATCTTAAAACTTGAAAAATTTGGCGGTATTTTAGTCTATTCAGAGGAACCTGTTTTGTAATCGATATTCCACGTTGTACCTTTCTTAAATTTGTTTTTCAGTTTATATATCGTTGTTAATAGAATATTTTATAAGAAAAATAATTTTCTATAATTTTTATAAAAATTTATATCAGATCAAGGTGTAGCTTATATTTAAGTTAAAATGGGTTACAATAAATTTATTTAAATGGATATGATTATGAAAAAATTTTTAAAATGTGAATTTGAAAGTAAAATTATAAAGACTAATGATTTGATTTTAGCTCTAAAATATGTACATATCGCCCGTCACTCTTATTATTAAGATAAGATAAGTCGTAACATAGTAGATGTACCGCAAGGTGTATCTAGAATGACAGTTTAAAGCTTATTTAGTAAAGTATTTCATTTACATTGAAAAGATTTTTGTGCAAATCATTATAGATTGTTTAATAAATATTTATTGATAAATTAAATTTAAAATTTTTAGTATTAAAAATAATTATAAAATTAATTGTTTAAGTATTATTTAAAGAATAAATAATTTTTATTATAGAGTATTAGTATTGTGAAAGAAAATTGAAATAATTTGAAAAATAAATATTTAAAAAGAAAATTTAATTTATTGTACCTTGTGTATCAGGGCTTATTAAATAAAGAATATTTATGATATATTTTTCTCGATTTTAAGTTAATAAATTATTAAAGTTAGTGTGTTAACATTATTTTTAATAATTTATTAGAAATGAAATGTTATTCGTTTTTAAAGGTATCTAGTTTTTTAAGAAATAAATTTAATTAAGATAAATTTATTTTATAAATTTTATAAATTTTAAAAATTAATATTTTATGGGTAAGCTATAAAATACATTTTTAAAAATAATAAATAATTTATATAAATAAATGCTTGAAAATAGCAATTATTAAAAAATATGTTTTAATTTATTTATAAGATATTAAATTATTTATTAATGTTTTAATTGGTTTATTAAAATATTTATTTTAATATTAAAAATAATGTAATTATGATAAAATTAGTATATAAAAATTGTTATATTAAATTTAAAATTTATATAAAAGTTTATATAAAGAATTAGGCAAAATATTAAATTCGCCTGTTTAACAAAAACATGTCTTTTTGAATTTAATTTAAAGTCTAACCTGCCCACTGAAATTTTAATGGCCGCAGTATATTAACTGTGCAAAGGTAGCATAATCATTAGTCTTTTAATTGAAGGCTGGAATGAATGGTTGGAGGGAATTTTAACTGTTTCATATAATTTGTAAATAGAATTTTATTTTTTAGTAAAAAAGCTAAAATTTAGTTAAAAGACGAGAAGACCCTATAAATCTTTATATTTATATTTGTTTTAATTATTTAGATAAATTTTGTTATAATTTATATAAATATTTTATTGGGGTGATATTAAAATTTAAAAAACTTTTAATTTTAAATAACATTGATTAATGAATAATTGATCCATTATTAGTGATTAAAAAATTAAGTTACTTTAGGGATAACAGCGTAATTTTTTTGGAGAGTTCATATCGATAAAAAAGATTGCTACCTCGATGTTGGATTAAGAAATAATTTTGGGTGTAGAAGTTCAAAATTTAAGTCTGTTCGACTTTTAAATTCTTACATGATCTGAGTTCAAACCGGTGTAAGCCAGGTTGGTTTCTATCTTTAATAAATTAAAATATTGTAGTACGAAAGGACCAAATATTTGAATAATTATATTTTAAAAATGAATTTAATTAATATATTTATACTATTTTGGCAGATAATTGTAATAAATTTAGAATTAATAAATGATATTTTAATTACAAATAGTACTTGTTAAATATTGAGTTATTTTTATCTTTAATTAATATATTAATATTAATTATTTGTGTTTTAGTTAGAGTTGCATTTTTAACTTTATTAGAACGAAAAATTTTAGGTTATATTCAAATTCGTAAGGGTCCTAATAAGGATGGAATTTTAGGGATTCCTCAACCATTTTGTGATGCAGTTAAATTATTTAGAAAAGAACAAATTGATCCTTTAATATCAAATTATGTTTCTTACTATTTTTCTCCAATTTTTTCTTTATTTTTATCATTATTAGTTTGGATATGTATACCTTTATTTTTAAATTTTTTATCTTTTAATTTAGGAATTTTATTCTTTTTATGTTGTACTAGAATAGGGGTGTATACAGTAATAATTGCTGGTTGATCTTCTAATTCAAATTATTCTTTATTAGGAGGATTGCGGGCTGTAGCTCAAACTATTTCTTATGAAGTTAGTTTAGCTTTTATTATAATATCATTTATTTTTTTAATTGGAGGTTATAATATATTAATATTTTTTAATTATCAAATTTATATTTGATTTTTATTTATTTTATTTCCTATAGTTTTAGTTTGGTTTAGAATTTCATTAGCAGAAACTAATCGAACACCATTTGATTTTGCTGAAGGGGAGTCAGAATTAGTTTCTGGGTTTAATGTTGAATATAGAAGAGGGGGTTTTGCTTTAATTTTTTTAGCAGAATATTCTAGAATTTTATTTATGAGTATATTATTTTGTGTTTTATTTTTAGGAAGAGATATTTTTTCATTAATTTTTTATATAAAATTGAGATTTATTTCTTTTATATTTATTTGAGTTCGTGGAACTTTTCCCCCATTTCGTTATGATAAATTAATATATATAGCTTGAAAATCTTTTTTACCTTTTTCTTTAAATTATTTGATATTTTTTATTGGTGTTAAAATCTTTATGTTTTCTTTAATATAGTTAATTTATTTAAGTAAAGTTAATAGAAAATTTAATTTCTATCTTATATTTTCAAAATATATGCTTATTTCAAGCTCATTAACTTAATTTAATAGATTATATCAAATTTTTGAAATTAGAGGATTTATAATATAATAAAAAAAATTAATAACTGTTAAAATTTGTCCTGTAATAATATAAGGGTCTTCTACTGGTCGAGCTCCAATTCATGTAAGTAAAATTACTGAAATTACTATAATTCAAAATATAATTTGATTTATAGGATAAAATTTAATCCCTCGATATTTTCTAAAGTGACAAAATGGTATAATTATTAGAATAGCAATTGATATAATTAATGCAATTACTCCCCCTAATTTATTAGGAATTGAACGTAAAATAGCATAAGCAAATAAAAAATATCATTCAGGTTGGATGTGAATAGGGGTTACTAGAGGATTTGCTGGGATAAAATTATCAGGATCTCCTAATAGATAAGGATTAATTAGTGTTAATAATATTAATATTATAATTATAATAATAAAACCAACAATATCTTTAAATGTAAAATAAGGTTGAAATGGGATTTTGTCAATATTAGAATTTAATCCTAAAGGATTATTAGAACCAGTTTGGTGAAGAAATATTAAATGAATTATTACTATTGCTAATACAATAAAAGGTAAATTAAAATAAAATGTAAAAAATCGTGTTAATGTTGCATTATCGACAGCAAATCCTCCTCAAATTCATTGTACTAAATCAATTCCTAAATATGGGATAGCTGATATTAAATTTGTAATTACAGTTGCTCCCCAAAATGATATTTGTCCTCATGGAAGTACATAACCTATGGAAGCTGTAGCTATGACAAGAAATAGAATAATTACTCCAACTATTGATGTTATTTTGAATATATATGAATTATAGTATATTCCTGGTCCAATATGTATATAAATACAGATAAAAAAAATGATGCTCCATTAGCATGTACAGTACGAAGTAGTCAACCATTATTTACATCTCGGCAAATATGGTTTACTCTATTAAATGCTAAGTTAATATCTGCTGTATAATGTATTGCTAAAAATAATCCTGTTAAAATTTGAATAATTAGAAATAATCCTAATAAAGAACCAAAGTTTCATCAAGATGAAATATTAGTTGGAGCTGGTAAATCAATTAAAGCATTATTAGCAATTTTAAATAAGTGATGTTTAATTCGTATAGGTTTATTCATTTGTTATTTTAATTTATTAGTCGTAAAGGGCCATAAAATATTTTTGTGATTTTTACAGTTGCAATTAAAGTAATTAATAAATAATTTATTAATAATAGAGTTATTAAATTAGTTGGAAAATTATATAATTTATTTAATGTTTTCATTTAATAAAGTATTTAAATTAATAATAGAAATTATTTCGTTATTATTTATATATAAAATAAATCTTGATTTGTCTAATATAAAAATTAAAGTTATAATAAAAATAAAATATATAATTGAATAAACTAATATTTTTATAGAAAATGAGAATATTTCAATTGAAGCTAATGAAGTTACATAAATAAATAAAACTAATATACCACTTAAAAAAACTAGAAATAAAATATAAGAAAATCAAAAAGATTTTGTTATTAGCCCAGTAATTAAACAAAGTAAAAATGTTTGGATTAATAGTATAAAACCTATAGCTAATGGATGATTTATTTGTATAAATAAAAAATTATAAATTAAAATTAGAGAGTATAACATAAGTTGAAAAATTTCAAGAAATAGTTTAATAAAAATATTAATTTTGGAGATTAATGATAAAGAAATTTATTTTTTCTTGAAATTTTAAAAGATTATTCTTATTTTTGATTTACAAGACCAATGTTTTTATTAAACTATTAAAACTAATGATTACATTTATTTATTGAAGATTACCAATAATTTTTTTGATAATGGGGTTTTTAATTTTTGTTTCTAATAGAAAACATTTGTTATCAATATTATTAAGATTAGAATATATTGTTTTAAGATTATTTATATTTTTATTCATATTTTTAAATATAATAAATTATGAAAGTTATTTTAGAATGATATTTTTAACTTTCAGAGTTTGTGAAGGGGAATTAGGGTTATCAATTTTAGTTTCTATAATTCGTACTCATGGAAATTATTATTTTCAATCATTTAATATTTTACAATGTTAAAAATTTTATTTATATTTTTATTTTCTTTTCCAATTTGTTTTATAAAAAATTAATTTTGGATGGCTCAGAGTTTTTTATTTTTAAATTCTTTTATTTTCATTATTATAAATATTTATTCAAGATATTGAATTTGAATTTTTTAGAGTGTGATATATTATCTTATGGATTTATTTTAATAAGAGTTTGGATTTGTTCTTTGATAATAATAGCTTGAGAAAAAATTTTTAAATTTGATAATTTCAAAAATTTATTTATATTAAATATTTTTTTTTTATTTTTTTTAATTGTTACGTTTATATCTATAAGATTATTTATATTTATTTTTTGAAAGAAGATTAATTCCTACATTATTTTTAATTTTAGGGTGAGGCTATCAACCTGAACGTTTACAAGCTGGAATGTATTTATTATTTTATACTTTATTAGTGTTTTTACCTATATTAATTGGTATTTTTTATTTATATAATCATTTATATACAATAAATTATTATTTAATAATACATTTTTTGATAAATTACGATTTATTATATTTTATTATAATTTTAGCTTTTTTAGTAAAAATACCTCTATTTTTAATTCATTTATGATTGCCAAAAGCTCATGTTGAAGCCCCAGTATCGGGTTCAATGATTTTAGCAGGAATTATATTAAAATTAGGGGGATATGGGTTATTACGTATTTTTCCAATTTTACAAATTATAGGATTAAAATTTAATTATATTTGAATTAGAGTTAGATTAATTGGGGGAGTTTTAATTAGATTAGTATGTTTGCGTCAAATTGATTTAAAATCTTTAATTGCTTATTCTTCTGTAGCTCATATAGGTATTGTTTTAAGAGGATTAATAACTATAAGATATTGAGGAATGTGTGGATCTTTTACATTAATAATTTCTCATGGTTTATGTTCTTCAGGATTGAATTGTTTAGCAAATATTACTTATGAACGATTAGGAAGACTAAGTTTATTAATTAATAAAGGTTTATTAAATTTTATACCTTCTATAACTTTATTTTGATTTTTACTTAGATCCGCTAATATAGCAGCACTTTAAATTTTTTGGGAGAAATTTCTTTATTAAATAGAATTGTTGGGTGGTCATGAATTTCAATATTTATGTTAATATTTCTTTCTTTTTTCAGAGCTGCATATACTTTATTTATATATTCTTATAGACAACATGGACAGGTTTATTCCGGATCTTTTAATTTTAGATCAGGAGTTAATCTAGAGTATTTGTTATTATTTTTACATTGATTTCCATTAAATTTATTAATTTTAATAAGTGATATGTGTATTTTATGATTATATTTAAATAGTTTATAAAAATTTTGATTTGTGGCATCAATGATATGACTTTATTCATTTTAAATTATTAAATATTTATCAATTTGTAGAATTATATGTTTATGTTTATTATTTATTTCATTTATTTTTTTTTTCGTTTAGAATAATTTTTCTTTTAAATGAAATAGTTTATTTTATTGAATGGGAAGTTGTTTCATTAAATAGATCAATAATTGTTATAACTTTTTTATTTGATTGAATAACTTTTTTATTTATATCTTCTTCTTTAGTTATTTATTATAGAAAAGAATATATAATAGGAGATATAAATAAAATATATATATATAAAATATAAAAGTTTTATTATATTAGTAGTTATATTTATTTTATCAATAATGTTATTAATTATTAGCCCAAATTTAATAAGAATTTTATTAGGATGAGGTGGATTAGGGTTAGTTTCTTATTGTTTAGTAATTTATTATAATAATATGAAGCCTTATAATGCAGGAATGTTGACTGTTTTATCTAATCGAATTGGAGATGTAGCTTTATTATTATTACTATTGCTAATATTAAATGAATTATTACTATTGCTAATACAATAAAAGGTAAAATAAAATGAAATGTAAAAAATCGTTCGTGTTAATGTTGCATTATCGACAGCAAATCCTCCTCAAATTCATTGTACTAAATCAAATCGTGTTAATGTTGCATTATCGACAGCAAATCCTCCTCAAATTCATTGTACTAAATCAATTCCTAAATATGGGATAGCTGATATTAAATTTGTAATTACAGTTGCTCCCCAAAATGATATTTGTCCTCATGGAAGTACATAACCTATGGAAGCTGTAGCTATGACAAGAAATAGAATAATTACTCCAACTATTGATGTTATTTTGAATATATATGAATTATAGTATATTCCTGGTCCAATATGTATATAAATACAGATAAAAAAAATGATGCTCCATTAGCATGTACAGTACGAAGTAGTCAACCATTATTTACATCTCGGCAAATATGGTTTACTCTATTAAATGCTAAGTTAATATCTGCTGTATAATGTATTGCTAAAAATAATCCTGTTAAAATTTGAATAATTAGAAATAATCCTAATAAAGAACCAAAGTTTCATCAAGATGAAATATTAGTTGGAGCTGGTAAATCAATTAAAGCATTATTAGCAATTTTAAATAAGTGATGTTTAATTCGTATAGGTTTATTCATTTGTTATTTTAATTTATTAGTCGTAAAGGGCCATAAAATATTTTTGTGATTTTTACAGTTGCAATTAAAGTAATTAATAAATAATTTATTAATAATAGAGTTATTAAATTAGTTGGAAAATTATATAATTTATTTAATGTTTTCATTTAATAAAGTATTTAAATTAATAATAGAAATTATTTCGTTATTATTTATATATAAAATAAATCTTGATTTGTCTAATATAAAAATTAAAGTTATAATAAAAATAAAATATATAATTGAATAAACTAATATTTTTATAGAAAATGAGAATATTTCAATTGAAGCTAATGAAGTTACATAAATAAATAAAACTAATATACCACTTAAAAAAACTAGAAATAAAATATAAGAAAATCAAAAAGATTTTGTTATTAGCCCAGTAATTAAACAAAGTAAAAATGTTTGGATTAATAGTATAAAACCTATAGCTAATGGATGATTTATTTGTATAAATAAAAAATTATAAATTAAAATTAGAGAGTATAACATAAGTTGAAAAATTTCAAGAAATAGTTTAATAAAAATATTAATTTTGGAGATTAATGATAAAGAAATTTATTTTTTCTTGAAATTTTAAAAGATTATTCTTATTTTTGATTTACAAGACCAATGTTTTTATTAAACTATTAAAACTAATGATTACATTTATTTATTGAAGATTACCAATAATTTTTTTGATAATGGGGTTTTTAATTTTTGTTTCTAATAGAAAACATTTGTTATCAATATTATTAAGATTAGAATATATTGTTTTAAGATTATTTATATTTTTATTCATATTTTTAAATATAATAAATTATGAAAGTTATTTTAGAATGATATTTTTAACTTTCAGAGTTTGTGAAGGGGAATTAGGGTTATCAATTTTAGTTTCTATAATTCGTACTCATGGAAATTATTATTTTCAATCATTTAATATTTTACAATGTTAAAAATTTTATTTATATTTTTATTTTCTTTTCCAATTTGTTTTATAAAAAATTAATTTTGGATGGCTCAGAGTTTTTTATTTTTAAATTCTTTTATTTTCATTATTATAAATATTTATTCAAGATATTGAATTTGAATTTTTTAGAGTGTGATATATTATCTTATGGATTTATTTTATTAAGAGTTTGGATTTGTTCTTTGATAATAATAGCTTGAGAAAAAATTTTTAAATTTGATAATTTCAAAAATTTATTTATATTAAATATTTTTTTTTTATTTTTTTTAATTGTTACGTTTATATCTATAAGATTATTTATGTTTTATTTATTTTTTGAAAGAAGATTAATTCCTACATTATTTTTAATTTTAGGGTGAGGCTATCAACCTGAACGTTTACAAGCTGGAATGTATTTATTATTTTATACTTTATTAGTGTTTTTACCTATATTAATTGGTATTTTTTATTTATATAATCATTTAAATACAATACATTATTATTTAATAAAATTTTTTTTGATAAATTACGATTTATTATATTTTATTATAATTTTAGCTTTTTTAGTAAAAATACCTATATTTTTAATTCATTTATGATTGCCAAAAGCTCATGTTGAAGCCCCAGTATCGGGTTCAATGATTTTAGCAGGAATTATATTAAAATTAGGGGGATATGGGTTATTACGTATTTTTCCAATTTTACAAATTATAGGATTAAAATTTAATTATATTTGAATTAGAGTTAGATTAATTGGGGGAGTTTTAATTAGATTAGTATGTTTGCGTCAAATTGATTTAAAATCTTTAATTGCTTATTCTTATGTAGCTCATATAGGTATTGTTTTAAGAGGATTAATAACTATAAGATATTGAGGAATGTGTGGATCTTTTACATTAATAATTTCTCATGGTTTATGTTCTTCAGGATTGTTTTGTTTAGCAAATATTACTTATGAACGATTAGGAAGACTAAGTTTATTAATTAATAAAGGTTTATTAAATTTTATACCTTCTATAACTTTATTTTGATTTTTACTTAGATCCGCTAATATAGCAGCAATAGCTATACTACTAATATTTTTATAGAAAATGAGAATATTTCAATTGAAGCTAATGAAGTTACATAAATAAATAAAACTAATATACCACCTAAAAAAACTAGAAATAAAATATAAGAAAATCAAAAATATTTTGTTATTAGCCCAGTAATTAAACAAAGTAAAAATGTTTGGATTAATAGTATAAAACCTATAGCTAATGGATGATTTATTTGTATAAATAAAAAATTATAAATTAAAATTAGAGAGTATAACATAAGTTGAAAAATTTCAAGAAATAGTTTAATAAAAATATTAATTTTGGAGATTAATGATAAAGAAATTTATTTTTTCTTGAAATTTTAAAAGATTATTCTTATTTTTGATTTACAAGACCAATGTTTTTATTAAACTATTAAAACTAATGATTACATTTATTTATTGAAGATTACCAATAATTATTTTGATAATGGGGTTTTTAATTTTTGTTTCTAATAGAAAACATTTGTTATCAATATTATTAAGATTAGAATATATTGTTTTAAGATTATTTATATTTTTATTCATATTTTTAAATATAATAAATTATGAAAGTTATTTTAGAATGATATTTTTAACTTTCAGAGTTTGTGAAGGGGAATTAGGGTTATCAATTTTAGTTTCTATAATTCGTACTCATGGAAATTATTATTTTCAATCATTTAATATTTTACAATGTTAAAAATTTTATTTATATTTTTATTTTCTTTTCCAATTTGTTTTATAAAAAATTAATTTTGGATGGCTCAGAGTTTTTTATTTTTAAATTCTTTTATTTTCATTATTATAAATATTTATTCAAGATATTGAATTTGAATTTTTTAGGGTGTGATATATTATCTTATGGATTTATTTTATTAAGATTTTGGATTTGTTCTTTGATAATAATAGCTAGAGAAAAAATTTTTAAATTTGATAATTTCAAAAATTTATTTATATTAAATATTTTTTTTTTATTTTTTTAATTGTTACGTTTATATCTATAAGATTATTTATATTTTATTTATTTTTTGAAAGAAGATTAATTCCTACATTATTTTTAATTTTAGGGTGAGGCTATCAACCTGAACGTTTACAAGCTGGAATGTATTTATTATTTTATACTTTATTAGTGTTTTTACCTATATTAATTGGTATTTTTTATTTATATAATCATTTAAATACAATAAATTATTATTTAATAATACATTTTTTGATAAATTACGATTTATTATATTTTATTATAATTTTAGCTTTTTTAGTAAAAATACCTATATTTTTAATTCATTTATGATTGCCAAAAGCTCATGTTGAAGCCCCAGTATCGGGTTCAATGATTTTAGCAGGAATTATATTAAAATTAGGGGGATATGGGTTATTACGTATTTTTCCAATTTTACAAATTATAGGATTAAAATTTAATTATATTTGAATTAGAGTTAGATTAATTGGGGGAGTTTTAATTAGATTAGTATGTTTGCGTCAAATTGATTTAAAATCTTTAATTGCTTATTCTTCTGTAGCTCATATAGGTATTGTTTTAAGAGGATTAATAACTATAAGATATTGAGGAATGTGTGGATCTTTTACATTAATAATTTCTCATGGTTTATGTTCTTCAGGATTGTTTTGTTTAGCAAATATTACTTATGAACGATTAGGAAGACTAAGTTTATTAATTAATAAAGGTTTATTAAATTTTATACCTTCTATAACTTTATTTTGATTTTTACTTAGATCCGCTAATATAGCAGCACTTTAAATTTTTTGGGAGAAATTTCTTTATTAAATAGAATTGTTGGGTGGTCATGAATTTCAATATTTATGTTAATATTTCTTTCTTTTTTCAGAGCTGCATATACTTTATTTATATATTCTTATAGACAACATGGACAGGTTTATTCCGGATCTTTTAATTTTAGATCAGGAGTTAATCTAGAGTATTTGTTATTATTTTTACATTGATTTCCATTAAATTTATTAATTTTAATAAGTGATATGTGTATTTTATGATTATATTTAAATAGTTTATAAAAATTTTGATTTGTGGCATCAATGATATGAATTTATTCATTTTAAATTATTAAATATTTATCAATTTGTAGAATTATATGTTTATGTTTATTATTTATTTCATTTATTTTTTTTTTCGTTTAGAATAATTTTTCTTTTAAATGAAATAGTTTATTTTATTGAATGGGAAGTTGTTTCATTAAATAGATCAATAATTGTTATAACTTTTTTATTTGATTGAATAACTTTCTTATTTATATCTTCTTCTTTAGTTATTTATTATAGAAAAGAATATATAATAGGAGATATAAATAAAATATATATATATATATAAAATATAAAAGTTTTATTATATTAGTAGTTATATTTATTTTATCAATAATGTTATTAATTATTAGCCCAAATTTAATAAGAATTTTATTAGGGTGAGATGGATAAAGGTTAGTTTCTTATTGTTTAGTAATTTATTATAATAATATGAAGTCTTATAATGCAGGAATGTTGACTGTTTTATCTAATCGAATTGGAGATGTAGCTTTATTATTATTACTATTGCTAATATTAAATGAATTATTACTATTGCTAATACAATAAAAGGTAAAATAAAATGAAATGTAAAAAATCGTTCGTGTTAATGTTGCATTATCGACAGCAAATCCTCCTCAAAATCATTGTACTAAATAAAATCGTGTTAATGTTGCATTATCGACAGCAAATCCTCCTCAAATTCATTGTACTAAATCAATTCCTAAATATGGGATAGCTGATATTAAATTTGTAATTACAGTTGCTCCCCAAAATGATATTTGTCCTCATGGAAGTACATAACCTATGGAAGCTGTAGCTATGACAAGAAATAGAATAATTACTCCAACTATTCATGTTATTTTGAATATATATGAATTATAGTATATTCCTGGTCCAATATGTATATAAATACAGATAAAAAAAATGATGCTCCATTAGCATGTACAGTACGAAGTAGTCAACCATTATTTACATCTCGGCAAATATGGTTTACTCTATTAAATGCTAAGTTAATATCTGCTGTATAATGTATTGCTAAAAATAATCCTGTTAAAATTTGAATAATTAGAAATAATCCTAATAAAGAACCAAAGTTTCATCAAGATGAAATATTAGTTGGAGCTGGTAAATCAATTAAAGCATTATTAGCAATTTTAAATAAGTGATGTTTAATTCGTATAGGTTTATTCATTTGTTATTTTAATTTATTAGTCGTAAAGGGCCATAAAATATTTTTGTGATTTTTACAGTTGCAATTAAAGTAATTAATAAATAATTTATTAATAATAGAGTTATTAAATTAGTTGGAAAATTATATAATTTATTTAATGTTTTCATTTAATAAAGTATTTAAATTAATAATAGAAATTATTTCGTTATTATTTATATATAAAATAAATCTTGATTTGTCTAATATAAAAATTAAAGTTATACTAAAAATAAAATATATAATTGAATAAACTAATATTTTTATAGAAAATGAGAATATTTCAATTGAAGCTAATGAAGTTACATAAATAAATAAAACTAATATACCACCTAAAAAAACTAGAAATAAAATATAAGAAAATCAAAAAGATTTTGTTATTAGCCCAGTAATTAAACAAATTAAAAATGTTTGGATTAATAGTATAAAACCTATAGCTAATGGATGATTTATTTGTATAAATAAAAAATTATAAATTAAAATTAGAGAGTATAACATAAGTTGAAAAATTTCAAGAAATAGTTTAATAAAAATATTAATTTTGGAGATTAATGATAAAGAAATTTATTTTTTCTTGAAATTTTAAAAGATTATTCTTATTTTTGATTTACAAGACCAATGTTTTTATTAAACTATTAAAACTAATGATTACATTTATTTATTGAAGATTACCAATAATTTTTTTGATAATGGGGTTTTTAATTTTTGTTTCTAATAGAAAACATTTGTTATCAATATTATTAAGATTAGAATATATTGTTTTAAGATTATTTATATTTTTATTCATATTTTTAAATATAATAAATTATGAAAGTTATTTTAGAATGATATTTTTAACTTTCAGAGTTTGTGAAGGGGAATTAGGGTTATCAATTTTAGTTTCTATAATTCGTACTCATGGAAATTATTATTTTCAATCATTTAATATTTTACAATGTTAAAAATTTTATTTATATTTTTATTTTCTTTTCCAATTTGTTTTATAAAAAATTCATTTTGGATGGCTCAGAGTTTTTTATTTTTAAATTCTTTTATTTTCATTATTATAAATATTTATTCAAGATATTGAATTTGAATTTTTTAGGGTGTGATATATTATCTTATGGATTTATTTTATTAAGATTTTGGATTTGTTCTTTGATAATAATAGCTAGAGAAAAAATTTTTAAATTTGATAATTTCAAAAATTTATTTATATTAAATATTTTTTTTTTTATTTTTTTAATTGTTACGTTTATATCTATAAGATTATTTATATTTTATTTATTTTTTGAAAGAAGATTAATTCCTACATTATTTTTAATTTTAGGGTGAGGCTATCAACCTGAACGTTTACAAGCTGGAATGTATTTATTATTTTATACTTTATTAGTGTTTTTACCTATATTAATTGGTATTTTTTATTTATATAATCATTTAAATACAATAAATTATTATTTAATAATACATTTTTTGATAAATTACGATTTATTATATTTTATTATAATTTTAGCTTTTTTAGTAAAAATACCTATATTTTTAATTCATTTATGATTGCCAAAAGCTCATGTTGAAGCCCCAGTATCGGGTTCAATGATTTTAGCAGGAATTATATTAAAATTAGGGGGATATGGGTTATTACGTATTTTTCCAATTTTACAAATTATAGGATTAAAATTTAATTATATTTGAATTAGAGTTAGATTAATTGGGGGAGTTTTAATTAGATTAGTATGTTTGCGTCAAATTGATTTAAAATCTTTAATTGCTTATTCTTCTGTAGCTCATATAGGTATTGTTTTAAGAGGATTAATAACTATAAGATATTGAGGAATGTGTGGATCTTTTACATTAATAATTTCTCATGGTTTATGTTCTTCAGGATTGTTTTGTTTAGCAAATATTACTTATGAACGATTAGGAAGACTAAGTTTATTAATTAATAAAGGTTTATTAAATTTTATACCTTCTATAACTTTATTTTGATTTTTACTTAGATCCGCTAATATAGCAGCACTTTAAATTTTTTGGGAGAAATTTCTTTATTAAATAGAATTGTTGGGTGGTCATGAATTTCAATATTTATGTTAATATTTCTTTCTTTTTTCAGAGCTGCATATACTTTATTTATATATTCTTATAGACAACATGGACAGGTTTATTCCGGATCTTTTAATTTTAGATCAGGAGTTAATCTAGAGTATTTGTTATTATTTTTACATTGATTTCCATTAAATTTATTAATTTTAATAAGTGATATGTGTATTTTATGATTATATTTAAATAGTTTATAAAAATTTTGATTTGTGGCATCAATGATATGAATTTATTCATTTTAAATTATTAAATATTTATCAATTTGTAGAATTATATGTTAATGTTTATTATTTATTTCATTTATTTTTTTTTTCGTTTAGAATAATTTTTCTTTTAAATGAAATAGTTTATTTTATTGAATGGGAAGTTGTTTCATTAAATAGATCAATAATTGTTATAACTTTTTTATTTGATTGAATAACTTTCTTATTTATATCTTCTTCTTTAGTTATTTATTATAGAAAAGAATATATAATAGGAGATATAAATAAAATATATATATATAAAATATAAAAGTTTTATTATATTAGTAGTTATATTTATTTTATCAATAATGTTATTAATTATTAGCCCAAATTTAATAAGAATTTTATTAGGATGAGATGGATTAGGGTTAGTTTCTTATTGTTTAGTAATTTATTATAATAATATGAAGTCTTATAATGCAGGAATGTTGACTGTTTTATCTAATCGAATTGGAGATGTAGCTTTATTATTATTACTATTGCTAATATTAAATGAATTATTACTATTGCTAATACAATAAAAGGTAAAATAAAATGAAATGTAAAAAATCGTTCGTGTTAATGTTGCATTATCGACAGCAAATCCTCCTCAAATTCATTGTACTAAATCTAATCGTGTTAATGTTGCATTATCGACAGCAAATCCTCCTCAAATTCATTGTACTAAATCAATTCCTAAATATGGGATAGCTGATATTAAATTTGTAATTACAGTTGCTCCCCAAAATGATATTTGTCCTCATGGAAGTACATAACCTATGGAAGCTGTAGCTATGACAAGAAATAGAATAATTACTCCAACTATTCATGTTATTTTGAATATATATGAATTATAGTATATTCCTGGTCCAATATGTATATAAATACAGATAAAAAAAATGATGCTCCATTAGCATGTATAGTACGAAGTAGTCAACCATTATTTACATCTCGGCAAATATGGTTTACTCTATTAAATGCTAAGTTAATATCTGCTGTATAATGTATTGCTAAAAATAATCCTGTTAAAATTTGAATAATTAGAAATAATCCTAATAAAGAACCAAAGTTTCATCAAGATGAAATATTAGTTGGAGCTGGTAAATCAATTAAAGCATTATTAGCAATTTTAAATAAGTGATGTTTAATTCGTATAGGTTTATTCATTTGTTATTTTAATTTATTAGTCGTAAAGGGCCATAAAATATTTTTGTGATTTTTACAGTTGCAATTAAAGTAATTAATAAATAATTTATTAATAATAGAGTTAATAAATTAGTTGGAAAATTATATAATTTATTTAATGTTTTCATTTAATAAAGTATTTAAATTAATAATAGAAATTATTTCGTTATTATTTATATATAAAATATATCTTGATTTGTCTAATATAAAAATTAAAGTTATACTAAAAATAAAATATATAATTGAATAAACTAATATTTTTATAGAAAATGAGAATATTTCAATTGAAGCTAATGAAGTTACATAAATAAATAAAACTAATATACCACCTAAAAAAACTAGAAATAAAATATAAGAAAATCAAAAAGATTTTGTTATTAGCCCAGTAATTAAACAAATTAAAAATGTTTGGATTAATAGTATAAAACCTATAGCTAATGGATGATTTATTTGTATAAATAAAAAATTATAAATTAAAATTAGAGAGTATAACATAAGTTGAAAAATTTCAAGAAATAGTTTAATAAAAATATTAATTTTGGAGATTAATGATAAAGAAATTTATTTTTTCTTGAAATTTTAAAAGATTATTCTTATTTTTGATTTACAAGACCAATGTTTTTATTAAACTATTAAAACTAATGATTACATTTATTTATTGAAGATTACCAATAATTTTTTTGATAATGGGGTTTTTAATTTTTGTTTCTAATAGAAAACATTTGTTATCAATATTATTAAGATTAGAATATATTGTTTTAAGATTATTTATATTTTTATTCATATTTTTAAATATAATAAATTATGAAAGTTATTTTAGAATGATATTTTTAACTTTCAGAGTTTGTGAAGGGGAATTAGGGTTATCAATTTTAGTTTCTATAATTCGTACTCATGGAAATTATTATTTTCAATCATTTAATATTTTACAATGTTAAAAATTTTATTTATATTTTTATTTTCTTTTCCAATTTGTTTTATAAAAAATTAATTTTGGATGGCTCAGAGTTTTTTAATTTTAAATTCTTTTATTTTCATTATTATAAATATTTATTCAAGATATTGAATTTGAATTTTTTAGGGTGTGATATATTATCTTATGGATTTATTTTATTAAGATTTTGGATTTGTTCTTTGATAATAATAGCTAGAGAAAAAATTTTTAAATTTGATAATTTCAAAAATTTATTTATATTAAATATTTTTTTTTTATTTTTTTTAATTGTTACGTTTATATCTATAAGATTATTTATATTTTATTTATTTTTTGAAAGAAGATTAATTCCTACATTATTTTTAATTTTAGGGTGAGGCTATCAACCTGAACGTTTACAAGCTGGAATGTATTTATTATTTTATACTTTATTAGTGTTTTTACCTATATTAATTGGTATTTTTTATTTATATAATCATTTAAATACAATAAATTATTATTTAATAATACATTTTTTGATAAATTACGATTTATTATATTTTATTATAATTTTAGCTTTTTTAGTAAAAATACCTATATTTTTAATTCATTTATGATTGCCAAAAGCTCATGTTGAAGCCCCAGTATCGGGTTCAATGATTTTAGCAGGAATTATATTAAAATTAGGGGGATATGGGTTATTACGTATTTTTCCAATTTTACAAATTATAGGATTAAAATTTAATTATATTTGAATTAGAGTTAGATTAATTGGGGGAGTTTTAATTAGATTAGTATGTTTGCGTCAAATTGATTTAAAATCTTTAATTGCTTATTCTTCTGTAGCTCATATAGGTATTGTTTTAAGAGGATTAATAACTATAAGATATTGAGGAATGTGTGGATCTTTTACATTAATAATTTCTCATGGTTTATGTTCTTCAGGATTGTTTTGTTTAGCAAATATTACTTATGAACGATTAGGAAGACTAAGTTTATTAATTAATAAAGGTTTATTAAATTTTATACCTTCTATAACTTTATTTTGATTTTTACTTAGATCCGCTAATATAGCAGCACTTTAAATTTTTTGGGAGAAATTTCTTTATTAAATAGAATTGTTGGGTGGTCATGAATTTCAATATTTATGTTAATATTTCTTTCTTTTTTCAGAGCTGCATATACTTTATTTATATATTCTTATAGACAACATGGACAGGTTTATTCCGGATCTTTTAATTTTAGATCAGGAGTTAATCTAGAGTATTTGTTATTATTTTTACATTGATTTCCATTAAATTTATTAATTTTAATAAGTGATATGTGTATTTTATGATTATATTTAAATAGTTTATAAAAATTTTGATTTGTGGCATCAATGATATGAATTTATTCATTTTAAATTATTAAATATTTATCAATTTGTAGAATTATATGTTTATGTTTATTATTTATTTCATTTATTTTTTTTTTCGTTTAGAATAATTTTTCTTTTAAATGAAATAGTTTATTTTATTGAATGGGAAGTTGTTTCATTAAATAGATCAATAATTGTTATAACTTTTTTATTTGATTGAATAACTTTTTTATTTATATCTTCTTCTTTAGTTATTTATTATAGAAAAGAATATATAATAGGAGATATAAATAAAATATATATATATAAAATATAAAAGTTTTATTATATTAGTAGTTATATTTATTTTATCAATAATGTTATTAATTATTAGCCCAAATTTAATAAGAATTTTATTAGTATGAGATGGATTAGGGTTAGTTTCTTATTGTTTAGTAATTTATTATAATAATATGAAGCCTTATAATGCAGGAATGTTGACTGTTTTATCTAATCGAATTGGAGATGTAGCTTTATTATTATTACTATTGCTAATATTAAATGAATTATTACTATTGCTAATACAATAAAAGGTAAAATAAAATGAAATGTAAAAAATCGTTCGTGTTAATGTTGCATTATCGACAGCAAATCCTCCTAAAATTCATTGTACTAAATCAAATCGTGTTAATGTTGCATTATCGACAGCAAATCCTCCTCAAATTCATTGTACTAAATCAATTCCTAAATATGGGATAGCTGATATTAAATTTGTAATTACAGTTGCTCCCCAAAATGATATTTGTCCTCATGGAAGTACATAACCTATGGAAGCTGTAGCTATGACAAGAAATAGAATAATTACTCCAACTATTCATGTTATTTTGAATATATATGAATTATAGTATATTCCTGGTCCAATATGTATATAAATACAGATAAAAAAAATGATGCTCCATTAGCATGTACAGTACGAAGTAGTCAACCATTATTTACATCTCGGCAAATATGGTTTACTCTATTAAATGCTAAGTTAATATCTGCTGTATAATGTATTGCTAAAAATAATCCTGTTAAAATTTGAATAATTAGAAATAATCCTAATAAAGAACCAAAGTTTCATCAAGATGAAATATTAGTTGGAGCTGGTAAATCAATTAAAGCATTATTAGCAATTTTAAATAAGTGATGTTTAATTCGTATAGGTTTATTCATTTGTTATTTTAATTTATTAGTCGTAAAGGGCCATAAAATATTTTTGTGATTTTTACAGTTGCAATTAAAGTAATTAATAAATAATTTATTAATAATAGAGTTATTAAATTAGTTGGAAAATTATATAATTTATTTAATGTTTTCATTTAATAAAGTATTTAAATTAATAATAGAAATTATTTCGTTATTATTTATATATAAAATAAATCTTGATTTGTCTAATATAAAAATTAAAGTTATAATAAAAATAAAATATATAATTGAATAAACTAATATTTTTATAGAAAATGAGAATATTTCAATTGAAGCTAATGAAGTTACATAAATAAATAAAACTAATATACCACCTAAAAAAACTAGAAATAAAATATAAGAAAATCAAAAAGATTTTGTTATTAGCCCAGTAATTAAACAAAGTAAAAATGTTTGGATTAATAGTATTAAACCTATAGCTAATGGATGATTAATTTGTATAAATAAAAAATTATAAATTAAAATTAGAGAGTATAACATAAGTTGAAAAATTTCAAGAAATAGTTTAATAAAAATATTAATTTTGGAGATTAATGATAAAGAAATTTATTTTTTCTTGAAATTTTAAAAGATTATTCTTATTTTTGATTTACAAGACCAATGTTTTTATTAAACTATTAAAACTAATGATTACATTTATTTATTGAAGATTACCAATAATTTTTTTGATAATGGGGTTTTTAATTTTTGTTTCTAATAGAAAACATTTGTTATCAATATTATTAAGATTAGAATATATTGTTTTAAGATTATTTATATTTTTATTCATATTTTTAAATATAATAAATTATGAAAGTTATTTTAGAATGATATTTTTAACTTTCAGAGTTTGTGAAGGGGAATTAGGGTTATCAATTTTAGTTTCTATAATTCGTACTCATGGAAATTATTATTTTCAATCATTTAATATTTTACAATGTTAAAAATTTTATTTATATTTTTATTTTATTTTCCAATTTGTTTTATAAAAAATTAATTTTGGATGGCTCAGAGTTTTTTATTTTTAAATTCTTTTATTTTCATTATTATAAATATTTATTCAAGATATTGAATTTGAATTTTTTAGGGTGTGATATATTATCTTATGGATTTATTTTATTAAGATTTTGGATTTGTTCTTTGATAATAATAGCTAGAGAAAAAATTTTTAAATTTGATAATTTCAAAAATTTATTTATATTAAATATTTTTTTTTTATTTTTTTTAATTGTTACGTTTATATCTATAAGATTATTTATATTTTATTTATTTTTTGAAAGAAGATTAATTCCTACATTATTTTTAATTTTAGGGTGAGGCTATCAACCTGAACTTTTACAAGCTGGAATGTATTTTTTTTTTGTTTTTTTGTTTAGCAAATATTACTTATGAACGATTAGGAAGACTAAGTTTATTAATTAATAAAGGTTTATTAAATTTTATACCTTCTATAACTTTATTTTGATTTTTACTTAGATCCGCTAATATAGCAGCACTTTTTGGGAGAAATTTCTTTATTAAATAGAATTTTTGTTGGGTGGTCATGAATTTCAATATTTATGTTAATATTTCTTTCTTTTTTCAGAGCTGCATATACTTTATTTATATATTCTTATAGACAACATGGACAGGTTTATTCCGGATCTTTTAATTTTAGATCAGGAGTTAATCTAGAGTATTTGTTATTATTTTTACATTGATTTCCATTAAATTTATTAATTTTAATAAGTGATATGTGTATTTTATGATTATATTTAAATAGTTTATAAAAATTTTGATTTGTGGCATCAATGATATGAATTTATTCATTTTAAATTATTAAATATTTATCAATTTGTGGAATTATATGTTTATGTTTATTATTTATTTCATTTATTTTTTTTTTTCGTTTAGAATAATTTTTCTTTTAAATGAAATAGTTTATTTTATTGAATGGGAAGTTGTTTCATTAAATAGATCAATAATTGTTATAACTTTTTTATTTGATTGAATAACTTTCTTATTTATATCTTCTTCTTTAGTTATTTATTATAGAAAAGAATATATAATAGGAGATATAAATAAAATATATATATGTATAAAATATAAAAGTTTTATTATATTAGTAGTTATATTTATTTTATCAATAATGTTATTAATTATTAGCCCAAATTTAATAAGAATTTTATTAGGATGAGATGGATTAGGGTTAGTTTCTTATTGTTTAGTAATTTATTATAATAATATGAAGTCTTATAATGCAGGAATGTTGACTGTTTTATCTAATCGAATTGGAGATGTAGCTTTATTATTAGCTATTGCTTGGATATTGAATTATGTTGAAATTTCATTTTTTATTTAGAATTAATAAAAAATAATAAAGAAATAATAATTATTGGGAGTTTAATTATATTAGCAGCAATAACAAAAGATCTCAAATTCTTTTTTCTTCATGGTTGCCTGCAGCAATAGCTGCTCCTACCCCTGTTTCGGCATTAGTTCATTCTTCAACATTAGTAACAGCTGGGGTTTATTTATTAATTCGATTTAATATTTTGTTAGAAAATACTGTATTAGGACAATTTTTATTATTAATGTCAGGATTAACAATATTTATAGCTGGCTTAGGAGCCAATTTTGAATTTGATTTAAAAAAAATTATTGCTTTATTTACATTAAGACAAATAGGATTAATAATAAGAATTTTATCAATAGGTTTTTATAAATTAGCATTTTTTCATTTGTTAACCCACGCTTTATTTAAAGCTTTATTATTTATATTTGCTGGGTCAATTATTCATAATATAAATAATTCACAGAATATTCGATTAATAGGAGGATTAAGAATAAGTATACCATTAACATCTTCTTGTTTTAATGTTGCTAATCTAACTTTATGTGGGATGCCTTTTTAAGCTGGATTTTATTCAAAAGATTTGATTTTAGAAACAGTAAGTTTACATTTTTTAAATTTATTTTCATATTTTTTATTTTTTTTTCTACCGGTTTAACAGTATGTTATTCTTTTCGATTAGTTTATTATTCAATAACTGGGAATTTTAATTGTAGATCTTTAAATGTTTGAAATTACGAAGGTTGAATTATATTAAAAGGAATAATTGGTTTATTAATAATGAGAATTGTTAGTGGAAGAATATTAAACTGATTAATTTTTCCAACACCAATTATAATTAGTTTACCTTATTTATTAAAATATATAACATTATTTGTTTGTATTATAGGAGGATTAATTGGTTATTTAATTTCTAATGTTTCGTTCTATTTTATCAATAAATCTTTTAATAATTATATAATTTCTGTATTTATAGGTTCAATATGGTTTATACCATATTTATCAACTTATGGAATAATAAATTATCCTTTAATTTTAGGAATACAATTTAATAAGTTATTTGATCAAGGATGGTTGGAATTTTACGGAAGACAAAATTTATTTATAAATTTAATAAAAATTTCAAAAATTAATAATTTATTACAAAATAATAATTTAAATATATATTTATTATCTTTTATTTTATGAATTTTTACATTATTAGTTGTTATTATAATATTAAATTAAATTTAAATAGCTTATAAAGAGTATAACATTGAAGCTGTTAGGGAGATAAATTTATCTTTAAATATTCAAAAATTTAAATTTTTTTTAATAATTTCTCCAAATAAAAAAGAATATCTATCTATTTAATAAATTTGGGTTTCAATTTTTTATAAAAATTATAATAAGTATTAGTATTAATTTATTTATATCAAATAAAATTAGCTCAAAAATTAAAAAAAAATATCTATTTATTTAATAAGTAAATAATATTTTTTAGTATTAATTTATATATGTATATATATAAATTATAAATAAATCTAAGAAAAAATTATTGGTAATATTCAATAAATAAATAAATTTATAAAAATATAAAATTTTATTTTTACAATGAAAATGTAAAGTTTTTATTAAACTATATAAATAGAAATATAAATGGAGTTAAACCATTAAAATAAAAAGTTAGCAGCTTTTTTTTGAATCTCATATTTCCTTAATTGGAATTTAAATTCAATTATATCATTAACAGTAATAGGCCTCATATTTGGCTTCAATTAAAGAATAAGGGTAAATTTACCTAAAATTAGGTCGAAACTAATTGTGATTTATCGCTTCATATTCTATGTAAGGTAGATTGATATTCAATACTTTTTGATTGCAATTCAAATGTTATAATTAACTACAACCCTAAATTAGTTTGATCAATTTAATATTCCTTGATTTCATTCATGGTATAAACCAATAAGTAAAATAATAATGAAAATAATTGAAGTGAATGATCAGATTATTATGTTTGAATAATTTATAATTAAAATAATAGGTAAAATTAGAGCAATTTCTACATCAAAAATTAAAAAAATAATAGTAATTAGAAAAAATCGTAATGAAAAAGGTAAACGAGATGAAGATTTAGGATCAAATCCGCATTCAAATGGAGAATTTTTTTTCCGGTCTATAAGAGATTTTTTTGATAAAATTGAAGCAATTAATATAGTTAATAAAGAAATTATTAAAATAATTATTGAAATTGAAAATAATAATAAAATTATTTATACTATTATTTAATAGACTAAATGATTGGAAGTCATATATACTTAGTTATATTATATAAATAATATTTTATCCTCCTCATCAATAAATTGAAATATATAAAAATAATCATACAATATCAACAAAATGTCAATATCATGCTGCTGCTTCAAATCCAAAATGATGATTTTTTGAAAAATGATTATTTAAATGACGAATTAAACAAATTAATAAAAATGTTGTTCCAATTAGGACATGAATTCCATGGAATCCAGTAGCTAAAAAAAATGTTGATCCAAATACAGAATCAGCAATTGTAAAAGGAGCTTCAATATATTCATAAGCTTGTAGGACAGAAAACTAAATTTCTAATAAAACAGTAAAGAATAATCCTTGATATACAGTTAATATAGTAATTAAGTTTCCTAATAAAAATAGTGAATTATCGTATTGATGAAATCATTTTACTATTCCTGATACTGTTGTTATAGCTCCAATTGCACCAGTTAATGGTCAAGGTCTATAATCTACTAAATGGAATGGATGATTAGAATGTGTTGACATTTTTAGACAACTTCTCTAGAATATAAAGTTCTTAATACAGCAAATACATAGTCTTGAATAATAGAAAAAGCTGATTCTAAAATAAAAAGTTCAATTTGTACAATTAATAAAATAAAAATTATGAAATAAGATATTGAAGGTCCTGTGTTTCCTAAAAGAGTTATTAATAAATGTCCAGCAATTATGTTAGCTGCTAAACGTACAGCTAAAGTTCCTGGACGAATTAAGTTTCTAATTGTTTCAATACATACTATAAATGGTATTAATATAGCTGGAGTTCCTTGAGGTACTAAATGAGAAAATATATGTTGTGTATTATTTAATCATCCAAAGATTATTAATGATATTCATAAAGGTAATGATAGAGAAAATGTTAATGTTAAATGTCTTGTTCTTGTAAAAATGTAAGGGAATAAACCTATAAAATTATTGAATACAATTAATGAAAATAATGAAATAAATATAAATGTTCTTCCATTGTGTGTTGAGGATCCTAATAAAGTTTTAAATTCTTTGTGAAGAATTATATAAATATTGTTTCAAATAATTTGAAATCGTGATGGTATAAATCAATATATAGATGGAATTATAAATAAACCAATAAAAGTTCTTATTCAATTCAGAAAATAAATTAGTTATCATTTTCAATTGATTGAATTTAATGGTTTAATTTTAAAAGTTAAAGATTTAGGGGTAGAAGGTAAAATTAAGAAATAGTTAATTATATTTATTAATACTAATATAATAGAGAAAAAAAATAAACTTAAACATCCAATTGGACTTATTTGTGGAATTAAAAAATATTATATATTTTAATAATTTCAGTTTGACATACTAATGTTATTTTATTTAACTAATTTTTTTAAGAAAAATAGTTAAATCATTAGAAGTAGGTGCTAATTTACTATATAATGGTTTAAGAGACCAGTAATTGCTTTCAGTCATCTAATGAAGAATTTATATTTGTATAAATTCATTTAATAAAATAATTTACTGGAATACTTTCAATTACGATAGTTATAAAACTATAATTTGCATCACAAATTTCTGAACATTGTCCAAAAAATAAACCTGGGCGATTAATAAAGAAATTAGTTTGATTTAGTCGTCCAGGTGTTCCATCAATTTTTACTCCTAAAGCAGGAACAGTTCAAGAATGAATTACATCTGCTGCTGTTACTAAAATTCGGATTTGACAATTTATTGGTAAAATCACTCGATTATCTACATCTAATAATCGAAATATTCTTTTTGATAATTCATTTGTTGGAATTATGTATGAATCAAATTCTGTATTTAAAAAATCTGAGTATTCATAACTTCAGTATCATTGATGGCCAATTGTTTTTAAGGTGATTGATGGTTCATTAATTTCGTCTAATAAATATAATAGACGTAAGGATGGGAATGCAATGAATAATAAAATAATTGCTGGTAAAATAGTTCAAATTGTTTCAATTATTTGTCTATGTAATAAGTTTCGGTTAATATAGTTATTAAAAAATAATATAATTATTAAATAACCCACTATAATTGTAATTATTACAAGAATTAATAGAGTATGATCATGGAATAAAATTAGTTGTTCTATTAATGGAGATGCGCTATTTTGTAAATTAAAATTAGATCATGTTGACATTTTTTCTAATAAAAATAAAATATTTTATATATAGAGCTTAAATCTATTGCACTAATCTGCCATATTAGAAATTAGTTAATATAGGTAATTCACTATATCTATGTTCAGCTGGAGGAATATTTTGGTATCATTCAATTGAAGAGTTTAATTGAATTGGATAAATTACTTGACGTTGAGAAGTTATTCTTTCTCAAATAATAAAAATAAAATAAAAAATACCAAGTATTGAAATTGAAGAAACAATTGTTGAAATTACATTTCATGTTGTGTAAGCATCAGGATAATCAGAATATCGACGAGGTATTCCTGCATGACCTAGAAAATGTTGGGGAAAAAATGTTAAATTTACTCCAATAAATATAATAATAAATTGTGTATTAAAAATTTGTTATTTAATATTAGTCCAGTAAATAAAGGATATCAATGAATAAATCCTGCTATAATTGCAAATACAGCTCCTATAGATAAAACATAATGAAAATGAGCAACCACATAGTAAGTATCATGAAGAATAATATCAACTGATGAATTTGCTAATACAACTCCAGTTAAACCTCCAACAGTAAATAAAAAAACGAATCCTAATGATCATAAAAGTGTTGGGGAGTAATTTAATTGAGTTCCATGTAATGTGGCTAATCAGCTAAAATTTTAATTCCTGTAGGAACAGCAATAATTATTGTTGCTGAAGTAAAATAAGCTCGTGTGTCTACATCTATACCTACAGTAAATATATGATGAGCTCATACAATAAAACCTAATAAACCGATTGCTAATATAGCATAAAATTATTCCTAAAGACCCAAAAGTTTCCTTTTTCCCACATTCTTGTCTAACTACATGGGAAATTATTCCAAAACCAGGAAAAATTAAAATATAAACTTCTGGATGTCCAAAAAATCAAAATAAATGTTGGTATAAAATAGGATCTCCCCCCCTGCAGGATCAAAAAACGATGTATTTAAATTTCGGTCAGTTAATAGTATTGTAATAGCCCCGGCTAATACTGGAAGAGAAAGAAGAAGTAATAAAGCAGTAATTACAACTGATCAAAAAAATAAAGGTATTCGATCAAATGAAATTCCGGAAGTTCGTATATTAATTACTGTTGTAATAAAATTTACGGCCCCTAAAATAGATGAAATTCCTGCAAGATTAATAGAAAAAATTGCTAAATCAACAGAAGACCCCTCTATGTGCAATAGTAGAAGATAGGGGTGGGTAAACTGTTCACCCAGTACCAGCTCCATTTTCAACTATTCTACTAACTAATAATAATGATAAAGAAGGGGGTAATATCCAAAAACTTATGTTATTTATTCGTGGAAATGCTATATCTGGGGCTCCTAATATTAATGGAACTAATCAATTTCCAAATCCACCAATTATAATGGGTATTACTATAAAGAAAATTATTACAAAAGCATGAGCTGTTACAATTACATTATAAATTTGATCATCACCAATTAATGATCCAGGATGTCCTTATTCAGCACGAATTAAAATTCTTAATGATGTTCCAACTATTCCTGCCCAAGCTCCAAATAAAAAATATAATGTTCCAATATCTTTTTGATTTGTTGAGAATAACCATTGTCGCGATTAAATGGCTGAAAATTAGGCGATAGACTGTAAATCTATTTATAAGAATTTATTCTTTTTAATTATAGTTAAGTAAGTTTTATAGTCAATTTTATGACATTAGATTGCAAATCTAAATGAGTACATTTTTTTTACTAAGACTTAAAAGATTAATCTTATATTTTTAACTTTGAAGGATACTAGTTTTTTTAATTTAAAATCTTAAAAAATTATAAAAAATTAATCTAATTAATATTAACCCAAAAGTTGTGATAAAAGATAATAATAAAAAAAATTTTATAATGAAATTATTTATTTTCATATAAAAAATAAAATTTATTTCAAAGTAATTTAATATAAATGTTGCATAACATAATCGAAGATAAAAAAATAATGTAATTAATGATGTTATCAATAAAATAAAAATTATTAATAATTGATTATTTATAATTAATTGTTGAATTGTTAATCATTTAGAGATAAATCCTATAAATGGTGGTAATCCACCTAATGATAAAAAATTTAAAAATAAAAAAAATTTAATTAATTTATTTTTAAAAAATAATGAAAATAATTGATTAATATGGAAAAATTTAAACAGGTTAAATAAAAAAACTAAATTAAATCTCAAGAAAGTATAGAAACAAAAATATATTATTCATATAGATTCATTAAAATATATTGCTATTAATATTCATCCTAAATGATTAATAGAAGAAAAAGCTATTAATCCTTCTAATACATTAGTAAATCATCAGTGGAAAGGAGCTGTTCCTCTTTTTAATAATAAAGAAGATAAAATTATTAAATTTTCATAATTTAAATAATTATTTAAAGAGAAAATTATATTATATTTTATAATAAATAGAATAATAGCTATTAAAAGGACAGAAGATGCTAAAGCTTGTGTTAAAAAATATTTTAATGACGCTTCTGAAGATATTAGATTAATTTTGTTATCTTTTATTAGAGGGATAAAAGATAATAAATTAATTTCTAATCCTATTCATGATTAAAAAAATTAATATTAATAAAATTTTTTTTTTTTTTTAGATTTATTTTATTAGAGTTATTAAAAATTAAAAAGAAAAGGAATATAACCTTTATAAATGGGGTATGAACCCAGTAGCTTAATTAGCTTATCTTTTTATTTAAATTAATATATTTTAGTGTATGATGCACATAAGTTTTTGATACTTTTAGATATAGTTTAATTCTATAAAATTTAATTACTAAAATTTAAAATTATATTTATAATGAATGTAACAAATTACATTATTAACTCTATCAAAGTTATCCTTTTTTCAGGCAATTCATTTTTATTTTCAACTCTTTCATAGTTTATTTTCCAACTCTTTCATATATTTTTTTTTTCCTAAAAGTACCTGTTTATTAAATAAATACAATTCTTTTCCAATTTTGTACAAGAAAATTGATAAGATAAAATAATATTTTTTTTATATAAAGCTGACCAAAAGCTTCTAATGTTTGAATCTGAATCTAAAATTTTCCGCATGCTATCTCGAATCTTTTGGTCATTTATTATTTTGGACCTGTTAATTATAGCGTTAGCTCTGTGTCTGGATATTCTATACTTAACAAGGTTTTCTACGGATGGGCAATAACGTAGTCCAAATAGGCCGTTTTTTACTCGCGACTGCTGACCTGCAGTTATCATTAAACCACTTATTCTTACTTATATTGCTTTTATTAAAGGAGGAAGGAATGAAATTTTTCATTCCTAGCAGAATGGTTGACGTGATCAGTTGAGATGCTTCATCAGCATTGTTGTTGGAAAAGCAGGTTGACCAATCAAATGAGCTAAAAAATTGATTCAGGAGCTCCCAGTTAGCATTTTTGAAGTGCCAGAGTAGCCTTTTACGACTTGGCTCTACAATGGCTGGGGTTGTTGAAAATTTGGCTAATACCAGAGCGTGGTCGGAAAGACCTAATGGAGCAGATAAATCAATTGAATATTTATCTGGCATAGAAGTTAGAAATAAATCTAATAGGTGAGGTGATTGACCAGTTGTATCGGGATATCTAGTTGGCTTGTCGACGAGTTGGGTTAGAAGATTGGTATCTGAAAATAGTTCTACGGATTTACCTGATCGATCTTTACCATTCGAATATGTCAACCAAGAATCATTATGGACATTAAAATCGCCCAAGACTACCAATTCTGATAATGGTGATGATTTGTAAATTTTATCTATAGTTTCCGATAAGTAATTAAACTCAATATTAGTGTCATCAGATGACAAATTAAGACTACGATAAAGGGAACAAATAAACATCGAATGGTTTGAAATTTTAATTTCAATCCATATCGTATTGAATATGGGGTTGCAGTTTGGAATAATAAATTTAGGTACACTAAAACAGATGTCATCTCGAATAAATAGAATAACCCTACGATGTGGAACCAAACAGTCGACACGAGAATACCCCTGACACTGAAAATCATTTGGGGTACCCATATAAGAGGCCTGCGTTGCGCATAAACTTAGAACCGCAGGTTTATTCGCGTCAAGATGTGCTACGATCGAGTTGAAATTACTTTTAATGCCGCGAATATTTGTGAAATGAATTTCAAAATATGAATTCATTTTACAACGTAAAATAGATTTTTAAAAAATTATAACAACAATAAAAATAGTTCCAGACGTACTCTCTAGCAAGTCTGTCCTGTGAAATATTTGCAAGCATTGTGGTATTTCTGTCAAACAGAACAGTGTTAGACGCCGACATCGAATCATTCCAAATTCAAAAGGATTTATATACATGTTTCAGTAAAACTAAAACATGCAGGACTACCACCCAAATCAAAAGGTAAGTTAAATTTAATATTATAACGACGCGCCTTCTGCTTTTTTTTTCCTTTTGTTTTTCAAACATACACGTGTGAGTTGTGTGGAAGCGGCGTCGGCGTCGACGGCAACTGTCAGGAAAAGTGGGGTAGGTGTTTATTGAATGTTTAATATGTTTTTATTTGTTTTGTGTTGGACGTGGACATGGACGTGACGACGTGTTGGACATGGACGTAACATGCATTTGTCCACATCGATGTTCTCTGCAGTTGCAGTTCGCAGGACTTTTCGTGGTTGACGTGAAAGTGCGTCAGCGACCACGTTTAACGTTCCTCGTCGATACTGGGTGTCGTATGTGAATTGTTGTAACTCCAAGGCCCAACGAGCGATTCGTCCCGACGGACTCTTGATTGAGTTGAGCCATTTCAGCGCCAGATGGTCCGTGATGATAGTGAATCTATATCCTTTAAGGTAGGGTCGCATCTTGCGGACGCCCCAAACTATGGCTAGGCACTCTGTTTCTGTGGGTGAATTGTTGCGTTCCGCTGAGTTCAGGTGGCGACTGGCGTAGGCGATAACCCTCTCTGGGCCGTCGATTTCTTGTGTGAGTACGACCCCAAGCCCATAGTCGCTGCATCTGTCTGCAGGATAAATTTCCTTTCAAAGTCCGGGCAGGCGAGAACCGGTGCTTTTCTCTGGGTCAGTGTGAATTCCTTGTTCACTGACCATGTGTCCCAGGTACTTTATCTCCTTTTGGTAAAATTCACACTTGTCTGCATTGATTTTCAGGTTCGTCTGGCGCAGCCGTCGCAGTACTTCTTTCAGGTGTGTCATGTGGTCCTCCAAGGACTCTTCGGTCACAACGATGTCGTCTAAATTGGCGAAAGCGTGATGTTCCATAGCTGGACAAATGCCCTGGAATGTTGCGGGAGCGGAATGGAGACCGAAAGGCATGACTGGCCATTGGAAAAGCCCACGCCCTGGTACGGTGAACGCTGTATACTTTTTGCTGTTTTCCTACATCGGAATTTGCCTCGAATGCATATTCTACCAGTCTTTTCGTGCCGTTTGCCATCCGTACTGATACCGCCGTTCTCGCTGTTTGTCCTGTATGTCGTATCGCGCATGCGTAGGCTTCGCTGATGAGACTTCTTGTAGCCCCTGTGTCGATTGTAGCGGTGGTCTCTCCTCCTCCCAATGTTATCGTAGCGGCTATGCGCTTGGCTCTTGTTACAGTGGTCCTAGTTATGTCGGGGCGTGGTCTTCTGGGGTTCCATCCTCCCCTGGCTTTGATGGAACCCGATGGAGTTTCCCGTCGGTCGATGACAGCAGTCGATAGTCCTGGCATTCCGTTTGCCACACTCCCAGCAAAACAGCACCCTGGGGTTCCGACATTCGCGAGAAAAGCGCCCTTGCTGGCCGCAGCGTCGACAGGCTGATCGCGGGTAGCTTTGTCCTTCTGACACCGGGATGACTTGTCAGTGTTGCTCGTCCCGTCTCGCCGACATTTCTTATGCCACACTTAAGGCATTCGAAGTCTTCGGCCAATTTTACCAACTCCTCGAGGCATACGAAATCTTTTCGCTTTATGTAAAGCTGGTAGTCCTGGAGACTATTTCGAAAGATGCGTCCCACCTTCTGGTCTTCGGTGTATCGGGTGTGGCGCATTAGATTCTGAATGGTGATGACGTAATCTTTAAATATTTCCCTCGGCTGTTGCTTACGTTGGCAGATTTCATCTTCTAATCCTTCGAAGAATCGAGCTGGTAGGAAGAACATCAAGAAGTCCTGTTTGAAAGCATGCCACTCTGTCCATTGACCGTTGTTGTTTCGGTACCATATCAGCGCTCTGTCCTTAATGAGTTCTGGCATCGTTCGCGAAAATAAGTTCTTGTTTAGCCCATAGACGTCGGAGAGCTCCTCGACGCATTCGATGAAAGCTAGTGGGTCGCGCACGCCGTCGAATTTCACCGACCACTTTCGAACGTGGTCGATGACAGCTGAGTACGAGTGTGCGGATTGGGCTGGAACCGATGTGTGTTGCTCTGCGTTGTTGATGATGCCGGTCATCTTCTCGTAAGCGTCATCTGTATGCGAGACGACTACTTGTGGAGGAGGTGAGCACTTCTCGTGTGTTAGCTTCCAGAGTGCGGAGTCGGCCCTGAACTTCTGATTTCAGTTCGGCTTCATTCACGAAAGAGGAAAAGCGTTTACGAATTTCTTCGACGAAGCCGGTGTCCTCTACCCGAAATTCCTTAGCGTATGCAACCAGATCTTCCTTGCGTCGTGAATATATCCACGCTGTCTTCATACTGATGGTTGCTGTTTTGGGTGTGGCGACTAACGATCATTGAACGCGATAACAAAACCGGATCGTTATCCTAATATTTATTATTTATTATTTATTTTGTTGGTTGTCCAAGTTTCCTCTTCGAAAATTAGAGCTTGAGTGTTATTTTTCTTGCCAAACCATCCTTCTAATATGTCTGCAAGGTGCAGCAGTCAAAAATGACATCAGTAATATTTTACAGTCAGGTTCGATAGTCTGTGAACCGCTTTATGTTCCATCGGTACGTAAAAATATAAGGAGTATTTTAGCTGTATGTTATTTGCCGAGCAATAACAAATTACAATAACAATTGCACTGTATTATTCCTTCTTTGGAATAAGAAAACCTGCTGTTTTGCTGGTTTTCAAATTCCGATCAATCGTTGGAAAGTGCAGTGGGATCGATCACTTCAAAATTTTTACAAAAAGTGTTGTCCATCGGAGATACACATGCGTATAAAATTTGAAGAAAATCGGGTCCTTGTTTTATAAAAAATTTATGGGTGTCCCCCCCCCGACCTCGGAGCACGATCACTTCCAAATTTTTACAAAAAGTGCTGTCCATCGGAGATACACATGCGTATAAAATTTGAAGAAAATCGGGTCCTTGTTTTATAAAAAATTTATGGGTGTCCCCCTCGACCACGGAGCACGATCACTTCCAAATTTTTACAAAAAGTGCTGTCCATCGGAGATACACATGCGTATTAAATTTGAAGAAAACCGGTAAATTTTGTAAAAAAATTTGTATGGGACGCCGACCCCGAGGGGCCCAAATTTTAATAGAAAGTGTTGTCATGGGAGATACATATGTGTGCAAAGTTTCAAAAAAATCTGGCTTTAGGAAGTGGGTTAAAATTGATCACAAGATTTGGTGTGCCTGTTCGCGCCAGCTAGCTACGGGCACGCGAAGTTAATATAGAGAATTTAAAAAAACAACCCATAAGAGTTAACATTTTTCATATAAATTCTCTAATAACCAAAAGTATACTGAATTTCACTAAAATGCTGGAAATGCGAATGCTGAAATATAAAAACACATATAAAGCACTGCAACTCAACAAAAAAACAACACCAACGCAAGCAGCGCTGCCCACAGAGCACAGCGCACAACGCACACAGAATATAGTCATTATAGTATGAAATCATCTGATGCCGGGAAAAAAATTTGTATGGGAGCCGACCCCGCGGCCCGATCACTTTCAAATTTTAATAGAAAGTATTGTTATCAGAAATATATATGTGCGCAAAATTCAATAAAATCGGTCTTTGGAAATTGGGTTAAAAATTGATCACAAGATCTGACCAGCCAGCCACCCAGTCCGCCAGACACGGGCACGCGAAGTTAATATAGAGAATTTAAAAAAAAAACACAACCCATAAAAAGTTAAATTTTTCAAGTAAATTCTCTAATAGGAGATACATATGTGTGCAAGGTTTGAACTGGGTTAATTTTAAAAAAAAAATTAATAATAGAGCCCCCTTCACTTCAAAATTTTGTTAAAAACTGTTCTCTCCGGAGATACACATGTGTCAACAAATTTGTATGTGAAAAAAATTCAAATCAAAAACTCAAAAATGTTTACAAAAAGTTCGGTCTATCGGAGATACACATGTGTATAAAATTTTACCAAAATCGGGTTAATTTTTATTTTAAATTTGTATGAGACCCCACGATCCTACGGATCATAGAACCATTGTGTGGGTCGGCGAATATCAAACTTAACCGACTTCTATCGGGATTGCAACTTGGTGATAAAAAATCATCACAACTCCTGCATCATCATCATCATCTATCATGCATGGACGATGCAAACCTAAGTAAACTCGCAAACGCAGCCGACAAAATAGTTGATGTACAAAACCCTGCTTGTGTTTACAATTTGAACGCATCAACAAACGTTGATAGCAATACACAACAAAACAATTTGGTTTCCCAAATCAATGCATTGTCACAAAGAGTCGAGGAACTATTCAGTCGGATTGACGAAAATAATTCAAGAACATCTCGTGGTCGTTAAAAATCTCCACTTTCAAAAGCGATCGGCCGACATCGCAGTCAATCCCACTCAAAGGAACAAGAAGCTAAATATCCGTTTTGCTGGTACCACAGCAAGCACGGTTCATGTGCAAAGAAATGCATAAACCCTGTAGTTACGGCGACGACAAACTAATGTCTTCTAAATCGGAAAACCATTCTTGCGGCAGGCGACGGTGAGTCGACACAGGCGCGGAGATTTCGGTGATCCCACCAACGAATAGCGAAATAGGCAACTCTTCGTCTTCCAAACTATTCGCAGCAAACTCCACGACAATCGACACATACGGGCACAAAAATGTAACCCTCAACATCGGACTCCGTAGGCCATTAACTTGGAAATTCATTATAGCAAAGGTCGATCGAAGCATTTTCGGCGCCGACTTTCTATCATATTTCGGATTAGTAGTCGACATCAAACACAAGAAACTTATCGACACCATCACCAAGCTGGATACAAAGGGAAAACCAATTTGAATTCAGTCGTATGGCCAACGCGTACTCCGGGTATCGCAGAGCTAATACACGAATACAAAGTCAATTACGCATGAATCGACTCCCCTAAACATGGTGAAGCATAAAGTCACTCTTTGTATTGAAACCACCGGCCAACCGTGCCACGCAAAAGTCCGACGGTTAAACGCTGACAAAATGAAAATTGCAAAGTCGAAAATCGAAACTTGGTTAGCACAAGGGGTCTATCGACCGTCCAAAAGTAATTGGGCGAGTCCACTTCACATTGCGAAAAAGAAAGATGGTAAATGGCGATTATGTGGCGACTATCGTTCATTGAATGCGATAACAAAACCGGATGGTTAAGCTAATATTTATTATTTATTTTGTTGATTGTCCAAGTTTCCTCTTCGAAAATTAGAGCTTGAGTGTTAATTTTCTTTCCAAACCATCCTTCTAATATGGCTGCAAGGTGCAGCAGTCAAAAATGACATCAGTAATATTTTACAGTCAGGTTCGATAGTCTGTGAACCGCTTTATTTTCCATCGTAACGTAAAAATATAAGGAGTATTTTAGCTGTATGTTATTTTCCGAGGAATAAGAAATTACGACAACAATTGCACTGTATTATTCCTTCTTTGGAATAAGAAAACCTGCTGTTTTGCTGGTTTTCAAATTCCGATAAATCGTTGGAAAGTGCAGTGCGATCGATCACTTCCAAATTTTTACAAAAAGTGTTGTCAATCGGAGGTACACATGCGTATAAAATTTGAAGAAAATCGGGTCCTTTTTTTATAAAAAATTTATGGGTGTCCCCCCGACCCCGGGGCACGATCACTTCCAAATTTTTACAAAAAGTGCTGTCCATCGGAGATACACATGCGTATAAAGTTTGAAGAAAATCGGGTAAATTTTGTAAGAAAATTTGTATGGGACCCCGACCCCGAGGGGCCCAAATTTTAATAGAAAGTGTTGTCATGGGAGATACATATGTGTGAAAAGTTTCAAAAAAATCTGGCTTTAGAAAGTGGGTTAAAATTGATCACAAGATTTGGTGTACCTGTCCGCCAGCCAGCTAGCTACGGGCACGCGAAGTTAATATAGAGAATGTAAAAAACAACCTATAAGAATTCAAATTTTTCATATAAATCCTCTAATAACCAATTCCACTATAAATGCCGAAATATAAGAACATATATAAAGAACTGCAACTCAACAACAAAACAACACCAATCGTAACGCAAGCAGCGCTGCCCACAGAGCACAGCGCACAACGCACACAGAATATAGTCATTATAGTATGAAATCATCTGATGCCGGGGAAAACAATTTGTATGGAAGCCACCCGACCCCGCAGCCTGATCACTTTCAAATTTTAATAAAAAGTATTGTTATCGGAAATATACATGTGCGCAAAATTCAATAAAATCGGGCTTTGGGAAGTGGGTTAAAATTTGGTTACAAGATCTGCCAGCCACCCAGCCAGCCAGCCACGGGCTGGAGAATTTAAAAAAAAAACAACCCATAAAAATTTAATTTAAAATTTTCTTGTAAATTCTCTAATAGGAGATACATATGTACATATGTATGCAAGGTTTGAACCGGGTTAATTTGGAAAAAATTAATATTAGAGCCCCTTCACTTCAAAATTTTGTTAAAAACTGTTCTCTCCGGAGATACACATGTGTAAAAAAAAATTTGTATGGGAAAAAATTCAAATCAAAAACTCAAAAATGTTTACAATAAGTTCGGTCTATCGGAGATACACATATGTTTAAAGTTTGAAGAAAATCGGGCTAATTTTTAAAAAAATATATGGGCACCCCTCGAGCCTCTGGGCCCATTCTCCAGTTATGGCCATCGGAGATACACATGTGTATAAAATTTTACTAAAATCGGGTTAATTTTTATTTTAAATTTGTATGAGAACCCACGATCCCAGGGCCCGGCGTCTGTATATTTTTTACAAAAGTGTTGTCCATCGGAGATACAGCCGTGTATAAAATTTGAAGAAGTCGGGTCAGTTTTTAAAAAAAAAATTTTATGGGGTCCACGACCCAAAATTTTTACAAACAGTGTTGTCCATCGGAGATAACAGCGTATATAAAATTTGAAAAAATTTGGGTAAATTTTTTGAAAAAATTTGTTGGGCCCCATCCAAAACTTAAAAAAAGTCTTGTCCATCGGAGATACACACGTATATAATATTTGAAGAAAATCGGGTTAAGTATTTTAAAAAATTTGTTGGGGCCCTATGACCCTGGGGCCCGGGGTCTCCAAAGTTTTACAAAAAGTGTTTTCCATCGGAGATATATATGTGTATAAAATTTGAAGAAATTCGGATAATTTTTTAAAAAATTTTATTTCGGCACCCCTCGGGTTTCAGGGCCCATTCTCCAGTTATGGCCATCGGAGATACATATGTGCATAAAATTTTACCAAAATCGGGTTAATTTTTATTTTAACCTAGCTGATTACCCGGCGTTGCCCGGGTATTTATTCATCCCAATTTTCTATTAGGCAGGGGTAGAGAATGATATATATCTATAATGTAAAATTGCAGTTTTTATTAAAAAAAATTATTTAAAAAAATATATTTTAAATTATAACTATAGTATTCAAATTATAAAATAAAATTAAATAAACATAAATAAACTTAATTTAAAACAAAACTTAGTTGTATACAATGTTTTTAGTTTCACCTTCAAGAATAAATAAAACTGTCCGTGGGAAAATCATGACGATCTCAAATCTATACTCCGCAGTACTTAATAAACTGTCCGACTTATTGCTCGTCATCGAAAACGCAAATTTTATTGGAAATTGCAATCTCTTAAATTTAAAAGGTAGATCCGTCGAAATGAGTGCTATCCGTGGGATAAAAACTGTTTCGCACTGTCCCTTTTCTGTGAAGATAGTCGCTTCAATTATATTTCCCGGCATCTCTTTTACGCACAGTCTTGTGCCGTTGCAAAGTTTTGCCAAATCGAGAATCCGTAGTAAAATAATTAGAGATCAAAACACCGTTCAACTCAGCGACACCGAAAACCATAGAATCGACACTAATATCGGTCACCCCCCGACCCTCCGTTATCGACCCCATCCCCCTACAGTTGTCTTACCATCACTATCACCATTCAACTCAGCGACCACGAAAACCATAGAATCGACACAAATATCGGTTTCCCCCCCCCCCTCAGTTATCGACCCAATCCACCTACAGTTGTCTTACCATCACTATCACCATTCAACTCAGCGACCCCGAAAACCATAGAACCGACACTAATATCGGTCACTCCCCTCTCAGTTATCGACCCCATCCCCCTACAGCTGTCTTACCATCACCATTCAACTCAGCGACCCCGAAAACCATAGAATCGATACTAATATTGGTCACCCCCACCCCTCAGTTATCGACCCCATCCCCCTACAGTTGTCTTACCATCACCATTCAACTCAGCGACCACGAAAACCATAGAATCAACACAAATATCGGTCACCGCCCTCAGTTATCGACCCTATCCCCCTACAGCTGTCTTACCATCACCATTCAACTCAGCGACCCCGAAAACCATAGAATCGACACTAATATCGGTCACCCCCCCCCCTCAGTTATCGACCCCATCCCACTGCAGCTGTCTTACCATCACCATTCAACTCAGCGACCCCGAAAACCATTGAATCGATCCTAATATCGGTCACCCCTCCCCTTCAGTTATCGACCCCATCCCCCTACAGCTGTCTTAGCATCACCATTCAACTCAGCGACCCCGAAAACCATAGCATCGACACTAATATCGGTACCCCGCCCCCAACACAGTTAACGACCCCATTCCCCCTACAGCTGTCTTACCATCACCATTCAACTCAGCGACCCCGAAAACCATAGAATCGACACTAATATCGGTCAGCCCCCCCCCCCCCCTCAGTTATCAACCCCATCCCACTACAGCTGTCTTACCATCCCCATTCAACTCGGCGACTCAGAAAACCATAGAATCGACACTAATATCAGTCAAACCAAGCAAAAACCATACGAAATTTTTCTGCTTTTCGCTGCAACAAATTACGTTTCTCTCTCTTTTCACTACCGCAAGTTCGCGCGTTTCATAAAGTGCATCTGCTTAACTTTTCTACACTGTATTCACATGTCACAAATACATAAATATTTCGCGTTCTTTTACAGCATTAGTATGCATACAGTTGGGCTTTCTATAGAAAATGCTTTTGCATTTACTCGTAATATTGAACAAAACACAAATTAAGAATGCACTCACATAACTAAGTGTACAACACATTTTAATTGTGGAACCTGCAATGAATTTTTTTAATTCTTAACTGTATGTTGAGGCGATCTGGGGTGGAGCGATTATAGGTGGCGTGCACGCCAAGCGATGCTCTGTGCTAGCTCGTCGGGATGTGGGGGGGTTCTTGCCTACCACTCACCAATTTTTCATTACATAAAATTTTGCGTGCACTATGCGGCAAAGAAGCCGAGTGGAAAGAAATAAATACGAGCAAAACCCGAAGAGGATAAAAATAAAGCAACAAAAAAAATGTTACATGCCACGCTGGAGCTGGTAAGAGGGGAAACATGGCGAGTCAAAAGGGAACCCATGACTGTCCTTGCCCACTAGTGAGCGCAGCTTACCTTCGAGAATCAAGCAAGAGGAGAGAGACGCCAGAAAAGTGTTAATAACGACACATTGTTAATTTCTTTTTTTTCAAATACAAATTCTTTTATTATACAAATTCTTTTGTTTTTATTATTTCCGTATATATATCTATATAGGTCTATCAAAGAAAAGGAATACAATCCTGGTGTACTTATATAGGGTGTTTTTTTGGGAGGTTTGTTTTTCCGATAGATGTCGTTTTATTTTATGACAGTTGTTTTGACAGCTCAAAGTGGCATTTCTACTCAGTATTGTTTGGCAAATCATTATGAAAAAAAAAAAAAAAAAAAAAAAAAAATGACATTTGTGAAAAGTAGTCGTGGTAGCCATATGCCAGAAATTGTGTTTAAATGTTAAATGCCAAAAAATTATCTACCAAATAAAAAAAAATTTTGGTCATTTCATAATTTTATATGTGTTTTATTCAAAAAAAAAATCGGCAACCTCTTAAAAAAACACGTTATATTTAACGGGTGTTTTTTTAAGAGGTGGTTTTTGAATAAAACACATATAAAATTATGAAATGACCAAAATTTTTTTTTATTTGGTAGATAATTTTTTGGCATTTAACATTTAAACACAATTTCTGGCATATGGCTACCACGACTATTTTTCACAAATGTCATTTTTTTTTTTTTTTTTTTTTTTTCATAATGATTTGCCAAACAATACTGAGTAGAAATGCCACTTTGAGCTGTCAAAACAACTGTCATAAAATAAAACGACATCTATCGGAAAAACAAACCTCCCAAAAAAACACCCGTTATTTAGGTAAGTTTCGTTTTCGTTTTCTAAAATTTAAATAGTGAAGCAAAAAGTAGCAAAAAGTTTTATGTTTTGATATCAAACAATAAACAGTGTTGCCATAGTAGTACGGCAATGGTTTTTTTGCTGATCAAAATGTTTAAGTGACATATAAACAAATGGTGTTATATTAACCATAAATATAAAAGTAATAAAATTCCTTATTTTTAAGTAAATGTCGGTTTCGTAAACCAAAATTTATAGTGTAGCAAAAAGAAGCAAACAATTTTATGTTTTGATATCAAACAATAAACAGTGTTGCCATAGTAGTACGGCCATGGTATCTTTTCTGATCAAAATGATTAAGTGACACATAAACAAATGGTGTTATATTAACCAAAAATATAATAGTAATAAAAATTCTTATTTTGAAGTAAATTTCGTTTTCGTAACCCAAAATTTATAGTGTAGCAAAAAGTAGCAAAAATTTTTATGTTTTGATATCAAACAATAAACAGTGTTGCCATAGTAGTACGGCATTGGTATCTTTTCCGATCAAAAAGTTTAAGTGACATATAAACAAATGGTGTTATATTAACCATAAATATAATAGTAATGAAATTCTTATTTTTTAAGTAAATTTCGTTTTCGCAAACCAAAATTTACAGTGTAGCAAAAAGTAGCAAACAATTTTTTGTTTTGATATCAAACGGTGACGGCGCGGGCCGCACTATTCATCACTCAACACGCAATATCGATGCGTAACCATGAAAAGAAATAAACAATACGAAACCCGATAAATAACCCCAAAATTTAATTAAGATAATACAAATGATTAGCTCCATTGGTTCTTTCTAAACAGGAAGGTCCAACTGCTGGGTTGACAATAAGCCGGAGCTGGTACTGACGGTGCTTTTCCTTCGTTGGACTATGCGCCGGGAAAAGACGACGGCAAGAGTAGGTGGATGAAGGGTGCGTTCCGTGGTGTTCCTTTATTACATTTGTTAAATTCGATTTAAAATTTTTCTTTACAGGAAATTTTGTTGGGACCACGGCCATTTTGTAATGGCAAGATGGCTGGCACAATTTTTGCGAGAAAACTATGAAATTCGAATGTAGTTTAATAACTTTATTGAATTTTTTCAGGAAAAAATGCGCACTCTTTTCAGTTTTATAGGTAAGTATAAATCTCTTTGCATTTGTTAAATTCGATTTAAATTTTTTTTCTTTACAGGGAATTTTGTTGGGACCACGGCCATTTTGTAATGGCAAGATGGCTGGCACATTTTTTGCGAGAAAACTATGAAATTCGAATGTAGTTTAATAACTTTATTGAATTTTTCAGGAAAAAATGCGCACTCTTTTCAGTTTTATAGGTAAGTATAAATCTCTTTGCATTTGTTAAATTCGATTTAAATTTTTTTTCTTTACAGGAAATTTTTTTGGGACCACTGCCATTTTGTAATGGCAAGATGGCTGGCACAATTTTTGCTTAACAAAAAAACACATGGTAATTTTCTTTATTGAATTGAAATTTTTTTTACAATAAGATTAGCGAGAAAACTATGAAATTTGAATTTAGTTTAATAACTTTATTGAATTTTTTTTTCAGAAAAAAAATGTTATATGACGCGGCCCATTTCAAGTGACGCGAACTCGTTAATAAGGTCGTTGCCCGAAAAATCGTTGATGACCGCTCTCAGCGGCTTGAATATGCGCACTCTTTTCAGTTTTATAGGTAAGTATAAATCTCTTTGCATTTGTTAAATTCGATTTAAATTTTTTTTTCTTTACATGAAATTTTGTTGGGACCACGGCCATTTTGTAATGGCAAGATGGCTGGCACAATTTTTGCTTAACAAAAAAACACCTGATTATTTTCTTTATTGAATTGAAATTTTTTTTACAATTAGATTACCGAGAAAACTATGAAATTTGAATTTAGTTTAATAACTTTATTGAATTATTTTTCAGGAAAAAATGTTATAGGACGCCGCCCATTTCAAGTGACGCGAACTCGTTAATAATGCCGATGCCCGAAAAATCGCTGATGACCGCACTCAGCGGATTAGATTACCGAGAAAAATATGAAATTCGAATTAAGTTTAATAACTTTATTGCATTTTTTTCAGGAAAAATGTTATAGGACGCCGCCCATTTCAAGTGACGCGAACTAAATAATGCCGATGCCCGAAAAATCGTTGACGACCGCTCTCAGCGGCTTTAATATGCGCACTCCCCAAAGTGGCAAAATGCCACTCGCCCGGTGAGAGAAAAACCGAACTCCACTTATCCATCATTGCCTACACCACCTTGTTCTCCTACCTTCTCCCCTCCCGCCATGCCATACCAGTTTTGTCGTTTCCGCCTCTCTCGCACCGACAACCGGTAGCCCCAGAAGTTGCGTTTGATCGCTCTCCTTTTTTTTTGTTTCTCATTTGTTTTGCGCTTTCGAGCATCGCCTGATTTTGCGGCAAAATTCCAATGTGGGAATTTGCTAACACCTCATGCACCTTATTGTGGCCCTCCGCCTGTTCGCTCTTGTATCAGGGCATTACGCTATGAGTGCAAGTGCGCCGAAGGAAAATATATAAATATATAAGCTCTATTTTATTTGGAATCCGAATAAGGAATTCGACAGTGCAATTGTTTTTGTAATTACTTATTCCTCTGCAAATAACATACGGCTATATTAGCGGTCGCTAGGCAAAAAAATCAAAAGTCGACTCTACAAACCATTTAGTTTTGTATAAAATATTTGTTCTATTTCCTCTTGATATCTCTATACTCTCTGCTGCAACACCACAACAAAACAACCCCAATCGTAAAGAATGCAGCGCTGCATACAGCGCATCAGCTCATTAGCGCACACAGTCATTATAGTATAATATGATCTGATGCCGCTAAATGGAAAAATCTGACCAGCCAGCCAGCCAGCCACGGGCACGCGAAGTTAATATAGAGAATTTAAAAAGAAAAGAAAACTGCACTCATCCATCAAAGCTAGTTCCAGATTATACTTCTTCTATGAAGAAAAAGGCGTCAGCTATCAGCAGAATAGGGGGAATAACACAGAATGCTCTAGAATTGCAGGTGGCCGTAACTATCTCTGACTGGTGGAAGTGCGATCAAACCTCCACGTGGTGGCCGCCGGTAATTTTCCTCCAATGCAGGAAAAGCTGAATGATCGGGCTAGTCCCTTCAAAGTAAGGTTGGCGCGATGCCAATAACCTCGCCTGTAAAAAATTATTATTACGGAACCCAAAATCAGCCTCGGATACTCTGATGAACGACGACGACCACGGCAACGAAAACGGCTAAACGATTTAAGAATTTTCTCATGGAACGTACGCTCACTGTATAGAGCTCGAGCTGCACAGCAGCTGGCCGATACTCTGTCTAAATATAAGGCTGCATTCTGGGAGATATGAATGCTAAAATAGGTAGGGAGCCAGTATTCAGGCAGTACATTGGCACCCATAGCTTACACGAGAACACTAATGACAATGGACAACGATTCATAGAGATGGCAGCAAGCAATAATTTAGTCGTTGCGAGTACAAGGTTCGCGCTTAAAAATATCCACAAAGCCACCTGGAGCCCCGATGGAGCCACTCGAAACCAGATAGACTACGTATTGATAGACCACCGCCATAACCCGAACCTGATGACGGTACGAACGTACCGAGGTGCCAACATCGACTCGGACCACTATCTTGTTGGTATGGTGCTCCGAGCGCGGATTGCATCATCACGGAAGACTGCATCCGCGAATCAGATTCGAGTCAACACGGCTGCCCTTCGCAATGAAGAGACCAGAAACAACTACGGTCAAGCGATAGGGCTCGCCCTAAATGCAGGAAGAGTAAGTCCTGAGGCTGAGATGTCGGGCGTAGAAGCGAAATGGACACGCCTTAAAAATACTGTCATTAGTACTGCTGACTCCATCTAAGGCAGTAGTCGTAGAGATTGAAACGACTGGTTCGATGACGAATGTAAGCTAGCGACTGAACGTAAGAATGTTGCGTACCGAGCAATGCAACAATCTCATAGAACGCGGGCACGCGAAGATGAATATAAAGAGCTCATAAGATATGAAAAAACAGTTCATCGGCGAAAGAAAGCAGCCTGGGAGAAGAATCTCTTCCGTGAACTGGAACAGTACAGCGAGCAAGGACCGCACCAAGAGCGGAAGTTCTACCAAAGGGTCCGCGGTATGACGCAATATACACCGCGTTGCACATACTGCAAGGACAAAGAGGGTAATCTAATCGCCGATCTTAAAAGCATCTTAGAGCGATGGGAAGAGCACTTTCATGAGTTGCTAAATGGCCAGCTAACTGAGGAATTGGAGGCTCCACCAATGACCGAAGATCATACTATGCTGCCGCCACCAAGCATAGTCGAAGTTAGCAGAGCGATAAATCGGCTCAAAAATAATAAGGCCCCGGGATCTGATGGGATCCCAGCGGAACTGATAAAAATAGGAGGCCCCACATTACACCAAGCAATTCATGAAATAATAGTGCAAGTATGGGAAGAAGAAGTTATGCCAGAAGACTGGCGAAGAGGCATGCTGTGCCCAATACATAAGAAGGGAGATATCACAAAATGCAGCAATTATCGTGGTATAACGTTGTTGAGTACCGCGTATAAGATTTTCTCCTCTATGCTTAAAAACAGGATAGCCCCATACGCTAAGTCATCATTGGCCCATACCAGTGTGGCTTTATCCCAGGCAAATCAACAACTGATCAGATTTACACCCTAAGGCAGGTGATGAAAAAATGTCTATAGTTTCAAAACCCACTACACCATATTTTTATAGACTTTAAAGCCGCCTATGATAGCATAGCCAGAGTAGAACTTCATAAAGCCATGAGAGAATTCGGCATCCCAAATAAACTGACACGACTATGTAGGTTGACAATAACCAATGCTATAAGCCAAGTTAAAATATCCGGATCACTATCAAGACCATTCAACATCTATAACGGGCTCCGACAAGGGGATGGACTAGCCTACCTCCTCTTCAACCTTGCGTTAGAGAAAGTGATCCGAGACTCTGACGTAACGGCGAGAGGAACAATCCTCTATAAGTCCATTCAGATACTGGCTCACGCAGACGATATTGACATCGTTGGTAGAAACCAAAGAACTGTACAGGAAGCTTTCATCCAGATAGAGCAGGCGGCACGAAATCTGGGGCTGTACATAAATGAGAGCTAAACAAAGTACATGGTGGCCACGTCTGCGAATAGAAGAGCCAACATTGGTTTCTCAGTTCAGATAGTGGAGCGCAAATTTGAAGTAGTGCAATCCTTTAACTATCTCGGGCCAAATATAGCAGCCGATAACTGCATGGAACCAGAAATACGCGCACTGTTGCTTAAAGCCAACAAAGCCTACTATAGTCTGTCAAAACTCTTCAAATCCAGGAACTTAACCATAACATCCAAGCTGCTCATATATAAGACAATGGTCATACCAGTACCAGTACAGTACAGATCCGAGACTTGGGTGCTTAGCAAAAATCATTCTGACCTCTTAGCCGCGTTCGAGAGAAAAGTCTTACGGAGAATTGTTGGCCCCGTATGTGAGGAAGAACGATTCCGGAGACTCTATAATAATGAGATCTACGAGCGTTACCGCGATGTCGACATCGTGAAGAAAATTAAGCTCGGTATGTTCCGGTTGGCAGGACACCTAGCTCGCATGAGCGAAGAGGATCCTGCTCGAAAAGTCCTTTGCGGTACGGTTTATGGAACACGACAGCGAGGCCGGCCAAGCCTACGCTGGAAGGATGGTGTAGACCAGGACGCCCAGAATTTAGTGCTGCCAAACTGGATGACATCGGCTCGAAATCGGGACCAGTGAAGAGACTTTTTGCGGGAGGCCAGGACCAGACCCCGGTTGCATCGAAGTTTAAAATTTGTAAATCGCCAGCGTGGAATGATGTTAAGTCAACCAAGACAAGAACCCCCTTTTAGTTGAAAGCTTTAAAAAAATCAAATCTGGAGTGGATCTTCATATTCAAAAAAGACTGCTTCTCAAACTGTGCTATTGAGTTTTTCTTTAACATTCTATTTAAATCTGAAATTGTGTTTTTCTTTACCTTTCCTTTTATATTTAAAATGGAGTTTTTTATTTTTTGAAATTGAGTTTTTTTATTACGTGAAATTGAGTTTTATTGAATTTGAAGAAATTGAATTTATTGGTTACCTCCTATTTTAAAAAGAAATCACAGTTCATTTAATTTTAATTATATATGAAATTTTATTAGTACAATGTAAACTGCATTTGGTAGCTGAAATAATAAAATTAATTACATTCTACAGAATTCATCGAAATCATTCTAGCAGGATTTCCTTGAAAGAATAATATAGGGTGTCCCAACAAGAGCGCAGGATTTAAATTTGCCGCCATTTTGTTAATACGAGTTATACGGTCGTTTTTTTTACATTTGTCACATATTTGTATATTACGTTTAATCGGAACTATTTTCTTTATGTTGAAATAAAGATGTTTGCTTAATTCAAAAATAAATGTGTTTTTTCTTTAAAATTAAATCCGACGCTTTTGTTGGGACACCCTTTACAAGTTTTCTTGGCAACGATAATTCAAATAATAACTACTAGAGGCAGTATCTATTAAATATAAATTCTTTACTTGCTATTAGCAAGTATATGAATATTCAATTCTTTATTACATGAATATTCAAACTTTCTTAATTAAATATTATAATAAAAATTTAACATTTAATTCATTATATAAATACTTAATTTTTTTGATATAAATATTTCTCTATTGAATTAGATAAATTATAGTACATTTTTTTGTTGTTGTTTTTCCTTTTTTTTAATCTAAAAATATATATATGAAATATACTAATATCATTACAAGGCCAAATTGAAAAAGACTGAGTTCTTGTGGTGATTGCATATATAAATTTATTTAATTTATTTTATTATATATATTATAATTATATAATTTGAATTGGGGGTTGCAATCGATATATTTGAGGTGCATTGTAAACAGTCGAATTTATTGTTTAATATAATCATTTCGTTTTGTAAGTTGAAATGTGTTGACACCTTAATGTGTCAACACATTGCCAACTTCGTTGTCTATTTCGATAAAAGGAATAAAAATACAACTAACTTCACTTACTTCCAATTAATTAGATCAGAAGAAGGCTGTCAATTTGTTTTGTAAAAAAGAATTTTTATTAAATCGTTTTTTGTGTGCTTAATCTCAGCAAGATTTGTTTCTTACAAGTAGCTAAAGTATTTTTAGAAATAAAAGAGCATTCATGTGTTTTATTTGTTATTTCAAATCAAGTTTTTTTATTCAAAAATAATTGGAATTTGTTGGCTAAAAGCAGCCACAAGTCCATGTGACTTTTTCCATATATATATATATATCATATGGTGACATACCAAAACCATACAATTGGTTTTATTGAATTAACACCATATAATTGGTGACCCCGACAAGCAAAACAAGGATAAATTCTGGTCCCATCTTATACCATATATCTGGCGACCCCGTTTTGCGAACAGTTAAACGCAATAATTCATTGGATTGGATTTTTGATTGGAATACACACAAGCTCATTGGAATCTCACCTAATGTACGCCATTGTACAGGCCGAAGACAAATTAATCATTGCTTGCTGAATTATTATCATCATCATCATTATCATCATCATCATTATTATCATCATCAGCATTATCATCGTCATCATCATCAATTTGTTTCCGTATTATCAAATTTGTAAGTACTTTAGATATTTCTTTTGCAATTGCCAGTTCAAGTTATTATAGTTTTATACTTTCAAATTTTAAAAATATTATTTTGATTGAAATCAATATGACTGACGAAAATGCCATAGCTGCTTTACCTCCTTCGGTGGGTCTTGATTTTAATGATGAAGATCCATCGATTACAATTACCGTTTCAAAATTAAACGAATTAATTGAATCAAAAATTCGAAATTACCAACACAATAAAATCGCACCATCGGGTCCTGGTGCTAAAGTTGAAAAATTAACAGCAACCGATTTAAATTATTCGGAGGGTAAAAGTTTTGTTAATCACGTAACTTTTAAACCTCCGCAACCATTGTTTTCACAAAATCCAGCCGTTTGGTTTAGCATTCTTGAGCAACAATTTAATGTTGCTAATATTAAATTAGAAACAACAATGTACTCGCATGCCGTGGGAGCGTTAGATTCGAGATTGCATAATCAAATTGTGGATCTAATTCTTCGTAACAAGGGTGATAATCCTTATTCAGTTTTCAAAGACGAAATAACTCGCGTTTTGGGCGAATCTGAAAAGGCCAAACTAAATAATTTATTACACAAATTGTCATTAGGTGATCGGAAACCTTCCCAATTGCTGAGTGAATTTAGACTAAATTCTGGTAATGTTTTTAATGAAAAGACAATCCAACAGTTGTGGTTGAAGCGTCTTCCCCAGCAAGTTCAGGTGGTTCTTACCCCTTTTGAGAACGATGTTTCACTAGCGGTTCTCGCTGAACGTGCTGATAACGTTATGGAAACCTTATCTCAAACAAATATTTGTACTATTGAAGCTTTTGATTCTGCATCTAATTCTAAATCATCTCTGAGTGGTGTTACTTCAAATTCTTCCTGTTTAGATTCCAATTCCAAGGGACTAGCACTATCTGAGCAGATTTCCGATTTGAAATCACAAATGAATAACCTTATGGCAATCATAAATGCCAATGCAAATTCACGCTTCAGATCAAGATCTAGTAATAGAAACTCGGACAGATCAGCATCAACCGGTAGTCCTATACCAAAACGCGAAGACTGTTGGTATCATTACAAATTCGGCAATAAAGCATTGAAATGCGTTCACGGCTGTAAACATTTTTCGGAATTTTCAACTAAAAAAAATACTGCTGGTTCAAAAAACCAGTAACAGTTCATCAGTATTCAACGATGAGTATTGATGAACAATCTTTAAATCGCCTCGTCATTCACGAATACTTTACTGATATTAATTTCCTAATCGATACTGGTGCCGATGTTTCTGTGATTCCTCTGAAATTAGCCCAAATTAAACCAGTTACTTCTTCTTTCAAATTATTTGCTGCTAATGGAACACCGATTTCTGCTAACGGCACAAAATTTTTGAATTTAAATATTGGACTGCGCCGCAATTTCACCTGGGAGTTTATAATAGCCGATGTATCAATTCCCATTATTGGTTCTGATTTTTTTAAACAATCTGGTTTACTCGTAGATATTCGAAGACAGAGGCTCATTGATCCATCAACCTCTTTGTTTACTATGGGAAATATTTCTTCGCATCAAGAAACCTCTCTTTCATTTATTAATAAAACCGTTTTATCTTTGGAAATTCAAAATTTATTATCAAAATTTCCAGAAATCACGAATCGGAACACTGCTTCAACTAAAGTTAAGCATAATGTATTTCATTACTTGGAAACTGTCGGTACACCTGTTTCTTGTAAACCTCGTCGTTTGGCTCCTGATAAATTTAAGATTGCCAAAACAGAATTCACAACAATGATGGCTCAAGGTATTTGTAGACCTAGTAGCAGTTCTTGGGCAAGCCCATTACATCTTGTTAAGAAGAAAAATGGAGACTGGAGGCCTTGCGGTGATTACCGTGCATTAAACAAGATCACAGTTCCAGATAGATATCCCATTCCTCATCTACAAGATTTTTCACATCAGTTAGAGGGATGCAAAATTTTCTCATCCATTGATCTTATTCAGGCTTACCACCAAATTCCGATAAATCCAGATGATATTCCAAAAACTGCGATTTCTACCCCATTTGGTCTTTTTGAATTTTGCAAGATGACATTTGGACTCAGAAATGCCGCTCAATCTTTTCAGAGATTGATGCATTCAGTGCTATTCGGATTAAGTTTTTGTTATGTGTACTTGGATGACATTTTAGTTGCCTCAAATTCACTTGAGGAACATTTAGAGCATCTTCAGGTTATTTTTAAAAAACTTTCCGAGAACAGTTTGATAATTAATTTAGAAAAATGCGTTTTTGCGGAATCTGAAATAAAATTTTTAGGACACATGGTGTCCGAACATGGTATATTTCCTGATCCGGAACGTGTACGAGCTATCAGTAACTTTGAACGTCCCAGTACAGTCAAGCAACTCAAACGATTTTTGGGCATGGTTAATTTCTATCGGCGTTTTATACCTAATGCCGCAGCAGATCAAATATTACTGAATGATTTTTTAAAAAACTACAAAAAAAAACAGTAAAATTTCTATTACTTGGACACCTGAAGCTATTCAATCTTTTGATTATTGTAAAGACAAACTATGTAATGCCACTCTTCTCGTTCATCCATCGTCTTCGGCTCGACTAGCAATTATGGTCGACGAATCAGATACAGCAATCGGGGCAGTGGTGCAGCAGTTCGTCACAGGAGCTTGGCAACCACTTAGTTTTTTTTCGGTTCGTCTTAATGACGCCCAGAAAAAATACAGTGCGTATGATAGAGAGCTTCTTGCAGCTTACTCTGGAATTAAACATTTTAAGTATTTACTTGAAGGTCGTGAATTTACTTTGTTTACTGATCACAAACCACTCATTTTTGCTTTCAATCAGAAATCCGAGAAAGCATCTCCTAGACAATTTAGGCATTTGGACTTCATTGGTCAATTTACCACTGACATTCAACATATTTCCGGCTTAGATAACGTTGTAGCTGACACTCTATCTCGCATTAATCTAATTCACATTCCTGAAAAAATTGATTATACTGCAATCGCCGACGCTCAAGTGAAGGATATTGAATTTCAACAAATTCTGCTTTCTAATTCTACTTTGAAATTTAAAACCTTTCCGATTTCATTTAATGAATCTAAGGCAATTCATTGCGACATAACAACGGATGTACCAAGGCCATTCATTCCACTTAGTTTTCGAAAAAATGTTTTCGATTGTTTTCATAACCTTTCCCATCCAGGTGTTAAAGGATCCATTAAACTATTAACCAAAAATGTTATTTGGCCATCTATCAACAAAGATGTGAAAAATTTTGCACAACAATGTTTAGCATGTCAAACATCAAAAGTATCTAGGCATACTAAATCACCACTTGGTACTTTTAAATTATCTTCACAACGTTTTTCACACATTCACCTGGACATCATAGGTCCTCTTCCTATTTCGGAAAATCAACGTTATTGTGTTACACTAATTGATCGTTACACACGTTGGCCTGAAGCGATACCTGTTCCGGATATTTCTGCTGCCACTGTTGCATTTGCTGTATATAATTCATGGATTGCACATTTTGGTGTTCCAGAATCAATTGTTACTGATCAAGGAACCCAATTTGAATCGCAACTTTTCTCCGAATTAGCCAACCTCCTCGGTTTTCAAAGATTCAGAACCACAAGCTACAATCCTAAATGTAATGGTATTTTGGAAAGATGGCACCGCTCAATTAAATCTGCTATCATGTGTTATAATCGTCCCGATTGGACTAGAATACTGCCTTTAGTTCTTCTGGGACTAAGAACTTCATTTAGTGAGGAACTGCAAACAACACCAGCCGAACTTACCTTTGGCTGTTCTTTGCGCGTTCCTGGTAAATTTTTGGATTCATCTTCGGGATGTTTTACCCCTCAATCTGAATTCGTCAAGGAGTTGAAGAACCATTTTGATGAGATTAGACCTACGCCTGCATCTAAACATGATTCTCTTTATGTCTTTTTGAGCAAGGATTTAGCTAGTTGCTCTCATGTTTTTTTACGTACCGATGCTGTTCGAAAATCTCTTCAACCACCTTATACTGGACCTCATAAAGTGTTGGATCGTACGGACAAAAACTTTACTATAGAAATTAATGATAAACCAATCAAAATTTCCATAAATAGACTTAAACCTTGTTACGAGGAGGTTTCCAATTTCGAATCTCGTCGCTCAGCAACCACGTTAACGAATTTTTCTGAAAAATCAGCTCCTCCTGCTGAAACAAAATTAGTCAAAATTAAAAAATCGGTTTCTTTTAAGGATCAGCCTGAAATTAAGTACATTCCAAAATCGACATCAACTAAGTCAGGCAGAGTTATTAAAATTCCTCAAAAGTTTGTAAATTCGATTAATGATTTTTTAACATTCGAATCCACTGTTCGAACTATTTTGTAATCTTTGTCTTTATTGATTTCGCAATTTCTCCGAAATTACTGGTAGGGGAGTATATGTGGTGATTGCATATATAAATTTATTTAATTTATTTTATTATATTATAATTATATAATTTGAATTGGCGGTTGCAATCGATATATTTGAGGTGCATTGTAAACAGTCGAATTTATTGTTTAATATAATCATTTCGTTTTGTAAGTTGAAATGTGTTGACACCTTTATGTGTCAACACATTGCCAACTTCGTTGTCTATTTCGATAAAAGGAATAAAAATACAACTAACTTCACTTACTTCCAATTAATTAGATCAGAAGAAGGCTGTCAATTTGTTTTGTAAAAAAGAATTTTTATTAAATCGTTTTTTGTGTGCTTAATCTCAGCAAGATTTGTTTCTTACAAGTAGCTAAAGTATTTTTAGAAATAAAAGAGCATTCATGTGTTTTATTTGTTATTTCAAATCAAGTTTTTTTATTCAAAAATAATTGGAATTTGTTGGCTAAAAGCAGCCACAAGTCCATGTGACTTTTTCCATATATATATATTTCATATGGTGACATACCAAAACCATACAATTGGTTTTATTGAATTAACACCATATTCTTATTGCCGTTGCCCTTTTTGGGTGGGAGGTATATTTCCTTTAGATAATTTCACTCAACCATGAGTGAATATAAGATTGGGCTAATGGTGTGTGGTTGGGATCAATGATGCCGTGAAAGTACTTCAATGCTCTTTTGGATCATGACTTGACGGACTGCGGACTGAACGAGTCGACCATTTCCTTGATGAATTTTTGAGGCCTCGGTGCTGATGCAACCATGTCATTCCTTCTAACATTAGATTAGCTATTAGTGAAAAAGTTTCTGAAAAAAAAAACATTTTCTTTCATAAAAAGGAAATTTTTTTGTATCCCTTTTCCCCTCCTTTGAGCCTGTTTCCACTTTATATTTTTTTATGTACACGACACGACACGACAATTTTTTTTTGTTCATGAGGAGGTGTCGCTGGCAAGTGACAAGAGCCACCCGTCTGTCGAGCTTAGCCGAGCAACCGCGAGCGTGTCGCGACGTCCTTGACAGTGGAAGAACCCCTAGTCGGACCTCGCTCCATAACACATTTAGGAAGGGTTACATCGATTCTACAAGCACGCATTTTGGACAGAAAGGCTTGGTGCCAAACTCTGTCAAATGCATTTGAAATATCAAGTGCTACAACTTTGCTTTCACCAAACTTGTGAAAAGACTGGTTCCACTTTTCTGTGAGATATGCCATCGGATCACCAGTAGAACGTTTTCCACGGAAACCATATTGGCGGTCATTGAGTAGTTCTCGTGATTCAAGATATTTCATAAGCTGACTGTTAATCAGCGTTTCCATGACCTTAGAAAGGAAGGACGTTAATGCTATTGGTCGGTACGAAGAGAGACATGATGGTTCGCCTTTTTTTTGGTATAGCCTGGACAAATGCTGTTTTCCATTTACTCGGGAAGAGTCCAGAAGAATAGGATAGGTAGAAAAGCTTACGCAATGGTAATGCCAGCGATGAAGAGCACCTCTTCAGAAGTAATAAATTAGGGGAAAACCATCTTTTTTTTGATGAGGAAGTTGGAAATCTTCTAAAAGACTTCCCATATGCACCTTAAGCATTAATATGGGCTTCTGTCAGATTTTTACTGACTAAAACCAACCTTGCTGGCCTGTTTAATCCCTGCGGTACCACTAATTAGGGCATTCCTTCACAGGGCAGGTTTATTTCCTCCTTAGACTAAAAAATCCCTCCCTTTCTTGCAGCCTGTTCATCTCCATCTCCACGAGTGTTTTAACAACAACCACTATACCTATGTCATCCGCGTATCCGACGATTTCTAGCCCAGCAGGTTTTATGGTATGTACCGTGTTTGGTGGCCAGCCGGTTTTGCAAAGCTTGGCTCAGCTGCTGTTTTGCCTCTTCCTGCATTAAGGCACTCTCCTTTGTTGCTTGTTTGTGCAAGTTCTCAATGTCGCTTCTAAGGTCCCTCATCGGCTGGTTGATAGAGCGTCTACCGTCAAGCATTTCATTGAGCTTTTTAAGTTTATGGCCCATTTTAGCCAAAGCGTCCCATCTTACCAGATGTAGCGCGAGTCACTACACTCGCGATGAGACCAGATGGTATTCCTAGATGGGAATACCAGCGGATTTGTGTTAAAGTCAACCTTCATCGCGGGACGAGACGTAACATTGGACGACGAGGTCCGTCTTTGGGAGCTAGAAGCGAAACACAGACGCGGCACATCACCGTCACCACCAGTATTCCTGACACCAGAGGATTCGCAGAAGGAAGCGAAGACTGCAATGGCTCGCGCAGCGTCCCCAGTATCACAAGACTCAGCGCCCGTCCACCATCTCAGAGAAATAAAAACCACGAAAACCAATGCAGCTACTTGGACACCGCACGGGGCAACATCGGCACATGACACGAACGGAATAAATATAGCAAACAACACAAGGTCCTGGGAACTGCAGGTCGCAATGCCATCCCATAAGCGAAGGGACATCTGCGACATCATATCCAATGGTCATCGATGTGGTGGGGAAATGGTCCGTGCGGTATGATGGCGGGAAAGTCCCGATATCCTTCGTGGAGCGTTTGGAGGAATTGGCCGACGCCTATTCCATAAAATTGCTCAAACAAGTAATAGGCAATCTTCCTTCGCCTAGAATTACACCAGCAAGACCTTTCATTAACTCAGGAGTCGATTATTGTGGTCCATTTTGGATCCATTATAAAATTCGCGGGAAAAGGCCTCATAAGGCATACGTAGCACTATTCTGCTGTTTCACCACCAAGGCTGTACACTTGGAACTTGTCAGCGACCTAGCCACTGAAGCGTTTCTTGGAGCATTGAGGAGATTTATTGGCCACAGGGGACACTGTCAAACCCTATACTGCGACAACGCAACAAACTTCGTGGGAGCAAACAATCAGCTGGCAGATTTAAAAACAACACTTTATTCGGAAACCGCACGGAAAACAATCATCAAGGAATGCAGTGACAGGGCGATTCAATTCAGCTTCATTCCACTGAGGGCACCTCATTTCGGTTGTCTTTGGGAGGCAGCCGTAAAATCGGCAAAACACCTGCTTATAAGAATCGTATCGACAGCCTCGCTGACTTACGAAGAACTTGAGACAGTGCTAGTTGGAATAGAGGCCATCTTAAATTCAAGACCTCTCACACCGATGTCCAGTGACCCGAACGACATCACCGCTCTAACTCCGGGACACTTTCTGATTGGAGAGCCACTGACGGCCCAAATTGATGCCAACGCAGCATCTACAAAACAAACTCTATTGACCAGATGGAACCTAGTCTCTCATCTCAAATATGAGTTCTGGAAGCGATGGTCACAGAAATATCTAAGTGAACTGCAATATCGTCATAAGTGGAAGGAGTGTTCCAAGAACATCAAAGTGGGAGAAATGGTCATCATTAAAGAAGACAATGTTCCACCCTTGCAATGGCCACTTGGACGAATTGTCAAAACTTATGAGGGCGAAGATGGATCTGTACGCGTTGTGGACGTCAAAAGTGCAACTGGAGTTTGGAAACGTCCAATCCACAGATTGGCACCGCTACCAGTTGAAGACAGCGACGAACATCCTGAGTTCCACTTAAAGCAGCAGAGCTCAGAGGATTCTGCAACAACGGGACCAACAACAATACCCACAAAACGACGAAAGACATCGAGTGGCATCAACCTCACATCCTTGCTAGCCATCATGTTAATATTACCAATTGTGTGTGCAGACAAGATCCAGATTTCGAAATTCAATTCAAGCCTTGGAATTCACTTCGAAGGAGTAGGGTCCGTAAATAGAGCAACAAGTGAATGGGACTTTATTATCTATTACCAACTGGACCCAATAAGATCAGAATTTAGTGCCCTCTCAAATGGAACAAAACGATTGGAGCAGTTATGTCAAAAATTACGGGAACAAGAACTATGCCACGATACACTCAACCAGTTTCACCACATCATAGACGAGCTACAATCCGAAGAAATCTTGATATCAGCCAGACGAACCAAGAGGGGAGCGGTGAATCTGATAGGAAACATTGCCAATTCGCTGTTTGGAGTTTTGGATTCAGAGTATGCAGAACAGATGTCGACTACGATAGACCAAGTAAAGGATAACGAAAATCATTTGCTTGGCCTACTGCGCAACCAAACATCCATAATTGACTCAACCATAAATTTACTAAGGAAAAACGAGACAGCAACAAGTAAAAAATTCGATGCAATTGATAAACACTTGAATGAAATCACATCAAGAGTTCGGGAAAATTGCGAGGATGAGTTACAGTTGAAGATATTCCAGGCGTTCCTATCAGTTGCCTCTCAACTAATCCTCATGATAGTGAACTTACAAAGGATGCAGACAGCACTATTAGATGTACTCTCTGAAACTCATAAAGGTAGAATTAGCTCTCTATTGCTATCAACAACACAACTTAAGGAAGAGTTGCAAACCATCAACGCAGAAGCCTGCTCATGTGAACGACTTCTCAACAACATGTATGTTCGAACGGACTGAGAGTAAGTCGACATGAATTCAAATGGATCATAAAAACCAATGGATATACGCCACGTTAGCTCCAACTCGGCTTTCAGCAGTTTGCGATAGAGAATCTTCACAGTTTGTCTTAGAGGGTTCGGGAATGTTAACACTTCAACCCGAATGTATTCTTAGACACAATTTCATCACCATCCATGGGCATCAAACGTTCTCTAGTACCATAAGAACATCATACACAAGTTTTACAAAGCTGTCAGAAGTCGCAGTAATTACGCAACTCAAGCCACTACTCACGGATTTCAACGCCAGTAGCTACGAAAATCAACTCAAAAAACTTACGGACCTTCATGATATGATTGCCCAGCAGCAGGTTTGAGCTGCCTCATAAGCTTCAAGCACACACTTATCACCAGTGACCATTGGATACCTGGCGCTAATATTTTCCATCTCGCTAATCATCTACGTCACCTGGAAACACATAACACTCAAACCTACACCGAAACCTCAGCCGAAGCCTCGACACCAAGTGGAAGAATCAGACTTCACAGTTACGATTAATAAATAGTTAAATTATTATTTAACGGGGGGAGAATGTTTAGTGACGTCAAGAAATATGCAAGTATGCTGACACACAGCGGTTCGTTCATTCAAGCCAACGAACTTGTTGCTGATCTAGCAGTTGACCTGGAATCAGTTCGTTGGTTTGGGGTAACGAACTGTATTGACGATTAAGCATATCCGCACATTTTAATTTCTATTTGGGGTAATGAACTATATTGAAGATTCAGCACTTTGCACATTTTAATTTCTACTTAGGGCAACGGACTACATTCACGACGCAGCATATTTACTACTTTGTTAATTCTCTTTATTATTGTTTACGTTTAGTTTATTATTCATTAATTGTAAGTTGCCTACGTAATGTATTTTTGTATTGTGTATAATAAGCTACCAATTCAATAAAATTGTGATTGTTAATGACACCACGAAAGAAGACGTTTCTTTTCATTCTAATAATTATCCACGTCGAGTGTAACAAGTTCAAGTGCTTGTTATACATCAAATCTTTATCAATTTTATGTGCTTGATAATAACTTAACATCCTTATAGAACAATTGCAGGCAAACGAGTCTGTAACATTTTGGTGACCCCGACGTGATCAGGCAAACGAGTCTGTAACATTTTGGTGACCCCGACGTGATCGTCACATTCAGTCACATTTTGGCGACTTCGATTTTCTTAAAGCGTAGACCAGGGCTATACACTGGTGCTAATTTAAATTCGTACTATTTGAAAATACTTTGGCGAGTACCGGAGCCATATACTGGTACCATCATAATTACGCGAAAATTTTGATCCCGACATCGGCCAAAACTATCATCTGTAAAACTTCACTATCGGAAGATTAAACATATACATTGATCATGGCTTCATTTGAAGAACTCGTCGTGGAACAATTGGCAATTGGCCAAGAAATCCAGAGAGTCATAGCCAATTTTAAAAAGGACTCCCCAGATAGAAAAACAAAAAGGTTGTATTTTGAGGAGCGATTGCACCGGCTGCAAGACAATTGGGGGAAATTCGCAAAAACAGACAGAAAAATAAAGCTGCTGTCGAATGTTCTGATCACGATTATTTCACGAAGGAATACTATTCGGAAATATCAAAACTTTGTGAAATTTACAAGAAACGGTTCGAAGAGGCAATGGCGAACATTGAAGATGCGAGTATTGAAAGTGCTACTGGCGGTGAGAGAGGAATGGACCCCGCGCAACCAGCGCTATCAAAAATAGATCCAATAACGACATCGGCGGATGAGCCATCAAGAATTAGTAATACGATCAGAAGACAAAGGGCCGTATTAGATTCGTTGCGGATAATGATCCAGGGATTATCTCTGAGCGAAGATCAACCCCCACAGTATCATGAGATAAAATTTAAAACGATTGATCAACTGTGGGAGTAGGTTGAGTCCCTTAATTATTCCATTTGGGAATTAGAGGAAGACCCAACGAAGTTCGGCTACAAACTCACAGAATATGTCGAAATGGAAAGTTTGGTTCCAGAGAAATTGGTGACAATGGCAACCAAAATGAAATCACATGCTAGAGGAGGAGTTTCGGAAGAGAATATTACAGCTAAGCCGAACTCACTGAACCTACCAAAGGTCATCATTCCGAAGTTCGATGGTGACTACTTAAAGTGGAGACAATTTTTCGATCTATTCTCTCAAATGATCGACAAGCAACAAATACCCAACGTTCAAAAAATGTGGTATCTAAAATCTCATCTCAGCGGCGAAGCAGAAAATTTGATCCGGCACCTATCATTATCAGAAGAGAACTACACAACCGCTTGGTCCACCCTGCAGGATCGATACAACAACGTTCGAATTCTGACATCAACACTTATACAAAAAATACTTGGACAACCCAACCATCAGCGGCTGCTATCATGGCTCTACACGATACCATTCATGAGTGCCTGTTAGCATTATGTAATCTAGGCATTAATACCTCAACGTGGGACCCTATTTTACTACAATTGCTAGTTAACAAACTAGACCAGAGTTCCAGAGGCCTCTATGAACAATCGCTTAAAAGACCTAAAGAACTCCAGATAGTGAAGGAATTTTTGACTTTTCTGGAAAACCAATTTCAATCGCTAGAGGCTATCGGACACAAGAAAAAAGAAGGATATCCACGAACTTGAGCTACAGGAGCATCGGAGCAACGGCTCAAAAATATCTGTAAATCTTGTGGAAAGGGAACTCATCCCTTGTATGCCTGCAATCAATTTTTGCAACTAAAACCTGCTGCTCGGATACAATTGGTACAAAAGGGCAAGTTATATCTGAATTGCTTAAGAGCTGCTCATGTTGCTAAGAATTGCGTCTCGCGGAGCTGTATGAAGTGCGACAAAAAACACAACACACTTCTTCATCTCGAAAGCAATAAAGATTCATGTACCGATAGCAATCTCATGAACCAAGAGCCGAAGACGAATTCATCGGTAACGTTAGCAGCATCCAAGGAGCGAGAAAGACAACAATACGTACTGCTCAGTACAGCCATGATACGCATAGTGGCTAACAATGGGCAGGTGATAGAATGTAGAGGTATATTGGATTCTGGCTCTCAAGTAAATTTGATTACCGAACGATTGGTGAAGAGATTAGGACTTCACACAAGGACAGCATCAATCAGTATTCAAGGCATTGGCAACGAAAAAAGAGAATCCCATCACCGCATTAATGCTTGCATTCAGTCAAGAATAAATGGCTTTAGTGCTCGATTGGAAGCATTTGTTTTGCCGAACATCATAACACCACAGCCTTCTCAATTTTTAAATATTTCATCATGGGGAATACCAAACAACATTCCACTCGCCGACCCAGCATTCCATCGTCCAGACAAGATTGACATCCTACTTGGTGCCGAATTCTATCATCAGTTGCTTTCCATTGGGCAGATACGCCTTCAAGATGACCTACCTACTCTCCAGAATACCGTCTTTGGTTGGGTATTGGCTGGAAGGGTAGGCGAAGCACAACTCATAACAGCAGCATGTGGAATTTCCACTTACAACGACAAGGATCTACACCAAATGGTCGAACGTTTATGGAGTCTTGACGAGGTACAACCAGTACGAACTCATTTATCCAGAAATGAAGAGTTGTGTGAAGCACACTTTGCGCAAAACACCCGAAGGGGTAGTGACGGGCGCTTTATTGTGAGATTGCCATTCTGTGAAGACACAATTAGACTTGGCGAATCTCAAGAAGTTGCATTGAACAGGTTCCTAGCCTTAGAGAGGAGACTATCCCGAAACCCGGAGTTGAAGACTCAATACATACAATTCATGGACGAATATGAATCATTGGGTCACATGACAAAAATCAATATCGGTGACATTATATCGCCACATTACATCATTCATTACATTACACCATTAGGTGTTGAAGGCCGACAGCAGCTCTACAAAGCTTCGAGTCGTATTTGATGCATCATCAAAGACAACATCAGGACTTTCCCTAAACGATGTCATGTACACGGGCCCAACAGTGCAGGGTGAACTATTTTCACTTTTACTCGATTTCGATTGCCCAGGTTTGTCTTTTGCACTGACATACAAAAAATGTACCGGCAAATACTTATGCATCAAGATAATAAAAGGTACCAAACCATTATCTGGATAAAGAGTGAAAACGAGCCTTTACAGTACTATGAACTCAACACCGTAACATATGGTACAAGAGCGGCACCTTATCTAGCAACAAAGTGCCTACAACAACTAGCTAAAGAAACATCCGATACATTTTTATTGGGATCTCAAGTTCTCCTCAACGATTTTTATGTAGATGACTGTCTAACTGGGACTGACAGCCTATCAAACGCTATCGAAACGAAGAATCAACTCACGCACATATTAGAGGGTGCAGGATTCAAATTACGGAAGTGGTGTGCCAATCATCCACAACTGCTCGAAGGAATTGCAAGGGAGGATCAAGAAATCAACCTTGACCTGTAATACGAAGACAACGCCTCAATCAAGGCGCTTGGCCTCACATGGCATCCGAAGACAGACAATTTTCGTGTGAAAACTCAATTGAACTCTACCAGCCGGGTCACAAAACGAATTGTCACCTCGGATCTTGCGAAACTATTCGATCCCTTGGGCGTGATGGGTCCAGTAGTTGTTACTGCAAAAATATTTGTTCAAGAGCTATGGAGATTAAAATTAGAATGGGACGAAGCATTACCCGCCGAACTACATACAAAATGGATATCATTTCGAAACAACCTAAAGGAGTTAAATGATTTTCAATTTCCACGACATATGTTCGGCAGTAACGTATCAACAGTCATACAAATCCACGCGTTTGCCGATGCTTCCGAAAAGGCATATGGAGCAGTGATATACCTACGAGCAAAATTAAAAGATGGAAGAACGATAGTAAGATTGTTATGTTCAAAATCGCGAGTCGCCCCATTAAAGAAACAAACCTTACCACGACTAGAACTATGCGCTGCAGTTCTAGCGGCCCAACTCACTGCAAGAATCAAGGATGATCTGAAAATTAAAACCGTACCGACATTTTTTTTTTTCAGAGATTGTCCTGGCCTGGATTAATTCTCCTTCATCGTCATTCCAAACATTCGTGGCCAACAGAATCGCTACTATTCAGGAAAATTCACTTCCCGACCAATGGAGTCATGTGGCATCCAAGCACAATCCTGCCGACGTACTATCAAGAGGATTACAACCAGATAAATTACCACTATGCACGCTGTGGTTTTACGGACCCATGTTTCTACATGTAAAGGAGGACTTATGGCCAGGAAAATACGTTAAGGGGCTGGCCATCCTTGAAGACACAGAGAGAAAACGAAATTTGCCAATTGTAGCCACAGCTGAGGATCAAGAATTAATATACAAAATCAACCACCGGAATTCATTTGCAGTACTTCAGAAAATTGTTGGATACATACTACGCTTCATCAAACACGCGAATTCTCCGAAACTTCAACGACAAGACGAGATTACCTTGACTCCCCAAGAACTAAATGATTCATTAGTTGTCATAACCCGAGCAATACAAGCATGCGACTTTAAGCAAGAAAGTCATGATCTAAAAACTTATAAAGAACTAAAACGAACAAGTCACCTTTCAAGTCTTGCCCCATTTTTAGACGATAAGGAAGTTATCAGAGTAGGAGGACGATTGGTGTCATCAGCACTATCATATGACGCAAAACATCCAATGCTTCTACCGTACAACGATCCATTGGCAAAACTTTTATTGAAAGTGATTCATGAAAGGAATATGCTCTGCGGCAACGATGGTGGCCTATCAAGGGAAAAATAATGGCCCGCTCAATAGTACAACATTGTATAAAGTGCAGTAGAGCTAAACCCCAATTGCTCAAACAAGTAATGGGCAATCTTCCTCGCCTAGAATTACACCAGCAAGACCTTTCATTAACTCAGGAGTCGATTATTGTGGTCCATTTTGGATCCATTATAAAATTCGCGGGAAAAGGCCTCATAAGGCATACGTAGCACTATTCTGCTGTTTCATCACCAAGGCTGTACACTTCACTTGGAACTTGTCAGCGACCTAACCACTGAAGCGTTTCTTGGAGCATTGAGGAGATTTATTGGTCGCAGGGGACACTGTCAAACCCTATACTGCGACAACGCAACAAACTTCGTGGGAGCAAACAATCAGCTGGCAGATTTAAAAACAACACCTTATTCGGAAACCGCACGGAAAACAATCATCAAGGAATGCAGTGACAGGGCGATTTAATTCAGCTTCATTCCACTGAGGGCACCTCATTTCGGTTGTCTTTGGGAGGCAGCCGTAAAATCGGCAAAACACCTGCTTATAAGAATCGTATCGACAGCCTCGCTGACTTACGAAGAACTTGAGACAGTGCTAGTTGGAATAGAGGCCATCTTAAATTCAAGACCTCTCACACCGATGTCCAGTGACCCGAACGACATCACCGCTCTAACTCCGGGACACTTTCTGATTGGAGAGCCACTGACGGCCCAAATTGATGCCAACGCAGCATCTACAAAACAAACTCTATTGACCAGATGGAACCTAGTCTCTCATCTCAAATATGAGTTCTGGAAGCGATGGTCACAGGAATATCTGAGTGAACTGCAATATCGTCATAAGTGGAAGGAGTGTTCCAAGAACATCAAAGTGGGAGAAATGGTCATCATTAAAGAAGACAATGTTCCACCCTTGCAATGGCCACTTGGACGAATTGTCAAAACTTATGAGGGCGAAGATGGATCTGTACGCGTTGTGGACGTCAAAAGTGCAACTGGAGTTTGGAAACGTCCAATCCACAGATTGGCACCGCTACCAGTTGAAGACAGCGGCGAACATCCTGAGTTCCACTTAAAGCAGCAGAGCTCAGAGGATTCTGCAACAACGGGACCAACAACAATACCCACAAAACGACGAAAGACATCGAGTGGCATCAACCTCACATCCTTGCTAGCCATCATGTTAATATTACCAATTGTAGGTGCAGACAAGATCCAGATTTCGAAATTCAATTCAAGCCTTGGAATTCACTTCGTAGGAGTAGGGTCCGTAAATAGAGCAAGAAGTGAATGGGACTTTATTATCTATTACCAACTGGACCCAATAAGATCAGAATTTAGTGCCCTCTCAAATGGAACAAAACGATTGGAGCAGTTATTTCAAAAATTACGGGAACAAGAACTATGCCACGATATACTCAACCAGTTTCACCACATCATAGACGAGCTACAATCCGAAGAAATCTTGATAACAGCCAGACGAACCAAGAGGGGAGCGGTGAATCTGAGAGGAAACATTGCCAATTCGCTGTTTGGAGTTTTGGATTCAGAGTATGCAGAACAGATGTCGACTACGATAGACCAAGTAAAGGATAACGAAAATCATTTGCTTGGCCTACTGCGCAACCAAACATCCATAATTGACTCAACCATAAATTTACTAAGGAAAGGCGAGACAGCAACAAGTAAAAAATTCGATGAAATTGATAAACACTTGAATGAAATCACATCAAGAGTTCGGGAAAATTGCGAGGATGAGTTACAGTTGAAGATATTCCAGACGTTCCTATCAGTTTCCTCTCAACTAATCCTCATGATAGTGAACTTACAAAGGATGCAGACAGAACTATTAGATGTACTCTCTGAAACTCATCAAGGTAGAATTAGCTCTCTATTGCTATCAACAACACAACTTAAGGAAGAGTTGCAAACCATCAAGGCACACTTACCAGCCTATTTAGAAATTCCTACTGATGAAGGTAATTTGCTGCAGTTTTACAAACTAATGACGGTTAAGGGTGGAATCGCCAAAAATATGTCGTTTTTAGAATTACACTCCCACTGGCAGATCAGGAGCAGTTCGATCTATTCAGAATAATTGCCATTCCAAGTCTCATCAACAACACCATGGTTGCTATTCGAACTTGTGCACCAGTATTGGCCATAAGCTCCCATCGCGACGAATACTTTCCAATAGATTCAACAACTCTAAGATCCTGCGTTAGCCTGAAGGACGAGCAATATCTGTGTTTCAATATTCAATCAAAATACAGGAATGACGCAGAAGCCTGCTCATGTGAACTACGACTTCTCAACAACGAAACTCAATCAACATGTATGTTCGAACGGACTGAGAGTAAGTCGACATGGATTCAAATGGATCATAAAAACCAATGGATATACGCCACGTTAGCTCCAACTCGGCTTTCAGCAGTTTGCGATAGAGAATCTTCACAGTTTGTCTTAGAGGGTTCGGGAATGTTAACACTTCAACCCGAATGTATTCTTAGACACAATTTCATCACCATCCATGGGCATCAAACGTTCTCCAGCACCATAAGAACATCATACACAAGTTTTACAAAGCTGTCAGAAGTCGCAGTAATTACGCAACTCAAGCCACTACTCACGGATTTCAACGCCAGTAGCTACGAAAATCAACTCAAAAAACTTACGGACCTTCATGATATGATTGCCCAGCAGAAGGTGTTTGAGCTGCCTCATAAGCTTCAAGCACACACTTATCACCATCTGACCATTGGATACCTGGAGCTAATATTTTCCATCTCGCTAATCATCTACGTCACCTGAACACATAGCACTCAAACCTACACCGAAACCTCAGCCGAAGCCTCGACACCAAGTGGAAGAATCACACTTCACAGTTACGATTAATAAATAGTTAAATTATTATTTAACGGGGGGAGAATGTTTAGTGACGTCAAGAAATATGCAAGTATGCTGACACACAGCGGTTCGTTCATTCAAGCCAACGAACTTGTTGCTGATCTAGCAGTTGACCTGGAATCAGTTCGTTGGTTTGGGGTAACGAACTGTATTGACGATTCAGCATATCCGCACATTTTAATTTCTATTTGGGGTAATGAACTATATTGAAGATTCAGCACTTTGCACATTTTAATTTCTACTTAGGGCAACGGACTACATTCACGACGCAGCATATTTATTACTTTGTTAATTCTCTTTATTATTGTTCACGTTTAGTTTATTATTCATTAATTGTAAGTTGCCTACGTAATGTATTTTTTGTATTGTATATAATAAGCTACCAATTCAATAAAATTGTGATTGTTAATGACACCAGGATAGAAGACGTTTCTTTTCATTCTAATAATTATCCACTTCGAGTGTAACAAGTTCAAGTGCTTGTTATACATCAAATCTTTATCAAGTTTATGTGCTTGATAATAACTTAACATCCTTATAGAACAATTGCAGGCAAACGAGTCTGTAACAAATATAAACTATACGTGCGAAGAAGAGACTTTCAATACCTGCAGGAGCTAATTGGGTTAGCAGAAGACCTGGAGAACATCTTTGCCAGCCCAGAACCGATTCGACAAACACCCAGGCCCCAGGCCCGACCGATAGAGAGGAACCTTCTGGTCACAGAGAGTCAGGAGGAGCACATCAAAGTTCGAACGTCTTGCAGACGCTGTGGCCAGGACGGACACACCTGGCGAAATTGTCGAAGACCACAATTGTTTTTCTGTAGGGATTACGGCCAACGAGGAATCAGAACAATAGACTGCTGCCGTCAACATACTTCACACGTTGAACAGCGTCATTCGCTCCAGTTCAACCAGAAGACAGCTCTGATCCAGGACCGACAGCGAATTCTGGCCCGTATCATGATCATGATTGATACCGGCCCATCCCACAGTTTTGTGAGCAAACATTTGTTTGAAAGGCTTTGCAATTTAGGCAACCCCATCCCACTGCATATTCCAATTAAAATGGCCAACGGGAGTCAGACAACAGTCCGCGAAGGCTTGAACGTCAACGTTCGTTTTGGGCAGTCATCATGTTCACTGCGCCTGCTAGTTTTACCGACTGCCGTTGATGACCTTACACTGGGAATGGATTCCCTTGCAACGTCCAAAGCAACTTTAAGCTTCGGAGGTGAGTGCATAATACTCCAAACTGGGTCAGCACGGCTGGTTAAACGTCCGACGTATAACAAACTCCAAGAACCAAAACAGCACGGTGCTACAGTTGCCGTGATACAAGTGTTACCAGCTTCGATTGAACCAACTCCAGTGAAGACTCCCATCAGAAATTGCCACAGACGCCGCAAGAGCCAGCACTGCGAGAAGTCGACAACAGTAACCCAACCGCAAAACCAACAACGGCAGCGTACGCAACAACAAAAGCCACCATGTAAAAGGTGCAACCACAACGATCGCAGCAGCAAAAATTGTTCAACAACAACCACAGACACAGCAAAGGCAATGCCAGTTAATCTGGAGAACAACAGAGTGCACTAGAAGAACTATACAACAACGAGCACAGCAACAGAACGCATCTACGGAACAACAATAGCAACAGGCACAGCAGCAACGAAGTCGACAGCAGCAGCAAACTCAACAATAGCAGCGGCAACAGAGGTAGTACCAGTAGCGGACGCAGCAGGGTTACGGGGACTACGAATGTAGATGCCCAGTTATTAGAACTACCTAGCGAAGCACAAGTGTCTTTCCGCCGAAGTAACGGGGGAGTGTGAGGAACAAAATTCTTGTGGCCGAATTTTGTTCACACAAAACATGCCATATACTTTTTTCCCAAATTCGGGTGCACCCTGTACCCACGCAGTGCAGCCAACAAACGCATATGAAAGTAAAATAGCCAAAACAAAATCACGTCACCGGATCACAGCGCAGCACGCCATTTAGAATTTTGCCATGCAAAATGGTATAAAAGGGCGAGCACGCAGGCACTCGCTCTCTCTCCATCGTCGTACGACATAACTTCGCGGGGAGATTGCCCTCGGGTGGTTACGCTGGTACATTTCAGCTTACTGCTGCCAACGTTGTCTGTGCTTTTCTCTGCCAATGTCGCTGTATTCATCGTCGCACGACGTAACTTCGCCGGCAGATTGCCCCTCGGGTGTTTACGCTGGTACATCTCAGCTTACCGCTGTTGACTTCTTTCGCTCTCCTCGTCGTCATCGCTAACCATATGGTTCGTCTTACGCTTGCTACGCTCACGCTCGTTTATGCTCCATGTCGAGGTGTCGAGCATAGCTCACTTCATCCAAGTTTGGGTCAGGTTTTCAACGCTCACGTCGAGGTGTCACTCAGGATTTACGCTCGCCTCAGGCTAACGCCCACGCATCGCTGAGGGTTTACGCTTTTCTCAGGCTGACGCTTACGCATCGCCTAGGACGCACCTCAAGCTCACGCATCGCTCAGGATTCTTGCTTGTCTCAGTCTTACGCTTACGCATCGCATAGGGCGCACACTCGTCTCAGGCTCACGCCCACAAATCGCTCAGGATTGACGCTCGTCTCGGGCTTACGCCCACGCATCGCTGAGGGTTTACTCTCGTCTCAAGCTCACGCTCATGCATCGATCAGGATTCACGCTTGTCTCAGGCTCACACCCACAAATCGCTCAGGATTGACGCTCGTCTCAAGCTCACGCTCACGCATAGATCAGGATTCACGCTTCTCTCAGGCTCACGCCCACGCATCGCTCAGGATTTACGCTCGTCTCAGGCTCACGCTCACGCATCGCTCAGGATTCTCGCTAGTCTCAGGCTCACGGTTGTCTGCACTACAGCACTCGCGAATCAAAAAAACTACAAAGTGTCGTGTTGTGTGTTTGCATAGAAAAAAAATCACATGTGCAAGCCAACGGTTCACGCGATCGACCGATCACTTAGTGCAAAGTGCAGTGTGTGTGTCCGTGTGTCCCATTATCAACAGCGTAGCTAAAGAATTTGGTGAAAAGTAACTGTCATATGTTTTTCATGCGGCAGTTTGTTTATGATCTAATTCCTTTAGCTATAAGAATAACGGATTGTGAGTGTTTGTTTTTTTTGGTGATTTAACTCATTTTGTCGTGAAGGCATAACACTGACGAAAATTTGTGTTAATAATCAAATTTGAGACATACTCTTCCCAATTCGGTTAAAAGAAGCGGTAAGTTGTGTTTTGTATGTTTGTGTTTCTGTAGTGGTGTGTAATTTCCGAGTGGATCTCAGCATCATACGTGGGCTGAGAACGAATTTTTTCGCTAAACTCAGGGATTCGTTCTTCAGCCGTATAACACGTATGTGGAATGCTCTGCCAAGCTCTGTCTTCCCACGTCACTTTGATCCACAGACATTCAAAACACAAGCTCATAGACAACTCCTCTTTTCTCCTCTTCCCTCACGTCCACGCTGTGCCAAGCATATAGCCGAGCATTATAAGGGTGCAAACCCCTTGAAGCGTGCGCGAATTATAAAAAAAAACGCATAGCAAGGCTAGCGCATCGGCAAACCAATAAATTATAAGTAATAAGAAAAATAAAGAAAATTATTCGAAGAGTCACCAAATAGAAATTTTATTGTAACGACCCCTTTCCTCTGAACCCTGGTAACGCTGAGTTTACCCCTGCTGGGAAAACTCCGTTACACTATCATTTCTGGCACGCTTGTATTTTTGTCGGTTTTCCTCTTTGAGGTTTGCTTTATACAACCGAAAACTTACCTTCTTGTTCCTGAAAGCCTCTTTGCAGCTAAAATCATACAAAGAGACTTCGGTGTGACAGACTTAATTCTGAAAGGAATAAAGTCTTTCATACTAATGTGAATGATGTTTGTAATCGCATCAGTGGCGGCATCCACGTCACTATTGAGGAAGAATAGCTACCAGCTAAATTTCCTAATTTGCGTCCCAATTGACTTTCTCGTAATGCCATTCAATTCTTTTTGGAGTTTTTTCCTTAACTGAGTAGTCTACAAACGAGAAATTAGCTTATACAACACAATGGTCGGATGAGCCTAGAGGTGATGAAACATTAACGGCATATTTATCAGGATCAGAGGTACGAAACAAGTCCAGAGAGTTGGCGGGATGATTCGCAATGTCAGGAATTCGTGTAGGATCAGTCACGAGCTGAGTAAGACTATTTGACTCAGTGAATAGCTCAGCTACATTACTTCGAGTGTTGTCTCTCCAGAGTGGCGAAGCCAACCAGAATTGTGTATATTGCAATCGCCCGCAATAACGATTTAAGCATAGTGGTCTTCAATTACAATTCTTAACATTTAGCCAGACAGTGCATCAAATTCGTTAAGAGTTGAAGCTCTGTCTAGGTTGGGGCTTCTATATATGAAACAGTAATAAATGTCTTGCTGATGCATTTTAACTTTTAACCAAATGAAATTGAATTTCGGGTTGGAACATTGGTTGTAACTAGTTATAAGCTAAATCATTACATAGATATATGGCTAAACCGCGATGTGAGCTAAAATCCACTCTGAATTCGTCCATCGAAATAAAACACACTCCGACGATGCTAAGCCGAACCGTGAAGTGGAAATCCTTCACTGATATTTCAACACAATTTGCGCAAGTGTTATGTCTGTACACAAAATGAGTTGAAGACCAACAAAAAAATAATCACTCACAATCCGCTATTCATCGGATGCTGAAAAAACTAGATCATCTCCAGTTTAAACAGCAGCGATGTGCTGGAAGGAAAAAGACGGAATACCCACGCTTGATGTACACTGATTTTTTTTAGCTGCGCAGCGGTGCACTTTGATCTTGTCACACAGGAACACCGTTTTAATATTTTTGATGCCCACCTGTGTAATAGCACTATTATTCTCGCGTTTCGATGCACTTATTGATTTCCCGTTGTTTTGTTTACAGCGTTGATAAAACACGTCCTCTTTCGACGGAGAGCAAACGACAACTCTTTTGAAGAACCTGCGCCCGGGGTCGTAAAGCCCCATACAAATGTTTTAAAAACTTAACCCGTTTTCTTAAAATTGTATATACATGTGTATCTCCGATGGACAACAATTTTTGTAATAATTTTGGAAACCCCGGGCCACGGGTCGTGGGGCCCCATACAAACTTAATAAAAAATTAACGCGATTTTCTTCAAATTTTATGGTGATGTATCTCCGATGAACAACACTTTTTGAAAAATTTTTGAGACCCCGGGCCCCCAGGTCGTGAGGCTCCATACACCATTTTGAAGTAAAGGGGCCCTAATATTAATTTTTTCCAAATTAACCTGGTTTAAACTTTGCACACATATGTATCTCCTTTTAGAGAATTTACATGAAAAATTTTAATGGGGTTTTTTTTTATTGGTTTTTCCGCAAACTTGTTAGTGATTTTTATTTTTATTATTGTAAGGTTCATAAGAAAAAGTAATAAAACGTTATATATTATACGATTTTCTGGAGGAAATTTACCTCAAAGTCAAAAAATAAAATAACATAAGGGATAGACCCTTAGTGTAGAACGAATTTTTTGTAAGAACATACCCAAGAATCATTTCCCAAATTATTGTGCACGAATCAGGGGACACCCTGTATATCTCAATTAATTTCTATTTAGAAAGGAGTTTTTGATTTTAAAAGACGATGTTGAAGATTGCTTCATGGTATATCATATGATTGAGTTTTTCCCATACAAAAAAAATAAAAAATGTAAAAAATGTAAAAATGTAAGTTCGAGTACAAACTTTTATGTATGCATCGAAACACACCACACAGTCGTTTATTATTTGGTGATAATCGCCAAAATATCTCGTTTTAAGGTCGGGGCTTTTTCAGAGTATTTTCTTTTTTCCACGCTTAAAACGAGCCAAACGCGAATCGCGACATATCAAAATGGGCCCCTGACATTGAGCGGCTCACAAAATTTCAGCCCTCTAGGTAGTGCGAAAGGTGGTTAAAAAATGAGAAAATGACGCGAATTCAACCCATCACACGCGCCACACACTAAACGTGACAGGCGTCATGCATGGAATATAAAAAAAATAAATAACCTATTTAAAAAAAACCTTATCGCGGGTGGGGGAAGTTCTTGACTGTGACGAAAACAAACAAAGAAGAAAAAGGAAACTAGGAGGAGACTTACCATTCCGTACGCTACGCTGGCCTCAGACTTCTGGTAAATTAGCGCGCATGTGCAGTACAAAGTTCTCTTTTGCACATGCACGGTGTTGGTGTATTGACTTTAATGTTTTTTTGTTGTTGTTTTCTCGTTATGTTTCTTTTTATTGTTGTGTCCTCTGTTTAGTGATCACTAGGCAGGCATAAGCATTTTTGCCCTATGATCACGACCAGTGTTTGTTTTTGGTACGGTGCTATGGATCAGAGACCGGTTATAATAACTAATGGTAAATGAAATAGAGTGGAGATGATATAATATAATATAATAATGATTCAATATAAAAGTTTTTTTTTAATAATTCATTTTATAATAACTAAAATTTACAAATAAAATGAGGTGGTGATGATCCCGGTAATTAATAAAATCTGAGTGGAAAATTCTTTCCCCCGGAAATTTGTCGTCACACCCCCCTCATACTCCCAGCGGGATGGAGACTGGGACTTGTCCTGAGCGGTTGATATTTACGCGATAGCATTTCCCGTTTATGTCTTATGTTTATGCCTTCATTATTTGTTGTTGTAGTTCTGGGGGCCAGTCTTCCGGCCCCACTAAGTTTTTGGTGATCCTATTGGGCCTCTCTGGTCCGTTTGTGCTGTTGTAGCCCCTGCCGTTGCTGCATTTGTTTTTACCATGGATGTTGTTGTTACTGTTGTTTTTGTTGTCGCTGAGCTTGTTGTTGTTGTCGTTGCTGATTTTGATGCCGTTGTTTTTATTACGAATGCCACCACTATCGCTGCTGCTGCTACTACTGGGATAAGGTAGCTTTTAGCATTTGTGGGACCTTTATTTACGTCTTGGAGGGGTTATTGGCATAAGAAGTCATCCGGAATCACTTCTTCTTTCTCGCCGCTGGATAGTATAACGTTTGTAGAGTTGGTGGTTTGGAGTCGTCGAGATTTTGTCTCTATTATTTTGGCGAGACCAAAATTTATCGGCCTCTTGAATCGTACTACCCCTGCTTTTGGGTTGCACTCATCGTCCGTTTGATTGTTTATTATTGGTGGCGTTTTTTGTTGTTGACTTAACTTTATTAATTTGTTTCAAAAGGCCTTTTGAATTTTTTTGAATTGAATTTTTGAATAATTTTTAATTCTATTTATTTGAGGGTGTTTGTGAACTTTGCATTTTTGTTGTGGCCGCTATGTCATGGTTGGGGCCTATTTTTTTGGATACGTAGCCATTGGGGCACGAGGCCAACGAACTCCATGGGTCTTGCCCTGACTTGGGTTCTTCGGTATGGCACCCATGTGGGGGGTGGTATGGAAATTTTGTACCTTGGATTTTCCTTATGGTAGGTTGGGATTGTCTTGGCTGTAGTGGGCCAAGGTCCACTTAGGACCCCTTGATTCTGAGGGTCCTTTGTTTATTGGTTGCCTCTTTAGGAGCCGGTAAGGGACCTGGCTGCGTCTGGATTGTAGTAGAGACTTCTTGCGGAGTGGTAGGTATGGTGTTGAAAATTTTTAGATCGCTAATGTTCGCGGTGCGGACTCTGTGACTCCCGTGTTGGCGGATCTTGTCGATTACTGGGGAACCGAACACGATCACCTCGTAGGGACCCTCGTATCTGGGGGCTAGCTTTGCGGCGAAGCTGTCAATGGCTTTTGACAAGTGATGCTGTTTCACGAGTAAGGCTTGCCCAACTGTGGGTTTCCATGGTCTTCTACGGAGGTTATAGTAACTGGATTGATCTTGGGCTGCTTTTTCGAGTCTTTGATGTACTAGCTGGAAGATTTCTTGTATTCGTACTGCTTTGTCTTGCGGTGATTGTTCGTCGCTCCCGGTTCTTGTTACCTTTTCGTCAAAGAGTGTTCGTGGTAATCGGGTTTCCCAACCTTGAACAAAACGCCGGTGAGAAGCCTATCGACTCTGCCACGCTGGTGTTCAGTGCAAGTGAAATCTCGGGGAGGAACCCATCCTACCCTTTATGTTGGTACGCCATACATGGAGAGGGTCCTTTCGCGAAATGCTCGTCGGATTGCTTTTGCTATGGCTTTTCGAAGTGGTACGATCTCTACCTATTTTGAGAATTTATCGAATAAAATCAACATTACTGTGTTCTCGTGTTTTGACCGGGTGAGTGGTCCGATGAAGTCCGCACATACGATGCTCCATGGTTCCTTAGATATTTGAGTTAACATGGCTCCGGCTGGTTTCTGTTGGCTGGGCTTAAATTTTTGACAGGATTCGCATTGACGTACGTATCGGCTTAAATCCCGGTACATGCCTGGCCAGTAGTAGTGATTCATTATGAGTGCTATTGTTTTCCGGATTCCTAGATGACCGGCTGTGGACTCATCGTAGTTTTGTTTGAGGACTCGTTTTCGTGGAAATTTTGGAACGCATAGCTTCCAAGGGTCAAAGTCTTCGTCCGCCGTTTGTCTTGGTATGTTGCGATAGAGCTCACCATTTTCAATTATGTAATCCGGGAATTTTTCAGGGTTGTTCCAGACCTCTGCTGTCTTCTTTTCCCACCAGGTCCATACTTTCACCTTCGCTTTTTCCACCAGCGTCGTCCATAAAGTCTCTCCGGGTTGGCGTGAGGGGGCGACGGCAACCACGTTCAATTTACCTAGACGGTACTGAATATCATAGGCGTAATGTTGTAGTTCTACGGCCCATCGAGCGATTCGTCCTGGCGGGCTTTCCATTGACTTTGGCCATTTTGGTGCTACTAAGTGATCGGTGACGAGGGTGAAGAGGTACCCCTCTAAATATAGCCGCATCTTGCGAAAGCCCCACACGATTGCAAGCCATTCTTTCTCTGTAGGGGAGAATTGCGCTCTGCTGGGCTTACATGGCGACTGGCGTAGGCAATTACCCTTTCTTAGCCATCGATGTCCTGTGTGAGGATTACTCCTAATCCGTAGTCCCTGGGTCGGTGTGAATCCCCTGCTCAATGGCCATGTGACCTAAGTTCTTGATTTCCTTCTGGAAGAATTAGCATTTTTCCGCATTGATTTTTTAATTTGCTTTGTGTAGTCGACGTAGTACATCCTTCAGGTTTTTCATATGTTCTTCCAGTATTTATCCGGTCACCACGATATGAATGAGGTAGGCAAATGCGTGGGGTTCCATCTCTAGGCCGATTACTTGGCCCAAAGCTCGCTAAAAGGTTACGGGAGCCGAATGTAAACTGAAAGGCATAACCCGCCACTGGAAAAGTCCACGCCCTGGAACTGTAAATGCAGTATACTTCTTGCTGCTGAACTCCATAAGGATCTGCAAGTACCCGTTTTTGAGATCAAAGCTGCTGATATATTTGGCATCTCTGAGGCGGTCCATAATTTGATGGATCCGGGGGAGCGGTCTACTTAATGGCTCAATACAGCCCTTCTGGAGCAGTTCATTAATTTCGTGGTTAATGATTTTTAACATTGCAGGATTCTTTGGGTAATACCTTCGGACGACCTTCATGGGCGGTGATGTGTGATACGCCGTGTATAATTTTGAATTTCTTCTGCTCAAGTTCTAGGAAAGATTTTATTCTGTTGTTGTCGTCGGCTGAAGTTTCGCTTTGTACTACACCTACCCGGGGGTTTTCTGGGATTGTAGGTGCCTTTTGTTGGGAGAGTTGGGAGAGCAGAGAGTTAGCGTATGTCCTCCCACATTGATTTTCGCTCGTATTTGGCTGAGGAAGTCCAGGCCTAGAATTAGTTCGTCGATAGCTTCGGGGAGTATGAGTAGTTGTGTCGCACAACTACTGTTGCCGAAGTGGATTGTCGTCTCGAATGCCTGTGTCACCTGTCTCTTGGTCCCGTTAGCCATTCGTACCGATGCTGCTGTATGTATCATGTGTCCTGTGTGCTGTACCTTGTGTGCGTCCGCTTAGCTGATAAAGCTTCTTGTTGCGCCCGTGTCAATTGTTGGTGTTACAGACTCTCCTCCCATGTTTATTGTAGCTGCTATGCGATCACTTTCTTGTTCTATGGCTTCTATGCAATCACTTCCTTGCTCTATGGTTTCTATGCTTCATGGTGTGTGTTCTTTTGGTGCGGTGATGCAGGAGTAGCCGTACTGATAACAATGTGGTTGCTTGAGTTTCTTTTTGAGAGCCTCCCAGCTAGCGTGATGGTCACTGTTGGGGTTGCGGGTGAGGTGCTCCTTGTGTATAGAGTCTTCAGCGCAAGCAGTTGTTTTTCTACTTCGGGTTTGAATTTTCCTTCGTTGACCAAGGTTGCGAATCGTTTGTGAAGTTCCTCCACTGTTCCCGTCTCGTCGAACCCGAGTTCTTTGGCGTACGAGATTATTCCTTGCGCAGCGAATAAATCCATGTGTCTTCATTTTGGCAGTGTAGCATTAGCGATAACCGATGCTCTTCTGTGTTATAATTTGTTTCTTCTGTGGTGACGATGGATCTTATGTAGTGGCCGGTAGTGTTTCCAGCGAAAATATTGGTTTATTTTCGTGGTGTAGCTGTGAATTCCTCGTTGTACGGACACGTATATGCTTTGTTATTCTTTTGTCTTTTATGTGGCCCGCTAGATATGCAGGGCTTATATTTGCTGTCATGGATATTGACGGGATGCTCTTTCCAAAGAGTGAAAAAAATTAGCGAATGAAAAGGCAAGCAATTTTCAGGTTAAAAAAAAGCTTCAAATGCTAAAAAGTTTTGACGGCGTATCGATTTTATAAAAAAAAAAATATTGAGTTATACAAGCGAAAAACACATTCGTTCTTCTGATGATATAATAGTTTTTCCAGTGTTCGTTACAGAAAAAAATTAGTTATGATACGTGATCTGAGTTTACTTTCGTTTATTGATAGTTTTAAGCATATATTTATAATATTTTATTTTGTTTTAATTATATTTTATACAATTTACTACGAACTATAAGGTGGGCGCCGCGGCTCAGTGGAAATGCGTGTGGCTACTGAGCAGGAGGTTCGTGGTTGGAATCCCAGTAACACCAAAAGTATTTTTCACAGTGTCCCATCTCTCGCGAATGAGTGACAAACGTTCCGAGAGTAATAACTTGTCACGGAAAGTTTCTCAATTCGCCGTTCGGAGCCGGCCTTAAATTGTAGGTTCCATCCATTTGTGTCCAAAAATATAAATGCGCAACACAAATGGTCGCGAGAAGCTAGGTCTTTGACCGCAATGGTCTGTCGCGCCGAATATTATTATTATAAAGATCACCACCTCTATACTTAGGACCGTCGTGACCATGCAGCGTGCTTCCCGTGAAAGAGCTGGTAGTGGGATGGATTTCGACTACTTTGAAGTCATTTTTAACCACCTTTCGCACGACCCAGAGGGCTGAAATTTGAGCGGCTCAATGTCAGGGGACAATTTTGATATCCTGCGTTTGACGTGTGTGGCAAGTTTGAAGCGTCGAAAACAAGAATTCTTTAAAATAGCCCCGACCTCAAAAACAGATATTTTGGCGATTGTGTTGCTTGTTTCGATGTTTACATAAAAGTTGGTGCCCGAAAAACGAAGTTTTTTTACATTAACTAATTTTTTGGTTTTTTCTCGTTATGTTTCTTTTTATATATGGTATAAAGTGCTACTGGTAAATGAGATAGAGTGGTGATGATATTATATAATATAATAAAAACGTAATATAATAATGACTCAATACAATTCCAAGTATTTTCTTTTTTTAATAATTCATATAATTATATTTATAGAGATAATAACTAAAATGTACAAATTAAATTAGGTGGTGATGATCACGGATATTAATGAAATAAAATTTTATATTATTCAAAATAATTCAGTGTTCAATGCTTAACCTTTTCTTCCTTATCTTTTTGTCGATTATATCATTACTTGGTCGGTTCACAATGAGCTCCTATTGAATCCGAAAAAATCCCAAGCCATTATATTTTCGAGAAGAAAAAACCAAACATCTTACGATTCAATGTTACTTAATGTCAAGGATGGTGAAAATAATAGGGTACTATATCGATGCTGTAAAAAACTTAGGACTGACCTTAGAGAAAAGCATAGATTGGACAACTTATGTAACTTCAATATTACAGAAAATGTATAATGGTCTAAGACTACTTTGGAGAAATGTTGCATGCTATTGTCAAGTCACTCATCCTAAGCAACCCAATAAAACGCGATGTAGTCTTTTCTGATTTAAAGTCTAATTTACTTTCTAAAATTAAACGCGTATTCAATATCTGCTTAAGATACATTTTCTGCTTAAAACGTAGAAACAGTTTACCACCTTACAATAACAAAATCTTTGAATGCTCCTTAATTGATATTAGAATCTTAACGTCTTAACTTAATTATCAACAACCACCTGCTTACCTGTATGACAATCTTGTCTTCGCACAATCCTTAAGAACACAAAATTCAATTCTAAAAATTTTTTTACATAGTTTTGTTGCATGTGTGGTTTTGTAGTTAATGAAATGAGGGGTAAATCTCCCAATATAATAAGATCTGTTAGAGGGAAAATCCGATCTACCGTAGATTGGTTTTTTGGAATAAACGAACTTGACAGCCAAAAAATCAATCAGCGCCAATTTGAAAAAAAAAAACACACATAAACACGCGCAAGCATGGGAGGAAGCGATTCGAGAAGCAGAAGACTGGAGTAGGAGCACATACGAAAGGAGATGTTACAACGTGCAGATATTAGCGTGGTGTAACGTTCTTGCCTACCTTTATACAGCCATAAAAGAATGCCGTATTTCAAGTAAACTGACACGACTATGTAGGTTGACCCTGAGCAATGTTATAAATCAAGAAAAGATATGCGGATCAGTATGAAACCCATTTAATATATATAACTGGTTCCGACAAGTGGATAGACCTTGTAAGGAATTTGGCTACACTCAAAATCACCCTTTCATTAGCAGCGGCTCAGCGGTCCAGAGCACCAAAAATATTTTTTTTTATTTATATAAACATTGTTATTTGAAAATATTTTCTTTTTTTTTTGGTACTCTGTTTTTTTGGCGTAGCTTCCTAAGAAGTCTAAGAACATTTGTAACGGGGTTTTGCTGCAATAGCACTACACCGATAATGCATAGAAACACTCAGGGCAACACACAATGTAAAATACATATTCACACGAGCGAATGCCGCCGAGTTACAAGGCATAAAAAATTTAACAACAACAAGAATATTATATGAAATTTATAATACGCATGTACAACAACAACATTATGAATCAAAAACATGAATTATAACATGACATAAAATTATGTAAATAACAAAACAACAACACGGTCATTGGGGGTAGCATGCAGGCACACACAGGTACCGTTAACTTAGTATAAAAGAAGGCTGCTGACCGGTCAGCGGAGAGTCTGTGCAAAGCGGTATTAGCTTCGCACAAATAGCTAAACAAACACAGTCTAAGCAATCAGTGAAACCACAACCAACACCTCAAAAGCTTACGTCAACAGCACCAGGAATAGCATCTAAGAAAGTTATACCCAGCCAAAGGGACCCAAGAGCTTTCAAGGTCACGACAAGCAATGAGCTTTTAGATAGTGCCTATCGCCACTATGGATGCTCACATATAACCCTGATGAGGAAAGCCATGGAGATGATTCCACAATACAATTCCTGTAAAACGGAGGAAGAACAAGCAGAGTGCTATATCAACTTCGTGTTCTCACTATGTCTAGAGCGATAAGAAGATTAAACCTTATCAGCTACAATATAAACTCAATTCTGTCACACGACAAAAGAAAGTGTCTAAGTCTTTTTCTAAAAGATAAGAAACCAGATATCCTTCTTTTGTCCGAGACAAACTTATCTGAAAGACATCGAATTGAGTATAAAAACTATAAAATATACAGGACTGACAAAAGTACCGGAGGCAGAGGAACAGCAATTCTAATAAAGGATTCAATCTACGCAGAAAGGATTGCCGTCAACGGATTAGTGACAACAGATGCGACTGCTGCAGTTATCCCTTTAGCTGGTGGCGAATCAGTAGTTATCATGTCAATCTAAATGTACTGTACCTCAAGAAGAGATGAACTAAGAAAGGACATGAATATCATAAACGACATAATTAACAGATTCACATACGCAGTCATTGGAGGAGATTTTAACGCACGCAGTCCTCTTTGGCTGGACGTTCAAACATCCTCACAAGGGAAATATATGGAAGAATGGTTGAGTGACTACTCGTATACCCATAGTCTTGCAGTAGTCTCACAACCTATACCAACATTTCCTAGAAGCCAATCACTTATAGATTTTTTCCTATGTTCTTCAATTATAATTAATATTCATTACAAAAACTTTATCTGCACAGCGATTGCAACGGACACGGATCACCTAGCAATACAGTTACGGATCAACCTAATGGACAGCTTTCATGCATTAAGCCCACCATCTAGCGAATTTATTAATCTGAGAGCCCTTAATTGGGACCGTTTTCAAGACAAAGTCAATGAGGGACTTGAAATTCCTTCGACATCAAGGAATCTTACTAATTCTGAAATTGACAATGCCATCGACAACATGGAAAGTGTGCTCAATAACGCAATTGGTGAGCAAAGTCAGCATCGCAGCAGTAGGGACCGTTATAGCCACTTGCCGGCAAATATTCAAGCGTTATATAACTGCAAACAACGTCTCCGTAAGCGACTTCAACGAATCCTGGAACGCGATGGAACACGAGGAACTCAAACTACCAGGCAGTACTATCTGAGTTGAAATGCCTCAATGCAATGATCCGACAACATATGAGGAGACATTTTAACTCCGTATTTCAAAAGAGACTGCAAGACATAAAACCTGGTCCCAACATGTTCAGACAGATAAATCAACTTGTTGGAAAGCGCCCGGCCCTTCCTGGATTCCTGGAGAACAATGGCCTTACCTTTACAACAGCAGCAGAAAAAGCCGAAGCATTTGCAGAATCCTTTGAAAACAACTTTGTGCCCAAACCACCATCACACTTACCGGAATTCATGCGGGAAGTAGAAACTACTATTAATAGCTTTTCTCTTTCTACTCCGCAAACAGTTTTCAACGATGAGAATCCATCTCACGAGCCGTCGAATCAGGACATATTCACTAATGTAGAGGAAACAAAAGAAATCATCCAATCAAACAACTCGAAGAAGTCATTCGGAGGGGACCAAATCTCAAACTTTATGTTAAAAAGATTTCCACAAGCAGCTCTTCTAGTTCTAACAGTCATCTTTTACAACTGTCTCAACAATTCACTCTTCCCATCAAAGTGGAAAATTGCAAAGATAGTTCCAGTGCCTAAGAAGACGGACAGAGCTTCTATCAAAGGATACAGACCAATAGCGTTACTCAGCAGCACAAGCAAAATACTGGAGTCTCTCTTGCTTAAGAGAGTAAATGAAGTCTGTAGGCTCAAAGAGATTATCCCCAACAATCAATTCGGTTTTAAGCGGAAACACTCTACGCTTCATCCATTGCTGAAACTTCATGCAGATGTTACCGTTTCACTCAACAAAAAGGAATCAACAGTGGCATGTTTCCTCGACATCGAAAAGGCGTTCGATTTTGTATGGATAGAAGGGCTTCTTTACAAACTGAGAAGGATGGAATTCCCGGTCGACATTATCAGAATTTTACAGAGCATCTTAGCAAACAGAACATTCTACGTGCAAATAGATGAAGCCAAATCAACCACCAGGAACATTAAAGCAGGAGTGGCGCAAGGATCGCGACTTGGACCGGTGCTTTTCAACATTTTTACATCAGATCAGCCGACGAATACGACAAGAACAACAACCTTGCTATTCGCAGATGATTCTGTTACGTACAGCAGCAGCATGTCACCTCAATTAGCTGTGCAACGAGTCGAAACTCACATTCGGAGACTTCAAGAATATTACCTAAAATGGGGAATCCAAATCAATGCCACGAAATCCGAATTAATCTGTTTCCGGTTACCCTCAACATCCCGCAGCAAAAAAGCTCTAGCCACTATTGGAAGGAGCTTGAAACTAAGGCTGGATAACAACACGGTTATCAAATCATTGCGGACAGTTCGATACCTCGGAATTAATTTCAGCGAGCTGTTTAAGTTTAACGAACATGCATCGAGGACCCTACAGAGAGCAAATTATGCTTTCAGTTTGTCACATTCTTTAATGCGACGAAACCAAGGACTCAGCCAAAAAACAAAGCTACTCATATACAAGCAGATTATCCGCCCGGTTATATGCTATGGGTTCCCCACTTGGTACACGATATCTCCAACATACATGAATAGATTACAGCTGTTCGAAAGGAAAGTGCTTCGTGCCTGTACTGGCCTTCATAGAAAGCTCCACAATGGCTACTTCTACTCAAATACAGATCTGTATGAAGCAAGCAAAATTACAACCATCGAAAAGCATTTGCAAGAACTTCACATCCGACTAATGTCATCAGTAGGAACACATGAGAACCCGTTAGTCAGTGCCATAGCAAACATTGAGCTAGTAAGAAGCCAGAATTACCTAAGCCCCCTGGCTGTAATTCATCAGGAATTCGACGATTTATTAAGATCTCCAACATTTTATGATACTGCTGTAGGATCCTACCGGAGAGGCTGTAGGATCCTACCGGAGAGGCTGATAGCCTCGGCAGTACAACTTTTATTCTCTACCATAACCCCATGGACAATCAGCCGTAAGGAAGCTGAATTTATTTAAGCCATAATTATAAGTTTAATTTCACATGTAACCATTTATTAATAGTTTATCATAAGACAAGTATATGCAAGGCCCAATCGACGAGCCAGCAACCTTAAATTTAAGCACATTTTTATGCTTATATTTTTTAAAGATCAAAACAATTGTATATATAAATCCTTAAATAAATAAACTTAAACTTAAACTCAGCGGAGAGTCGTTGGTAAACCGTCGCAAGGTGCACATCTGGGTAAGTCGGAAATTTTATTCTTATTTTAATATATACAGGGTGTACCAGAATTCGTGGCACAAACGAAGCAGGGTAATAGCGGAGGTCATTTGCAACCAAAATAGCCAAATGAGGTTTTATCGAATTGTTGATGGTTAAAAAGTTATTCCATTTTTAGTATTTTTGGGTAAAATCGCATACGCCGCCACTAAAAAATTAATTTAAAAAAAACCAACAGTTCTTTTGTATATGTTTATTTTTTAATACGATCTGGAAGAGTGTGCCTTTCGAATAAGGTCATTTTTATAAACTTTATTATCTTCTGTCAAATTAAAACAATAGATTTGTGATGTCTTTTTGTTATCCAAAATTTTTTGATTGATTTTTAAGTAGCTCTGGCGGAAAAACAATGTACTACAGAAAGTTGACCGACTATCAGAAAAACTTGCGACATTAATGCAGATTCTTAAATGGTATCACGCATAGGAATATTCAAAACAGAATGGTTTTTATCAATTGTTTTGTGGTGTACGTAGAGTTTTAAAACAGAGATACGTACTTTTGACATTACATCACTTTACACATTGTAACCCTTGAACAAGCTACAATATCACTGTTGGTCTATTTTGATAGAAAACTAAATCAACTAAGTCAAAAAAATTTAATTTTTTTTTTAAATTCTTAAACCATTACCGATATAAACGTCGTCAAAGTCAAAAAAAGAAAGGTTTTTTTAAAATTTTATTTTCAAACGCAATTATTTCGAAAAATGATCTTGGATAATTTTTTTTTGACAAATGGAGTATTAAAGCCCATTGAATTTTCTACAACTTCACCTCATAATATTTCTGCAATAGGTCAACAGGAACAGGATTAAAATTAAAGGTTTGTGAAATGATTGAAAACGTACTTTTGATCTTACATGCTTTACACCCTATAACACTTGAACACTGCCAGCTACACGGTTACTGTTAATCTTTTTTGAAGGAAAATTAAATTTTTAAGATTATTTAAGCCATACCGACTCCATTTTCATGTGTCCATTTTAACCACCAATTTCATGTGTCCACTCACAAAATTAGGTCCTTCTAGGCAAGTCCGTTTGAACCAGATTATGCACTGGAGTGGAGTGGTAAGAGTGCATCCATTCCACGTTAATTTTGTTGCACTGTTGCTGCAGGAACACTAAGACGGCAAGCAACTCTTCGTATACGTACTAGTAGTAACTTAACCTGCACTCTCTCGCTCTTGTTGACCGAATCCACAAACATTGTGCCATGGATTTGTAGGAAATTGAACACACTTTAATATAACATTTGTCAAAAACAATGTATCCGAAAATTTCTCGAAACAATCGCGTTTTTAAATACAATTTCTATTTTTAATTTAAATTTTGACTTTGACGATCTTCATATCGGTATGGCTTAAATAATTTAAAAAATGTACATTATTTAATCTTAAAAATTTAATTTTCCTTCAAAAAAGATTAACAGTAACCGTGTAGCTGGAAGTGTTCAAGTGTTATAGGGTGTAAAGCATGTAAGATCAAAAGTACGTTTTCAATCATTTCACAAACCTTTAATTTTAATCCTGTTCCTGTTTACCTATTGCAGATATATTATGAGGTGAAATTGTAGAAAATTCAATGGGCTTTAATACTGCATTTGTCAAAAAAAAAAATGCAGGAAAAGCTGCATGATCGGGCTAGTCCCTTCAAAGTAAGGTTGGCGCGAGGCCAAATTTAATTTAAATTTTGACTTTGACGATCTTCATATCGGTATGGCTTAAATAATTTAAAAAATGTACATTATTTAAACTTAATTTTTTTTTTCTTCAAAAAATATTAACAGTAACCTTGTAGCTGGAAGTGTTATAGGGTGTAAAGCATGTAAGATCAAAAGTACGTTTTCAATCATTTCACAAACCTTTAATTTTAATCCTGTTCCTGTTGACCTATTGCAAAAAATTAAATGGTAAAATTATCCAAGATCGAAATAATCGCGTTTGAAAATAAAATTTTAAAAAAACCTTTTTTTTTTACTTTGACGACGTTTATATCGGTAATGGTTTTAAGAATTTAAAAAATAATTACATTTTTTTGACCTTAAAGATTTAGTTTTCTATCAAAATAGAACAACAGTGATATTGTAGCTTGTTCAAGGGCTACAGTGTGTAAAGTGATGTAAGGTCAAAAGTATGCATCTCTGTTTTAAAACTCTACGTACACCACAAAACAATTGATAAAAACCATTCTGTTTTGAATATTCCTATGCGTGATACCATTTAAGAATCTGCATTAATGTCGCAAGTTTTTCTGATAGTCGGTCAACTTTCTGTAGTACATTGTTTTTCCGCCAGAGCTACTTAAAAATCAATTAAAAAATTTTGGATAACAAAAAGACATCACAAATCTATTGTTTTAATTTGACAGAAAATAATAAAGTTTATAAAAATGACTTTATTGGAAAGGCATACTCTTCCAGATCGTATTAAAAAATAAACATATACAAAAGAACTGTTGGTTTTTTAAAAATAAATTTTTTAGTGGCGGCGTATGCGATTTTACACAAAAATACTAAAAATGGAATAACTTTTTAACCATCAACAATTCGATAAAACCTCATTTGGCTATTTTGGTTGCAAATGACCTCCGCTATTACCCTGCTACGTTTGTGCCACGAATTCTTGTACACCCGGTAAGGGGTTGTAAGTACTATTAGTTTATCTGGTAATTTTCCTCCAATGCAGGAAAAGCTGAATGATCGGGCTAGTCCCTTCAAAGTAAGGTTGGCGCGAGGCCAATAACCTCGCCTGTAAAAAATTATTATTACGGAACCCAAAATCAGCCTCGGATACACTGATGAACGACGACGACCACGGCAACGAAAACGGCTAAACGATTTAAGAATTTTCTCATGGATCGTACGCTCACTGTATAGAGCTCGAGCTGCACAGCAGTTAGCCGATACCCGGTTCAACTATAATGCTGACTTTACTGCAATTCAGGAGATGCGGTGGACAGGGAATGGTGTCTTACAAAAATCAGAATATGACATATATTACAGCTGTCAGGCAAGACATCATGTGCTCGGGGTGGGGTTTCTAGTCAGCAAAAGAATGAAACCCACCGGCTTTAATGCAGTAAATGAACGGCTATGCAACCTTCGCGTGCGGGGCAAATTTAAAAACATAATCCTCATAAACGTTCACGCACCTACAGAGGATTCGCCAGATGATGAAAAAGAAGAATTCTTTGAATCAGTCGAACGGGAACTCCATGCCTGCCCTCGGTATGATGTAAAAATCAATCTGGGGGATATGAATGCTAAAATAGGTAGGGATTCCGTATTGAGGCAGTACATTGGCACCCATAGCTTACACAAGAACACTAATGAATATGGACAATGAGTCATAGAGATGGCAGCAAGCAATAATTTGGTCGTTGCGAGTACAAGGTTTGCGCGTAAAAATATCCACAAAGCCACCTGGGTATCTCCCGATGGAGCCACTCGCAACCAGATAGACCACGTGTTGATAGACCGCCGCCACAACCCGAACCTGATGACGGTACGAACGTACCGAGGTGCCAACGTCGACTCGGACCACTATCTTGTTGGTATGGTGCTCCGAGCGCGGATTGCATCATCACGGAAGACTGCATCCGCGAATCAGATTCGAGTCAACACGGCTGCCCTTCGCAATGAAGGGACCAGAAACAACTACGGTCAAGCGATAGGACTCGCCCTAAATGCAGGGAGAGTAAGTCCTGGGGCTGAGATGTCGGGCGTAGAAGAGAAATGGACATGCCTTAAGAATAGTGTCATTAGTACTGCTGACTCCATCTTAGGCAGTAGTCGTAGAGATCGAAACGACTGGTTCGATGACGAATGTAAGCTAGCGACTGAACGTAAGAATGTTGCGTACCGAGCAATGCAACAATCTCATAGAACGCGGGCACGCGAAGATGAATATAAAGAGCTCAGAAGATATGAAAAAACAGTTCACCGGCGAAAGAAAGCAGCCTGGGAGAAGAATGTCGTCCGTGAACTAGAACAGTACAGAGAGCAAGGACCGCACCAGCCGAGGAGGCTCCAACAATGACTGAAGATCATACTATGCTGCCGCCACCAAGCATAGACGAAGTTAGCAGAGCGATAAATCGGCTCAAAAATAATAAGGCCCCGGGATCTGATGCGATCCCAGCGGAACTGATAAAAATAGGAGGCCCCACATTACACCAAGCAATTCATGAAATAATAGTGCAAGTATGGAAAGAAGAAGTTATGCCAGAAGACTGGCGAAGAGGCATCCTGTGCCCCATACATAAGAAGGGAGATATCACAAAATGCAGCAATTATCGTGGTATAACGTTGTTGAGTACCGCGTATAAAATTTTCTCCTCTATCTTCAAGACAGGATAGCCCCATACGCTAAAGTCATCATTGGTCCATACCAGTGTGGCTTCATCCCAGGCAAATCAACAACTGATCAGATTTACACCCTAAAGCAGGTGATGAAAAAATGTCTATAGTTTCAAAACTCACTAAACCATCTTTTTATAGACTTTAAAGCCGCCTATGATAGCATAGCCAGAGTAGAACTATATAAAGCCATGAGAGTATTTGGCATCCCAAACAAACTGACGCGACTATGTAGGTTGACCATGACCAATGTTATAAGCCAAGTAAAAATATCCGGATCACTATCAAGCCCATTCAACATCTATAACGGGCTCCGACAAGGGTATGGACTGGCCTGCGTCCTCTTCAACCTGGCGTTGGAGAAAGTGATCCGAGACTCTGACGTAACGGCGAAAGGAACAATCCTCTATAAGTCCATTGAGATACTGGCTTACGCAGACGATATTGACATCGTTGGTAGAAACCAAAGAACTGTACAGGAAGCTTTCATGCAGATAGAGCAGGCGGCACGAAATCTGGGGCTGCACATAAATGAGAGCAAAACAAAGTACATGGTGGCCACGTCTGCGAGTAGAAGAGCCAACATTGGTCCAGGAATTTAACCATAACATCCAAGCTGCTGATATATAAGACAATGGTCATACCAGTACTTACATATTGATCCGAGACTTGGGTGCTTAGCAAAAAGCATTCAGACCTCTTAGCCGCGTTCGAGAGAAAAGTCTTACGGAATATTGTTAGCCCCGTATGTGAGGAAAGACGATTCCGGAGACTCTATAATGATGAGATCTACGAGCGTTACCGCGATGTCGACATCGTGAAAAAAATTAAGCTCGGTAGTCTCCGGTGGGCAGGACACCTAGCTCGCATGAGCCAAGAGGATCCTGCTCGGAAAGTCCTTTGCAGTAGGATTTATGGAACACGACAGCGAGGCCGACCAAGCCTACGCTCGAAATCGGGACCGGTGGAGAGACTTTTTTCGGGAGGCCAGGACCGGACCCCGGTTGTGGAGCCAAATATGATGATACAGTTTGCAACTTCCCCCCACCCGTGGTAAGGGCTTGCAAACCATCGCCTATTCCGCTTATATAGGGCAGGGACTTAGTCTCTCCAGTTGTGATTTGTCCAGCTACGTCTTTTAGATTTTATATGGTTTGTAACTTACCCCCACCCACCCACCAGTAAGGGGTTACAAGTCCACCGTTCTATTCCGCTTATAGGGGACAGGGACTTAGTCTCTCCGGTTCTGTTTTAAATAGATATATTTAGACTCTTAGCACCACTAGTTTAGACATAACTCACAGCTTCCCCCACCCGCGATAAGAGGCTGTTATTATCATTAGTATTATACTTATTCTATACATAGCATATAGCTTCCCCCTACCCGTGGTAAGGGGTTATATGCTATTACCAGTAACGTTATCATAGTTTGTGTACAGTTTTGAACTTCCCCCCACCCTTGGTAAGGGGTTGTCAACTATCTTCTATTCACTTATAGGGGGCAGGGACTTAGTCTCTCCAGTTGTCGTTTGATCAGTTTAGTATCAAAGCTTGTATACAATCTGCAGCTTCCCCCCACCCGTGGTAAGTGGTTGCAGACTATTGATCTATTTTGCTTATAGGGGGCAGGCACTTAGTCTCTCCAGTTTTTTATTGGGCAGTTATTATACTTAGCACGACTCTTATCAGGAAATGCACCTTGCGATGCAGTGACGTCGACTCAATAACCAACGCGAAAGTCTAGTAAGTATATATATTTAGCAAAAAAAACCTGTAATAATCCATTGTAAGAATCTGTAAATATAAAACCAACGTTAAGATAAGCAGTAAAATAAAAGTAACAACAAAAAAACAAATGGTCTATGTAATTTCTCTAACGAACCTCGTGGATCCGCTAAGCACACCCCAGCTATGAAACTTCATTACAGTGGCGCCCGAGAAGGGACTATCATCGCAGAAAAAAAAAACATCGAACCTTAACAAAAGACGACTATCATCGCAGAAAAAAAACATCGAACATAATCAAAAGCCGACTATCATCACAGGAAAACATCGAACATCTTCAAAACATGACTATCATCACAAATAACATCAAACATCCTCAGATCACGACTATCAGCAGGGAAACCCCCAAACTTGGCAAAATCACTACATCACCGCAGAAGACCACGTTCAGTTCACTTCCACTTACTATATGTTGGAACCTCGCTAAAGAGGACCACGTCCATTTTACTCCAGCGCACTACTAATTGGATGCGCAGCTCAGGAGACTGATTTCACTTCAAACACCATTTCTTACCGTGTATCACCACAGAATTTCACCACACCCCAGCGCGCTTGTTACATCGACACAGTAAAACACGAATAGTACCAGTGAAAACAAACACCATCACGTAGAGCAACTAGTGCCTACCCATCACCTGATCGAGTGCGCGCCCTAGAAGCACAACACTCGAGAAGCGCCTCGCCGATACCACCGCAAGTCATCGTTCCACACAAAGACGAGAAGACTACCAGCATACTCAACATCGCAGATGTAAACACAACTGTTCCACCCCGTTGCACACCTTCATACTCACTTCTCATCGACCAAGTTCGAAAGTTGTCGGGGAAGTTTGACGGTGTGCGTGACCCATTAGCCTTTATCGAACGCATCGACGAGCTATCGGAGGTCTATAGGATTAACAAGGATTTGCCTCCTCGGATGATGCCAAAACTGCTCAAAGATCGAACTTTGATCTGGTACCGAAATAACAACGGTCATTGAAAAACATGGGACACTTTTAGGAACGACTTTCTGAAGTTTTTTCTCCCACCACGTTTCTTCGAGCGGTTGGACGATGACATCCGCCAAAGAAGACAACTCCCAAAAGAATCATTGAAGGATTACGTGATCATCATCCAGGGCCCGTATTCTTGAATTTTGATCGAAAAAATTCACAGTCGAATTATTTCGATCACAAAATCCACTGAAAAATTCACCGACACTCAAACACTTATTCTTGAAATTAGTCGAATTATTCACCATACTTGCAATTTTACCAACTTCCACACTGTGGTAAATAAATGTATGTCAAAAATTTTGTTTTGCTTGTGTTTTAAGTTTACTCACAACTAAGTGTTTTGATTTTTTAAGAAAATTAAATTAGATTAAGTGAATACTATAAATTAAACTATTATAATGGCTGGATTAGACGAATTAGCAATAGTTTTATCTCGTTCTGCCATCGAACAGTGAAAAGAAAGTAGACGGTTTAAAAGGGAACCATAAAATAGTTTCGAGTTTTCAGACAAACAATTCACTAAATTATTCATGTTAAATAAAATTATGGTTGATGATTTAATAAATTAATTAGAACCTCATGTGCCAGATTGCTCACGCGCAAAGCTGTTTCACTCGATATTTGTAAGGCATTTGACAGAGATTGACATCAAGCTCTTTTGTCCAAAATGCGTGCTTATGGAGTCGATTATAAACTGATTCATTGGATTATAAGCTATCTTTTGGACCGCTCAATTCAAGTTGTATTGGACGGTTTCAAGTCTAAAGTACATAGCTTAAATGCTGGCGTTCCCCAGGGCTCTGTTTTGTCCCCGAAACTCTTTCTCATTTTTGTTAATGATCTCATATCTGTGACTTCTAATTCTATTCACTTTTGCTGCCGACAGCACTCTTAGCTTCTCATATAAATTTGAGGAACGTTCCAGCACTTCTCACGTGGAACTCAAACAACTACGTATGTTAAGCACGTTAAATTCTGACCTAGACAACATAATAAAATGGGGACAAAACAATCGAGTGAAATTTAACGCTTCCAAAACCCAATGCTGTCTCCAGTCCTCTAAGCGAATCCCAAATCCCATGCCATTATCCATGAATGGCACTTGCATCGAGGAAACTGAAAATCTCGCAATTCTCGGTATGTGCGTTAACGACAAGCTTTGTTGGAATGACCACATATTTACCGTCGCCAAAAATGCTGCGAAATGTTTAGGTTTTCTAGCCCGGTGCATGAAATTTCACTCCCTCTGACAGGCTACTATCAACAAGGCTTTAATTCGCCCTAAACTAGAGTACAATTGTCATATCTGGTCTGGTGCGTCTAAAACTACCTTGGATCAGCTAGATAGAATAAAAAACCGCGCGATACCGATATCGATATCGGTGAAGCAAATATAGTGAATTCAATAGATTCCATGAACACCACAGGAAAGTTTCCTGCTGGTCACTGTTTTATCGTTTCTGCCACCAGCGGTGCTCAAGAAATATAGCCAGCTGTATGCCACCTCTTCTTGAATTCAACCGCAATACTCGTGGCGCTCTTAATGCTCATCATCATCTTTTATTTCAAATCGTGTTTTATACCATTCAGTATTTGTTGTGTTAAAAATTTCAAGGATACTTTTTGATATCTTAACGTGATAACTATATTGGTCAAGATCGTTAAAGAAAAGAATCCACTTTCTTAAAAAAGATCAAATTGGTCATTTGTAAAATCAAGAATATCAACGAAAGTGGTGTAGATTTACCAACCAAAACGGAAACAATCGCCGATTTATAATCGCTGTGTCTGGTGCTGTTGGATAATTTAAACGACAAGAACATCACACTGAAGCACCAAAAGAAGTCAAATAAAATCCTTGCGACAAAAATTGCTGAACTCGAACAGCGGATACAGGCGTTTTCCGGTGATTGTTTAACCGCAACCAATGGTTTCTCACCATCACAGATTCTTTTGCACGGATATTGTTCATCAAGCGTGGATACTGCTGACAGCGGTACCATCAAAACAAAGTCATCATCTCGTAACGTTACCGAAGATTCGGGCACAAAAAAGCAGTTACGTTAAAAAGTATTTTTATTCAAGTTTCTCAATTTTTTAAATAATTTATTTTATTTGAGTAGTTTTTAGAGGTAGAATTTTAATCGACTTTCTGTCTCAGTAGCTGTGCGTGCCTTTTTCGTTTGTTAGGCCTGGTACTACAAACGAATCAGTAACGTTTTTACTGTTGAGTGGTTGGTTCGTAGAAATTCTTCTTATTATTGTTATTTTTAATATTTTTTGATTTTTTATTATATTCTTATCTTATTTTACGTATATTTTCATCATCTTGACGGGTTCGGTATTTTTACTTTGTAAAATGAACTCTTATTTTGAAATTCATTTCACAATTATTCGCGGCATTAAAAGTAATTTCAACTCGATCGTAGCACATCTTGACGCGAATAAACCTGCGGTTCTAAGTTTATGTGAAACGCAGGCCTCATATATGGGTACCCCAAATGATTTTCATTGTACGGGGTATTCTCGTGTCGACTGTTTGGTTCCACATCGCGGGGCTATTTTATTTATACGAGATGACATCAGTTTTAGTGTACCTAATATTCCAAACAGTAATCCCATGTTCAATACGATATGGATAGAAATTGTAATTTCAATCCATTCGATGTTTATTTGTCTTATCGTTATCGTTATTTGTTTTATCGTAGTCCTAATTTGTCACCTGATGACACTAATATTGAGTTTAATTACTTATCAGACACTATAGGACACTATAGACAAGATTTACCAATCATCACCAACATCAGAATTGGTAGTCTTCGGTGATTTTAATGTCCACAATGATTCATGGTTGACCTATTCGAATGGTAGAGATCGATCTGGTGAAACCGCTGAACTATTTTCAAATATTAATCTTTTCATCCAACTCGTTGATAAGCCAACTAGGTATCCCGATACTACTGGTCAATCACCTCACCTTTTAGATTTATTTCTTACTACTATGCCAGATAAATATTCAATTGATGTATCTGCTCCATTAGGTCTTTCTGACCATGCTTTTGTAGTAGCCAAATTTTCAATAACACCAGTATTATAGAGCCTACAATTAAAAGGCTACTCTGTTACTATAAAAATGCTAACTGGGAGCTCCTGAACTAATTTTATAGTTCGTTTGATTGGTCAACCTGTTTTTCCAGCAATAATGCTGATGAAGCATCACAACTAATCACGTCAACCATTTTGCTGGGAATGAAAAATTGCATTCCTTCTTCATTTAAAAAGAAAAATACTCAAAAAAATAAATGGTTTAACGAACATTGCAGGTCAGCAGTCGCGTGTAAAAAAAGCAGCCCATTTGGACTACGTTAATTGCACTTCTGAAGAAAACCTTGTAAAGTTTCGAATAGCTAGAAACAGATCAAACGCTATATTGAAAAGGTCCAAAATAATATATGACCTTAAGATTCGAGATAGCAAGCGAAAAATTTTGGATTCTGATTCAAACACTCGAAGCTTTTGGTCGTTTGCTGCATTGGTTAAAAGAAACTTTGCAGACAATACTTCGTCTATTCCTTCTTTATTTCATAATGGTATTCATTATAGAACTGATATTGAGAAAACTAATCTCTTAGCTTCTCCTTTCGCTGGTGTGTCTACCCTTCCTTTAACTAACCAAAGCCCCGGGTTGTTTCAAAGATTCTGAAAGAACTTGACCCCAATAAAACGACTGGCCCCGACGGTATTCCGCCATTAGTATTGAAAAGTTTTCATCTTGCTTTGGCAAAACCGCTTAGCAAGTTGTTTCATATCTCAATGAAGACAGGTGTTTTTCCATCTTTTTGAAAAATAGTAAATATTCAACCCGTTCCGAAAAAAGGTGATAAATCGGCACCTACGAACTACCGTCCTATTGCTTTGTTGTCGGTTCTATCGAAGGTAATGGAGTCTATCGTTAATTTCAGATTAATGAACTATCTGGATTCAAATGTTCTTTTATCCGATGTGCAGTATGGTTTTCGTAAAAATCATGCTTCAGGTGAACTCATGACGTGCGTGACTTATTGTTTGGAGCGAAGCATTGAAAACTTAGGTGAATCAAGCGTTGTTTCCTTAGATATTTCTAAATCTTTTGATATAGTATGGCATGATTGTCTTATTAATAAGATTCGTGCGCTGAGCGTATACTCCTCTCTCATTGCATGGATTGAGGATTATTTACGGAACCGTAAAATAAAAGTTGTATTAAATGGTATATCTTCAGATTCACATGGGATCAATGCTGGCATGCCTCAAGGATCATCCTTGTCTCCCACGCACTTCTTGATATATATCAACGACCTGTTGTCTTCTACAACCTGTGATATCCATTCATTTGCTGATGATACAACACTATCTGCTTCCATTGAGTTTGTCAGTCAAAAAGAATGCAATTCTCGCTTGAATGGTTCGCGTGAATTAATGAATTGGACTATTCTGTCTAATATTCAAATCATTCTTGATTGGGGCATTTCTAATAGAGTAGAATTTAACCCAAATAAATTCCAATTTTGTCTTTTTTCTCAGAAGACAACTCAACATTATGTTCCACCTGTTATTAATGGTACCCCTTATCTGATTCACTTAAGTTGTTAGGTTTAAAAGTTCCTGGAAAGAACATATTTATGAAATTTCAAAAAGAGCTAGCCAATGTTTGGGCTTCATAAGACGTTGTAACTTCTACTTCACTCCCTCTGAAGTATTAAGATTATATAAATCTTATGTTAGACCAATTTTAGAATTTAATTCATATGTGTGGGGTGGGGCTCCAAGATCGCATTTGGTTCATCTTGATGAAATCCTGAATAGAGTTATTCGTTTGATAAGCGATGTAACCATTACTTCGTCTGATACTTTGGAGCACAGACGAAATGTAGGAGCTTTATCTGTTTTCTATAAATTTTACAACGGTAAATGTTCTTTAGAAAACCGTTCTCTAGTTCCAGGGCTTTTTCTCAGTAACGTAAACACTCGTTTAAGGTGCAATCAACATAGATTTGCCTTAAAACTTTTTTCATGTAGAACCCAACACTTTAAATCCTCCTTTTTTCCGAGAGGCTCTTCGATGTGGACGTGTTTCCCGAATCTTACAATCTGCAGGCGTTCAAATAAGCCGTTAACAACTTCTTTAAGGACGATGGATTAAGTATTCAAAAAAAAATTGTTTATCAGTATTTTTTAAATTATTTTTATAATTTGTAATATTTTCTTGGTCAAGGTTTTTTGTAGTTTTTCCTGACCATGATTCATTGATAACAGTATTTGGAACCGACTCAGAAAATAAATTGAAACCGGCTACAAACGTGAGGAATGTGATATATTGTAAATCACATTCCTTCGATTTTTATTTTATTTTGAATTTAATAAAGGGCTTAGCCCAACTTATTGCCGTGACGTAAGTCATTCAGGGAGTCCTCTCTTGGCAATAAGTCTCTATATAAAAAAAATGATAACCTCTTTAGGGTTGATAACTGAACATAAAAATATATGGTTTGATACGAACATCCAGGCGGAGCCGATGAAAACTTATCGAATTATCAAAAAAATGAGTGTACCTAATTTTAATATTCCAAACAGTAATCCCATGTTCAATACGATATGGATTGAAATTGAAACCGGCTACAAACGTGAGGAATGTGATATATTGTAAATCACATTCCTGCGATTTTTATTTTATTTTGAATTTAATAAAGGGCTTAGCCCAACTTATTGCCGTGACGTAAGTCATTCAGGGAGTCCTCCCTTGGCAATAAGTCTCTATATAAAAAAAACATGATAACCTCTTTAGGGTTGATAACTGAACATAAAAATATATGGTTTGATCCGAATATCCAGGCGGAGCCGATGAAAACTTATCGAATTATCAAAAGAACAGATTGGACGATATTCGACAATATCATCCAGTAAAAATTAGGCAAATTTCTCAATATTGAGATAGCTTTGACTGAGGAATTCGACAGGAATCTTGAAACGTTGGAGAAATCGGAAGGCCTATTGCACAGGCAGCCTTGCAAATGCGAAGATAATTTTGAGATGCGTAGATAATACTGAGCATTCACAGTCCCTTTTCCGCGTTTCCTATGCTCTAAGAAGTTTTTTGACCTACAAGTCTCCCGGCCTGGATGTCGACTTCCTGGGCTAATGAAGATTTTATAAAGCTGTCTTCTTTTAAACAATTTCCCCCGAAATGCGTGGTTTTCATACCGAAAGCAGGCAGAAGAGGCCATGAATCATCGGAGGATTTTTGGCCTCTCAGTCTCTCATCGTTCTTGCTTAAGGTTCTGGAGCGCATTCTAGATCATATCAGGCAACGATATGAAGTCCCACAAGCATCGAGATCTCAACACGCATACATTCTTATATATAACTAGAAGAGGCCTTCAAAAATGTTTGCATTGATGCCACTCAGGAAGCTTAGGGGAGTCCTTCCTTACGCAATCGATAGCATGCATGTTCGGTAGCAGGATTATACATGCCAACCTTGGCAGCTGGAATATTTACAAACTAGTCGACAGAGGCATTCTACAAAAAGGGATCATATCTCTCCCTTACTTTGGCTAATGATAATTAACAAAATGCTACTAAAACTTGAGGAGGATAGAACGAAGATAGTTACGAACGCAGATGACGTGGTGATACTAGTATCAGACCAACAACTTTCCGTGATCACATAAGTTATGGAAAGGGCCCTGGGTAAAGTCAGCTTCTGGGTAACACGCTGCGGCCTTGGAGCTAACCCAGAGAAGACTTCAAAATCTCGCTAGTCTGGTGGCCAGCGATGAAGAAGAAGTACAGTGCCACCAAACTCAGCAATCTACAGCGATCACCAGCAGTTGGCTTCACAGGAGGAGTAACGTGGCATTAATCTGTCAAGGTCATACAAGCTACCCGATTCAGCTAGATCTTTAAGGCAGAGATCCTAGCAAGTAGGGAGGCCTACAGGGCACCAAGGCTCAGTAATGCGATTCATGCAACTACCATAAACTCGAAACTTGTACAACAGTGCCAAGAAGAATTGGCTTCAATCAGCCAATTCCTGAACATCACAATAGTATGGGTGCCGGGGCAAAATAACATTGAGGGAAATGAGAGGGCAGCCGAATTGGCTAAGAAGGTCGTCGCTATGGACACCGGCTCTATGGAGAGGGATAGCTGTCCAATGAGCTCAGTCAAGAAACAAATTCTCTCCTTTTTTAATACTAAGTTACATTTCAGGTGGAGCAGTCTGTAGAACTGCTCCATATCAAAATTGATATGGCCATCCTACACCAAAAGGAAATCCACCGAGTTGTTATGTAGAACCCGGAAGGATGTTTTGGCTATCAGCACGGGCTACTAACCAGTGGGCAGCCATGCTGACAAGTTGGGTATAGCGCACAACTTCTGAAGAAGTTGCAAAAGAAAGAAACTCTCATACACTTTCTCTGCAGTTGTCTGGCCCTAGCAGAGTGAAGACACAATTTTTTGCCGACTTGAAAGAGCTGTCAGATTACAGGATAATCGAATTGATCTCGTATCTGAACCCTACAGGCTGGATTTAAACCACGCCTCTCGAGATTTATGGTATCAAAATAGCGTACTCTAGCGCTAATTGAGCGCATTTCTTACATTTGCTTTATTTTGATATGCATGTACGCTTGTTTTACTTTCAAAGTGGGCCTCCCGGCAAGCTTACTCTGCATTCTACTAATTAGAGCCGGGATCGAGTCGAACCAAGGTCCCAGAACCTGGTACTGCTCAATCTGTAATCTTCCTATCCGGAAAAGTGTAGCCTCTGTGCGTTGCAAGAGTTGTGCCAAATGGTGTCATCTGCGACAATGTTCAGGGTTACACAGTGCCAACGATTATAACACCAATTTCGTTGGCACATGCTGCTTCCAAGGAGCTTCACAACAACCCTCCATTTTATTCTTCACTAGAATGTATCATACAAATACATCTGCCAGCAACCCTCCCCCGATCAACACCTTGAGGCAATGAGTATTTCAGTTAACACTGGAGATTTCGAGTTATTATACACCAATGTTTACATACCCCCCGTAAACAACTCAGTAAATGGTTATCAACCATCCCTACTGCACCTTCTCCAGAGTGAAAACAAAATTGTGATGGGGGGCTTCAATGCCCATCACCCCCTTTGGTTCTACGCTCTCGCTGAGGACAACCGTGGAAACTGCATTGTGGCCATATTAAAAGAAACTGACTTTGTCACCTTGAATGAAGATTTCCCCACCAGGTTCACCACTACGTGCTCTAGCTTGCCTGATATCACAATAGCTAGCACCTCGCTATTAGGTTCCCTGTCACGGCAAGCAGCACCAGCGCTTAGCTCTGATCACATCCCCATTGTGATCACAGTGGATATACCAAAAAACTATCATATCCGAACAGCCAACCTTCATAAACCACAACAAAGCCAATTGGCAAGGTTTCGCTGATTTCGTCGATACAAAATTACACCAGTAGCCTTATCCACTGAACGCTATATCTAGTGAGAAGGCCTTTCCGTGACATTGTTGTTCGTGCTGCCAAAAGATTCATTCCCACCGGAAGAATCAAAAAGGTCATGCCATCCTTTCCGTCGGAAGCACTCCGGCTTGCCGAGCGTCGCGAACAAGTAAGAGTTACGGATCCTGCTGACCCTCGAGTTACTCAGCTAACCAAGGACATACAAAAACTTGTTTCCGATCTCCGGCAATCCAAGTGACTGATTCATCTTGAGAACTGCACGCTAGGATCCAAAAAGCTCTGGTCGACGGTCAAAGGTCTTTCTGAGAAATTCCAATCTCAGGGCCTAACCTCAATCTCATTCAATGACCACCAATACGACAGCAGTAAAAAATGCGCATTTTTCACGGCAATTCATCGAACATCCGTCAGCTCACGAAAAACCTTTCGTCCTGTTTTACGGAAACTAAAAGCTTTAAAATACGACCCAGGCGTTCAAATAAGCCGTTAACAACTTCTTGAAGGACGATGGATAAAGTATTTATAAGTTGTTTACTAATATATCAAAAAAAAATAATTGTTTATCAGTATTTTTTACATTATTTTTATAATTTGTAATTATTTCTTGGTCAAGGTTTTTTGTAGTTTTCCCTGACCATGATTCATTGATAAAAGTATTTGGACTCGCGTCGTTTTAAATTCGTGTTCGTTTTTCTTATTGCTTTTTCAATGAATCAGAGAGAATTTTGAGAAAATAAATTGTAACCGGCTACAAACGTGAGGAATGTGATATATTGTAAATCACCTTCCTTCCTTCCTTCGATTTTTATTTTATTTTGAATTTTAATAAAGGGCTTAGTCCAACTTTTTGCCGTGACGCAAGTCATTCAGGGAGTCCTCCCTTGCAGTAAGTCTCTACATAAAAAAAAAAAAACCGGCCACGCTGTGCCAAGCATATAGCCGAGCATTATAAGGGTGCGAAGCCCTTTTAGCGTGCGCGAATATTATCTACGTTTTGTTTTATTGCTTCGGGATGAATTTCTATAAAATCTATTAAGGCTTCCTTTTGGTTTTTGGAAATATGGCCTAATCTTGCTTGTTCTTTATATGTTGGAATATTCTTTATATGAAGATTATATACAGGGAAAACTACATTTTCCACCACCGCGCCACCTATCGGGTCCAAATTTTGTCAACGACTTTCTTTTTATTTAAACATTATATGGTGTGAATTTGAGCCAAATCGTTCCATAAATAAGAATATTTAGAAAAAAAAAACGATACCAGCGCCACCTAGCGGGGCTGAACCAACTCTACAACCTTCGCGTAGCAATTACGAACAAACTCGCAGAAGGAAGTATCCAATTTGGTGCAGCCGTTTTCAAGTTTTAAGCATCCGAACAAACCACGATTCATTTTTATATATATAATATAAATATAAATATATAATATATTATATTCAAAAAAATTGGTTGCAAATCGCACAATTGGTTTTCATCAATTATTATCATTTGACAGATAAAATGTATCCGAAAATGGAATTCACCGACTATATACCAGACGAAAAGTTCCGTCTACTTTTCGATCGAAATTTTTCGACGACGAATTTCAAGAATACAGCAAATTAAATTTTCGACTGAATTGACGTAATTTGACAGATATTAACCGGTGGATTTTTTCGTCCGAAATTCAAGAATACGGCCCCAGAACCTGATGCATCACGCGCAGTATACCGAGTATCAGAAGCTCGAGCGAATTTTTCGCAACAGTCGTCAGAAGAACCAGCTTTATATAAATCGGAAGGACTTCGCCTGCCTCGAGGAGTTGGTTAACTTGGCCGAAGACTTCGAATGTCTCAACAACGGCAGTTGGAGTGTCGAAACCCCGCCACGACCACCAAGGAGAGACGAGCATCAGCGACAAGTCGCCCAGATACCAAGAGAACAAGTGGACCCACGATCAGCATGTCGACGCTGGGGTCAACAAGGGCATTTTTCCCGCGAATGACGAAATCCCAGGGTGCTGTTATGCTGGAAATGTGGTTACTTGAAGCTACTTATTCTCCCGGAGACCATCGACAAAGTAACCTTAGGGCTGAATTTTCTCGGTCGGGCAAAAGCAACACTTAGCATAGGCGGACATTACCTCACTCGCGGCAATAGTAGAGCCACGAAACAACTAGAAGAACCTCAGGTACGTGCAATGCAAAGCCAGACCCCCAGTGACGACGACAAGATAAGGTCATTTCTGGACCAAGAACTAAAGAAATTTGAGTCGATGAGCGGCGTGTCCAACATCACTAGTCACAAAATCGTAATACAGGACGACCGACCATTAAAGCGAAGAAATCAACAACAGCCAGTATCGCCGACGCTCTCTCACGTCAGCCACGAGAAATCCTTCGAACAGCAGTCGTGTGCGTCCCAAATTTCCTACGAGCACGAGTCCTGAAGGAAAACCAAGACGAACCCACCGCCGGACATTTGGGGCACGATTCGCCAACCGATACTACTGGCCGGGCATTTTCCGGGATATCAGCCGAAATGTCCGGCAAATCCTGCCAGCTGAAACCGGCCTGAGCCATATTGTCTCAGATCGCAGACGGACCATGGGATATAGTGTGTGCAGATTTCGTTGGACCACTCCCCAGATCCAAGCACGGCATCACAGTAATGTTAGTCCTCTTCGATAAATTCTCGAAGTGGACAGAGATCGTTCCGCTGCGGAAAGCCACGGCAGAATCCCTGAAAAAGGCGTTTCGCGAAAGGATTTTGGCCAGATACAGCGTCCCGAAGATTTTCGTAAGCGACTATGGAGTTCAATTTTCCAGTAACCTGTTAAGAAAGTTTCTACAAGAAGTGGGGGTCAAGCACCAGTTTACCGCCCCATACACGCCCCAGGAGAAACCCACAGAGAGAACAAATCGGACAATAAAGACAATGGTCGCCCAATTCGTTGGCGAACAACACAAGGGGTAGGACGAACTCCTCCCCGAGATCTCATTGGCGATAAACTCCAGTGTAGCAGAATCGACAGGTTTCAGTCCAGCATATCACTCAGGGCCGAGAGCAGCGCTAACCGCAAACACTCTTCGACGAGAAGACAATCGGGACAAGACAGAAAGCACAATCCCCAAAGGAAAGGCCCGAAAATTTGAAGGAAGTTTTCTACATCGTACGTCGAAACTTGGAGCAGGCAGCCCAGAACCAACCTAGGTACTACAACCTCCGCAGACGGTCGTGGAAACCCACCATAGGACAGACGGTCCTAGTGAAACAACACCACCTATCCAAGGCGATCGACTTTCGCGGCAAAACTAGCCTTCAGGTATGATGGACCCTACGAGGTCATCGGTTTCGTATCGCCAGTCATCGTACGACTTCGCATGAAAAATAAGACGCGTACCGCACACATCAGCGACCTAAAGGACTTAGAAACGAAATACACTCCGATCTTACCAGACACGTCACAGTCGGAGTTCCCAAGTAAGAAACCTGAAGAAACACCCGCGATCCATCGGACGATTCACTTCCATGGGTCCAAGCATCAGCAAAACTGAAAGGAGAAGACGGTGAGGTACAGCGACACGGCGGCCTCACAACTCACAACAGCAGGAGCGAACTACAAAACAGCAGCTGGAACCAAGTTTCAAAGTGCGAAGGAGACAGTACAGCGAAGGACCCACTTGTGGAAGGGGCGACGAAGACGATCGATGGCAGTAAGGGCTAAAATAACGCAAGCAAGAATTAAGGAAACACATGGCAGCAGGATCAACGACCCAGAACGCCGTGGTGAAGTCAACAACACCAACAACATCAACAGCGAAGTCGACTACCCCAACGAAGCAAACGAGGACAACGGCAAGGGCAACAATGGCATTTACAACCAGGATGCAAACGAGGACAACGGCAATGGCATGTATAACCACGAAGCAAACGAGGACAACGGAAATAAGAGCACGACAACAGCAGTTTAACAGCCAATATTCCCTATTGCAGCTTAGCGAAGGTGGCAGCGCAAGTAAACAAAGTTGGGACGACAGCCAACGTCCCAGAACGCCGTGGTGAAGTCAACAACACCGACAACATCAACAGCGAAGTCGACTACCCCAACGAAGCAAACGAGGAAAACGACAAGGGCAACAAGGGCATTTACAACCACAAAGCAAACGAGGACAACAGCAATGGCACTTACAAGCACGAAGCAAACGAGATTAACGGTAAGGACAAAAAGGGCAGGGAAGAGCGCTGTGCACCACACTGTCCATAAAAAACCCCAACATGGCCCCAAGAAGCCACCGAGAGTATTGCAAGGGCCAAAAAGGCAAGACTAAGGAACCATCGGAAGAACTTCCTGATTAGGACCACTGAACCAAAATATCAGGTACACATCAAGCGGTCAAAAGAAGCAATCGTCGCGCTCCTCGAGGGAAGTAGAGGGGGTGTAAGGACGATTTTGGCTACACCCAAAATCACCCTTCCATTAGCAGCGGCTTAGCGGTCCAGAGCATCAAAAATTTATATCTGCTTCAACAGGACACTATTTTCATTTTGACCACTAATTTTATGTGTCCATTCGATGTTGTGAAATCGACTCACAAAATAAGGTCCTTCTTGGTAAGTGCTTTTGAAGCAGACTATGCACTAGAGTGAAGTGGTAAGGGTGCATCCACTGCCCGTGTAATTTTGTTGCACTGTTGCTGCAGGACGTAATGCAACCCTTCTTATGCGTAGTAGTAGTAAAACAACTCGCACTATCTCGCTCTTGTTGACCGAATGCACAAATATTTTGCCATGTATTTGTAGGAATTTAAACAGGCTTCAATACTGAATACTGAAGACAATAATAAAAAAATGTATCCAAGAGTATTTCTCGAAATAATCGTGTTGGTAAAAATAATTTAAAAAAATGTTGTTTTAAATTTGTGGACCTTTATATCGATATGGCTAAAATAATTAAAGAAAATGTATATTGTTGGGTCTTATAATATAATTATTAAAGACCAACAGTAAGCTTGTAGCTGGAAGCGTTCAAGAGTTATATGGTGTGTAGTCATGTAAGGTCAAAAGTACGTTTTCGTTTATTTTGCAAACTTTCATTTTTAACCCTGCTCCTGTTGACCGAATGCATAAATATTGTGAGGTGGATTTGTTGAAAATTGAATAGGCTTTAATATTGCATTTGTCAAAAACAAATTATGCGAGAGCGATTTTCGAAATACTCGCGTTTGAAAATAAAATTTAAAAAAAGAAAAAACATTTTTGGATTTTGACGTCGTTTATATCGGTAACGGTTTCAAGAATTTAAGAAAATGTTAATTATTTGATCTTATAAATTTAATTTTCTTTCAAAAATGACCAACAATGGCCGTGTAGCAAGAAGCGTTCAAGAGTTACAGGGTGTGAAGTGATGTAAGGTCAAAAGTACATCTCTTCGCATTAAAACGCTACGTACACCGCAGGGGGTGAAAATAGACCCACCCCTCCTACGATTTTTTCACGAAATTAACCAAGGAATCATCCCTTTAAGTATTTGCCACCTTAACGGATACACCCTGTATATATAGCAAAAAATCCTGATAGGAATCTGTAAATATAAAACCAACGTTTAGATAAGCAATAAAATAAAAGTAACAAGAAAAAAAACAAATGGTCTATGTAATTTCTGTAACGAACCCAGCTGAGCATACCCCAGCTATAAAACTTTGTTACAACCTTCCCGCGTCCTCTTCAACCGGATGTTAGGGCAAGTGATTTGAGACTTTAATGTAACGGCGCGAGTAACAATCTTCCAAGTCCATCCAAATTCTGGATTACGCAGACGATATTGGCATCACTGGTAGAATCACATGAGCTGTACAAGAAACTTACGAGCCAGCGGTACGAAATTCAGGGCTGCACAAAAGTGATTGCAAAACAGAGTACATGGCGCCCGCCAGCAAGCACCTTCCAATAAAATTGAACACACCTATCAAAATAAGATGGCTGTGTTAAACTAATTTTCACCTTTCATTTGGGCCACTGTCAAGGGTAGTTCGATTGGTCCCGTTTTTTTTTTGTACGGTACTTACCCGTGTTATCATTCATTTCCTAAAATGTTTGTTATCCTAATTAAACAGATTAGGGTAACAGGCCAAAACTACCACGCACACAGCTTAATTTTTTTGACAACATGATCATTAAGATTCAGTAATGCAGTCAGATTAGGTATTATGGTGCCAGCCGTCGCTCAGTGGATAAGTGCGTGGACTTCTCAACAGGAGGTTCGTGGTTCGAATCGCCGAAACAACATTTTTTCACGGTACAACCTCTAGCAAATGTCAGACAAACGTCCGAGAATAACTTGTAACGGAAAGCTTCTCATTTCGACGTTCGGATACTCCATTTGTGTGCAAAAATATACATGCCCAACACAAATGCTCACGAGAAGCTAGGCGTTGGACAGCAACGGTCTTCGTAGAAATATTTGACAAAACTATAATATAAATCAATTTTATTTTTGATTCAATTAAAAACAATTAAATGTAAAAAAAACTTCGTTTTTTGGGTACAAACTTTAATTCCTGTATTCCATTATGCAGACAACTGGTTGCGATAACTTCTGTCTCTTCGCAACTACTTTAGACCTTTCTTGTTAGGAAGTATGTACTACTTTGCGGCACAAATATAGAAATTTTCTTCAGGAAAAATCGTGAAAAACTAAAAGTAGCATTTCTGTTATCATCTACTTCTACTTTGCATTGAAGGCATAATTGAATACGGCGTATGTATACATCGACATAAGCATAAATATTCATTTTAAGATGCTGAAAATAATATTCACTTTACACACTGCACACACAAAATTTCTACTCTCTAGGTCGTGTTAATTGGTTAAAAAAAACAACCTATAAAAATTAAAAATTTTCATGTAAATTCTCTAATAGGAGATGGGTATGTGTTAAAATTTGAAGTAAATCGGGCTAATTTTTAAAAAATTTAAATGGACACCACACGGGTCTCATGGCGCTATCACTCCAACAAATTTACAAAAAGTTGTGTCCATCAGTGTTAAAAATGTGTTAAAAATTTGAAGAAAATCGAGCTAATTTTAAAAAAACTTATATGGGCACCCCTTATGCCTCAGGGCCCGTTCACTCCAAAAACTTTACAAATAATTTTGTCCATGGGAGATACAGAGGTGCAAAAAATTTGAAGAAGATCGGGTAAAAATCAGCTATAAAACTTTGTTACAACCTTCCCGCGTCCTCTTCAACCGGATGTTAGGGCAAGTGATTTGAGACTTTAATGTAACGGCGCGAGTAACAATCTTCCAAGTCCATCCAAATTCTGGATTACGCAGACGATATTGGCATCACTGGTAGAATCACATGAGCTGTACAAGAAACTTACGAGCCAGCGGTACGAAATTCAGGGCTGCACAAAAGTGATTGCAAAACAGAGTACATGGCGCCCGCCAGCAAGCACCTTCCAATAAAATTGAACACACCTATCAAAATAAGATAGCTGTGTTAAACTAATTTTCACCTTTCATTTGGGCCACTGTCAAGGGTAGTTCGATTGGTCCCGTTTTTTTTTGTACGGTACTTACCCGTGTTATCATTTATTTCCTAAAATGTTTGTTATGCTAATTAAACAGATTAGGGTAACAGGCCAAAACTACCACGCACACAGCTTAAATTTTTTGACAACATGATCATTAAGATTTAGTAATGCAGTCAGATTAGGTATTATGATGCCAGCCGTCGCTCAGTGGATAAGTGCGTGGACTTCTCAACAGGAGGTTCGTGGTTCGAATCGCCGAAACAACATTTTTTCACGGTACCACCTCTAGCAAATGTCAGACAAACGTCCGAGAATAACTTGTCACGGAAAGCTTCTCATTTCGACGTTCGGATACTCCATTTGTGTGCAAAAATATACATGCCCAACACAAATGCTCACGAGAAGCTAGGCGTTGGACAGCAACGGTCTTCGTAGAAATATTTGACAAAACTATAATATAAATCTATTTTATTTTTGATTCAATTAAAAACAATTAAATGTAAAAAAAACTTCGTTTTTTGGGTACAAACTTTAATTCCTGTATTCCATTATGCAGACAACTGGTTGCGATAACTTCTGTCTCTTCGCAACTACTTTAGACCTTTCTTGTTAGGAAGTATGTACTACTTTGCGGCACAAATATAGAAATTTTCTTCAGGAAAAATCGTGAAAAACTAAAAGTAGCATTTCTGTTATCATCTACTTCTACTTTGCATTGAAGGCATAATTGAATACGGCGTATGTATACATCGACATAAGCATAAATATTCATTTTAAGATGCTGAAAATAATATTCACTTTACACACTGCACACACGCCAAACGAGACATGATGCTGCTCACAAAATTTCTACTCTCTAGGTCGTGTTAATTGGTTAAAAAAAACAACCTATAAAAATTAAAAATTTTCATGTAAATTCTCTAATAGGAGATGGGTATGTGTTAAAATTTGAAGTAAATCGGGCTAATTTTTAAAAAATTTAAATGGACACCACACGGGTCTCATGGCGCTATCACTCCAACAAATTTACAAAAAGTTATGTCCATCAGTGTTAAAACTGTGTTAAAAATTTGAAGAAAATCCAGCTAATTTTTAAAAAACTTATATGGGCACCCCTTATGCCTCAGGGCCCGTTCACTCCAAAAACTTTACAAATAATTTTGTCCATGGGAGATACAGAGGTGTAAAAAATTTGAAGATCGGGTTAATTTTTTTGAAAAATTTTTATGGGGCCCCACGACCCCGGCCACCAAAATTTTTGCAAAAAGGGTTGTCCATCGGAGATACACACGTATGTAAAATTTAAAAAAAATCGGGTTAATTTTTTTAAAAAAAATTTGGGGCTCAATGACCCTGGGGCCTGGGGTCTCCGATAATTTTACAAAAAGTGTTTTTCATCGGAGATACATACGTATATAAAATTTGAAGAAAATCGGGTTATTTTTTTAAAAAAAAATTTATGGGATACCCCGAACCCGGGGTCTCCAAAATTTTTACAAAAAATGTTGTCTATCAGAGATACATGCGTATATAAAATTTTAAGAAAATCGGGTTATTTTTTTAAAAATGTTTATTGGGTCCCACGAACCTGTGGCCCGGGGTCTCCAAAATTTTTACAAAAAGTGTTGTCTATTAGAGCTACATGCGTATATAAAATTTGAAGAAAATCGGGTTATTTTTTTAAAAAAAATTTATGGGGTCCCACGAACCCGGGGTCTCCAAAATTTTTACAAAAAGTGTTGTCTATCAGAGATACACATGTGTATAAAATTTGAAGAAAATCGGGTTATTCTTTTAAAAAATGTTATGGGGTCCCACGAACCCGGGGCCCAGGGTCTCCGAAATTTTTACAAAAAGTGTTGTCCATTAGAGATACACATGTGTATAAAATTTGAAGAAAATCGAGTAAAATTTTGTAAAATATTTGTATGGGGCACCCCGACCCCGGGGCCTGAGGGTCTTCAAATTTTAAATGTTGTCTCCGGAAATACATATGTGTGCAAAATTTCAATAAAATCCGGGTTTGGGAAGTGGGTTAAAAATTGATCGCAAGATTCCACGACAGACGACCGACGACCGACCCACGGGCAAGTGAAGTTAATATAGAGAATTTAAAAAGAACCCCAAGGTCAAGAAACGACATTTACGCGCATTCCACGTGCCACACGTGACTTGTGTGTCACGCAGGTCGTCAGAAATGCCCGACTTAGGTTCGTCGGATCACAAAATTTCAGTTATCTAGGTGTGGTAGTTGGTTAAAAAGGACCTCAAAGTCGAACCAAACAGGGGTCAAGTTAGATAAAGTTTTTAATTAAATATCACGAAAATATTATTTGTGAAATATAATGCAGACAGGAGCATATTTAATTAGAATCCATAGTACTCCCGATTAACAAAATTAATCTATAGCCACTTTTTCGATCTTGACAAAAATAAAAAGTTATTTTCCCGGGGTTAAATTACATCAATTTATATGTATATTATACAATATTTTAACAATGAGTTTCACAATCTCAGTTATATTTTACTGAATAAATTTACACGACTGTTGGGTCATATCCTTTTTGACAAATAAAAACATCTATTAAATCGGAAAAGGAGAAAAAATATCATTATTCAAACATTAAAGCCTTAGTTAAAGAGCCTAACCCTGTCAATCGACTGGAGCAATGATTATGTGTGGATTAACCTCTATCCCTCACAAGTTTAATTGATTATTCATGTATTATTGTTTACTTAAGACTTATGACTTAAAAAAAATTAAATGTTTGTTAACTTTTGTCCTAAGATTTCTACCAACATACCAAGAAACTTTTTTTTTGCCAAAACCAAAATCCACAGTCTTGAAGTCAGTTTTAGGGAGCTCTCACAATGGAAAAACGTAATACTTAAAGCTTACAAGATTGTATGGATTTTGGTTTCGAAAAAAAAATTGTTTGTTCGTATGTTGCAAATCCGTAAGTATTAAGTTTTTCTATTCTGAAAGTTCGTAAATTTTTTAGGAACTCTGTTACTCTTCGACGAAATCGTTCCGAGTGAACAAAAAGCTACCGTGCAAACATTTTAATTTGGGCAATAAAGTCCATGTGGCACAAACATACAGGTTTTCACTAACACATGATGATTGCTCCAGTCATTTGACCTTGGATTCGGATCTCGCCATGGTCTTGTAGTAGTAAAAAGTTCTTTGATTAAAGTAAAAAATATTTTATTGGCAAAAAAATCTATTTTTGTTTTTACCTTTATCACTAGTTGCTTTAAAATTCCGCTTTTAATACAATATATTAACATGCTCGCAAATGTATAGTAATGCTGGTATACTAATACAAAACACTGATATTTATATATCCTACATAACGCAGATATTTTCAGCAACGGGACGAAGTCAGATATATAAGACGAGTTTTATTTGTCAAGAGCGGTATTAGTCTTAATAGCAATAACGCATTCTTCATTGCAAGATTTGAGAACGGTGCACTAGTGGATAACAAGCAAAGAAAATTAATCTGGTATTTACATAATTGAAATTTAAAGAATTACAACTTACCAACAAATCTTTTCCAGCATCAAAATCTGTGCGTAAAGTATTGCCTAAATCACCATCTGGAATTTTTAGATCCTCACGAATATCACCGTTATCAGACATTAAAGTTAAGAAATTATCATCGCTAATATCGGTCAATTGGTAGTCCTCCCGCTTTACATGTGGAACATCCATGTTGTGGGTTGATGGACAAATATCCTCATACCTATTTTATATATATATATATAACACAAACATTACTTTTCGGACACACCTTAATGTTTACAATTTACGTACTTCTTGTTTGAAAAAATATCAATTCCAACCATATGAACCTTTGCATGGCCATGCTTTCCTGTTTTCGAGGTTGACATCTCCACAATTTTGCACGGTCGACCTTTTAACATTACAAACCCATTTTTGCGCAAAGCAGAACATTGCATTGGATATGTTTGAGAAGCACCAGAGTCACCAGTTTCAAAATGATGTTCGTCCATTTCCGCCATTTTTTAGTTTTTTAATTCGAACGCTTTTTGCAAAGCTGAAAACTGAAACATAAAAACTTTAAAATCAAATAACATGTAATTAAATATAATAGTAAAAATGTAAAACGATTCGCGTCATTATGTGCTTAATTATGAAACTCCACCCACAACCATTAAAGTTGTAAAAAGAACTATACATTATAGATGGTAATGTCGTAAAACCAAATCAACTAGAAACACTTCAAAACTTATTTTGCTTAATACAGGTGACGGAAAGATGCTATTATAATTATGATCATTGGAAATGTTTCAACGGTGAAATTAACTAGTTGAATTTTATTTTTCTGGTTTCAGAGCATTTGCTCACTTAATAAACACAATTTTGATGGTTCACGCATTTTTATTTTTAATGATATTTGCAGCACATTTATGTAAAATAACACCAAGTTCCTTGATTTGAGACTGCACATCAACAATGTAATGACCGAATAATGACAAGAAATATTATATATATGTATAGAATTAATTTTTTTATATTTTAATTTTTCGAAGTTATCTAGTTATACTATTGAACCTGCAGACATGGTGGGTAGGTTGCAAAAAAAAATGCTGTAAGAGCAGCCGCTATATTACTATAGTTTTTGAAAAGCTATCTTAAATACCGTACCTGTTTAAAAATTGTCGTATATTTTATTTTTTTCACTAATAAATGATAAATCAACACGTTAATGTAACCAAAAATGTATTAAATATAGGAAAAGCGATATACTCACACGTGATTAAAATGGTTGTCGTAACCAAAAAAGAGGTAAACCGAGTTGACCCTGTTAGACACCGAAAATTTTTCGTTTAGAAATCAAACCTAAACTTCCGGTATTAAATAAAACTGCCAACAGGTTGCGCTAACAACATAAATGATTTACTGTACAAGTAAACTGTTTTTGACAACCTCTAAAAGACAATTTGAATGCTTTAAATGTTTTTTATGGTTTTATGGGTTTAAATCTTTTGTCTGCATTTGGTAAAATATTTTGTAGTTTGGATGAACATAAAATTGTAAAAAATTTTATCAAACAAACCATTTTTAATAGTTTTTCATTATTTAATTGTATTAATTTTATAATCATTAATAATTTAAAACAGTTTAATATTAGTTTAAATGTAAAAAAACGAAATCTTTGATCTTTTCGATAGGAGAAACGTTATAATCTTGTAAATTATAATGCGATTGACGGAAGATAAGCGATGATTTAAATTTTAAACGATTAATATGGATGAATCTCAATTTTAGCTCATCGTATAGAAAAATTTAATTACTACGCATGTTTCGATGGAAACAAAAACAAATAAATTAATATGACAGAAATGTATATTTTATTGTATTTATGTATATTTTAAGCCTTTTCATTAAAAAAAGGACAGTAGTCGAGCAATATGGATACAAATATACAGTTATAATTGGTAAATATGTAATATATAATTTTATATAATTTTTATGTTTTTATGTTACGTTTGCCTTCTTCTTCTTTTAGTTTCTCTTAGGTTTATTCCTTGGAATTTTTTCGATAAATGTTAAAGCAATCATTTACAATTATATATAATATGAACCTACCGATTTGTTATTAAAATTACATAAATTTTTGGATTTTTGGCAAACATAAATAATTATACCATCATACGTCGCAAGTCTACAGTCAAAACACATAACTAAATAACTAAGACTTGAATGCCAAGCTTGATAACGACAATGAAGGACTCAAACATGTGATTGGGAAGCATGGCCTCGCGAACGAAATGACAATGGTGAAAGATTTGTTGATTTCTGCAACACCAACCACCTTGTCATAGGAGGCACCATGTTAGAGCATAAGACCTGCCACACGGTCAGCTGGGTGTCAACTGACAGGCAATCATCATCCAACCAAATCAACCATATGTCGATCAACCGACGTTTTAGGAGCTGTCTTTTAGACGTCCGAAACATACGAGGAGCCGACATGGGTATGGTATGGAATCATCACCTTATGTTAGCTACTGTCCAGTTACGTACTGCATTAGTTCAAAGAATCCGCAATAACATCCGAATGCCTAGATATAACATTGACCGGCTAAAGATCCCCTCAGTACGCCAAGAATTAAGGGATCATTTATCGCAAGGATTGGAAGCAATCAACAGCTCACTGCCGACAACCATCCAGGAACATTGGAAGGCTGTGAAAAATGTTTTGACGTTTTGACATCTGGAGCGGAAAGTATTGTTTGTAGAAGCCAGGCGAGGCACACCACGTGGCTTGCCGAAGATACTTGGAGGCGGATTGAAGACGGTAAGCTACTTAAAGCTCGTATTGTAGATATCCCAGCATCAGCGAGGATCGAGCTAGAGTCCTTGTATCGAAGCAAAATGAGAGAAGTGCAGCGTAGTGTAAGACCGCTCTAGCCAACATCCGGTGAAAGGTGCCGTACTTGTTTCAGATTAGGATCAGCTCAAGCGATGGAAGGAGCATTTCTCTACGGTCCTTTATCGTGTATTCGCTAACGATATGCACCCAAATCAAACGAAGCTGCCGGAAGTACCAATTTCCCGAACTCGCATCTCAACTCCCAGTAAAGATGAGATCGCTACCGCGATCAGTGCACTAAGGAAGAACAAGTCGGTAGGATTAGATGGTATACCCGCATAGCTTTTGCGTGCCGAGGCAAATGTTGCGGGTTTGAAGATTAATACTGCCAAAACCAAAATTATCAACCTCGGCACTAACTCAGTAACTCAAGTTAACATTGCTGGACAGCCGGTAGAGACAGTAGAGAGTTTCCAATATCTTGGGAGTATTGTCTCGACCGAAGGTGGAGCCGAACATAACATTGTCAACCGAATTGGCAAAGCGAAATCAGTGTTTGGAATGATGTCCATGATATGGCGAAGTAATGCAATCAGCTTCTACTGTTCCGTTCAAATGTTGAATCTGTGTTGTTGTATGGGTGCAGCACTTAGAAGGTGACGGCCTAACCGTATCTCTAACGAACATCTTTACCAGAGAACGGGTCAGGAACCAATAGGCACAACCATCCAACGACGGAAGTGGCAGTGGATTGGTCATACACTCCGAAAAGGCGACAGTTCCATAGCAAAATAGGCAATGCAATGGAATCCGTTATCTCAGGATGGTAGAAGAACGGGTCGTCCGAGAAATACATGGCGCAGAACAGTTGAGGAGGAGTCACGGCTATTGGGTAAGAGTTGGAGAGAGCTGAAGCTCATTGCCAGGAACCGCACGCGATGGCGCGTAGGCGAAGTAGAGGCCCTAGGACCCACAAGGGGATATATGACATAAGTAAGTAAGTAAATCAGCGAAAGGTGCATGGGACGCACTCTAAGAATTCCATGAAAAGGATACTCCTGGTAATCGTGTGTTTGTTCTGCGAAGAATTTATGAGACAGCGGTTAGAAGAAGGAGGTAATGTAGAGGAGCATGTAAACAAAATGAACGAATTGTTCCAAAAGTTGTTGTCGCTGGGAGACGAAATTAAACCAGAATTTTTCATCAGTGCAACACTGTTAGGATCGCTGCCGGAGAGTTATGATGGCCTAATAACCGCATTAGAAGCGCGATCGGAGGAGGAACTAAGTTCGAGTTTGGTTCGATCAAAGATCATCGCAGAGTATAAGAGAAGAAGGAATCTGTTGACAAATGAAAGTGAAGAAACTGCATTGAAAGTGTCAGTGAAGGCGAAACCAGAGACTGAATGTTATTTTTGCAAAGAGAAAGGACATGTACGTAAATACTGCAACAAGTTTCGCGCTTCCAGACGCAATTAGTGGATAGGGTACAAAAGTCCGAAAGCAAACATGGTGAATAAAGAATCCGATGATGAATTTCTGCTTGCAACAGGAAAATGTGATAGTTGGATACCTGATTCCGGAGCAACATCTCATATCGTTGGCAAGAAGGAATTATTCATCGAATTGAATTTGTCGCATCGTGAAAAACTGTGTGTTGCAAATGGTGAAGAAATTGTCTCTGAGGGAAAAGGCTCTGTTCGAGTAGCTTTTCTGAATGCAGCTGGTACAAAAACATCTGTGAGGTTGGAGAATTTGTTAATGCCTGGAATTAATGGAAATTTAATTTTAGTGAAGAAATTAAATGAAAATGGACACAGAGTCAGCTTCAATGGTAAAAATTGCGAGATTCGTACTGGAGATAACAAAAGATAGATTGCCGTTGGAGACATTTGTGGTATATTGTATAGGTTAAGAGAACCACAAAGAGCGTACATCGCATAAAAACGTGTAAGTATTTGTGCGCACCAATGGCATGCTATTCTTGGACATGGAGACATTGAAGTAATCAAGACTCTCTCATCAAAAGGTCTAGTCGACGGCATCGCAATCACAAATTGCAAAGATGATTGCAAAAAGAAAGTAAACTGTGAAATATGCCTAAAGGGAAAGATGAGAGATAAAATTCCCTAAAGAATCAAAAAATCGATCGAAACCTGTTCTCGATTTAGTTCATTCTGACGTTTGCGGGCCTATGCAAACGCAAACACCACCCAGTAAGAAATACATCGTAACATTCATTGATGATATTTCGAGATTCACAGTAATGTACCTGCTGCGGCATAAATCTGAAGTATTTGGAAAATTCACAGAATTTATCTAAATGGCTAAAACAATGTTCTTGCGGTCGGATCGAGGAGGAGAATACTTAGGTAAAAAATTTGAAGAAGGCATGGTACGAGAGGGATTCAGTACCAAAGAACTGCTCTTTTCACCACCCAGAAAAATGGCGTCGCAGAACGAAAGAATCGCACGCTTGTTGAATTGGCAAGATACATGCTATTAGATGCTGGTCTGGGGTATACGTTCTAAGGGGAAAGGCGTGACCATGGCAAATTTCATACAAAACCGATTGCCGACAAAAGGAGTAGAAAAGACGAAATTTAAACATTGGTTCGGTAAGCGACCAAGTGTTAAACATATTCATAAATTCCGATTGAAATATTTTGAGCACGTACCCGACGAAAAGCGGCGTAAATTGGACTCGAAAGCACTGGAAGCTGTTCTGGATGGATATGATGGTGCAACGAAAGCGTACAGATGTTACGTTTCGTCAACAAGAAAAGTGGTAAACAGCCGAGATGTGAAGTTTGTCTTTCCGGATAAATCAGCAGTGGAGATAGCGAAGCGAACTAAGCAGGGTGTGTGATAACAAGTGAGAGTGCGAAATTTTTCTGAAACACAATTAATAAAGTGAATAACTCAAGAGTATTCTCAAATAAACAGTGAATAACACAAACCTAAATAACATAAAAGTGAAAATATTAAATTTACAAAAGCATATTAAAAAACAGTGGTCTTCTTAATACAGGAGACAAATACACCAACAAACAACAATGTCTTCGACCCTCCTACAGCGGGGGGAGCTGAATCAGTGCCAATGCTATCATTCGTGTCAAGAGAGAAATACGACAATTTATTATCCAGTAACATGAAGTTGTTAAATGAAATACGCGAACTGCGCGATCAATTAAAAAAAAACTCTAAGCAATCTCCAGAACCAAAGAGAAAAAGCGACGCAAAAAATAGGCAAAATATCATGCTACAAATAAGAGTGCAGCAACAGTACCAAAAACAACAAAAAACATTTCAAGTAATAGTTTCGCTTTACTTAGCGAAGATGATTGCAATTACACACAAATGTTCCCAAAAATAACGGCGTCCACAAAAAGCATCATAGAAGAGATGAAAAACAACAACAACAATCAACGCATCAACTCAGCAACTACGTACACAAAAAAACAACACAGTGGGACGGAAACCGTAAAAAACATTAAAAACCTAAAAAGCAAACAAAAACTTCCACCTATAAATATATTTAGAGAAGACAGCAAAAAAATTAATGACATCCTCAATGATGTTATAGGTAAAGGAAATTTTAACTTAATAAATATTAATAAAAACAAAACAATTTTAAATGTTAAGGATAGCAAAAGCTTAGACAAGGCAAAGTATTTGTTAAGCGAAACAAGGACAGAATATTATACATATACAGAAAAAGACAAGAAACTTAATACGTTCATAATTAAAGGGTTGACGGTGGGCCACACCCCAGACGAAATACTAAAAGAGCTAAAAGACAACCAGGAAGGCTTAAATTTTGTAAAATCTTTCAGGTATGTCACAACGCGTTATAAACGCGAAAACATAACACTTCCACTTATAGTGGTACAGCTATCTCCGGATAGCAAGATCGAAAACTTGAAGAACATTAGGTATGTCGGTGGCAACGTAGTGACCTTCGAAAAAATTAGACGAAGTGATGTTCTGCAATGTCACCGATGTCAGAGATTCGGACATACTTCGTCCAATTGTAATATGGAATTCAGGTACGTTAAGTGCCAAACGTTGCATAGTCCGGGAGAATGTACGGTGCAGAAAGATGTAGGCAAGGTGCAGCTGTTCTGCGTGCTTTGCAGAAAAACGGGACACCCTGCTTCATGGCGAGGTTGCGAGGTTTATAAAAACCTCAACGACCGGCTCCAAGCCAAGAAAAGGGTAACTAAACAAAATACAATTCAAAAAACCAATTATGTTGAAAACTTCGTGAAAACGGGAGTTTCATTTGCTGATATGGCGAGAAATAATATTGGCCTACATACGGTTTCGAATTCTCCAAATGAAAGTTTGGAAAATAAAGTAAACACTCTTGCCAAAGATGTAGCAGATCAAAAGATGCAACTTAACACCATCTTGAATCTGCTGCGCGGTTTGTTGAATGTCAGCGCTTAGACGTAGAGCACTCAAAATAGCTTCTCTAAATGTCAATTTCATAATTTCAGTCGCCAGAAGGGGCGACTTGCTCCGCTTTGTGGAAGACCACAGACCGGACATACTCCTTCTAAACGAGACAAAGCTTAACGCAAGACATAAATTAGAATTTAAGAACTACGACTTAATACGGACGGACAGAAAGAACGCGATTCGTGGTGGTGGAACAGCTGTGCTGATCCGAAAACCACTAAGTTTCAAAAGAATTTATAAGAGCGAGGTTGCAAGCTTTAACTGTCTAGAGACTACTATTATTTCGCTGCCACTTCGAAATAATAGTTGCCTTCATATAATATCTGCATATGCGCCGCCAGCAGATAATCAGTTTAACGTCGAGCTCGTGAAATTATTCGGGACACTAGGATTAGATAGTTTAAATAACTATTTCATCCTAGCGGGAGATCTAAACGCGAAACATCAGGCTTGGCTGGACTCAACAGCTAACGGAAGAGGCAGCTTTCTTAAGCGCTTTGTTGATGACAACCAGGGCAGATTTAAATTGAAATTATACAGCCCGGTTACACCAAGTTATCCTTCCGGAAACTCATATTTAGATTTGTGTATTGCAGATGCGCGACTGCAAATAGGAACGGTCCACGATAATAAGATCCCGCTGTTGCCGTATGATAGCGACCACAACGCGATACTTATCCAGACTTTCCTAAATTAAACTTTAGGAAGACCAACTGGAAGAGGTTTGAACAACAGGCCACAAGAGAATGCAGAAATAGTATTTCCTCTTCCGAAGTTCCTAACAATAGGAATCTGACGAACGAGGAGTGTGATTTCTGCATACAAAGACTGAATTCGGTGATTCTGTCGAGTATTAATTCGACAGTCCCGAAAATAAAATACAAAAATTCTACGGAGTGTTATCTAAACCGAGAAATACGTACGTTACAGAGCTACAAGAGTTTTCTTGTCACACAAATCAACAGAATACGACGGCAGCTCCCTGATGTAGTCGGCAACAGTGATCTAATGAGACTCAAGTCCCTTTTAAGAAATGTGAAAACTCTACTGAAACAACAATTCCGGAATAGTATCAACAATTATTGGAGACACCGAGCAGAGAAGTCTGATTCAAGGACGATGTTCCCGAAAATAAATCGACTTTATAAGCCTCGTAATGTTGTTACAGTACCGGAATTGAAGATACCAATTACTTTAGGGCATCTCATTTCTCGGGCGGGAATTGATAGCAGAACGACACCAATCGTTAACAACTACTTTGTTGTTGACGAGGGTGTTGAGAAGCTAAATCTTATTGGATCTCATTTTGAAACAGTGCACCAAATAGGATGTCTCCTAAGCAATTCTGCAGATATGGTGAACGAGTAATTGCACAGATTTCGTAATCAGCACAATTACTCGGATACTCTTGTACGCTTCTCAAATGACATGAAAGCGGACGAACTAACGCAAGACCAAACAAACAACTACTTCTCGACGTTGACGGAACTTACTTACATTTTCAGGAAACTGAACAACAAGCCCTCGACAGGTTTAGATAACATTCCCAATATCGCGTTAAAACATCTTCCAGTCGAAATCATACGGAAATACTGCGTTATTTTTAATAACTTGCTCAATAATCACTACTTTCCGAGTTGTCGGAAAACATCGAAGGTTTTTCCAATAATAAAAAAAAAGAAAGATCCTTCTGATCCGACGAACTATAGGCCAATAAATCTCTTGCCTAATATCGGGAAATTTTTAGAAGTGGTTATTAGCAAGTCCATTTTGAACGTGTGCGACGAAAAAGAGATTATACCGCGGAACCAATTTGGGTTCAAACAAAACCACTCGACAGTACACGCTGTGACCAAATTGATTTCAGATGTCAACTGGCATATGAATGATAAGAGGAATACGGCTGCCTGTCTAGTGGATCTCGAAAAAGCCTTTGACACGGTCTGGATCGACGCGTTAATTTATAAAATTATCAGATATGGGTTTCCACATCATTTAGTTAAAATGATTATATCTCTGATATACGGGAAGAAATTTGTTGTAACAGATAATAAAAACACGACAGTTAGGGTTTTCAATATCGCTAACGGTCTTCCACAAGGCGCAGTAACGGCGCCAATTCTGTTTAATATATTTATTTCCGAAGTACTGAAGGATGTGGATGCATCCCTCGCTTATGCTGACAACATTATGCTATATGTACACGGCTCGAGAGTCGAGGAAATTCAAAGAAATTTGCAAAGCAAATTCGATGAATTTCGGGCATACTGCGAAACGTGGAAGCTTAAGATAAGCTATTCAAAGTGCGAAGTTATACTGTTTCGCACCCCTCTAAGACGCGGACTGGGGCAAATGGCGTTCAAATTCCAACAAAGGCGGTAGTGCGGTATTTAGGTGTTTACTTGGATGCATTCTTGTATTACAATGAACACGTAAATACCACTGTGAAAAAGGGAAGAGCCGCTTTCATGGCACTGAAGAATTTATTTTACTCACGCCATCTGAGATGTGAGGTGAAGGTCGTTTGCTACCAGGCGTTCGTAAGACCAATTTTAACGTATGCGTGTCCAATATGGTGGAACATCAATCCTTCATATATGGAAAAATTCCGCGTCCTCGAGAGGAAATGCCTTAGAGCGTGTATGAATATGTATAGGAGCGAACATTCCAATTACAGGCACTATGTGTCAAATAAAAAACTCCTAAACGCTTCTGGAGTTTCCAGAATCGACAATGTCATTCTGGATCTTACTAGGAACCATTTCGCTCGGTCAGCCTCTGTTGCAAACGACTTAATTTCGGGAGCCTTTTATCCAAATCCTCAGTACTTCGAGAGAGCTTTAGAGAGCGGATTTATACCACCTGAGGCATTCTTGCATTTAGATGCACTGGGCTATCTGTCGGACTCACGCAACCGGCGCCTGATATACCATATTACTAGAAGGGCAACGGACAAAAGCATCCGACATGCATCGATGACTTTGAGTGGTCGAAATGCGGTCTGGAGATACTGCAGCGACATACCTGAAATAGACAGTAACAGATGTAACCCAATCAAATATTGGTGGCTCGACTGGGGTGTGGCCGACATACAGCCCTAGTATTAGCGGGGGCAGCGTCTTGGGTAATCTGTACAATGGGTATCATAGAGATGTCATAATGACGTCACTATGGTGCAGGTTGTGCTGGAAGCTTGGGACGCTGCCAACGAAATATCAGGGAATTGTTCTTTTTTGTATTTCTTGTTATTTTTTTGTTATCTAGTTTTAAGTAGATTTAAGTTATCTTAAGTAAATATTAAATAAAAAAAATGTATTAAAGGTTTTCTTCTTCCATTTTTCCTTTAAAATCAAAATTATTACAATTTAATAAAAGTAGTACCTTAAAATAAATATTGATAGATTAAAATAAAAAAAAAATAGATATAACGGGTGTTTTTTTGGGAGGTTTGTTTTTCCGATAGATGTCGTTTTATTTTATGACAGTTGTTTTGACAGTTCAAAGTGGCATTTCTACTCAGTATTGTTTGGCAAATCATTATGAAAAAAAAAAAAAAAAAAAAATGACATTTGTGAAAAATAGTCGTGGTAGCCATATGCCAGAAATTGTGTTTAAATGTTAAATGCCAAAAAATTGTCTACCAAATAAAAAAACATTTTGGTCATTTCATAATTTTATATGTGTTTTATTCAAAAAAAAAATCGGCATTTAACATTTAAACACAATTTCTGGCATATGGCTACCACGACTATTTTTCACAAATGTAATTTTTTTTTTTTTTTTTTTTTTTTTTTTCATAATGATTTGCCAAACAATACTGAGTAGAAATGCTACTTTGAGCTGTCAAAACAACTGTCATAAAATAAAACGACATCCATCGGAAAAACAAACCTCCCAAAAAAACACCCTTTATATATAATATAATGAGAACCAAACTGGTCATTTATATAACCATACTAATATAGCTTGTAAGTTTCGTTATTTTCTTACTAACCAAAATATTATAAAGTTAATTTTGGTGAGCTACGATGTTCGACAGGAATAAACAAGGGAGTTTCCCCAAAACGACTAAAAAATGAAATGAATGTCATGAATGAATTTAAAAGAAGCAGTTACATGTGAACATACAGACGAATGCCATGCAGGAGATAGACTCGGTGAACGAGAACCAAACTTGGGCTTAGGCTGAAATACCTAAAGGAAAACGTATTGGAATGTAAAAGGATATTTAAAGTGAATTACGGAACGGACGGTTCCTTTTGTCGATTCAAAGCTAGGCTAGTGGCACACGGTTATTCACAGCGATACGGGGAAGATTATGAAGTGTGTTCGCGATATAAAAAGATTAGAAATAAAAATAATAGAAGTACTGTTCGACACACGTCTTCAATCGAAGTGGTCATTTTTAATTTCTGAAAAAATAAAATTAAAATTAATATGTATAACAATAACAAAGTATTGCGAGAATCGCAATTGACAAAAAAAATGAAAATGATTATGAAAAGCACAATCAGCAAAAGTGTGGGAACGTTCCGCCAGTGTGAGAAGCGCACTCAGCAAAAAGTGTGAGAACGTTCCGCCAGTGCGAGAAGCGCACTTAGCAGAAAGTGTGGGAACGTTCCGCCAGTGTGAGACGCGCACTCTGCAAGTAATTTAAATACAGAATTTTCAGCTTATGTCTGCATCGTAGACATTCTGCCGCCATCTTGAGGGGCCTCGTCCTGGTCCTGGACTGCTAGAACAGAGAGTGACTCGAGAATGAAATCTGCCTTCGGTTTTGGTGTTGGTCTTCTTCTTATGCACATTACGCACTTTCACAATAGGTAAAGTGCAAGTATCGTTGACACCGATAGGCTCACCGCCATCGATGAATGAGTTATCTTACGCCAGTGAGACAACATCTGGTCGTTGTTACTGACCTCGCTTACTTGGTCCCATGAATCAGCTGTGGATAGAATGGACTCTTTCAATCTGTAATTATATGGTTTAGTACTTTCTTCGGAATAATTTGTGAAATTTATCCATTTAATAAAGGTGAGCTGAATTTCAAAACTGGACAGTCTCTCTCTTCCAATAAGTTAAGCGAAATTTCTTCCCTCTGTCCGTCACAAACAACCGCCGCTGCTGTTGGATTGTTTGCAACAAACAACAAAGTGTTCCGAAAGTGTAAATGTTTCCAAGTTATCTCCATTATTGTAATTTTTCGAAGAGGCTATTTGTTTCCTTTCGTCGATACAAATGTTCGATGATACAATCATCGCTCGAAATTATCTCGTTTACAACTGCTTGGCTGCACATGAAGGAGTATCTTTCTAGAATTGTACACTTTTGTAGTTCTTGATCAGATAGTGCAAAGTAGTGTTGATTATTGAAATCAATGGCTTGAAACGACGAAGAAACATCTGGGATAAGGTATGTTTCGTTACTTATCTAATGAGGAATAGGAGTGACTTTTACAAGATGATATTCTGCCATTTCAGTAATGTAAAGAAATTCTAAGAATGGTCTAGATTCTGCGGTATTTAGTTGAATAAATGGCTCTTTCATTTCACTGAGAAGATCCATGAAAATTTGATATGCTGCCAGGATTTCCAATGAAATTCGGTTGTGGTTGAACCATTCGTTCATTTTATTAATTTCTGTAAAGACGAGGCTTAGTTTTTTCGATATTGTGTCAAATCTTTCTTTTGTTTTCGAGTGGAGTTTGTTTATCCATGTTGTCGTAGTTGTCATCTATATTTTCGTAGACTTCATCGTTTACTGCGAACACCATTTGCAATAGTTTTCCTAACAATCCCCGAATAGACCGCTTCTTGAATTTCTGTGTGCTTGTAGCGGACAATATTTCCAGTTCACGTTTAATGGATTTTTCCTTTTTTCTTTTCTTTAAGATGGCTTAGAAAATTGTTGCAGTGTGTCTCCCAGTCTATGGACTCTGCACGGGTACATGCTTTATCCATGTCCTTAATAATGTCATCCACCCTTTGGGTTTCTTCAGTTATATTCATGTTAAAAACAACATCAATTTTAAGTGTTCCACGATTTAGCTTAACATACCCTGCCTGTTCAACGTAAAGTCCAGGCTGCGCATGTTTAAGAGTAAATTGTGCAACTGTCGATGCGGTGACACTTAGAATCATTAACGTGTAAAACAAAAGATTCGCTGAATTATTTATTTTATTTTTGTTTACTATTTTATAGCTTGTCACTTGAGATGTTTCTAAGCTCGGAATGCTAGTTGTGTACGTGTATTTTCGTGATATTTGTTCATTATCCATGTCTTGCTCCTTTTCAGTGGGAAGAAGGCATAATTTTACCACTGGTCTCTTTAGTGTAGAGTTGCTTTTTGAGAGGTATTCAGTCTGCCACTTTTTCCAAAAGTTTTGAGTAATTTTCTGCATTGGGTTCCATCGTGTTAATCTATGCATGTCTATATCCGTTTTGTTTGGTTCCACTGGAGTTACTAAAGGTTGACCTACTAAAAAATGGGCGGTAGTTAAAATTTCCATTTCATCTGCATCATCTGTTATTGGACATAATGGACTTGAATTTAAGCAAGCTTCAATTTGAGTTAGAACTGTGCTTATTTCTTCAAAGGTAAGAGTGGATTTTCCTATAATGCGTTTTAGGTGATATTTAACGCATTTAACTCGTACCTCCCATAACACCCCGAAATGTGGAGCTGCCGCAGGAATGAAGTGCCAACGTACACTATCTGATGGCAACCACAATGGATTACAGGCTATTTCGTTCAATGCTTTCCTAAGATCTTCTTTTTGCACCGACGAAAGTGGTACCATTATCACTGTACATGTCTGTAGGAACACCTCTTCTTGAAGAGAATCTTCGAAATGCGGCTAAAAATGCTTCTTTAGTAAGGTCGGATACTATTTCTATGTGCATCGCTTTTTTACTCAAGCAAACAAATATTGCAATGTACCCTTTGTAGGATTTATGGCCCCTTCCTCTAGTTGTTCGTATCTGTATTGGACCTGCGTAGTTAATCCCTGTATGCGTGAATGGACTCGTTAGTCGGACACGTGCTAATGGAAGATTTCCCATGATCTGATTGACGTTCCGCGGCTTAAGTCTCCAACATGTTTTACATCTTCTGATTCTTTTTTTCTGTATTTTTTCCATGAATAATCCAAAATTGACGTCGTAAGTAAGCTAAGGTTGCTTCACTTCCTCCGTTAATAGTAGCGTGGTGTGCTTCAGTGATAAGTAGTTTGGTAATGTGATCATTATTGGGCAGTATAATTGGATGTTATTGTTGATCCTGTATACTGGCTTTAATAAGGCGTCCTCCCACTCTTAATAACTTATTCTCATCTATAAAAGGATTAAGTGATTTTAGTTTGCTTTTATGGGACACAGCTTTACTTATTTGCAACAAAAGAATTTCGGCTCCGTGTCAATGAAAGGTATTTTTACTGTGTAGCTCCAATATTGATTTCGTTTATTTGTTTCATCGTAAAGGTTTTTGCAGTTTTGTTGTTCCGAAGTGAATTTTTCCTCTCTTACTGCTGTCTCTTCTATTTCCCAAAATCGTTTAAGTTCGGTATCTATATCGTTGAGTGTTACCAAGGACGTAACACTATAGTTTTTGTTTGTCGTACTTTTTGTTTTTCCCGATAGAATCCATCCAAATTTAGTATTTTGTCCAAGCATTTCGCCTTTCGTTTTAACTAGGCCATCTAAAATTACTTCAGTATATATATCAGCTCCAATCACGAGATCGACTGGGCCAGGAGTATCGAATGTTAGGTCAGCTAGAATAAAGTTGTTATTTATGCTATCATTCTCTTCAATATTATATTCATCAGGCTGAGTATTTGTCAAAGTCGACATTATTAATGCTTCACAATATAGTGTGAAGTTCGAAGGATAGCGCGATTTTAATTCCAAGCTCATTTTACTTCGACAAGTTCCTGCTTTTAGTTACCCCATTCCATAAATTTCTTTGTTGGTCCTTTCTCTAGGACCTCCAAGTCTTTTTGCTGCATTTTCTGTTATCAATGTGGCCTGAGATCCTGGATCTACTAAGGCACGTAATATTTCATACGTGTTCTGTGCTGTTTTGACTCTTACTAAGGCTGTTGCCTGCAAAGTGCTTCTTTCCTCACCTATCCATATTTTCTTCTCAGCCAAGGACACGTTTGATGAAATATTACTTTCGTTCCTTGCAATTTTTTGTCCACTATTCTGGAGGCGAAATAGGGAATGGTGTTGTCTATTGCACATGGCACATTTCGAATTGCTATAACACTTCTCGGTAGTGCTGTGATTAAGACAATTCTGACATATTTTGTTTTGTTTAATGAAGAAAATTCTTTCTGAGATTAGTTTGTACCTAAAACTCGCGCATGCCTATATTAGATGTTGGCCTTTGCAAAATTTACAAGATCTATTCGAGGCATGGTAGTTTTTAATCGGCCACTTTCCAGTCTCAATGTACTTGTGAAATGATTTTTCTTGGATTAGAGTTTTTAAACAGCCATGAAGCTCTAGTAAAAAGCACCTGTATTTCTGTTCAATGATTTCAAAAGCATTTGTTTTCAAATATTCTTCTTCTATATCAGTTTCTGTTGAATGTATCAGAATTTCTTCGTGTAACTGGGCAATGTTGTTCCGTGCCCCACTTACTTCATTCAATTTCATTCTTTGCTTGATATCGCTCAGCATTTTTTGTACAAGTGTTTCTACTTGTTTTTTAAAATCTTTTTTAAAGTAGTCATATGTTTCATTATTTTCTTTGTTCTTTATCAGTATTGAGTCGTTACTACTAAACTCCTCCCAGCCTTTCGTCAAACCTTCTTTGTCATTTTGTAAATAATTCAAAGTCTTTCTAATAGAACTGTCATTTTTATAATTATTGTAAAAAGTTTCTAAACACTTACCCAAGTCAAACTGTTTATCAAACAGTTTTTTATCCGCGTTTACTTCAGGAATTTTTGTTCAATTGTTAAGATAGTCACAAATTTTCCGTATAAGTTCAAGTTCAACTAGTCACAACTTTTCCACAGATTTTAAGTTTTATCGTCACAGTTGTTCCACAAAAAATTCAACTATTATAGTCATAGTTTTTCCACCGAGTTTAAATATTATAGTCACAGTTTATCCACATTGGGCCATATTCATAAAGATTTACTAAAGTCGTGATTTCTAAGTCCAAAGTTTTGATCACGATTGTTATTAAAATACAGCTTCTATTCATAGACGATTTGCTTGCAATGTTTTACTGAACTGGAGTTTATGGAAAAAATCTACTACAATTATGCTTCAACTAAAGATATTTGATGTGAGAAATGTCAAAAAGCATTTCAAATCATTTTCAGACCTGCTGCTCGACTAGTTGGAAATAAACAAAATTTAACCGACTTAAAAGTAATTTATTAAGTTATTATTTAAACCATTAACTAAACGTGCTTTTAAGCTACAGTTGCTCCATATTCGAGCATCATGTCTGGAAACTCTGGAACGTGCTACAATGTCTGTTATTTTACATTCGGCATCAAAGACGATCTAAAAATATTTATATGTCCATTAAGTCCATTAATTTCAACTATAAGAACATATGTAGCCAATTTCATCGAACAGACCTGTAACTGATCCTATAAAACAGACCTATCAACGCTCGCAGCGCCACGACAGCGACTTTCCTTTTTTTCAGACACATTACATTTTTGTTCTTTGTTCTTTTCGGATTATTTTTTGCGCAGCGACTGGCAAGCATAATACAAAATACCTTATATTTAAATAAAAAACCTTTTTTTAGAAAATATCTTAAATCTTATCTCTCGACATAATTCTCTTTCATAGTTATTAGTGCCCGAGAAATACAAAAGCACTAAACATATGTACCTGTACGTTGAGGGAATAATATCCTTTTCTGTTGATAAAATGCCCAGCCATAACTTCCCCAACAATCTTTGCAGTGCACTTTATTCGTACATGTGTACAATCTATAGTAGTTACCGATGACTCCAGGAAATCCGGCAATTTGAAAAACTTTTGTTTTCGTCTGTTGAAGTTCTTGATTTGTTGACGGGAACTTTATGAAGTTTGCCAAGTTTAGTGCAAGTTTTTTTGCAATTTTAGCAATTATTCTACTAACTGTAACCTAATGGAAGGATTTCAATCAACTTATACGCTTACAAACCATTATAAAAGAAAAAGTTTGTACCTATATCACTCTGGTGGACATTTCTTCCAAAAAATCTTAATGCAGTGAGAACATGTAGGAGGAATGTTCAATGTTAAGTAAATTTATTATATAATTTGCTGTTTCTTTGTCGAATCGATATCGTTCGTAGAATTGTTTACCATTAAGTTCAAAAGGATCAAAACGTGAATTATATACTTTACGTTGTCTTGCTGCTGGCACAGTTTGAACAACATTTATTAAATTGATGTCTTGAAAAATATTTAAATCTTCTTCAATATCCATATCGATTGACATTTTAAGTAACAAATAATATTAATTTTCATTAATGTATAATACTTGTTAGAAACTATTGAAACCAATCAAAAGATATTTTGACTTTTAAAAGCATAAATAGCAACTTAAACACAGCACTACCTATGTTTAAAGTTAGCCCTCAGGTTAACTCTTAAGCATAGGTTTAAATTTGTTTATGTATAGCTTAATCTTCAGGTTTGCTTGGTCACAACTTAGCATCAGTTTAAAAATTGTCTATGAATATGCCCCATTTAGTTTAAATATTATAGTCACAATTTTTCCACCGAGTTTAAGTATTATAGTCACAGTTTTTCCACCGAGTTTAAATATTATAGTCACAGTTTATCCACATTTAGTTTAAATATTATAGTCACAGTTTATCCACATTTAGTTCAAATAGTAGCTCGAAGGACCGTTTAAAGTTCGCGATATAAAAAGATTAGAAATAAAAAGAATAGAATAGAAAGAATAGGGGAGTGGCCGGGAGGCGTGGCAAAAATACCGGAAAACCACATACTGGATATATACCGAAGCGTCAGCTGGACGTGTAAGAAACAGACATGCGTTGCCTTGTCATCAACTGCAGCTGAATTCATCTATAGGGTGTTTTTTTGGGAGGTTTGTTTTTCCGATAGATGTCGTTTTATTTTATGACCGTTGTTTTGACAGCTCAAAGTGGCATTTCTACTCAGTATTGTATGGCAAATCATTATGAAAAAAAAAAAAAAAAAAAAAAAAAAAAAAAAATGACATTTGTGAAAAATAGTCGTGGTAGCCATATGCCAGAAATTGTGTTTAAATGTTAAATGCCAAAAAATTATCTACCAAATAAAAAAAAATTTTGGTCATTTCATAATTTTATATGTGTTTTATTCAAAAAAAAAATCGGCAACCTCTTAAAAAAACACCCGTTAGATATAACGTGTTCAAACAATTCCTCATTATTTTGCAGTATTTTAAAAAAAGCTTAATATTTTTATTAACTAAATTATTTAAAAAAAGAAAACGTCTATTTCTTTCCATTTTGTACACCTCTAGAATTTTCGTTGTTTGGATGCTGCTCTCAAAATAAGTAAATAAAAAGCATCAAATAAGTACTCGTTTGGAAAACAGCCCTAATACTTCACTATTAGCCTAACTTGACTAGAACACACAAATTTTAATAAATAAAAAAACAACCCATAAAAATTAAAATTGCTCGTGTAAATTCTCTAATAGGGAATACACAATGTGCAGTTTGAATAAAATTGGGTAAATTTTTAAAAATTTTTGTTAGAGAGCCCCCCGAACGGGGCCGATTCACTTCCAAATTTTTACAAAAAGTGTTGTAATCGGAGATACACGTGCGTATAAAATTTGAAGAAAATCGGGTTTAAAAAATTTGTATGGGAGCCCCCCGAGGTCGAGGTGCCTCAAATTTTAGTAGAAAGTATTGTCATGGAAATTACACATGTGTGCAAAGATTGAATAAAATCGGATTTTAGGAAGTGTGTTAAAAATTGATCACACGATTCGGCCCACCAGCCAGCCAGCCACAGGCACGCGAAGTTAGTATAGAGAATTTATATTACATTCCAAATATTTTCAGTATCCAATGTTTCCAAATTGAACCTTTTGTAAATTAAACTTTTTGCAAATCGAATGCAATGCAAATCACAGTTTTTTGTTTTTGAATAAAAGCGTTTCAACTTGGAGTTTGAAATTTGTATTTGATTTCTAAAAAGCTGAATTCGAATTGCAAAAGTTTCAATTTGAAGTGCAAAACCTGTCAATTAAAAAAACAGTCAACAAAAAAAGCAAAAATTCTATGAATAAAAAGATAGCTTACAACAAAATTCTACGTTTTGATGTGAACAAACTTTGCCAGAAGAAATCTTTCATTTTTCTTAAAAAGGTAATTTGGGTTAATTAGCTTAACCAAAACATGCTGCGCCAACATTTCCATCGTCTGAGATATTCGCGCACAAAAAAGAGTGTTGATGCTAAAATAAATTCAAAACACATAGTGTAAATTCTTCAATATGATGTGATGTGAACAAACTTTGCCAGAAGAAATCTATTACAATTTTACAATATTACGAATTGATTGATAGCAGAATGTAGAACTAAGATGCGACTTAAAGACTTCTTCCTATGGAAAATCTGGAATATGATCATTATTGTCTGGAATTTCTGGAACAAAGCAATTTTTCAAGCGATTCGCATGAAATTCGGAATGTAGGACTAAGATGTGACTATAAGATTTCTTCCTATGAAAATTCTGGAATATGATCATTATTGTCCTGAATTTCTGGAACAAAGCAATTTTTCAAGCGATTTGCATAAAATTTGGAATGTAGGATTAAGATGCGAATATAAGACTTCTTCCTATGGAAATTCTGGAATATGATCATTATGGTCTAGAACTAGAACAAAGCAATTTCTAAAGCTATTCGCACGATTCTCTTTTTTCACAAGCGGTGTTCCTAAGAAACGTTCAAATGCATCCCGCCAATTCCCGAATCCATTCGTAATACCCTTGCCTCAAATCGAGCCCACGGGTCCACCATTAAGTTTATCTTCGGACGTACTAACCAAGTCAGAGATTCCTGCTTTAGTTGCACAATAGTGATGTGGAATGAATTGCCTGATTCTGTGTTTCCGCATTTGTATGATCTGCAGTCATTAAATACACGCCTACATAGACATCTCATCTTTTCCTCTCCCTAATTTCCTAACGCCCAGGTTGTGCTAATCATTATACGCGTGCAAATCCCTTTAGCGTGTGAACATATAAAAAAAATCGGTATGTAGGACTTAGATACGACTTTAAGACTTGTTCCTATGGACATTTTGGGATACGGTCATTATTAGGATCTGGAATTTTGGAAATTATACCATTTTGAGATGTCCGTTCGTGTATCCGTTTAACAGACAAGAAGATCTTTGTCTTTTTGTTCTTTCGTCCCGGGGAGACGTTGTCACGCTCAAAACCTACGGCCGTATCTCCGACACAGCCTACCCTGTTCTTTTTATGCTAACCAACCAAAGGTTAGTTAGTTTTGAAACTATAGATATTTTTCCAACATTTGCCTAAGGGTGTTAATCTGATCAGTTGTTGATTTGCCTAGGATTTCACACTGGTATGAACTAATGATGTCTTTAGCGTGTGCTATTCTGTTTTGAAGGATAGAGGAGAATTGCACTGCACGTTGTGTATCTCCCTTCTAATGTATGGTGCACAGAATGTCTCTTCGCCAGTCTTTTGGCATCGCTTCTTCTTCCTATACTATTAGGTAATGAATTGAATGGTGTAGTGCGGGAAAACCTGATGTAATCATCATCATCATATTTGGCTCTACAACCGGGGTCCGTTCCTGGCCTCCCGCAAAAAGTCTCTCCACCGGTCCCGATTTCGAGCCGATATCATCCAGTTTGGCATCCCTAAACTCTGGGCGTCCTGGTCTACGCCATCCTTCTAGCGTAGGCTTGGCCGGCCTCGCTGTCGTGTTCCATAAATCGGATCCATATTTAAGTACTGGTATGACCATTGTCTTATATATCAGCAGCTTGGATGTTATGGTTAAGTTCCTGGATTTAAAGAGTTCTGACAGGCTGTAGTAGGCTTTGTTGGCTTTAAGCAACCGTGCGCGTATTTCTGGTTCAATGCTGTTATCGGCTGCTATAGTTGACCCGAGATAGTTAAAGGATTGCCCTACTTCAAATTTGCGCTCCACTATCTGAATTGAGGGACCAATGTTGGCTCTTCTACTCGCATACGTGGCCACCATGTACTTTGTTTTGCTCTCATTTATGTGCAGCCCCAGATTTCGTGCCGCCTGCTCTATCTGGATGAAAGCTTCCTGTACAGTTCTTTGGTTTCTACCAACGATGTCAATATCGTCTGCGTAAGCCAGTATCTCAATGGACTTATAGAGGATTGTTCCTTTCGCCGTTACGTCAGAGTCTCGGATCACTTTCTCCAACACCAGGTTGAAGAGGACGCAGGCCAGTCCATACCCTTGTCGGAGCCCGTTATAGATGTTGAATGGGCTTGATAGTGATCCGGATATTTTTACTTGGCTTATAACATTGGTCATGGTCAACCTACATAGGCGGCTTTAAAGTCTATAAAAAGATGGTTTAGTGAGTTTTGAAACTCTAGACATTTTTTCATCACCTTCTTTAGGGTGTAAATCTGATCAGTTGTTGATTTGCCTGGGATGAAGTTACACTGGTATGGACCAATGATGACTTTAGCGTATGGGGCTATCCTGTCTTGAAGGATAGAGGAGAAAATTTTATACGCGGTACTCAACAACGTTATACCACGATAATTGCTGCATTTTGTGATATCTCCCTTCTTATGTATGGGGCACAGGATGCCTCTTCGCAAGTCTTCTGACATAACTTCTTCTTTCCACACTTGCACTATTATTTCATGAATTGCTTGGTGTAATTTGTGGCCTCCTATTTTTATCAGTTCCGCTGGGATCGCATCAGATCCCGGGGCCTTATTATTTTTGAGCCGATTTATCGCTCTGCTAACTTCGTCTATGCTTGGTGGCGGCAGCATAGTATGATCTTCAGTCATTGTTGGAGCCTCCGCGGCTGGTGCGGTCCTTGCTATCTGTACTGTTCCAGTTCACGGACGACATTCTTCTCCCAGGCTGCTTTCTTTCGCCGGTGAACTGTTTTTTCATATCGTCTGAGCTCTTTATATTCATCTTCGCGTGCCCGCGTTCTATGAGATTGTTGCATTGCTCGGTACGCAACATTCTTACGTTCAGTCGCTAGCTTACATTCTTCATCGAACCAGTCGTTTCGATCTCTACGAGTACTGCCTAAGATGGAGTCAGCAGTACTAATGACAGTATTCTTAAGGCGTGTCCATTTCTCTTCTACGCCCGACATCTCAGCCCCAGGACTTACTCTCCCTGCATTTAGGGCGAGTCCTATCGCTTGACCGTAGTTGTTTCTGGTCTCTTCATTGCGAAGGGCAGCCGTGTTGACTTTAATCTGATTCGCGGATGCAGTCTTCCGTGATGATGCAATCCGCGCTCGGAACACCATACCAACAAGATAGTGGTCCAAGTCGACGTTGGCACCTCGGTACGTTCGTACCGTCATCAGGTTCGGGTTGTGGCGGCGGTCTATCAACACGTGGTCTATCTGGTTGCGAGTGGCTCCATCGGGAGATACCCAGGTGGCTTTGTGGATATTTATACACGCAAACCTTGTACTCGCAACGACCAAGTTATTGCTTGCTGCCATCTCTATGACTCGTTGTCCATTGTCATTAGTGTTCTCGTGTAAGCTATGGGTGCCAATGTACTGCGTAAATACTGGCTCCCTACCTATTTTAGCATTCATATCCCCCAGAATGATTTTTACATCATACTGAGGGCAGGCATGGAGTTCCCGTTCGACTGATTCAAAGAATTCTTCTTTTTCATCATCTGGGGAATCCTTTGTAGGTGCGTGAACGTTTATGAGGCTTATGTTTTTAAATTTGCCCCGCATGCGAAGGGTGCATAGCCGTTCATTTACTGCATTAAAACCGGTGGGTTTCATTCTTTTGCTGACTAGAAACCCCACCTCGAGCACATGATGTCTTGCATGACAGCTGTAATAAATGTCATATTCTGATTTTTGTAAGACACCATTCCCTGTCCACCGCATCTCCTGAATTGCTTTTGAGTCAGCATTATATTTGGACAGGGTATCGGCTAGCTGCTGTGCAGCTCGAGCTCTATACAGTGAGCGCACGTTCCATGAGAAAATTTTTAAATCGTTTAGCCGTTTTCGTTGCCGTGGTCATCGTCGTTCATCAGTGTATCCGAGGCTGATTTAATCAGATCCGCAGAAATACGTTCTGATTCTAGGGACTTATTATTTTTAAGACGATTTATCGCTTTGCTAACTTTATCTATGCTTGTTGGCGAAGGCAGAGTACGGTCGTGGGGCAATGGTAGAGCCTCCAATTCCTCAGAAAGCTGGCCATTTAGCAACTCAAGAATGCCTTTGCTCAAAGATGCCTTTGATATCGGTGATCAGATTATTCGCTATGTCCTTGCAGTATGTGCAATGCGATGTATATTGCGGACTCCTCTCTTTTCGCAGGCTTCTTTCTTTCGCCGGTGAACTGTTTTTTCATATCTTCTGAGCTCCTTATATTCTTTTTCTCGTTCCCGCGAATTCAAAGAATTCTTATTTTTCATCATCTGGGGAATCTTCTGTAGGTGCGTGAGTGTTTATAAGGCTTTATGATTTCTTAAATCTGTTGCGCATGCGAAGGGTGCTTAGTCATTCCTTTAATGCCTTAAAGCCGAAAACGGTGGGCTTTATTCCTTTGCTAACTGTAAAACCCACCCAGAGTGCATGATACCTTGCATGACAGCTGTATTATATGTCCTATTCAGATTTTTTTAAGACACCATCTCCTGAATTTATGTTATCTCTGGATTGTATTTAGATAGGTTATCGGCTAGCAGTAAAATTATTATATGAGCAGAAAATCGGTGTCATTTCATTCTCTAATTGGGCTTACACAATGTGCAAAATTTAAATAAAATCGATTTACTTTTTAAAAAAGTTATATGGGAGCACATAGGCACTGGACCCCGATTACTTCCCAAATTTTACAGAAAGTTTTGTCATTGGAGAAACACATATTTATACAATTTGAATAAAATCGGGTTAATTTGGTAAAAAAACTTAATGGGAGCTCCTCGGCCCGAGGGCCACTTCCAAATTTTTACAAAAAGTATTGTCCACCGGATTAGACATGTGTGTTTAAAATTTGAAGAAAATCGGGTTAATTTCTTAAAAAATTAGTTTGGGAGCCCCCCAACCCCGGAGCCCGATCACTGCCACATTTTTACAAAAAGTGTTGTTCATCGGAGATACATGTGCACACAATATGAAGAAAATCGGGTAAATTTTTAAAAAAAATTTGTATGTGAGCCCACCGACCTCGGATCCAGATAACTCAAAATGTTTAAAAGGTGTTGTCCATCGGAGATACAAATGTGTACAAATTTTAAAAAATGGGCTACATCTTTAATAAATTATATGGGAGCCCTCAAACCTGGCCCACTTTCAAATTTTTGCAAAAAATTTTGTTCTTCTCCTTCTTGGTGACATACAATAGTGTAAAGTATGTAACAGAATTTACAAATGTATTGGTGTTTACATTTGGTGTTTACAAACATATTTCCCCACGTTAAAAATATAATGACAATTATTTTTTAACTTAATCAATGTTGAATATAGTGAGTTGAGTGAGTGAGTGAGTGAGCCATCTAGTGAGTTGGTGCACAGGTAATGTTTCTAATATTGGTTCATAAAACCTTCTATTTGTGTTACCAACATTACAGTCTCCTCGAAATTAAATGTTGTATCCTTTGTTGTTCTACGGAAATTATATTTTACGGACTTACGGACAGCCTCCCAAAACCTACCGAAATGAGGGTTGAATTTGAACTCTATATTTTTCTGCAAGATAAACTTGGGATTTTTTCATTATTTTGTTGAATTATGATTTCTTTCTTTATCCTTTTCAATTAATTATTTGCTCCAATAAAATTTGAGCCATTGTCACAAAATATTTGGTTAGGGCAACCACGGCGGGATACAAATCTTTTTAACGTCGATAGGAATGTTTCGGTGCTAAGGGAGCTAACTATCTCTAAATGTATAGCCTTAACAGCCAGACATATAAATACCGCCACGTAACCCTTAGTTAAAGGGGCATTTCTATTTTTGCTCGTTTTAATATATATTGGTCCCAAATAATTTACACCGGTATTTATAAATGGCTGGTTTCTAGTACACCTTTCGGTTGTTAAGTCAGCCATTTTTTGTTGTGAATGAGTGTGACGAAACCTTATACATGCCACAGAGGATTTTATATATCGTTTAATCAGATACCTTGCACCGATCATCCAATACCTTTATCTCAATATGCTCAGCATTAAATTATTTCTAGCATATAAGTTACAAATGTGGATTTCCTGAATGATCAGCGAATTCACTACATGATTCCTTGGTAGAATAATAGGATGTCGTACGGCATAACTCATATTTCCATTATTCAATCTGCCGCCAACTCGTAAGATTCCTTGAGGGTCGATAAATGGATCAAGTGAGCTCAACACAATACTAGTTTCTACTGTAACTTCTCTTTTAATTTAGAGAATTTTAGCTTAAGAGTTTTTGCTTGTATAGTTCGAATAAGGTAAGCTTCGGCGGACAGGTATTCCCAATATGCCAACTCATTTCCTTTCGACTTGGTATCTTCGCATTTAAGAACTCTGCAATATCTAAGTACGTATGCCATTATTTTCTTTATTAAACTTTACTGCGTAATTGATCAACAATTTCTATTATGTCAGTTTCAATTAGCACTATTTCTTCTTATCTTCGAGCTTCTGTATCCACAGAATTAGTTGGTGGTTGTATTTTATTGTTTGGCCACTTTTCTTCAGGTAACATAAACCCACTGGGTCCGTGCCACCAAGATTGCAAAACTGAAATTAATTTTGGATCTACTTCTCTTGAAATTATATCTGCTGGATTTTAATTAGAAACAACATGGTTCTACTTCTCTCGGAAAATGATGTCTAGGATTGTCGTAGTGCGGTTAGCTATGAAGGTCTTCCATCGTTTTGGTATGTTGGTTGGACAGCCAATGCAATATTACCATCGAATTGGTCCAAGCATAGACCTTGATATTGTTCAGGTTCAATGTGTTTTGGCAATATTTTTGTAGATAGCGAATAATACAGCGCCGAAAAGTCAGCCAGTGTTGGCAAACTTATTTGTTTTATGAGGGTAATCTTGCTTTTGGAGCATACTATGCGACATCCAATTTTTCCAATGTTGCAGGTAGATAACACAGCCATATGCTGACTCCGATGCATCACAAAATGCGTGCAATTGAACTGTCACATTTCACATTTCATTCTTTAATTTTACTGCCCCTTCCACAGTCTTATTTCCTGTTATCATAAAAATTCTGTCGAATTACCTTGGATGCCTCTGGATAAATATGTTCATATATATTTGCTAACTCCTTTAGCGTGCGAATGGCAATGAATGGTGGTTCCATATGTAACTGTCTTACATTTGTATGGATTTAGCTCTTCCTTAGAATCACCGCGCCATAGAATTAATTGGAAATTTATATCGATATCGACATCGATCGCATTTATCTTTTGGCGGAATCGCACTAGTTCGATGTTAATTCAGGCTGAAATTTCGGTCCGGCATATAAACATTCATTTAGTGAAACCGCTGTGTTCATTTTGCAGGAAGCATCAAACACAACTCGCAACGTCGTAGTCGTACTCTCCTTGTTAATTGCATGATGTGGCATAAAATATTTCTTGTTATTTTCTTGAGGTACTTCCGACCAAGCTATCTTTTCCATTTGACCTAGTTCAATATATTCTTCGATGAAGTCCTTGTACTCTTTATAATATTCTGCAGATCTGGTAAATCTCTTTTCAATTTCAAACATTATTAATTTAGCGGTCACTTACGAATCTCAGAGTTCTGGTCTTGGACTAATAAACGGTAGCTTTACAATAAATCTTCCATCTGGAGATCGTGTGGTGGTAGTACGTTATAATATTTCACATGGATCCTTTTCGTTAATGCGATTAGTGTTCACTGTTATTTCCACGACTTTCCAAAATCCGTTTAACAGTTCCAATATATCCTCGTTGTAATTTTTGTGTTCAAGATTTATCTTGAAATTCTGCAGCTGTGGAAACTCCCCTTGTTGACTTATATCGCCTGCTATTAACCAACCAAATTTGGAGGCATGCAGAGCTGGTAGGCCTGGAATATATTTTTTTCTGCTCACTTAGCAATTCTAGAAAGTATTCCGCACCGATCCAAATATCTACTACGGAAGGATCATTAAATTGAGGATCTGCCAATTCAATCTGCCAGAATTCATTGTTTTCTGGTATTGAGATTGTAGTCTCTGGAAGAGGTGCAGAAATTTTCTCTATTATGTGTGCCGTTATTTGAGTATTGTAATGTTAGATTACACGTGATTGAATATTTAAGCTAATTTTCCTCTGGTTTTCCCCGCTGTGCAAGCAGCTAGGCTGTAAATGGAAATTTTTAAATATTTTCGACGTAGACCTAGGCGATTAACACATGATTCTGTAATAAAGGATGCAGAATCGACAAGTGATCAGCATTTGTTGTCCGTTGCTTGATTGCATGTTAACCAAGGCTGTAGGCAGCAGAATGTTACGAGGTGAATGTAATTTATGTAAGGATGTTGTGAATATTTTTGCTGTTCTGAGGTTGATTGTTGTGATGTTGATTGACGATCATTATTTACTGTTGATGTTGAAACTGTTGATGATTCTGTCGTTTTCATTGTTATTGATGGTAATGTATTGACAATGGACAATTATTCGTTGAATGTAAATTAATTAATTGCTGCTCTTTATGGAGTAGTGAATGATGTTTTTTATTACATATCAAACAAAGGGCGCGCGTTAAGCATTGTGATTGTACATGTCCGGAACGCAGGCAATTAGTACAACCCTTCGCCTCCTCGATTAGTTTTGACCTACTTTTCATGCTTTTAAATACGGGGCATTTAAACAAATAGTGGACCTTTTTACAGGCTACGCAAATTTGTTTGTTCACCGGTATTACAGGATGAGATTTTATGTGCCTTTGTGCTGTACCGATTGGTTTGGTGACGACTACACAAGACTCCAGTAGGTAGATTCCGGTTCGACGGAATTATTTTGATAGGAACGGAATTTTTATTTTTCTCACATTTCGTTTTCTCGATAAATTATTCCGTTCCACAAATTGGTATTCTGATTCTCTTTCTGAGATAAATTTTTTAGTACAAGTTCTAAACCGAGAAAAACGTTGCAATAAAGGTATTTTCAGGCAGTAAAACGTCAAAAGGCTTTATAATTTTTTTTTGATAGACACAATGGGTTTCGATTGTTGATTATTTATAGAAATAAGATATCGCTGCCTCAACTTAAAAAGGTGGAAATTTATTAGCATTTTTATTTTTTAGCTTTAACAAATAAATAATTTAAAATGAAAAATCAGGAACTGGCTGACTATCTTAAAGAATGTGGTGTTTGCGAAATCTGTCGATTGCGATACCGCGGAAATGAATATCAATTCTTTTGGGAGGGCAAGTATGCTTTTTTTTAACAATAAAAAAAAATATTTATATTCTCCAGTTAGATGTTAAATATGAACCGCCAAATAGAGACGATGATTATCCGTCTCTAGTGGCGAAGAAACAGCGAGTTAACCCATGCACTACATGCCTGGATCTCTTTTGCAAAGAATTTCAGGATGAGATTATAAGACAAATTATTTAGACAGATGTGGGAAAATTTGATTGTAAACATAACAAATTGTAATAGCCATTTCTATATTGTTGCAAATTCGTCAGCTTTCCATGTGGTACGCATTAATGCGTAAATTTGGAGAGAAAATCGATGCAGATCGCGCCCCGGATAAGGAAGCGGCGAAACTGATCCACAATTCTATAATTTTCAAGAAACTTGACAAGAACTACGATGTAAATGGAATAATGATAAATATATGTCTTGATCATCCCGAAGAAGATGTCGATACGGGCAATTTATTAAAAGTTAACGACTTAACATTCCCATCAAAGAATCCATGTCCATTTTCTTCCTACACGGTTGACAGCAGCACAATTTGAAAAATTCATTGCGATTTCTCCAACGATTCCCACTTGTGGTCTTACGCTATAAAATGTGACTCTTTGTGGACCGACGTTCTTTTTGGCTTGGCGTTATCGTGAATTAACGCAAAAATTGTCACATACTCCGCGGGTGTTACAAGGAAAACGTGTGATGGAGGACAGCATTCAGGAAATAATTATTCGCAGTGTAGCGCCTCTTTTTTAGTACGAGCTATCTGCTTTGAACCCTGAGAATTTTATGATACTAATCGTATTTCTTGTAGCACTGATAAGAGCAAAATAATCTTTTCTTCCAGTGGACGAGAGGATGTTGATGTTCTCGAAATACAAAACTCACTTCGTGTGACAATTTCAAAAAGCTTGCCTTGTGACATCGAATTGGAAATCGAAAAGTCAATGAAAGTTTCCGTAAAAAATATTCAAATGGTTCAACGCGATGCGATGATTTAATGATTTAATTCATATCAAAACTTGTGAAGAAGGTGATGTGCTTAATGAACCGGCCACAGTATAAATGCTTGAAAAGCTCAACATTCCAGATGGATTTGAGATACAACCAGAAGACTCCGATTAGAGTTCTTCATCGTAGACCATTGCATACGAGACCACGAACTATTTATAGTTTTAAAAGTTCATAGTGTAAATCCTAAGATTCTGGTGCTGGACATCGTAAGTCAAGCTGGTACTTTTATCAAGAAACTGGTAGATTGCGAATTTGGCGTACTTCACCGAACAATCTTTCATTAATTGGCATTCCGGTTAATATTATTGCACTAGATGTTATAGGAATTACCCTAGACTGGCCGAAAGAAATTGACAATCGCGATTAAGAGAGAGAGACACAAACTGAAAAACTAATGCTCCTTTATTAAAATTTGAGAAAGCACTAGAAACTGGCATGTACTTTTCTTAAGTAGTTAAAAGCGAACATTAAAGAAAAAACACATTTTTATTATTCATTGTAATAAATTTTTATTAAGTATCCAAATACTCTTCGTTCAAAAATACATTGCATACATTATTGTTGTTATTTTGAGGACTAATGGCTTCGGCATTTGATGTAGTGCTATAACCTTTAATTGTTTCAACTCCCCTTTTTTACGATCTATTTCAATTTGTTTTTCCAACAACTTGTTTCGTTTTTTTTCTTCTACCAACGAATCCTCCATTATATCTTCCAGAGTTCGTTTTCTTCGTCGCGTTGGAAGTGTTGGTGGTTGGGTGGTTTGCACTCTACTTATGATTGTGGGTCTGGATGCCGCTATTCTGTATTAATGCTTATATGTAAATCGTCTAATTCGGTTGGTCCAATCATTGCTTCAGTAGCATTGGTCGTCGACTTTGATGGTAGAGGACAATTATTTAAATAAGATAAATTCTAATTATGAAAAAAGTTGATTAATATTGAAATCATGTTAATGAAATTAATGCATATGGGTAATCATTACTTTTGGCAAACCCCGATTCTGGTGCTGCATTTGAGTCTCCCACTGCGGAATTCCAACTTATAATAGACATTATTCGGTCGTCAATGTCGCTCAATGTTTTTTGGCGACTTAAGCCATTAAGTCCACTCATGTTGGCTACATTTTTTATTTCCGCAGCTCTATTTTTAACGTAAAGACTAAATATAAAACGGCAATTGTTATAAATATTTGGCACTTCTTATAACATTGTTTTACATACCTCAAATCGGACCATGTCCATTTCCATTTTTTCGCCATCCTTCTGCGTTCCACCGGCAGCGTTTAGCAATTCTGCCACCTCATGCTACTTATTTTTCATAGATCTATTACCATCGACGCCTTCAAACCTGAGGGGAACAAAAAATAAATTATGTTTTAAAAATAATGAACAATAAAAAACGGAATATAAAAATTATAACTTACCTTCCTCTGGCGAGATCCAAATTTTGGTCTAGGAATGTAACCAAGAGCTTTTTTGGTTATTTGAAACTTTTTCCCCTAATTTATTCAAGTTTTTCTCCATTATTTAAAATATATAACCGTTATTGTAATCCCGGGTTGCGTTTAACATTAAAATGCCACTACGAGAAAATTTGACATTTCATTCCACAAAATTGGAATTTATTTTACCGTTCCAATGAACCGGAATGTAAAAATCTCATTTATTACAAAATCTAGTTTCACAAAGCAATTCCGTTGAACCAGAATCTACCGACAGATCATCACATCTTGTTGTTAAAAACGCTAGAAAAAGCTTAAGTGTTGGAAATGCGTTTTGGACCGATTCTTTCGCCCACAATTGCCTTGAATCTTCATCTACCATACCAAGTAGTATATGGATTAACCAAGGATCACGTAATTTAGCTGGGCCTCCTAGGACTCTTAAGCCGCTAATAACTTCATCCGAAGTACCTCACAGTCTAGGTAGATACTTATGGTTGGTTTGGTTGCAATCCTTTTGTTCCAAAAATAACTTGATTAGCGATGAAGTAATTGATTTAGACTTATTATACCTTGCAACCAACTTAGATCATGCTTCTTCGTACTTTTGCTCAGTAACCTTAATATGTCGTATTAGGGCTGCACCCTCACCTCTGAGCAATCCGTTTGAAATTTGTAGTTTATGCACTTAATGTCGTATTCTCATGAACCGACTTGTATATAAACCATGAAAGGATGGCCACAATTTGTAGTCGCCAAAAAAAGGTTCAATGTTAATCTTCGGTAAGCGTACATTTTGTGTTTGGTTCATTCCTTGTAGAAAAGTGTGTTGCTGACCTATGAACTGCCAAAGTGTAGCATTCAAGTCATTTAATTCGCTTGGTGTTTCTACATCTTTTGGCAATTTAGACGAAATTGCGTCCTTTAAAATTTCGATGGTATTCATATACAGCTCATCAACCTCTGGTGATATGGGCACATAATTTTCATTCACAAGTATCTCCCATTCCTGCGTATTAAAGACCTCATACAATTTCTGGAGGTTGCTTTCACATACCTGTATCGCTGCCAGCATGGTATTGGAGGTAATGGTAGTACTGTAGTCGTATATTGCCCTTATTTAGTTTACTAAACGATCTCGTGCGTGTATGTCCCGTTGCATTTTGATTAAATTAAGCAATTCCAATTAATTTTATATTAAGGTACTCTTGGTACTCAATAAATTAAATTTATTTAATTTAAATTATAATAACGATCAAATTTTTAGATTTTCTAAATGGCTGCTTATCTGCAATCTGCAATCCTTTCTTTTAACAATTTATTTATAATAATTAACTTAATTCTAACAAGGCAAGGCGAGCCCTAGCTTGATGTTTTAGGCACACGTATGAAAATTATTCTGATATATAAATTTTGTTGTTCTCCTTCTTGGTGACAGACAATAATGTTAACTATAGCTGTATTTTATTGCCGAGGAATAAGGAATTCGAATGTCAAAACCAGCCAAACAGCAGGTTTTCTTATTCCAATGAAGGAATAAGATAGTGCAATTTTTGTTGTAATTCCTTATTCCTCGGAAAATAAAATACAGTTATGTAACAGAATGTACAGAATGTATTGGTGTTTACAAACAACCCCATTTCGACATTCGAAAGTTCAAAAATTTATATATTTGGAAATTTAAATTATATATATATAAAATTAAAAATTAAATGAAAGTGCATTTTATTGGCACAGGAATAAGATTAGGACTATTTTTACAATCATGCCATGCATTTTCATTTCATTTGGATTAGTTTTAAAACTTTTTGTATGCATAGGTTAATATAATGTTAATCCTCTTTGTTATAATTTGTATTTATAAGCTTTATTTTTTAGTTGATCAATAAAGTGGAGGTTTCAGCAAAATGATTTTTTTCAATAAAATTATTTAATTTTCTGAGAAATTTGTTGTTGCCCGATTTAATAAACATGTTTTTTTTTTTATCAATGCGATGTCGATGTCGCCTACATTTGAGATTTAAATCTCAAAAATCTACGTATAAACGGCCCGATCGCGACATCAAACATATGAAGTTGGCGACGATTCAAAACGGAGAAAGAACATAAATAAGAAAGAAAATGGTATGTGCCGATTTTTCGTGGTAGGTAGAAAATTTTTGTTGACAAGCTTGCTTCTTGCATAACTACTCGCCGTCGGGTACAATCGTGGGCTCTGCCCCTGAAAACTATCTTGTGCTCGCCATGGTTTTTTTACTGTTTCCCGACATCGACAATTCAATTGAAGTATCTGCTACATTAGGACTTTCTGACCATGCTTTGGTAGTAGCCAAATTTTCAATAACACCAGCCCTTATAGAGCCTACTCATAAAAGGCTACTTTGGCACTATAAAAATGCTAACTGGGAGCACCTGAACCAATTTTATAGCTCATTTGATTGGTTAACCTGCTTTTCCAGCAATAATGCTGATGAAGCATCACAACTTATCACGTCAACCATTTTGCAAGGTATGAAAAATTACATTCCTTCTTCATTTAAAAAAAACAATACTCGTAAGAAAAAATGGTTTAACGAAAATTGCAGGTCAGCAGTCGCGTGTAGAAAAAACAGCCCATTTGGACTACGTTAGTTGCACTTTTATAGAAAACATTGTAAAGTTTCGAATAGCTAGAAACAGATCTAACGCTATATTGAAAAGGACCAAAATAACATATGACCTTAAGATTCGAGATAGCGAGCGAAAATTTTTGGATTCTGATTCAAACACTCGAAGCTTTTGGTCGTTTGCTGCATTGGTTAAAAGAAACTTTGCAGACAATACTTCGTCTATTCCTTCTTTTTTTCATAATGGTATTCATTATAGAACTGATATGGAGAAAGCTAATCTCTTAGCTTCTCATTTCGCTGGTGCATCTACCATTCCTTTAACTAACCAAAGCCCTCCAATTCTCCCAAATTTAGGCCCAGGTATGTCTAAAATCTATTTCCGGCCACGGGTTGTATCAAAGATTCTTAAAGAACTTGACCCCAATAAAGCGTCTGGACCCGACTGTATTCCGCCATTAGTATTGAAAAGATGTCATCATACTTTGGCAAAACCGCTTAGCAAATTGTTTCATCTCTCAATGAAGTCAAGTGTTTTTCCATTAATTTGGAAAATAGCAAATATTCAACCCGTTTTAAAAAAAGGTGATAAATCGGCACATACGAACTACCGTCCTATTGCTTTGTTGTCGGTTCTATCGAACGCAATGTAATCTATCGTTAATTTCAGACTAATGAACTATCTGGATTCGAATGTTCTTTTATCCGTTTGGATTTCGTAAAAATCGCACTTCAAGTGAACGCATGACGTGCATTACTCAGTGTTATGAGCGAAGCATTGAAAACCTAGGTGAATCAAGCGTTGTTTCCTTAGATGTTTATAAAGCTTTTAATAGAGTATGGCATGATTGTCTTATTAAAAAGATTCGTGTGCTGAACTTACACTTCTCTCTCATTACATGGATTGAGGATTATTTATGGAACCGTAAAATAAAAGTTGTATTAAATGGTATATCTTCAGCTTCACATGAGATCAATGCTGGCGTGCCTCAAGGGTCATCCTTGTCGCCCACGCTCTTCTTAATATATATCAACGACCTGTTGTCTTCTACAACCTGTGATATCCATTCATTTGCTGATGATACAACACTATCGGCTTCCATTGAGTTTGTCAGTCAAAAAGAATGCAATTCTAGCTTGAATGGTTCGCGTGAATTAATGAATTTGACTATTCTGTACAATATTCAAGTCATTCTCGATTGGGGCATTTCTAATAGAGTAGAATTTAACCCAAATAAATTCCAGTCTTGTCTTGTTTCTCAGAAGTCAATTCAACATTACGTTCCACCTGTTATTAATTGTGCCCCTATTGCGAGATCAGATTCACTTAAAATGTTAGGTTTAAAAGTATGAAGTGATATTTCCTGGAAGGATCATATTTATGAAATTTCAAAAAGAGCTAGCCATTGTTTGGGCTTCATAAGACGTTGTAACTTCTACTTCACTCCATCTGAAGTATATGAAGATTATATAAATCTTATGTTTTTTTTTCTTTTTTTTTCATCGCACTTGGTTTATCTTGATGGAATTAAGAATAGAGTTATCCATTTGATAAACGATGTAACCATTACTTCGTCTCTTGATACTTTGGAGCACAGACGAAATGTAGGATCTTTATCTGCTTTCTACAAATTTTACTACGGTAGATGTGCATCAACATAGATTTGCCCTAAAACTTTTTTCATGAACAACCCAACACCTTCCTTCATTATTTTTTCCGATAGTCTCTTCGATGTGGAATCAATTGGTCGATCCCGTGTTTCCCGATTCTTATAATCTGCAGGCCTTCAAATTAGGCGTTAACAACTTCCTGAAGAATGAAGATGAAGCTATTTTTTGACAATAAAATATTTATTATTATTAAAAAAAAAGAATTATCAGTGTTATTTACATTAATTTTAAAATTTTGAATATTTTCTTGGTCAATGTTCTTTGTAGTTTTTCCTGACCATGATTCATTGATGAAAGCATTTGGACTCGCGTCGATTTTAGTTTTCATATATTTTTTTTTTCGTATTGCTTTTTCAATGAATCAGAGAGAATTCAGAGAAAATAAATTGAAACCGGCTACAAACGTGAGGAATGTGATATATATTGTAAATTACATTCCTTCGATTTTTATTTCATTTTGAATATAAATCCCTTGGAGCTTAAAAGGTGTTTCCCAAGTATCATAAAATATATTGGTTTTCCGCAAACTAGTAGTCGATTATTACGATATTGTTACGTTAAGAAAAAAATTGTAAAATGTAAAATAATAATTCTCGGCCGGTTCGCATCTCTCTTTTGTTTTAGTACATTTAGCACATAAGTTTTTGTTTCGTACATTTGGTACATCAGCATTTTTGTTTTGTTGTTGTTAAGCCTCTGTCGTGTGCGGAAGAAAATAAGGTTTATTCCTAAATTATGTGTTAATTCACTTTTTGTTAAAATGAAACAACAAACTATACTTTTTTCGAGTCAAAATTAGTATGGCCAAGAAAACTGGAACAGGCATTTAATGTCGTTTTTTTCGTAAAACTCTTCCCTTTTTTTTGCTGTCAAGTTGTTCGTTTCCCCTTCAAAACGACTCTACCGTAGAGTCATAAGTTTGATATCTGAAGACTCAAGAAAGATATCAACTTTATTTAAACGTTACAAAGTCTAGTATTCTTCTAAAAATAAAATTCTAAACGCAGTTTCTACCGTCAGTATTAACAGAAAAATTTCTTTAACATGGGTCAGGGTACACCAAAGTTTCTTTAATCCCCAATAAATGATGTCAACATTGGAGATAGACCCTTACTGTAGAACGATTTTTTTTTCTTAGAATATACCCAAGAATCATTTCCCAAATTATTGTGCACGAATAAGGGGAAATTCTGTATAATGTGTATGGCAGTTTTCTGTCTTTTTTTGATACCCCCGTTTCCTCACTCGTTCTCTGTACGAATAAACGGAAATAAAATTCCTAATTTATATAAACAAAAAAACAAAGAAAATAGGCTTAATAAAAATTAGTTTGTAATAAAAATCGAATGAAAGCAAAAGCAAACCTCATTTAGTTTTCTTTTAATATATGTGTATCGGCGGACGGGGCAGTCAACATCTGGCACCCGTGCAAACCATCTCTAAATTCGATCTGGGGTCAGTACCTTTTCCCTGGATCGGTAGTCCGTCCGAACTCGGCAATTAAAAAAAAACTTAGACCGAAGTATTTTTCTTTTTTTTTATCTTCAGCACGCATCGTTTTAAAACGTTTTAATATATGTAATGATTTCTGTTGTGTGGTTTAGAAAAATTACTTACTCAAGTGGACCTTTCAAACAATGAAGAGGAGTGTGAAGTTCGGACTCGCATTAATTGCGCGATAATAAATTTCCCACATGTTTCTTAATCGTATGAGAAATCCTATTGGTTTAAAAACTCAGGAAATGCGATTCTCAATTGATCACTGAAAAATAAAACTCAGTAATTATGTCAAAAAAATCAGAATTCTTTTTTTTAATGAGAACGAGAATGAATCCGTAAAAAAAAGAAGTAAATAGTAGCAGATTTCTTAATTAATTATCTTGAGGATGACTTAAGCTTGACCCGCAACCAGTATTATATTTGAACTTTAAATTTCTTTATTTATCTAACAATCCATATTGCAGATTCTCATATGAGAAACTTACCTCCAAAAGTGGCACAAGTTAGCTAACACGGTTAACGCTGTAGGGGTTCAAACAAGACCTGCAGCCAAATTCCGGTCCCATGAGAAAAGTCATTTATGACTTTAATAAGTATTAAAATTTTAGCCGGTATAAGAAATTCATAAAAGCGATTCCTGTTTAATGACTGAAAAAATAAAAGTCATTGTCAAACTAAGTCATCATTTGTTATTCGATGATAAACGAGGAAATTACATTGTTTATATTTTTTATTAACTAATACTATGAGTTTGTCAGAAAAACGCAAAAAAGCGTTCCATGTGCGGTTGAATTAAATCTATTAAGGGGCTGTCCGGCGGTCAGCCATCAGCAGAAATAGGGGGAATAACACAGAATGCTCTAGAATTGCATGTGGCCGTAACTATCTCTGACTGGTGGAAGTGCGATCAAGCCTCCATGTGGTGGCCGCTGGTAATTTCCTCCAATGCAGTAAAAAATTATTATTACGGAACCCAAAATCAGCCTCGGATACACTACGACGACGACCACGGCAACGAAAACGGCTAAACGATGATGAAAAAGAAGAATTCTTTGAATCAGTCGAACGGGAACTCCATGCCTGCCCTCCGTATGATGTAAAAATCAATCTGGGGGATATGAATGCTAAAATAGGTAGGGAGCCAGTATTGAGGCAGTACATTGGCACCCATAGCTTACACAAGAACACTAATGACAATGGACAACGAGTCATAGAGATGGCAGCAAGCAATAATTTGGTCGTTGCGAGTATAATGTTTGCGCGTAAAAATATCCACAAAGCCACCTGGGTATCTCCCGATGGAGCCACTCGCAACCAGATAGACCACGTGTTGATAGACCGCCGTCACCACCCGAACCTGATGACGGTACGAACGTACCGAGGTGCCAACATCGACTCGGACCACTATCTTGTTGGTATGGTGCTCCGAGCGCGGATTGCATCATCACGGAAGACTGCATCCGCGAATCAGATTCGAGTCAACACGGCTGCCCTTCGCAATGAAGAGACCAGAAACAACTACGGTCGTAGAAGAGAAATGGACACGCCTTAAAAATACTGCCATTAGTACTGCTGACCCCATCTTAGGCAGTAGTCGTAGAGATCGAAACGACTGGTTCGATGACGAATTTAAGCTAGCGACTGAACGTAAGAATGTTGCGTACCGAGCAATGCAACAATCTCATAGAACGCGGGCATGCGAAGATGAATATAAAGAGCTCAGAAGATATGAAAAAACAGTTCATCGGCGAAACTAAGCAGCCTGGGAGAAGAATGTCGTCCGTGAACTGGAACAGTACAGAGAGCAAGGACCGCAACAGGCGCGGAGGCTCCACCAACGACTGAAGATCATACTATGCTGCCGCCACCAAGCATAGACGAAGTTAGCAGAGCGATAAATCGGCTCAAAAATAATAAGGCCCTGGCATCTGATGGGATCCCAGCGGAACTGATAAAAATAGGAGGCCCCACATTACACCAAGCAATTCATGAAATAATAGTGCAAGTATGGGAAGAAGAAGTTATGCCAGAAGACTGGCGAAGAGGCATCCTGTCACCCAAACATAAGAAATGAGATATCACAAAATGCAGCAATTATCGTGGTATAACTTGTTGAGTACCGAGTATAAGATTTTCTCCTCTATCCTTCAAGACAGGATAGCCCCATACGCTAAAGTCATCATTGGTCCATACCAGTGTGGCTTCATCCCAGGCAAATCAACAACTGATCAGATTTACACCCTAAGGCAGGTGATGGAGAAATGTCTAGAGTTTCAAATCTCACTACACCATTTTTTTATAGACTTTAAATCCGCCTGTGATAGCATAGCCAGAGTAGAACTTTATAAAGCCATGAGAGAATTCGGCATCCCAAATAAACTGACACGACTATGTAGGTTGACCATGACCAATGTTACAAGCCAAGTAAAAATATCCGGATCACTATCAAGCCCATTCAACATCTATAACGGGCTCCGACAAGGGGATGGACTGGCCTGCGTCCTTTTCAACCTGGCGTTGGAGAAAGTGATCCGAGACTCTGACGTAACGGCGAGAGGAACAATCCTCTATAAGTCCATTCAGATACTGACTTACGCAGACGATATTGACATCGTTGGTAGAAACCAAAGAGCTGTACAGGAAGCTTTCATCCAGATAGAGCAGGCGGCACGAAATCTGGGGCTGCACATAAATGAGAGCAAAACAAAGTAAATGGTGGCCACGTCTGCGAGTAGAAGATCCAACATTGGTCCTTCAATTCAGATAGTAGAGCGCGAATTTGTAGTAGTGCAATCCTTTAACCGTTAACAGCATGGAACCAGAAATACGCGCACGTTTGCTTAAAGCCAACAAAGCCTACTATAGCCTGTCAAGACTCTTCAAGTCCAGGAACTTAACCATAACATCCAAGCTGCTGATATATAAGATTATGGTCATACCAGTACTTACATATGGATCCGAGACTTGGGTGCTTAGCAAAAAGCATTCTGACCTCTTAGCCGCATTCGAGAGAAAAGTCTTACGGAGAATTGTTGGCCCCGTATGTGAGGAAGGACGATTCCGGAGACTCTATAATGATGAGATCTACGAGCGTTACCGCGATGTCGACATCGTGAAGAAAATTATGCTCGGTAGGCTCCGGTGGGCAGGACACCTAGCTCGCATGAGCGAAGAGGATCCTGCTCGGAAAGTCCTTTGCGGTAGGATTTATGGAACACGACAGCGAGGCCGACTAAGCCTACGCTAGAAGGATGGGGTAAACCAGGACGCCCAGAGTTTAGGGATGCCAAACTGGATGACATCGGCTCGAAATCGGGACCGGTGGAGAGACTTTTTGCGGGAGGCCAGGACCAGACCCCGGTTGTAGAGCCAAATACGATGATGAATGGGTTTGAATCTGATTGATCCGATTGCTTGTTCAATATTACTCTTGAATCAGACGTGACGTAGACGGAGTATTTAGTAACACTGGTCAGGTTTTTCCCGTGGCTGGTTTACCAAGTCGATGCAGTTTAAGGTTTGGTACTATATGCGACAACTCTCGTGAAATTATCGCCGCCACTTTCTCAATATCATCTTGTCGACGGTCTACATTTACTTGACTCAGGTATGTTTAGGATAATAAAGTCAGATTCACGTTTCTTTCGCTAATTTCCACTATGATTCTATAAGTTTGTTCTCGACCACGCTGACTATTTTTTCTATTTGTCTGTATTCTATTTTCTCAATTTTTTCATTAAAAGAAACCATGTATTTTCTGAAGATTTGACAAAATAAGCGGGCCGACTATAATTAAATTGAAGTTGTGGTTAGCCAGAAGAGATGGACACTATACGAATGTTATATTTATTTTATAGTAACATGGGAAATGTTTTCTATAGCATTATGGTAACATTGAAAAATATACTACTTCCCTCGTCTGGCTAACCACTATTGATATTTAACAGCCGTCTGGCTCATTTTTTCTCGCACGCCACAAATGAGACAAAGTGATCGGGCAACATAGTTAAATTGAAGTTGTAGATAGCCAGAAGATACTGACACTACACGAATGTTATAGTTATTTTATAGTAACATGGGAAATTTTATCTATAGCATTATGGTAACATTGAAAAATTCTTCTCTCGTTTGTCTAACTACAATTTCAATTTAACGGCCGATATGCTTATTTTTACTCGCAAGCCATAAATTTAAATCAAGCGTAACAGCTTCGACAAAGATTTCTAAAACCGAAAAAAACCTACATAAGATTTTATGACTCAAAGGCTATACCGTATGATATGCGACCTATAAAAAACGAATTTACCATTATAAGTCATTTTTATGAAAATTGGTCTGCAACATCTACAATGAATTTATATCAACTTTTATTGAAAAAGAATTAACTCTTAATTTCATCGTTTTCGTCAGCGAATTCGTTTACGATTAATTAATAAAACACTTCTAAAAGTAAACACGATTTCCGAACTCATCAAAACTAATCAAGATTGAACTATTTTATTTTCATGAAAAATGTATTTGTATTCCCATACAAAACGCAAATTTCGATTTTTCTGATTTTCTGCCTAGTTCTTTAAGGTTTTCTCAAACTCTTTGGAATTGGATTACACCCAATTTTTTATAAAATGAAAGGTATTTTTATTACCTTTCATATGATATCAATTAATTTTTGCACATACCGGTTTTTGTATAGGAACAACTCAATCATATGAAATTTCACTCAATTATATGAAAAACCACATGAACCAGGTACAACTTGATCAAACTTCCGTTTAAGCTGGCCCACGGCCATAAAAACATCTACGGCTGTGTAGAGGGGACTTTCACCTTTAATATGATACCAATATTTAGGACCGTCTACTTTTAAACACACCCCCGTCTGAACTTTAATGACAAAGTCATTTTTGGCTCTTACTCTGTCGAGGGGAGTTGAATTGAACCAAATTTATAGGATGAAAGGTATAATTATTACCTTTAATATGATACCAATTAACCCCCTAACATGCATCAAACCACTTAGAAAAATGCATTTTAAAAAAAGTGCTCAAAACTTTAGAAGATCCTCTCTACGAAAGGGGGCGTTTCCGCCAAACTCCACCCACATTCCTGGGAGGTGATTTGTGGGCGGAGGGTTCTTTTTCTTATGTCCTGTATCCCCTTGTAGGTCCTATGGCCTCTACTACGCCTCGCGTGCGGTTCTTGGCAATGAGCTTCAGTTCTTTAAAACTCTTCCCCAATTGCCGTGACTCCTCCTCAACTGTTCTGCGCCATGTATTTCTCGGATGACCCGTTCTTCTACCATCCTGAGATAAGGGATTCCATTGCATTGCGTAGTTTGCAATGGAACTGTCGCCTTTTCGGAGTGTAAGACTGCCACTTCCGTCGTTGGATGGTTGTGCCTAATGGTTCCTGACCCGTTCTCTGGTAAATATGTTCGTTAGAGATACGATTAGGCCAGAAAACCCTTAAGATGTTCCGTAGGCACCTATTTACGAACGTTTGTAATCTTTTTGTGATAGTAGCCGTCACCTTCCAAGTGCTGCACCCATACAACAGCACTGATTTAACATTTTAACAGAACAGTCGCAACTTGGTATTTAAGCTGATCGCATTGCTTCGCCATATCTTGGACATCATTTCATACACTGATATTTTTGCCGATTCGGTTGACAATGTCCTGTTCGGTTCCACCTTTAGTCGAGACAATACTCCCAAGATATTGGAAACTCTCTACTCTCTCTACCGGCTGTCCAGCAATGTTAACTTGAGTTACTGCGTTAGTGCCGAGGTTGATGATTTTGGTTTTGGCAGTATTAATCTTCAAACCCGCAACATTTGCCTCGGCACGCAGAAGCTATGCGGGTATACCATCTAATCCTACCGACTTGTTCTTCCTTAGTGCACTGATCGCGGTAGCGATCTCATCTTTACTGGGAGTTGAGATGCGAATTTGGGAAATTGTTACTTCCGGCAGCTTCGTTTGATTTGGGTGCATATCGTTAGCGAATACACGATAAAGGACCGTAGAGAAATGCTCCTTCCATCGCTTGAGCTGATCCTAATCTGAAACGAGTACGGCACCATCTAGGCCTTTCACCGGATGTTGGCTAGAGCGGTGACCACCTCTTAGCTCTGTGGTGATTTTGTAAACGGTTCTGCTATCGCACCTGCTCGCTCCTTCCTCTGCTTCTGAAGCCAGGTTGTTAATATAATTACGTTTGTCACGTCTTACACTACGCTGCACTTCTCTCATTTTGCTTCGATACAAGGACTCTAGCTCGATCCTCGCTGATGCTGGGATATCTACAATACGAGCTTCAAGTAGCTTACGTTCTTCAATCCGCCTCCAAGTATCTTCGGCAAGCCACGTGGTGTGCCTTGCCTGGCTTCTACAAAAAATACTTTCCGCTCCAGATGTCAAAACGTCAAAACATTTTTCACAGCCTTCCAATGTTCCTGGATGGTTGTCGGCAGTGAGCTGTTGATTGCTTCCACTCCTTGCGATATATGATCCCTTAATTCTTGGCGTACTGAGGGGATCTTTAGCCGGTCGATGTTATACCTAGGCATTCGGATGTTATTGCGGATTATTTGAACTAATGCAGTACGTAACTGGACAGTAGCTAACATAAGGTGATGATTCCATACCATACCCATGTCGGCTCCTCGTATGTTTCGGACGTCTAAAAGACAGCTCCTAAAACGTCGGTTGATCGACATATGGTTGATTTGGTTGGATGATGATTGCCTGTCAGTTGACACCCAGCTGACCTTGTGGCAGGTCTTATGCTCAAACATGGTGCCTCCTATGACAAGGTGGTTGGTGTTGCAGAAATCAACAAATCTTTCACCATTGTCATTTCGTTCGCCGAGGCCGTGCTTCCTAATCACATGTTTGAGTCCTTCATTGTCGTTATCAAGCTTGGCATTCAAGTCTTAGTTATTTAGTTATGTTGATTTGACTGTAGACTTGCGACGTATGATGGTATAATTATTTATGTTTGCCAAAAATCCAAAAATTTATGTAATTCTAATAACAAATCGGTAGGTTCATATTATATATAATTGTAAATGATTGCTTTAACATTTATCGAAAAAATTCCAAAAAATAAACCTAAGAGAAACTAAAAGAAGAAGAAGGCAAACGTAACATAAAAAAATAGGTTGCGTCCTCTTCAACCTGGCGTTGGAGAAAGTGATCTGAGACTCTGACGTAACGGCGAGAGGAATAATCCTCTATAAGTCCCTTCAGATACTGGCTTACGCAGACGATATTGACATCGTTGGTAGAAACCAAAGAGCTGTACAGGAAGCTTTCATCCAAATAGAGCAGGCGGCACGAAATTTGGGGCTGCACATAAATGAGAGCAAAACAAAGTACATGGTGGCCACTTCTGCGAGTAGAAGATCCAACATTGGTCCTTCAATTCAGATAGTGGAGCGCAAATTTGAAGTAGTGCAATCCTTTAACTATCTCGGGTCAACTATAGCAGCCGATAACAGCATCGAACCAGAAATACGCGCACGGTTGCTTAAAGCCAACAAAGCCTACTATAGCCTGTCAGGACTTTTTAAATCCAGGAACTTCCAAGTGCTGCACCAATACAACAGCACAGATTCAACATTTGAGCGGAACAGTCTCAGCTTGGTGGTTAAGCTGATCGCATTGCTTCGCCATATCATGGACATCCTTCCAAACACCGATTTTGCTTTGCCGATTCGGTTGACAATGTCCTGTTCGGTTCCACCTTCGGTCGAGACAATACTCCCAAGATATTGGAAACTCTCTACTCTCTCTACCAGCTGTTCAGCAATGTTAACATGAGTAAGTGAGTTAGTGCCGAAGTTGATGATTTTGGTTTTGGCAGTATTAATCTTCAAACCCGCAACATTTGCCTCCCTTTCCACATTTGTCGTCATTTGGTGCAGCTCCATGATCCTGTGTGAGAGTAACAAAGAATTGAGATGTAAGAGTCCAAAGAATTCCTCCGTTTATAGTAGATAAAGCTGCGCGAAGTACATCGCTAATCACCAACAAAAAAAGGATCGGCGATAAAATGCAACCTTGTCGTACCCCACTTAGGATCTCGAATTCCTCTGACAGCTTTCCTCTATGCGGCACACGACATTTAGAGCCATCATAGGTTGCTTTAATAATAGTTATTAGTTTATCGGGTATACCTCTACTGCGCAAGGCTAGCCAGATAAACTGTCTGTTGGCACTGTCAAACGATTTCTCAAAATCGATGAACAGCAGGTGCAGTAGTGACCGGAATTCAACGCACTGTTCAATAATAATCCGCAGGGTATTTATGTGGTCTACACAGGAGGTTCTAGTGCGGAAATCTGTTGTTCGTTATCAAGTATATCTTCCAGATGTTCCTTAATTCGTTCAAGTACTACTTTGGCTATTACCTTTTCAACTACAGGAAGAACGCAAATGCCTCTCCGATTTCGCACTCCATAAGACTACCTTTTTTAGGGAGCTTTACAATCATTTCCTTCTTCTACTCGTCGGGGAAACTTTCTACCTCCTAAGCTCTCTCTCTACAAGAGAATATAAAAACTCTGCTGTTGGCGTTAGCAGCAGACCCACTCCAGATTCACGGTGATTTCCGGAGGGTTTGCGGTAGTAGAGTAGCACAGTGTTACACGTTGGGGATTGGTACTCTCCCGCTTCGAACCATCTTACTTCACTCACTCCCAGTATGTCCAAATTATATCGAAGAAACTGAAATCCAGTTAAAGAAATCTGGCATTTTGAGGTCCTTCACTCCCTGAGTCAAGGAGCGTGAACACATTCCAGAAACCAATCAATTGCCAAAAGTTGTCATTATTCGATCATTACTTATCCGAGGCGTTGTGTCGGTTTCAGTAGCGGGCATTTGTCGGTACCACAGGGTGCTAACCCAGCTTACCTAGACTAGAAACGCTAGACCGTTCGCACTTGCAATTTTAGCCTACATATATAAGGATTTATACACATAGTTGCCCGGGGACCACCACTAGGATGTAGAGCAAGCACTACATCACGAACTTGATTGTTGCGCTACTGGCTCAAACCAAGTTTTGAGTAGTTAGTAGTTTCCCGATCAATCGCAATGCAGAACCCCAAGGATGGTTGGGGGGAAGAAACGGTCAAAATCACTTAAAACCTTAAAACACATATTTGCCAATGCATTTTTAAAAATAGAGCTCAAAACTTGGGAAGCCCCTCTCTCCTTAAGGGGGAATTTCCACCAAACAAGGGGCGTGTTTTTTTGTCGGAGTACTCGGAGAGATAATTTAACTGTACCAAAATTTAGATCTACGTCTTTTTTTTCATTCTCCGAGAAAAAATTTTTACTCTGAGTAATTTTTTTCACGCTCCGATAATTTTCAGATATGATCTTTTTACTCTGAAAAAATATGCAGATTTTTTATCGACAGCTGTAGTTGTTTGTTGTTAGTTTCTTGGTAAACAAGACATGTCGGCTACTGGTGAGCAGTCAGGTGAGAAATAAAACTTTAATTGTACAAAATATTATTAATTTATTAAATCTTTTTTGTTTTTAGACGAACGTCACTTTAAATGGTCCCACGAGACTACACTATTGCTTTTAAGCGCTATAAAGGACAATTATGTTGCGCTACAAAATGCAGTTAAAAAAAATATATATCAAAATTAGTGAAATGTTTGAACAAAAAGGTTTTTGTCTCACATGGGAGCAAATAGTGTCTAAGTGGAAATCAATGGTTAGACAATATAAACAAATAAAAGACCACAACAACACAACGGGCCGAGACAGAATAAATTGGCAGTATTTCGACGAAATGGAAGAAATAGTAGGAAGAAATCCAGTTATACAGCCATTGTCGACAGTGTCTAACCTTTCCGGTAATCTCAACTGCATGCGAGACAATCGAGAATAGGTAGAATGTTCTCAATATATAAGTACTCTGTTATTGGAACACCGAAAACGGAAAGAAAATAAATTAAACTTGGATGAATACTGAAAGAAAAAACTAAAATTAATGGAGGAACACAATTCCATTATGAGAAACTTTGTGGAACACTATATAAAAAAACCCGGTAGAACCTGAATGATAACAACTGATAGATAAAAAAGGCTGTATTTTGAACTGATTTTAATTTTTTTTTAATATGTTTTTATAAAATATGAATTAAAGACTGAATTTATCAAATTAATGAATACCAAATGAATTACATTATATAGAAAACATGTTTTTATTTCGGTACTGAAAGTTAAATCATTAAAAAAGGGAATTCGTTATCTGATCACGTTTTCTTTGTGCTTGAGTTCCCCCACCAGCTTCATTGATTTCATCTTCATCGTCATCCACCTCTATAGCAATTTCGATGTGGCTATCACTATTTTCTTCATTTAGTCCATCATTCACGCCTATGCAGAAATTATGCAAAATGCGGCAGGCTCCTATGTACATTGGAATCAGTACCGTGTTTTTCGTTTCGATGTATTTTAACCGTCGAAATCTCCCTTTTAAGATTCCAAATGCTCGTTCAACAACTACCCTATATTTGGAGTGCACAGTGTTGTAAATTATTTCTGCATCTGTTAAGTGGCCGTTATTTTTGAATGGTGTCAAAAGCCATGTTTTCAATGGATATGCAGAATCTCCTAAAATATGTTCCGATTCTGTGATACCACATTCTCCTGTAAATATTGTAACCATCAAAGGGTTTTCATATAATAAAGATGCACGCATCAAACCTGATGGTACACTATTTTCGAATTACGAACACTGAAACAACCTTGCGTCATGCACGGATCCAACTTCTCCTGCGTAAAAGCTAATAAATTTCATTTTGTGATCAGCTATTGCCTGAAGTTTTATAGAATGGAACCCTTTTCGATTTACATAAGAATTCGGGTGGTCATGTGGTGCTATTATGGGGATTTCTGTTCAGTCAATTGCACCAACAATTCCTAGTAATATAAATATGTTATAATAAAACAAAAAAATTAAAAGTCTTAATATTAACCGGAAAAGCGATGTTTTTCTAGGTAATATAATTTGGTCGCAGCTTTTTCATCAGTCGTTGGCCACTTAGATAATCCCTTCTCTATATCAAATATCAAAATTTTTTGAGATTATTATTGACTATATGCCACACCGTTGATATCGCGCACCCGAATCGATTACTAATAGTTCTGTAAATTCGAAATAAAAGTTGATAAAAATACTTATCGTATGTATGATGTATTAAAACATACGATCCTAAATGTTCCACGATTGCCGAAGAACCACAATGCAATCAGAACTTGTTTCTCGATTGGCATTTCAAACCGCCCGGAAACCTGGTTTCCATGTCATGCAAGCCTTTGCATAACTGGTTAAATGTCTCGACATCCAACCTAAAATGCCCCTTAAATTGTCGGTTTGGATATGTGGGAACAATCTTCTCTGCAAAATTTATTGTTTTTTCACCTAGTTCCATATCGGAATCAGCATCATCATCGCAAGAATTTTCGGATTTATCGGATAAAAAAAAACACGCTCAAGATTGCGGTTTTCGATAATTTATAATTTATATTATTTCTTTCGTCGCAGGCCGACGTTGTTATGACGAAAACACAACAACTGTATGTGTGCTGTGTTTTTTTTTATGTCGAAGTAATTGCAGATATAATCGGTGCGTTTTTTCTCGGTCAACTTGTCCGCGACAACACAAAATATTGGATAAAATACTGTGAATTTATTAGATTTTAGTGCAAAACTCTTACAGAACAATGATGATTCAATCTTCCTTTGTTTACATTTTTGTTTTTAATTCAGTTTGATTTGGTAACGTAAATGTATTTGAAGATATATATATATAATAATAAATATATAAATAATAAGTAACAACAAACTAATATAAAAAATCTTGTTCTAAAAACATCGAAATTTTAATTTCCCTTATTTGTCCGCTTGGGGCGTAGACTGTCCGCTACAAATATAGTGATTTGTTGCGGACAAATAAAAAAAAATAATTATTTGAAACTTAATTTTAGCAAGATGAATGAAAATTTGCGTATTAACCATGCATGCTTAAAATGTAAACATTAAAAAAATTATTTATTGTGTTTTGGTAGAAATTATCGCCAAAAACTATATCGTTGTCCAACAAGTTGTCCGAGGATTTCCACTGGGAAATAAATGTAATTAAAATGATTATTTCTGTATAAAATCAACCGCGTAAATAACTCTTAAGTAATAATAAATAATTTTTTTTAATGTTATTTATAAAATTATAGCTAAAATAAAAAAAAAATAATTAAATTTTTTAATATATTATGCTGCTACATTCATTTGAATCACACCAGCATCGCCGAACTTTTTTGTGTTTTTTTTTAATAACTACGTATTTGTGATTTTGTCAATACAAATTTCGTTGCTTACATAGAATATTAAATTTAATTTTAAAAATAATAGTTTTATATAAAAAAAATATAAATATTTTTGAATATTCTAGAAAACCAAAAAAGTAAACAAGTATAAACAACAACAAAACATACAATCGAAATAGCGCTATCGGGCATTAGTTTTAGTAGGCAAAAATTTTTGTCATACATGATTTGCTTACATAATGCGATATGTCGAAATTACAACTTTGAGGATTTTGACTTGTCGTAAGTTGTAATACGACAGATACATATTCGGCCCCCTGATCAAAAAACAATTTATCAGATTTATCGAATATCGATTTCTCCGACATAAAAAAAACAAGATTACATAATTACAAAAATTGCAAATGCCAATAAATTGCGTCTAATATAACTAAAAAAACCTTCGTATAAAAAGGATCAAGAATTGTGTGAACCACCCTCTTTACGGAAAGAGTGTTCACTGAATATAGCTGTATTTTATTTGGAATCCGAATAAGGAATTCCAATGTCAAAACCAGCCAAAACCATCAAAACAGCAGGTTTTCCAATTCCACAGAGGGAATTCGACAGTGCAATTGTTTTGTAATTCCTTATTCCTCAACAATAAAATACGGCTTATATTGCAATATTAAACGCTGTCAAAAAGTCAAGTCAAATTTCTTTCCGCTGTGTGCTTCGTAGTTAAGGTTTGTGGAATTGGTTATCCAAGAAAAGATCGTAAATTTATCATTCAATCCTTTACTATTGTAGAGAAATTCTCAAGTAAAAGTTCAATCATGCCGCCAAAGTTTGATCCCACAGAAGTTAAGCTTGGTAATACTGGATAAATTACAAAAAAATAAATTTTAAATGTTCTGTTTAATTTAGTTTATTTGCGTTGTGTTGGAGGGGAAGTGGGGGCCACATCTTCACTTGCGCCTAAGATTGGTCCTTTGGGCTTGGTATGTATGATGTTGCCATAAAGTCTATATATACTGTTTATTTTCTAAATTCGGAATGCAGGATAAAAGTCATTTTAAGTATGTATAATAGGTTTTATTTCATTCAATGCATTTTTCGCTCCAATATTTTACATCAATCAAGCAATCCACTAGTTACATAATATTCTTATTCGATATTAATATAGTGATCTCATAATGAAAAAAATAAATCAAAAATGGCCTTTCTGTCCATAAAGAAAAGTGCATAAATAAATAATATGGAAGAATTACAGAAAAATAAGTAAATGTATATACATTTTGTATATGTATGTATATACATAATTTGTTAACAATAAAGAAGTTTAAAAAAAGATTACAATCCACAGCTATGCAGAGAAGGGTAACCGTGCTCTCACAATGAAAAACTTAGAATTGTATTGATTTTAGTTTTGACAAAAAAGATTTTTTGCTCGTTATTTTGGAAATCCATACAAACCTTTAATGCAAAATTTATATTTATGACCTGCGAGAACAAAACGAGCAGGACGGCTGTTAAATTGAAATTGTAGTTAGCAAAACGGGAGAAGTAGTATATTTTTCAATGTTACCATAATGCTATAGATAACATTTCCCATGTTACTATAAAATAACTATATTATTCGCGTAGTGTCAATCTCTACTGGCTAACCACAACTTCAATTTAACTGTAGTCTGCCCGCTCACTTTGTCTCACACGCCTAAAATGTAAATTTTAAGCATAAAGTTTTTCATTGGAATAGCACGGTTTCTCTGCTCTACAAAGCTGTGGATTGTAATTGTTGTGTTTTTAGAACTTTATTGTTAACAAATTTTACAAGATTACTTTGTTATGTATATTTCCTCATTTTTCCATTTAATTCTTATGAAAAATAGATCTAAAAACAACTATTTTATTTATGCACTTTACTTACAATTTTTGACTAATGCCTCTTTCGATTACGTATAACCATACCCACGGGTAAGCTTCCAAAATTACATGGTTTTCTTGTGAATGCTTTGCAAGTAGAACGCTAAACCAAAACCAAATTTAACAAACTGAAAAATTAGTCTGCTTGCTCTCTCTTCGCCAACAACAAACTGAGAAATTAGTCTGCTTGCTCTCCAAAATCAAACCGAATCCCGTGTACAGGTAACAAATACACCGCCAAACCAAAACCACGAGCTAGAAATTTTAACTACCCTGCAAATGGAAAGAGCTATAAATTTCATTTAAAACTTTTTTTTACTGAAAAGTTACGGTTTAAAGAGATAGAATCGAGCTAAAATATGAAATGCACAAAAGTTTATCTATGCATAACGCTATCTCACTAGAGTGGAGGTGTAAAGTTATGTCAAATTCACCAAAAACGTACTAATGCAGTTTTTTTTTGTTTTAGAAAATGCGCTCGAGCTCATATTTTTTCTCGAAAAAACGAACACGAAAGCCGAGGGCTAAACAACGGTACGTCCGGCATTCGATTTGGCCTTCTTGACACCCCTCACCGTAAAGCCCTAATTGAGCAGATTGCGAAAATCGCCATCTTGTTTGGGGGAGACGCCCCCTTTCGGTAGGAGGGGCATCCAAAGTTTTGAGTTTTTTTTAGAAAAATGCTTTTTTCTAAGTATTTATAAGGAGGTGGTTGGTATCATACGAAAGGTAATAAAAATACCTTCCCTTTAAAAAAAATGGGGCCAAGCAAAAAACAGACTTCTATAAAAGTGTAAAAAGGGGCGTGCTTAAAAGTGGGTGGGGCAAAATATTGGTATCTAGAGCTGAGTCGTTCGTGACTGATCCGTTCGTACTGAACGGAACAGTACAGTGAACCAAAAGAGCGGTACACTTCATACGAAATGAACGGAACAGTAGTGATCCAAAATGTCAACCGTTCAGTTCAGTCTTCAGTGGCTCAGTCGTTCAATGGTTCAGTCGTTCAATGGTTCAGTCGTTCAGTCTTCAGTTCATTCACTCACTTACTGGTTCTGGTGCTTTGATTCTATTTTATAGTGAATAAAAAGAGCGGTACAGTTCGTTCGTATTGAAGATTGAACGGAACAGTATTGTTTTTATTATATGTGGCAACACAGAACAGACGATGATAAGCGAAACATTGAGGATTGGGCCAGTGGGTATCTATGGCTGATGGATCACTCTCACCCATACGGAAAACAAATTTGGTTTTTGTTTCATTTATTACTTTTTAATGAAATATTCTTAAATACCGGGTGATTTTTTAAGCTAAAATTCAAATATCTCGGGGAAATAAACTCCACGAAAAAATCTCCAAAATCAAAATTTAATCATTCCGCGGGTGAAATATATTAGTGTTAAAAATAGTTACCCCATCCATTTTTAATTCTCCTACTAAGAACCTATGTATACGATTCAGCATTATATTTGCAATATAAATAATTGTAATTGGTCGTCAAAAAAATTTTGATTTTGCTTCTTCATAAACCAGAACCACTTCAATTTTCTCTTGTATAGTTAAATACTCCATTCTAAAGTATTAATAGCCTAACACAGATATTGTTGTTTTCGAAATAATCTTCAAGCTGAATCGGTATTTTTGCAACAAAATAGAAAAACATTCATTAATTTAAAAGCAGATTTAATCGGCTGATACTGAAAAACTTTTTACTTTCTTTTACTAGTAAAAGTAAGTATAGTAATCATGAAAATTTTCGAACTCGGGATTTTTGCAGATTTACCCTTACCGTATCTCCTGAGTCAGAAAAAGCAAAAAAAAAAAAATCTCTGTCTGTGTGTCTGTGGCTCTGTGTCCTCTCTACAGCCGAGACGGCTGAATTCATGGAGACGAAAATTCATATTTAAGCTTTTTACATAAATTGGGAGGGCCCAGTTGATTTTGGCGGAAATCGGCCAAACGGAAGTGGTAGTCGTAGTAGTAAACTACTATGAGAAAATGCAAAAAATATATATAGTTACTGAAAATTCCGGCCCGTCCGTAAAAGAAAGTCGTGTTGTGCCCACACCTCCATTTTTTTATTGCAAACGTAATGCAGAATTATTCATAGGTTCTCAGTAGGAGTAATCGAAAAATTGAGTATCGTCTTACGGTGCCATCTATCATGAATCGAAAAAAATGTTTCAGACTTTTAGCCGTAGAATCCAAATTTGCAATAAAAAAAAGGGGTTCCAATTTCAATTTCAAAAGGTAGCCCCACCCCACCTAAAAGGGTGTACCAATTTTAGCACTAATTTATTTCCCCCGCGGAGCCATAATTACGATTTTGGATATTTTTTCCGTAGAGTGCTTATTTTCCAAAATATTTTAAAGTTTCAGCTTAAAATAATCACCCGGTATAAGGGATGATTGTGTTGCTGTTAGCTTTTTATTCCGCAAATTTTTGAACTTAAGGTTTTCTTTTTCTTTCAGCCGTGAAAGTATACTGCGTTGTACCGTTTCTTTCATCGCCTGACATAGTGGTTGTGTTTTATCTCGTTTGTATACGTATGTTCTAAGTGTACTTTATCAAAAATTTTCTGCAATAGAGCACTCAGACAGTAAAAAGAACCAAAAGAACCAAATGAACGAAATGAACGGATCTTTTGAATGGCTCTTCGTCGTGACTGAACCAAAAAATTCAGTACACTCAAGAGATCCATTTTTCCCACCTCTATTGGTATCAAATGAAAGGTGATAATTAGGTCTACACAGCCATGATATTCCTAAGGACGTGGTTCAATTCTAGCGGAATCGCGATCAGTTTATATTGCGTTTATATGCAACGTTATCTAAAAATGGTTACCCCATACCATATGCTGGCCGATACCATATTATGCTTACCCCATACAAAACCGGTGATGCACTGTAAAATGCTCTGCGCTCAATTTATTTATGTCCAGATAGGAGTTTTTACTTTTAAAAAACGATGGCGATTTTCACATCTCCCCCCCACCCCCCAAAAAAACTGTTTTTTTTAGGTTTTGTATGGGGTAAGCATAATATGGTATCGGTCAGCATATGGTATGGGAAGCTATTTTATTACCTTTCGTATGATACCAATTAACCCCCACACCTCTTTATAAATACTTAGAAAAATGCATTTTTCTAAAAAAAAAAAAAAAAAAAAAAAACTTGGATGCTCCTCCCAACCAAAGGGGGCCCCACCCCATCGCCCCGCCCACATTTGTGGGTGGTTGATGGTTGGAGGAGGGTGGGGCAAGAATACCGTTGCCGAGCATACCGTTGAAACGCCGCCAAAAAATCAATCTGTGCCAGATTTTTTTTTAAACGACATAATTATGACACGTTTCTTACGTTGTTGAATTTTCGAAAATAATTTAAGATGCCTCTTTCCTAAAAATCAAGTTTTGACTATCGTAATGGATTTGTTTTGATAATAGGACCTACATCATAAAAAGTAAAAGATTTATATTTTCTTTATTATTATTACATAATATGGTGTAACTTGTAACTTTATTGTTTTTCTAACTTTTGTGAATAACTTTTATATCTCCTCTTTTGCAAAGAAAATCTACTTTAGTGCGGCCATTTCACTTTGGTGTTGCACGATTTTTAAAAGGGAAATTTATATTCCTTAAAATCATGAATAAAAACTTCATTAAATTTGTAATAAATAATAATAACAATACTAGTAATAAATAATAATAACAATACTATTATTTTTAAATTGTATTTTTTGGTTAAATCGTCAAATTATGTTTTTGAAGTAGGGCCTATATCACAGTTTAACCATCGTAATAACACTCAGTTTTTCAGGCGTAATTATACATTACCATATCTTAGTTACTTATACGGTTGGATTGGGACTAACATAATTTCTTTATCGACAGTCGCCGAAAAAAGTTGGTGATGATATCGCCAAAGCTACATCTGATTGGAAGGGTCTTAAGATTACAGTTTGTCTCACAATTCAAAACAGGCAAGCGGCTATTTCTGTCGTGCCCTCAGCTGCTTCCCTCATAATTAAAGCTCTAAAGGAACCTCCACGTGACAGGAAAAAACAAAAAAACAGTAAATTAAAATATTTTTAAAATTAATTTTGTTAATGTCTGATTTTATAAATAGTTAAACATAGTGGCAACATATCATTCGATGATATCTTATCAATTGCCCGCGTCATGAGGCCAAGATCCATGGCTCGTAAGATGGACGGAACGTGTAGAGAGATTTTGGGTACTGCGCAAAGCGTTGGATGTACAGTCGATGGAAGGCCACCGCACGATATCATAGATGATATAAACAGTGGAGCAATTGAAGTTCCTTCAGAATAAAAAAAAGACTAATTAAATGTTATAAATTTTATAAAATCATACAAGTGATGTTATCATTTAAAACAGGAAATAGGGCTTATAAAGGAGGTATGTATGTATGACAATCGTGTACACAATTGAACAATTTTATTCGCCATTTTCAATTGTGGGATTATTAGATAGTCATTCGAAAAATACGATTGCGATATTGGGGCACAGAAGTTTATGGATTCAGAAGGTAGCTTGGCACACCATCAACAATGGTTGTGAAAAAATGTTTCACTTGGAACCCTTTTTTCCAGACAGCTTAAAAAACTTAACCAGAACTTGAACCGTACAAATGCAAATCAAGCATTACGCTGGATTTACATCTGTGGCGTGCGAGAAAACCTCAGCAGGACGGCTGTTAAATAGCAATTGTGGTTAGTTAGACGGGAGAAGTAGTATATTTTTCAATTGCTATATTGCTTTCAACAAAAAAATAAAAATTACAACAACAAACACATTGGATAGACCAGAAAACGGTTTAGCGGTTAGCAAAAAAAATGTGTGGTTAAGAAATATTTAACCAAATTTTTATTTCTAATTCCCACCACCAGAGTCGACTTTTAAAAATTATATCTGGATAAGTTGGCAAACACATGAAACAAAACATTGACCAAAATTTGGTTAGTTTTTGCTGTTGCTTTAATCAGCCGTTAACCACAAAAAATACCTAACTCATTTTGTTGAAAGCAATATAGCAAATATTACCATAATGCTATATATAACATTTTCCATGTTACTATAAAATAACTATATCATTCGCGTAGTATCAATCTCTTTTGGATAACCACAACTTCAATTTAACTATAGTCTTCTCCATTACGCTTGACTTACATTTGTGACGTGCGAGAAAAAATGGACAGGACGGCTGTTAAATAGCAATTGTGGTTAGACCGACGAGAGAAGTAGTATATTGTTACAAAGTTTAGGCTTTCGAGTTAGTAAAGGATTTTGCAAATAAAACACAACACAAGTTTGTTAATTTACAAATAACAACTTTAATAATCAAACAGTAAAAAAAAAAACAACTTATAAAAATTCTAATTTTTCGTGTAAATTCTCTAATAGGAGATACATATATGTGCAAAGTTTGAATCGGGTTAATTTGGAAAAAAATAATATAAGAGCCCCTTCACTTCAACATTTTTTCAACAACTGTTGTCACCGAAGATACACATGTGTTAAAAAATTTGTATGGGAGCCCCCGACATTGGGGCCCGATCACTTTCAACTTTCATCATCATAACATCAGAGATAAACATGTCTTTAAAATTTGAGGAAAGTCGGGTTAATTTTTAAAAAATTTATATTGGCATACCTCACCACCACCTCAGCGACCGAACACTCCAAACTGTTAAAAAAAAAGTTTTGTCCATCGGAGATACACACATGTGTAAAATTTGAAGAAAATCGGGTTAATTTTTTTAACAAATTTGTATGGGGGCCCGGGGTCTCCAAAATTTTTACAAAAAGTGTTATCCATCGGAGATTCACATGTGTATAAAATTTGAAGAAAATCGAGTTAATTTTTTTTTTAAAAATTTGTATGGGGCCCCTATGACCTTGGAAGCCGGGGTCTGCAAAATTTTTACAAAAAGTATTGTCGGTGGAGATACACATATGTGTATAAAATTTAAAGAAAATCGGGTTTATTTTTAAAAATTGATATGGGCACCCCTCCACTCTGAGGCTTTAGTGGACCCAAATTTTAATAGAAAGTATTGTCACCGGAAATATACACGGGCAAGCGAAGTTAATATAGAGAATTTAAAAATTAATGTTTTTAAAAAACAAATTTTAATAGAAGGTGTTGTTCCCGAAAATACTCATGAGTGCAAAATTTCAATAAAATCAGGCTTTGGGAAGTGGGTTAAAAGTTGATCGCAAGATTCCACGACAAAACCGACCGACCGACAACCGGACGTGCCACGGGCAAGTGAAGTTAATATAGAGAATTTTATAACACAAGTTCACAATTTATACTGGTGATAACTTTAAATGTACACAAGAACACTTATAATACTTGTACTTTACATTAATTCTGCAAGCAAAAGCTTTTGAACTGCACTGGTTAAATTCCAAATAACTAAAGAATTCTCTGCAGTGAACACCCCCTTTTATACTCATTGTAAAGGTTCCAGAAACTTCCAATATTATAGACAGAAATATCGAGAAAAGTCCAGAAAATTGTAGCCTTATTCCCTTATTAACAACTAACGATACTTATATGTAATGTGTCATATTCTAAAAATAGACATGTTCAATCATGTTCTTTTACAAAAACCGGGCAAATCGCACAAACCAGTTTGACAACATTTTTGATCAGTACATAATGATTCAAACTTGCAGGCGGTTACATTTTAAATAATCTAATAATAAGTCTTATGCTATTTTTAATTCTAATTTTAGTACTTTTTTTGGAGCCTGTACATTGCGATTTATTTGGGATTCGGACCTACTGCGCTACTAACTACTTTTCGTAGCATTACCCCCACCTTAATTCTGTTCGTCCCGAACAGATTCAGCACTCCTGATGTTGTACCTTGTCAATCTCATTTTACTTCTGGGACTTTGTTGGATCCGATATACTACATCATTAATCCTCTTAATGATTTTGTAAGGGCCTTCCCAACTTTTCTGTAGTTATGGAGACTTACCTTTTCTTCTTTTGGGATAGTAAAGCCAGACCAAATCTCCTTCCTGAAATCCACCATAGTTTGCACGCAGGTTATATCGCGTTTTCATGCTGTTGCTGGCATCCACTATGTTGCTCCTTACTGCAGCATGAACAGCGATTATCCTCTGCCTTAGATCACTAACGTAGTTCTCCTTTGTTGTCGGCTCTACTGGGGGTGATCCAAATTTGGTGGCACATGGTAGACGAAGTTCTCTGCCAAATACAATCATTGCTGGTGAGTTTTTAGTCGTGAACAGAGCTACGATAACACATCACAAACAACGGTATACAACAATCCCTTTCATCTTGGTTGGCATTAACTTCTTATAGCAGATGCTCTTCCAGCGCTCTGTTGAACCTTTCGATCATTCCGTCTGACTGTGGATTTAACGGAGTAGTCTTCGTTTTCTTGATGTTGATTACTTGACACAACTCTTGAAAGATTAACAATTCAAAATTCCGCCCTTGATCGGAATGTAATTCCAGTGGTACTCCAAATCTCCAGATCCAATTGTCCACGAATGCCCTAGCCACCGTGCTAGCTTCCAGGTTTGCGATGGGATATGCTTCAGCCCATTTACTGAAGTAATCAATGCACACGAATATATAGCGATTTCCACCTCTTGTTTCTGGGAATGGACCAGCTATGTCCATTGCCACCCGCTCAAATGGTCCTCCAACATTGTACCGTTGCGTTTTTGGTTGCGGTCCTTTGCTTCCTGCGCACATATCACACGTTCGATACCAGTCTTCCACATCTCCGGCAATTGACCCAATAGAAGCGATTCCTTACTTTATCTAGCTTCTTATTAACGCCCAAATGCGCTCCTGGTATACCGTTATGTAATTCTTGCAGGACTTCTCTGAATCGGTTTGTTGGTAGCACAATCTGCGATTTTATGCTTCGACCATCAGCCGATTCCCATTTTACGCATTTACTGGAGAAAATTTACCTCAAAAGCACTTTTACGAAGTGCCTTAATTTAATCAATCCCAACAAATTTATACGGTATCTTTGGGTCCAACGTACACACTTTTTTTCATGTTGCTATGAATCTTTTTAATCTAGTCTTGCACTTGGAACTTCGTGCTCTCATTTTATGGAATTTCGCAGTTGAGCGCTTTAGCGCCATGGCTGTGCGAGTAGCGAAGCGAGTAGTTTATAGGCCCAATGGATCGTGTATGTGATTTATTTATATTGCTGCTCATATATTGATTTTTTAATTGCTATGAATCCTCTAAATCCAGAGTCTAGAATAAGAGCACGAAGTGCGAGCCAATATGCTCGAATTTTTTTTTTGTGGTAGTATTTATGAAACATGACAGCTTACTAATAATGGTAAGAATTTAACTTTTATTTATAAAACCTAAGGATTTCCTAATATTATCCCACTATCAGACACTATCGGTCGGGCGGAGAAGAGAAATAGACATGCCTTAGAATACTGCCATTAGTACTGCTGACTCCATCTTAGGCAGTAGTCGTAGAGATCGAAACGACTGGTTCGATGACGAATGTAAGCTAGCGACTGAACATAAGAATGTTGCGTACCGAGCAATGCAACAATCTCATAGAACGCGGGCACGCGAAGATGAATATAAAGAGTTCAGAAGATATGAAAAAACAGTTCACCGGCGAAAGAAGGCAGCCTGGGAGAAGAATCTCGTCCGTGAACTGGAACAGTACAGAGAACAAGGACCGTAACAGGCGCGGAAGTTCTACCAAAGGGTCCGCGGTATGATACAATATACACCGCGTTGCACATACTGCAAGGACAAAGAGGGTAATCTGATCGCCGATCTTAAAGGCATCTTAGAGCGATGGGAAGAGCACTTTTATGAGTTGCTAAATGGCCAGCTAACTGAGGAATTGGAGGCTCCACCAATGACCGAAGATCATACTATGCTGCCGCCACCAAGCATAGTCGAAGTTAGCAGAGCGATAAATCGGCTCAAAAATAATAAGGCCCCGGGATCTGATGGGATCCCAGCGGAACTGATAAAAATAGGAGGCCCCACATTACACCAAGCAATTCATGAAATAATAGTGCAAGTATGGGAAGAAGAAGTTATGCCAGAAGACTGGCGAAGAGGCATCCTGTGCCCCATACATAAGAAATGAGATATCACAAAATGCAGCAATTATCGTGGTATAACGTTGTTGAGTACCGCGTATAAGATTTTCTCCTCTATCCTTCAAGACAGGATAGCCCCATACGCTAAAGTCATCATTGGTCCATACCAGTGTGGCTTCATCCCAGGCAAATCAACAACTGATCAGATTTACACCCTAAGGCAGGTGATGGAAAAATGTCTAAGAGTTTCAAATCTCACTACACCATCTTTTTATAGACTTTAAAGCCGCCTATGATAGCATAGCCAGAGTAGAACTTTATAAAGCCATGAGAGAATTCGGCATCCCAAATAAACTGACACGACTATGTAGGTTGCCCTGACCAATTTTATAAGCCAAGTAAATATCCGGATCACTATCAAGCCCATTCAACATCTATAACGGGCTCCGACAAGGGGATGTACTGGCCTGCGTCCTCTTCAACCTGACGTTGGAGAAAGTGATCCGAGACTCTGACGTAACGGCGAGAGGAACAATCCTCTATAAGTCCATTCAGATACTGGCTTTCGCAGACGATATTGACATCGTTGGTAGATACCAAAGAGCTGTACAGGAAGCTTTCATCCAGATAGAGCAGGCGGCACGAAATCTGGGGCTGCACATAAATAAGAGCAAAACAAAGTACATGGTGGCCACGTCTGCGAGAAGAAGATCCAACATTGGTCCTTCAATTCAGATAGTGGAGCGCGAATTTGTAGTAGTGCAATCCTTTAACCATCTCGGGTCAACTATAGCAGCCGATAACAGCATGGAACCAGAAATACGCGCACGGTTGCTTAAAGCCAACAAAGCCTACTATAGCCTGTCAAGACTCTTCAAGTCCAGGAACTTAACCATAACATCCAAGCTGCTAAAATATAAGACAATGGTCATACCAGTACTTACATATGGATCCGAGACTTGGGTGCTTAGCAAAAAGCATTCTGACCTCTTAGCCGCATTCGATAGAAAAGTCTTACGGAGAATTGTTGGCCCCGTATGTGAGGAAGGACGATTCCGGAGACTATAATGATGAGATCTACGAGCGTTACCGTGATGTCGACATCGTGAAGAAAATTAAGCTCGGAAGGCTCCGGTGGGCAGGACACCTAGCTCGCATGAGCGAAGAGGATCCTGCTCGGAAAGTCCTTTGCGGTAGGATTTATGGAACACGGCAGCGAGGCCGGCCAAGCCTACGCTAGAAGGATGTGGTAAACCAGGACGCCCAGAGTTCAGGGATGCCAAACTGGATGACATCAGCTCGAAATCGGGACCGGTGGAGAGACTTTGCGGGAGGCCAGGACCGGACCCCGGTTGTAGAGCCAAATATGATGATCAGACTGCCAGCAGTCTATATAGTTAAACGTTTTTCAGTATATAAGTTAAAGAAAAATATGTTTACTTTTCTAAAAAAATATAATTTTTTGCGTACTGCCTATTCTTTATTACTAAATTAATGAGTACAAGTTACAGGTGAAAACTAAGACTAAAGAACATTTTCGTACTCCACATGCATTTATTTCATATAATTTAAAAGGTCAGCAAAAGCATTGCACTCAATGCAAATGCTAACTTGGTTGTTTCGTCGCAAGCAGATCCAGGTATTTTGTCACTATGCACTATGGAAAGTTGATATATTTTCTGTTAACTCTTTCCCTTCTAAATGCGATGGTCCTTAATCGTTTAAAAGTAGGGAAGGTTGATGAACCTGGTTCGGAGAATAGTGGGATCATCTGTTGCTGGTGTCCTTTTTGATTGCGGGAGAATTTGCACGTCCTTCATTTGTGGTTGCTGAATGATTAGTTTGGTACTTGGTTAGGAGTTTCTGGATTGTTAGGATTACAAGGATGATGCCCATAAAAACCATTGTCCCATAGCTGATGAATTCTTGTGATTTGCGTTCCGATTAAAGTAGTTGAATTTGCTTCGTTTTGTTGATATGCAATTCGCCCATCATCTCGAGAGATAGTAGTTTATGAAATTCCTTCTGTTTAGGGGTTTGCTGTAAGACTGCTGGGAGGATGATATGAGTAGATACTTGTGCAGTGAATATCCTGTTATTGATTGTGATATTGGTCTTTCCATACATGATTAGGAAGGTACCAGTAAGGTTCCGGTGTGTGGCTCCGGCTTCGAGAGTTCCGTTGAAATCATTCAGTAGTATTATACCTGGTGAAATTTCCTCGATCGTGGGAAGGTGTTTGCTATTTATTGAATTGCATGTTGATATTTTACTTTTTAACAAATTGGGAATATATGTGGAGTTTTTAATGCTTACAATATTTTTTTTATTACAGATTGAAATATAATTTATAGATTTACAATTCATTGATAATTACAAATATGTCTTCGTTATTTTTTGCAATTTGTTTGTAGTTAATTTCTGTTGCTCTTTTACAGGGTTCTTTTCTTTTTACAGGTTTAAGTAAGATTTGTTCATAAACATTATAGTCTGTTATCGGAATGTTAACAATATAAAAAATGGAAACTGAGTTAGTTATGATTTTAATTTCGGCGAAATTTAAGGCCTACTGTTAAGATTTATAAAAGACTTAACTCGGAGGTCAATTGCATTAATAAAATAAAACACTGCAACTCACAACGTTATACATTTTATTTAGAATTAGTTTTTATATGATCCATACGAACTGTACGGATGAACGATTGAACAAGAAGTGTTTATAGAAAAAAAAATTACAAATCATTTTTCTATAAATGTATGAGTATGAGAATACTTTTATATAATACAAGTAGAATAAATTAACGTTATAATTATACAGTAGCAATTCACTAATGCTAATATGTAACATAATAATTAATGTTATAATTATACAGTAGCAATTCACTAATACTAATATGTAATTTAATAATGAATAATATAAATGTATAATGACTATTGATTTATTATCTTCTATGGTAGAAAAAGGAATATTTTCTTTATTTAAAGTTTTGATGGCTAGGCTTATTTCTTCCTTTGATAGGATTAGTCAAATGACAATGCCTAACTTTGCACAATGAATAGCTAAATTAATTTTTTTTTAATTCTTCCTTTACGATTTTAAATTTATATTGAAGTTGTGATATAATTTCTTTACTCATATATTTGTTCTCTTTTAACATTGCTTCGATCTCGTTCGTAATTTTCGTTATATTGTTCATTCTTTCATTGTGTAAGCTATTGATTATAATTTGGTCATTAGAATTAACCAGTAATTTGTTCATTTTTCTTTTTATTGTCATGTTATCATCGTGGTCGGTATTGCCGGCAATCCACTTTCACGCAGAGCCTATGAAATTTAAAGATCTTTTCGTTTTTTGTGGTTTAAGATAACGGATTAAATTTTTTATTTGCTGGTATTCATGTGAGAGGTAGGGATAACGTTTTTCGTTTCGTTTAGTTCTAGAGTTGGAGTAATGTTAGTCAGGAATTGCTCCTATTGGTCGATGTCAATTTCGTGGATCAGTTTTATGTTCCCGTTATGTATTGTTGCTTGCCCGATGTGTAGTGAAACAAATTGTGAATTCGAGAAATCCAAAATTTTAATTTCTCCTGTTGCAATAAAGAGTATATGTAATATGTCTGAAAGTAGGAAATAAAAGATGTATGGTTGTCAATCAGTTTCTAATATGGCTTTTGTGTACGGTTTTCCCTAATTTTGTTATTACTACTGTATTTTTATTTTCTTTTACTATTTCTTGTCTGTATCTATACGTTAATTTCGAACCTAATCTTTTATTGTGCTTGACGAAAATGATATATCCTGGATTGTAAGTTTTATGTGGTTTTCGTTTTTCGTTTTTTATTATGATACTTAATGTCTTTTTGTTGTTTTTGGATGATTTTGTCTATATTTTGTTGGCGATTGTTTTCAAATTCTTCGGCAGTTATTCTAGGTGATCGGCCAAGGAAGAGTTCGACTGGTTTCTCTTCCTTTGTTAATAGACCGTTTATGGTGCGGGGATTAAGGGATTTTTTTAATATGTTTATGGTGTCTGTGTCGGTGTAATTTGGTTGAATAAAAATATGCCTATGGTAGGTTGGAAATGGAATGAGGAATTGATGGCTAGTTTCTTCTCTGATTTTAAGGATGAGTTGATTCCGGAAGGCGTTAATAGGGGTTTCAACTGTTGGAATTAAATTATGCGAATAACTATCGTCGCTGTGGTTGTCGTGATAAAGGGTCTGCAACTATATTTGTTTTTCCTGGTTTGTACATTTATTCATAATTTAACTCTTCGAGGATAGCTTTCCATCGCTTCATCGTGTGGTTAGTGTTTCTGTTGCTAAATGCGTACGTTAGTAGTCAGTCGTAGTTTACGAAACTCAATAACTGTAACTGGTGCTAGTGAGAATCCAAATGTCTAAGATTTTCGCTCATAATTCTAAACGAATTATAATTTTGATCGGTCTAGTGGCTTTTCGACATATTTATCGGTTTCTAAGTTCTACTGTCATTTTGTTGCCTATGATTATAGGCACAATTATTTTTAAAACACCGAAAGACTTAAAAGTCGTCGTTGAACTTTATAAGCGAAAATTTTATATAGACATTTGGATATGGTAAATGTGATAAACGAGGCGTTACAAACAGTAACTTAAAACGACTGCAAAAATTACAACACAAATATGCTTATGAAATAGACACAACCATTTGAAAAAAAAATATTAGTTTCTTTTGATTTTGAAAAAGTTTCTTTTAATTTTGAAAAAGCTTCATATGGATTTGGAAAAGTTTGCTTTGGTTTGGAAAAAGTTTTATTTGTTTTTGAAAAGGTTTCGTTTGCTTTTGAAAAAGTTTGCATTGAACTTTAAATGGTTTAATTTAAAATCCTATAAGACAGCGCCTATGGCATAATTTGATGCGTCTGTCGTTAGTTCGAATTCTCGGTTAAAGTCTGGATAATTTAAAGTAACTTCTTGTGAGACTAATGATTCTTTAATTTTTTGGAAGTAGTTTATTGCGTCGGTGTCAAATTCAATGATTTTGTTTTTAGAGAGGTGCTTGGACACTCGTCCGTCCAAAGGGATGTCAGGGGATTCGCTATTTTCGCGTAATCTTTAATGAAGCGGCGATAATAGCCTGACATACCTAAAAATGAACGTAAATCTTTGAGAGTTTTGGACTGGTAGTTCATTAATGGCCTGAACTTTCTTTGGATTAGTCTTAATTTTCTTTGTTCCTATGATAAATCCTAAGAACTCAATTTCTTCTTGGAAAAATTCACATTTGTCCAACTGGATTTTCATGTTGAACCGTTCTAATGTCTCGAACACAGCTTTAAGATTCTTCAGATGTTCAGTTTTAGTCTTGGCAAATATGACAATATCATCGATATACACATAGCAACGTTTCCCTATGTGCTCTCTTAGAATGTCATCAAGAGTTCTTTGAAAAATAGCTGGGTCGTTCTTGAGGCCGAAAGGTAGACGTGTGAATTCAAACTTGCCATTATTTATTGAGAAGGCGGTAATCTCAATGTCAGATTCTTGAAGAAGGATCTAATGAAATCCGCTCTTTAAGTCGATTATCGTAAACCAGCGAGGACTTCGTTGATTTCCGGAATTTGGTATCTGACTGCGATAGTTACTGAATTTAATTGCTGTAGTCAATCACGAGACGATATTTCTTCTCCATAGATGCGTCCATTATTTTGGGGATGGTCCAAACCGGTGAGGTATATGGTGACTTGGATGGTCTAATGATACCATCTTCGAGTAATTCATTGATTTGCTTGTCGACTTCTTCCTTTAGTGCTTTCGGGTATGGGTATGATTTGGAATAAATTGGTTCGGAACATATGATACGAATTTCTCCTTTTACTGTAGCTGTATAGGTCAATTTTTCGTCTGGGTCAGAGAAGATATTGGGGTAATTGTTAATAGTTTTAATAAGGTTGGGTGAGTCTTCTTTGTTTAAATGGGAAGTTCTGATGTTTACGTTATTGACGGTTTCAGTAGCATGTTGTTCTCATGAATTCGCATGTAATTATCTTTTATGTGAATGACCGCACTCAAATTTTTAAGAGTATCGTTGCCTATTATACCGTCGAATGAAATAAGGGTAGGAAGTATACAAAATTTTAAATGACCTATTTCGGTGCAAAAAAGAGGAATAAAGCTATGGTGGGTTATTTTGATATTTCCCCCCACGGAATTAGCGTAGAAACATTTTTGGGAGAGGATTTCGCATATGACGTGGTTGGATATAATTTTTATTCTCATTGTAGTGTTCAAGAGTTTGGCCATGGTTTTGGTCTTCCTGACTATATATTGTATTGTTCCATTTCTTGTTCTTAAACGTTGGATTCTCCTGTGTGGTAGACTCGTTGCATTTTATAGGGTTGATGAGCTTATTGTGTATGATCTCGTTTCTGTACAATGGATTGGTTTCTGGGTCTGTTTACATAATTTACTTTCTGAGTTTTAATACAATAATCTATATCCATAGGTTTGAGAGGAAGTTCACGTTGATTCAGTGGCAACCGGTGGTATTGTTGGAACGGTATCGAGTGATATTGTGGGTTTCTCTGGAAATGAGGTGGCTGAGGATGACGGGGATTATGTAACAATTGCGGAAAGAACTCTCGCCTAGGGGCTGGAACAGGAGTAGGATGTGGAAAATTGATTCTTCTTTGAGGAACTGCAGGAGGTATTTGCTGAAAAGTTTTGCTAATTGTAGACTGAGAGTTATTAGCGTGTTGAGTCCTAAAATCAACATTCTGGAGTTTTAGGCAAAGGTGCAGGGCTTGCGGCAAGTACGCAGGTTCCCTTACGCTAAGTTATCTATGGATATCACCTTTCAACCCTCTAACAAATGTATCGAACGCCTTATCTCGATAACATTGGGTCATATTGTTTAACGATTCTTGACTCATATCCATGCAACCAAGTTTATTGCGGATAAGTGATAGATGGTGGTAAACGGCCTGATAAAATTCCGGTATCGTGTTGTTTCCCTGTACCAGGGTTGTGATTTGGTACTCGAGTGTTCCTATGTCCCTCTTGTCTGCATAATGCAGAGTCAATCATTTAGAAATCTTGTCGCAATTTAATGGAGTGTTATATGCATGGCCAGATATTTTATTTCTGACGACATACAAGATACCATAATACTTGGGGGTGCCCTTGAGGTGTTCATATATCTTGAGAATCCTCTCAACACTTTTCTTCCAGGAATTAAATTCCTGAGGTTGACCCGAAAATTCTCGCAGACTCTTTAACTACATCTGGGATTTAATCCATGTCGGACAAGTTCGCATCCCTAGTATTAGATCAATATCATTATTGATGTCTAAAGCTGGGTTCATTATTGTGTTAAAGATCTGTCGTCCCTGAGTTTGAAGTGTTTCTGTCACTAATCTTGTTATGAGTCGGATCATGTCGTCGTTAACTTGGTTAGGAACTGGAGGAGAAAGAGGGGGTGAAGGATTAGCATTTTCTTGGGGTATTAGCAAACGAGGTGGCCTGACTAAATTATTTAGGTTTGCCATTTCATTTTATTTGTAAAAACCGAAATTTTATTGGAGCAATAATAACGAGGAAAAAACGAAGTTTGATTGGAGCAATAATACCGAGACCGGATGTTAACTTGATTAATTAAGAGTTTACAACGGATATAAGAATGAGAGAATATTCTCAATAATATTTTAATTTTCTTTTCTTTTGGGAATTGTGAATTATAATTATTTTAAAATAAATTCGAAAAATGGTGAATTTCAGTCTGAATTTACACAATTTTCTTTATTAAAATCTATATGACTTACAGAAATATAAATGTTGTTGCTTTTATTTCCATAACGATGTAGGGTTTCTGGAACCGTTGTATTTTGGATAGGGCGGCTATCCAAGATGTGAACTCCTTTTTGTCCTTGTTTTACAGGGCAACTTAGGGGGCTTTTTTCCCTTTCACAAATACTGCTTTATAGTGGCTTGGTGTCCACTTGTTTAATTTTTATCCTTTTTGTATTGTGATGGTTTATGGCACACACTTTTAGAATGGCACACACTCGCGTTGTTAATTCGATATATTTTTGTAAATTTGATGCACTCGTGTTAACTTGGTTATCGTTAATTCACTATTAATATAATATATCGCACACGCTAACTTGGTTATTGTCAGCTTCTTCGCGGTTAGTTTTTAGCAGTGTTAAATAAAACAGTCCCTGCTCGGGCGCCAGTTAAAGAAAAATACGTTTACTTTTCTAAAAAAAAATATAATTTTAGGCGTGCTGTCTATTCTTTATTACTAAATTAATGAGTACAAATTACAGGTGAAAACTAAGACTAAAGAACATTTTGGTACTCCACATGCATTTATTACTTATAATTTAAAAGATCAGCAAAAGCATTACACTCAATGCAAATGCTTACTTGGTTGTTTCGTCGCAAGCAATTTAAGGTATTTTGTCTGCTAGGTGGATTGAACGGAAATTGGGTCGTGGGAACGATTTGCCAGTGCACTGTGGAAAGTTGATCTATTTCCTGTTAACTTATATACTGTGGTAATTTTTATTTTTTTGTTGAAAGCAATATAGCAAATGTATCATAAATCATGCATATAACTAGTCGAGTGAAACTAAGCCTGGGAATTTTTAAAAAGCGTTCTAATCTGCCAATCACCTTTGTTTTTGGTTTGGACTTTCAACTTATGTGCGACGGAATAAATATTATCAGATTTAGTAATAACCCCATTGTGTACTTATTACTAGGTTGATATTGAAACGTTAAAATATATTTAATTATGGTATGATAAAATGCATATATGTACATATTAGGAGCAAAATAGAAAAATCAAACTGTTGCGTATTACGATATGCGACTCAAGCAATTAGTCATTGTTTGGCATTATATCCGCTGTATTAGCAACGCACTCGTTATAAGCTAACAGTAATTTGAACATTTGTAATGCTGACCCAATACAGCATTTTACTCTAAATGCACTTTACTTAATACATTATGTAAAACACTTTTTATTGCGAGCACAGGTTAGGTTAAGTTGAAGTGGCCATCAGTCAAAACCGACGCACTTAGACCAAGAAGGTCCGTTATGATACCACAAGGATCTAGAAAATCCCACGCCTACTCGTTGAACCACTTGGAGCTTCGTATGAAGCGCAATAGACTATTAATTCAATTGTTAGATCAATGGGTTAGATCGTTGAGATCGTTGAAAAAGAACGCTCCCAGATGGAGCTTCCGCCTATTCGAGAGGGCTAGACACGTACAAAGTAGATGGAGAGTGGTTTCCTCCTCTTCCTCATCCATTCAGCTTCTGCAGAAATCGTTGGAAATTACTTTTAGTCTTTATGCATGCTTGCCTGTGAGACAGTGTCCAGTTATGACACCTATAATGGCACTAATGTGCAGTCTGTTTAGAGAGATCAAACACTTGGAGCGCTTCGGATCTAGCTTGGGCCAGATCTGCTTCGTTGCTATGCAAGTTGTACCGTTTGACTATCTATAATTAGTTTTTCTTATAGCATCCCGTTTAAACATGAGTTTGCACGTAGCGATCGGCATGCCTAGTGAACCATATTCAGGCAATAGGGGTAGTGTAGTTCCATGTTTGGCGAGTTCATCAGCCATACAATTACCAGGAATGTCTCTGTGCCCCGGCACCCAGCACACGTGAACGTTGAAATGCTCTGCCATCTCATCAAGAGATGATCGGCAATTCCTGGCCAGAATGGAATTTGTAGAGACAAGGCTTTTTTAATAGCGGAAAAAGAGACTTATATATAGTTTTTTTTTTTTTAAATACACCTCAGCCAACGTCTTCATCAGTTTTCGACCCGTCTCTGTAGAAGTGAATTCCTTCATTTTCCAAGAAGTTACCTTCCTCCCAAGAAGACCTGGAGGGTTTTGTTGAAGTGGAGCTCCGGAATGGTGTATTCTAAGTTGACCAGTGGAGTCCTGACTGAATTCAGGATAGAAGAGTGGCCGAAATCATTCACGGTCCACTGAGAGATTTCTCTGAGGCGAGTAGCCGCGCTTGCAGCCAGTTGTCTGACGAAGATGTCGAGTGGAGCAAGGTTGAGCAGAATGTGCAGTGCAGCAGAGGGAGTTGTACGAAGCGCTCCGCCCACACAAAGACAAGCTGATCTTTGGACTCTGCTTTGTTTGTCGCGATTAATCGCTTTATCTAATGCAGTCCACCAAACAGCCACACCGTATAGCAGAATAGGTCTGACTACTGCTGTGTACAGCCAATGAGTAATATGCGGTTGAAGACCCCAGTTACTTCCTATGACTTTTTTGCTTGAGAAGAGTGCCACTGTGGCTTTACGGACTCTTTCTTGTATGTTGGGTTTCCAGCTCAGCTTCCTATCCAGAATAAGACCAAGATATTTGGCCTTATCGGAGAAAGTCGAGCTTGTGCCCTTGATGGACGGAGGATTGACGAGTGGGATTTTGTACTTCCTCGTAAAGAGGACAAGTTCGGTTTTTTGGGGGTTTACCCCTAGACCACAATGATCTGCCCAGCTTATTTAGAGCATTCTGCAGAAGTTCTTTCAAGGTGTGTCGGCGGAGACGCCTATGGCAACGTCGTCCGCATAGGCGATCACTCTGCAGGCCTCCCCCCCCTCAGGCGAACCAGCAGCTCATTCAACGCCAGGTTCCAAAGAAGTGGGACAGGACACCTCCTTGCAGGGTGCCTCTGCTGACAAATCTTTTGGCGGACGACAAACCAAGTCTTGAATTTTTGATCCTACTCGACAGCGCATCCGTGATCGTTGATGTTGATGTTTTGACGTTGTTTAAAGTGCCTTCTATGTCCAGGAAAACCACCATTGAGTATTCCTTGCGAGCCCACAGGACATGAAAAGTTTTCAGCGAACGTGTGTACAATTGATGACTTTATTCAATGAGTCTCACTTAAGAACTAAAAGTACAATTTCAAAAATCTTACATCTAAACTGTTACTGCGTAGCCCGTATTGACGCTGCTATCTTGTTATTGTGATACTGACTGTTACTGCGTAGCCCGTATTGAAGCTGCTATCTTCTTATTGTGATACTGACTGCTACTTCGTAGCCCGTATTTCGTCGCTGCTATCGCGCAGATGGAATATTTGGCGATAACGATTCGTCCCTGAGTTTGAAGTGTTTCTGTCACTAATCTTGTTATGAGTCGGATCATGTCGTCGTTAACTTGGTTAGGAACTGGAGGAGAAAGAGGGGGTGAAGGATTAGCATTTTCTTGGGGTATTAGCAAACGAGGTGGCCTGACTAAATTATTTAGGTTTGCCATTTCATTTTATTTGTAAAAACCGAAATTTTATTGGAGCAATAATAACGAGGAAAAAACGAAGTTTGATTGGAGCAATAATACCGAGACCGGATGTTAACTTGATTAATTAAGAGTTTACAACGGATATAAGAATGAGAGAATATTCTCAATAATATTTTAATTTTCTTTTCTTTTGGGAATTGTGAATTATAATTATTTTAAAATAAATTCGAAAAATGGTGAATTTCAGTCTGAATTTACACAATTTTCTTTATTAAAATCTATATGACTTACAGAAATATAAATGTTGTTGCTTTTATTTCCATAACGATGTAGGGTTTCTGGAACCGTTGTATTTTGGATAGGGCGGCTATCCAAGATGTGAACTCCTTTTTGTCCTTGTTTTACAGGGCAACTTAGGGGGCTTTTTTCCCTTTCACAAATACTGCTTTATAGTGGCTTGGTGTCCACTTGTTTAATTTTTATCCTTTTTGTATTGTGATGGTTTATGGCACACACTTTTAGAATGGCACACACTCGCGTTGTTAATTCGATATATTTTTGTAAATTTGATGCACTCGTGTTAACTTGGTTATCGTTAATTCACTATTAATATAATATATCGCACACGCTAACTTGGTTATTGTCAGCTTCTTCGCGGTTAGTTTTTAGCAGTGTTAAATAAAACAGTCCCTGCTCGGGCGCCAGTTAAAGAAAAATACGTTTACTTTTCTAAAAAAAAATATAATTTTAGGCGTGCTGTCTATTCTTTATTACTAAATTAATGAGTACAAATTACAGGTGAAAACTAAGACTAAAGAACATTTTGGTACTCCACATGCATTTATTACTTATAATTTAAAAGATCAGCAAAAGCATTACACTCAATGCAAATGCTTACTTGGTTGTTTCGTCGCAAGCAATTTAAGGTATTTTGTCTGCTAGGTGGATTGAACGGAAATTGGGTCGTGGGAACGATTTGCCAGTGCACTGTGGAAAGTTGATCTATTTCCTGTTAACTTATATACTGTGGTAATTTTTATTTTTTTGTTGAAAGCAATATAGCAAATGTATCATAAATCATGCATATAACTAGTCGAGTGAAACTAAGCCTGGGAATTTTTAAAAAGCGTTCTAATCTGCCAATCACCTTTGTTTTTGGTTTGGACTTTCAACTTATGTGCGACGGAATAAATATTATCAGATTTAGTAATAACCCCATTGTGTACTTATTACTAGGTTGATATTGAAACGTTAAAATATATTTAATTATGGTATGATAAAATGCATATATGTACATATTAGGAGCAAAATAGAAAAATCAAACTGTTGCGTATTACGATATGCGACTCAAGCAATTAGTCATTGTTTGGCATTATATCCGCTGTATTAGCAACGCACTCGTTATAAGCTAACAGTAATTTGAACATTTGTAATGCTGACCCAATACAGCATTTTACTCTAAATGCACTTTACTTAATACATTATGTAAAACACTTTTTATTGCGAGCACAGGTTAGGTTAAGTTGAAGTGGCCATCAGTCAAAACCGACGCACTTAGACCAAGAAGGTCCGTTATGATACCACAAGGATCTAGAAAATCCCACGCCTACTCGTTGAACCACTTGGAGCTTCGTATGAAGCGCAATAGACTATTAATTCAATTGTTAGATCAATGGGTTAGATCGTTGAGATCGTTGAAAAAGAACGCTCCCAGATGGAGCTTCCGCCTATTCGAGAGGGCTAGACACGTACAAAGTAGATGGAGAGTGGTTTCCTCCTCTTCCTCATCCATTCAGCTTCTGCAGAAATCGTTGGAAATTACTTTTAGTCTTTATGCATGCTTGCCTGTGAGACAGTGTCCAGTTATGACACCTATAATGGCACTAATGTGCAGTCTGTTTAGAGAGATCAAACACTTGGAGCGCTTCGGATCTAGCTTGGGCCAGATCTGCTTCGTTGCTATGCAAGTTGTACCGTTTGACTATCTATAATTAGTTTTTCTTATAGCATCCCGTTTAAACATGAGTTTGCACGTAGCGATCGGCATGCCTAGTGAACCATATTCAGGCAATAGGGGTAGTGTAGTTCCATGTTTGGCGAGTTCATCAGCCATACAATTACCAGGAATGTCTCTGTGCCCCGGCACCCAGCACACGTGAACGTTGAAATGCTCTGCCATCTCATCAAGAGATGATCGGCAATTCCTGGCCAGAATGGAATTTGTAGAGACAAGGCTTTTTTAATAGCGGAAAAAGAGACTTATATATAGTTTTTTTTTTTTTAAATACACCTCAGCCAACGTCTTCATCAGTTTTCGACCCGTCTCTGTAGAAGTGAATTCCTTCATTTTCCAAGAAGTTACCTTCCTCCCAAGAAGACCTGGAGGGTTTTGTTGAAGTGGAGCTCCGGAATGGTGTATTCTAAGTTGACCAGTGGAGTCCTGACTGAATTCAGGATAGAAGAGTGGCCGAAATCATTCACGGTCCACTGAGAGATTTCTCTGAGGCGAGTAGCCGCGCTTGCAGCCAGTTGTCTGACGAAGATGTCGAGTGGAGCAAGGTTGAGCAGAATGTGCAGTGCAGCAGAGGGAGTTGTACGAAGCGCTCCGCCCACACAAAGACAAGCTGATCTTTGGACTCTGCTTTGTTTGTCGCGATTAATCGCTTTATCTAATGCAGTCCACCAAACAGCCACACCGTATAGCAGAATAGGTCTGACTACTGCTGTGTACAGCCAATGAGTAATATGCGGTTGAAGACCCCAGTTACTTCCTATGACTTTTTTGCTTGAGAAGAGTGCCACTGTGGCTTTACGGACTCTTTCTTGTATGTTGGGTTTCCAGCTCAGCTTCCTATCCAGAATAAGACCAAGATATTTGGCCTTATCGGAGAAAGTCGAGCTTGTGCCCTTGATGGACGGAGGATTGACGAGTGGGATTTTGTACTTCCTCGTAAAGAGGACAAGTTCGGTTTTTTGGGGGTTTACCCCTAGACCACAATGATCTGCCCAGCTTATTTAGAGCATTCTGCAGAAGTTCTTTCAAGGTGTGTCGGCGGAGACGCCTATGGCAACGTCGTCCGCATAGGCGATCACTCTGCAGGCCTCCCCCCCCTCAGGCGAACCAGCAGCTCATTCAACGCCAGGTTCCAAAGAAGTGGGACAGGACACCTCCTTGCAGGGTGCCTCTGCTGACAAATCTTTTGGCGGACGACAAACCAAGTCTTGAATTTTTGATCCTACTCGACAGCGCATCCGTGATCGTTGATGTTGATGTTTTGACGTTGTTTAAAGTGCCTTCTATGTCCAGGAAAACCACCATTGAGTATTCCTTGCGAGCCCACAGGACATGAAAAGTTTTCAGCGAACGTGTGTACAATTGATGACTTTATTCAATGAGTCTCACTTAAGAACTAAAAGTACAATTTCAAAAATCTTACATCTAAACTGTTACTGCGTAGCCCGTATTGACGCTGCTATCTTGTTATTGTGATACTGACTGTTACTGCGTAGCCCGTATTGAAGCTGCTATCTTCTTATTGTGATACTGACTGCTACTTCGTAGCCCGTATTTCGTCGCTGCTATCGCGCAGATGGAATATTTGGCGATAACGATTCGCAACGTCGTCACCCTATGCTGATTGCACCAGTTGTCGCTCATCCGGAGTGGCTGGCGATAACTCCTTCCCTGCCAAGTGAGGGCCGTCCTCGGAACTTCCGAATGCTTTGTTTATTGCTATATTGAGCACTCTTACAGAAAGTTTTTTTCGTTTTTGATTAAGTTTCCAAAGAATTATGTAAACAAGCACGCCGATTATGATGATGGTAACTACACTGCCAATTGTAATTGTTGACCGTATTTCTAAATCTGAGTACAAGCTCGTAATAAGTTGTCTATTTTGCATACTGTGATGTTGCAAGTATGGTAAAATGATCATTTCCTTGTATCCGCTAAAAGCAATTTTTACATTTAGCGGCATTTCGGCTGTTCTCATAGGCATAGCGTTTCTGTTGAAATATTCGGATCCATTAATAATAATTTGCCCATCGAACGTTAGCACATACGTGCCTTTAGCAAGATTAGTGGTACGGTTCGTTACTTTTATTGATATAGGAACGTCATTTATAATGACGAGGCCGTCATTGACTTCATTTATGGGAAGCAAACGTTGTTCCGCATTGAGCTTTGGAATCAGATGTTAATTGTTGCGCACAACTTTTCCTGCTTGATAGTTTGCAAACTGCTTTGTCGTTTCAGCGCAGTCATTCACAGAATATAAATTTTTTCCGCAAAAAGCTACTGAATTCTCTTCGAAGAATAGTATGGTATTGTTGTGGGCCACCGGGAAAATTAAAAGTTTCTTACATACTAATTTTGGTTTTGGATATTTTATAAAAAAAAATATTACATCATTGTTTTGTAATACTTTAAACTTAGACACTAACATTAAGTCTGTAATTGTTATATATGTGAGGTGCGCATTTTCTATAAATGAATTTATTTCATAGGAATCAAGTAATAAAGGATTCAAAATACCTATTTTTTCCAGAGTGATTGAGAAAATAATATTGTCTAATTGAGTGATTATGGCTCTATTGCGTGCAAACAGCATTTCAAAAAGGCGTTCGGTATCGATATTTTCGTTTATACCTTCTTTCACAATTCTATTTAGTACGTCTGTTATTTTAAAAATCTCTTTATGCAATTGAGAATTTATTTGTACCTGCTATTTGTTGGCGTCTATTAACTCCTTTACTTTAACGGTTATTTTCTGGAAATCATCGAAATCTGGTGTTCCGGCTATTACCTTAAGTGTTGTTCCTAAGAACTTTATGCTTCGAGTTTGTCTGTGTCGAATGCTTATTGTTTTTATCAAATTTTGGACGTGGTAAAAATCTGCTTCGAGGTTCAAAATTTGAAGTAATTTTGGTTTAACGTCTGTGATCGTTCGCGATTCAATGGTTGCACAATTGCAAATTTCGAGAATTTATCAATACACGTTAGATAGTGCTTAGAATCTGTAGAATAAATATCAATATGTAATATTTCACCGATATGAGTAGGAATCGGGGTTCCTGCAATTGGATGTTTCACTGGGTGCCTATTGTATTTGGCTATTGAGCATATTTTGCAATTAAGTGCTACCTCATTCGACAGCTTTCTCATTTCTGGAAAAAAAATAGTCATTTAATATCTGTTTGGTGTTCTCTTGGGAGGCCCTGTGGGCTCTATTATGTTAAGTTACAACAATTTCTTTTTGCTCATCAGGATCAACAATATCGATTACAAAATTTTTTGCGTACACAAATTTAGTTGTGGGGAATGTTTCTATTAACTTATGTTGAATTTGAGCAAGAATTGGTAATGTGAAATGTATTGCATTTACAACATCTACATTTACTACATCCTGGAGTAGTTCCAATAAATTATTTTTGTTAATGATATTAATTATATGCCTGGTTTTCGTTCCAAACATTATAAATGTACGTTTTGAAAAAGCTTCGGCCTCCTCAATTATTACTTGGTTTCTGTAACAGTTAACCGGCTTATCAGTGGCTTCCATGGTGTAGGTCAATGATTATTCGCTGTGTGTGGTAGCACAGTTTGAAGTCGCATCTTCCTCTATTGCATGAACATGCTGACGTGATAAAGCGTCTCTCGTCTATGAAGGCCTTCCTCCGTTTAATTTTTGCGTTAGTGTTTTTATCTGATACATAAAAAGTCAATGGCTGGTGGTCGGTAAATATGTTTATATTTTTCACCCCATATAAATAATTTCGTAAGTTCTTTAAAGCCCATACAATGCCTAGCAATTCTTTTTCCTTAGCTGCGAAGTGCAGCTCCCTATCTTTCAGAGTTCGTGAAATGAATGTTATTGGTTTTCCCTCTTGAGAGAGAACTGCGCCTAGACCATAGGATGAGGCATCTGTCGTCAAATCGAATGCCTTTAACTTATTAAAATCGGGGTACTTTACCATCACATCCTCGGAAATCAAGATTTCTCTTAATTTATTAAAGGCGAGAATTTGCTTTGAGTCTAGCTGTATTTGAATTTGCTTTGATTGTGTTGCTTTAACTTTACCATTTTCTCCCTTAAGTATATTTGTTAAAGGTCTCGCTATACTAGCGAAGTCTTGAATAAAACACCTGTAATAACTTGCTAATCCAAGAAATTATCTGAGGGCAAATAGTGTGGTGGGTTGATAATAGTTTTTAATTGCGTCTATCTTTTCCAGGCACATTCTAATACCACATCTTGATACTAAGAAACCTAAATATTCGACTTCTTTTTTAAAAAATTTTGATTTTTCCATAGAAACCCTTATATTCGCATCATAAAGGGCTTGTAGTACCCATTGGATATCTTGAACGTGTTGTTCTTTTGTTTTTGAAAAAATTATGACGTCATCCACATAGACATAGCAGATTTTGCTAATTTTTTCTCTGAGTACGTCATCAATGGCTCGTTGAAAAATGCTGGGAGCATTTTTGGGCCCGAATGGCAATCGACAAAATTCATATTTGCCATTATTTACCGCGAAGGCAGTTTTTTCTCTGTCACTCTCCTTCAATTCTATTTGATGAAACCCTGATTTAAGATCAAGGGTTGTGAAATATTGTGCTTTACCCATATTTGATAATATCACCATAACGTTAGGAATGGGATATTTATCATCAATAGTCTTTACGTTAAGATTACGGAAATCTAAGACAAGTCGCTTCTTTCTATTACCATTTTCGTCAGTCCCTTTTTTATCAACAACCCAGACAGGATTGTTGTATGGTGATTTAGACGGTCTAATTATATTGTCGTTTAAAAGTTGCTTTAATTCTTAATTTACAAAGTTTGCTACTCCCATAGGGTATGGGTATAATTTTGAATAGACCGGGTCTCGGTCTGAAGTTCGTATTGTAGCAACGATGGTTGTAATAAAAGGAAGTTTTTCCTTTGGATCGGCAAATGCTTCTTTTTGACCTTTAATCATTTTCATAAATTGTTCCCTAACTGCTTCTGGAATTTCTTCTCTCTAAATATTTAGCACATTTACATTCTCACATTCTAAGAATAGAATTTCTTCCGTTCCTGAATCATGTCTAATTAATTTTTGCTTTAGGTCTATTTTAGCATTAACCTTTGTTAAAAGATCAAGCCCTATAATTCCATCAAAAGTTGTTAAGCTTGGTAATATAAAAAAGTCTGAATCGACTCCAAAAATATTTATTTTACATTTTTCACTGATTTTATTGAAACCATGGATTGATTTCACTACAAAAGAGGTAGACACCGATTTGATGCCTTTTAGTTCGTCTAATTTTTTTAAATAATTTTTAGCGGCACCAGTGTACACTTGCAGTTTGATGTGTCTTTTTGCTTTGCCTATGGTTCTGCTGATCCATGGGAGAGCTGACCTTTCTCTAAAAAATTAACCTGTTCCTCTTCTTCAATATCTGAGGTTTCGCCTTGCGCCACATTATTATAATATTCTTCTTTATTATTGTCTTGAATGACATGATTTATTCTTTGCAGCTTGGGACCTGTAGCCCTGTCTGAACTCGCATTTCTTTTGAATTGCATTTGATTTCTAAAATTTCCCGATCTGCGTATGTAAGGAATGGAGGGATCTACACCCATTGGTTTAACCTCATCTAATTTATTATAAGAACCGAACGTTTTTGGCAGTTCCCTGTTTCTATAAAAATTGGGATTTTTTGCTGATTTCCAATATTTCCAATATTAGGCCTGCCTCAAAAATTGTTTTTTTGCCTGAAAAAATCTTCATTTTTGTTCGCGAAGGTTGTCGCAAATACGTATCGTGCATGATTTGATTCAACTTCTTGTGCCAACGCAAGAGCTGATGCCAGATCATTTGGTCTAGAAGCAAACAAAATGTCAGAGCGGCTTTTTCAAGCCTGAAATAAAAACACGGAGAGCGTCAGCTCTATACTTTTCGTTTATTGTTGAAGCTAAATTACGGTCATATGTCATAACGGTTTTGTTTGTTAATAAGGTAAGTTTCTTTTCTACTTCATCGAAAAATTTGAGGACAGACAGGTTTCCTTGTTGCAGGGTAGACATCTCTTGTTCAATAATGTAAATCGGACGCTTATCCGAGTATGTGAAATCTAACCGTGCAATAATCGCCTTAAAATTTAGAACAGTGCCAAATGATGCTAACACTCCGTCAGCAGGGCCTCTGATTTTATTTCTGATAATAGCTAATGCTTGGTAGTGTTTTGAACTACCATCGGAATTTTGGAATACCTTGTATCCTGTGTGCGCCGCTTGACGCCAAGAAACATAATTATTTTGTTGCCCATCGAATTCAGGGAATGTCTTTACTACATCTAACGATTCCTCACATTTTACACCTGTAATGATTCGGGCTTCAGTATAAGTCTCTACTGGACTAACAGAATTTATTTGCGAAATTTGCTTTCCTAATTTTTCTATCTGTAGTTCAAATTCTTTTTTCAGTTCGTGCAGTGCTGCCGACACTGCAGACTAAATAACACTACTCAATTCTTCAGCGTTCATATCTTTTCTATTATTTTCACAAAGCTCTAATTTAAAAAAAATAATACTTAATTCTTCTTCACTCATAGGCAAAAATAAGGACTAAATAACTCTTAAATTTTTTCACAAAAGCAATATTTTACACTCCTTAAATGTAGCACTATAAACACTGTTAATAATTATACTGTAGCTGATAATTATAATAATCTTCTTAGGATGTTGATTGATGATAGTTTGATGATTAATCTTCCAATAATTATTTTATATTTTTGGCGTCAGAAATTTGCTTTATTTTTGGATACTTGGTTTATTTTGAACGTGCCCCACGTTGGGCGCCAATTAATTTGATGACTTTATTCAATGAGTCTCACTTAAGAACTAAAAGTACAATTTCAAAAATCTTACATCTAAACTGTTACTGCGTAGCCCGTATTGACGCTGCTATCTTGTTATTCTGATACTGACTGTTACTGCGTAGCCCGTATTTCGACGCTGCTATCGCGCAGCTGGAATATTTGGCGATAACGATTCGCAACGTCGTCACCCTATGCTGATTGCACCAGTTGTCGCTCATCCGGAGTGGCTGGCGAAAACTTTTACATTTGTACGGTTGTACTTTTTTACGTTTGTTCGTCGTGTCGTATATATCGGGTTCTACCAGTCGAAATTTAATTGGACTTGTTTAAAAACAATTGCTTAGCGCTCTGCTTGCTATGCGTAATTTTTTCATTCAAAGGAGTTACTACCCCTGAGAAAACTGAAAAAAACAACTCAATCTAAGTAAAAGTAAAATGTGGTTTTTCAGTCTATTTCGGAAATCGCATTTGACTAAATGACCTATCGCTTATGAATGAAAGACCCTTATTTAACGTTTCTAATCGCATAGCACATACATTAGCTCTTTTGTCTATAGTAGTGGAAAGGTGTTGCTGGGAACTCGTATATCTGGGCTTCTACAAGTGTTTAGACTGAATTACAACTATCCATATGGCGAGCTGAGAAGCTCGCTTTACTATCTTAATCGCACTGTAGTCCTGCATACCGTACTTCATAGAAATTGCTTGAGAAATAGCTTACAGCCTGATTACGGATTTCACTTTGATTCACTTATTTTTTATTCACTCACCCTTTTCTATTTTGGTATTACGAATTTCACTTCTTTTAGAGTGAGTTAATAGCCGTATATTATTTGCCGAGGAACAACAGCAATTGCACTGTCGAATTCCTTCTTTGGAATTGTGAAAACCTGCTGTTTGGCTGGTTTTGGCTGGTTTTGACATTCGAACTCCGAACTCGTTCGGCTAAAATGCAGCCAATGTATTATAGTGCTACCAATTTATTTTAGGTAATAGGGTAGCACAAATTTTACAAAGCCATTCAACTGTCATATATCTGTCAACTGACTACAATTCGAAGATAATTATAAAATAAACACAGATTTTTGTTGTTTTTTTTTTTTTGAAAAATAAAAATCTTCAGCAGTTTAGAATTATTTTTTGACAATGAAAACAGTGAAAATGACTTGAAAATTTTAAGACGTTTACTACGCGATAATACAAATATATTTTGTATACCAGATACTGAGTATGTTGAGAATATTCCGATATAATTACATACCAAATTTTATATTTAAAGATTTATAAAATATTTTCTTCTGAATAAATGTGTGTTTAAAATTATATGCGACAAAATTGATGTGAAGCTGAAACAAACATATAGGTCCAGTACCATTCCGCTACATTTGAAGCTTCTTGCTTTCGATTGTTGGCGCAAGGAAGCTAGCAAAGAGAAGATGGTACCGACTTCATGGCGTGTTTTTCGCAGTCTTCAGTTTCAATGGCGTTGTCAGAATGCCTAAATGCGCTGGAAGAAATAATTTGTCCTGAATATATTAAGATCCAGATGTCAGAGGAGGTAGAAAGAAATTCTTATTCCAAATATTCGATACCTGAGCATGGATTTTGGCCGCAAATGTGAAAAACTCACCTGAATGTGAGATGTCAGTTCGCATACGTACGAGGTGTATAGCATACAATTTTAAAGTTGTGTGATGTTTTTTCTTTCTTTGGTTTAGTGTAATTTAATGACAGATTCTAGTATAAGATTCTAGTACAAATTCTGAATCGGTTCGATTTCTCATGCATGCAGACGACAACTCACTTACTCAAAACTAGGTGAGATGTGAAAAAGTCTCACAAAAGTGTTACTAATTGTTTCCACCTCAAATAACAATAATGCTATATTAAAATAATTTGCTTCTTGCATGTACACGTATACGGGCTTCAAATAATGCTACAATAAATGTGAGCCCAATTGAAGGAAAATTTTTGTAGGACTATTTTAAGCGATTTTCAAGGTCAGCACAGATCAAAATGGCAAAATTTGAAATTGAAGAGAAGGGTCGCACTGCAAACACCGAGACGAAGGCAGAGAAAATTTAGAACACATGTATTAGTGGGCGTTATAATTGTTAGCTGTGATACTACGCATACTAATGCAGTGAAACTATCCCAAACGCGTCTGTGTTTGTGGGATGTGATGGGAGTGTACATAAAATAAGCAGACGCATTTTATGAAACGCGCTAATTGGTGATAGTGCAAAGAGCGAGAAACGCAAGATGTGGTACTGGGAAACAGAAAAACTTAATATGGGTTTTGCTCTTTGTTGATTACCATTACATAAACATTTGAGATTTTTTTAAGCATGTTTCTGTGTATCAGGGAAACATGAACGAAACCACAACTAATGCACCACTAAACTCAATATTTAGAACACATATTACCTTAAGAATCAGATGCAACAAAAACAGACGTTTTCTCATATGCGATAACATTTGCTCTAAATTTATTCTTTAATTTTTTCCATGAATGTATTTCAGCGATAACTCCATAATTTTACGCACCCAAGGAAATTATTTTATTGTAGCATTTTGGTTATTTGCGGTGGAGACAACGAGTAACACTGCTGTTGACAATAAAGCAAAATCAAATTATGCGCATGCGTTAAAAATCATACTTCTACACACAATATCTACTAATACTACGAACTTGCGGTTAAGATGTGTTTTTCACAAAACCTTCTCTATAGAAAGCCCAACTGTTCAAAACCTTCTCTATAGAAAGCCCAACTGTTCCGATCGTACACAGATACATGCTTAGATTGAGACCAAACGTATTTGTATTTAGTAATCAACTAAAGAGCAAAATCCATATAAAATATTTCTGTTTCCCACTACCACATCTTACGTTTCTCGCTCTTTGCGACTTCTTATTTTTTGTACACTGTATTCACATCCCACAAACACACATGCGTTTGGTCTTGGTTTACAGCATTAGTATGCGTAGAGTTGGGCTTTCTATAGAGAAGGTTTTGCAACTGTTCCGATCGTACACAAATACATGCTTAGATTGAGACCAAACGTATTTGTGTTAGTAATTAACTAAAGAGCAAAATCCATATAAAATTTTTCTGTTTCCCACTACCACATTTTACGTTTCTCGCTCTTTGCGACTACTTATTTTTTGTACACTGTATTCACATCCCACAAACACACATGCGTTTGGTTTTGGTTTACAGCATTAGTATGCGTAGAGTTGGGCTTTCTATAGAGAAGGTTTTGGTTTTTCACATTTGCGGCCAAGATCCGTGCTCTGGTGCTAACCACGATTCCTTTGTTTTGAATGGGAGTAATGTAAATACTGTTCTTAATTCGATGTACAGCAGCGGAAAAGAGAACGCTTGGCTGTTGGGTAAAAAGGTGTTAAAATTTCAATGTATTGCTGAAAACAATAATATTTTCAAATTTAAGGCGACTCTGGATAACCTTTGTTGCCGTATATGATAACGTCCTCTCGAAACCCATCAAATAGAAGTTTGGTAAAGGCCTTAAACGATCGGCATTCAAAGGCGAGGAATATTGTCGAAAGAACAATCGGACCTTTGAAAAACAGATTTCGATGCATTCTTGGGGGAAAGAGGACTGCATTACTACCAGTCTAGAGTAACCCAAATAGTCAACTTTTGCTGCGCATTGCATAACATATGCATGCATAACATATGCAGACGATATAAAATTGATGAAGATGCATTCATGCAAACCTTATCAGTAGATCACGATGACGACGGTTTATTTACCCAGAGTACAATGATTTGTGATAGTCGTACTCTTGGTATTGCGTCATCTATTCGCAATAGCCTAGTTTAAAACACAAAATATTAAGCTCTTCTTTTATTTATTTATTTATAAATTTCATGTTTCAGTCATTTGTTTAAGATCATTAAAAATAAACATTGTGTAACTATATACTGAAATAAAAAAATCAACTCACTAAACAATGTAGAAAAACAAAAAACTCAACTCAAACTCAAAAAAAAAAAAAATATTTCAATCACAATACTTCAATCACAATTATTATTTCATACGGCTGTGACTTCACTTTAAGCTACGCAATTCTAACTCTAGCTCCTTGAGTTCTATTTTACTTTCTTTTACTAGTATGAATTGATGAGACGAAAATTCATATTTAAGCTTTTTACATAAATTGGGAGGGCCCAGTTGATTTTGGCGGAAATCGGCCAAACGGAAGTGGTAGTCGTAGTAGTAAACTACTATGAGAAAATGCAAAAAATATATATAGTTACTGAAAATTCCGGCCCGTCCGTAAAAGAAAGTTGTGTTGTGCCCACACCTCCATTTTTTTTTCTTTTTATCTCGAGTTGTTCCTGAGACATTTTCAGACGCAAAGTGTCGTTATCACTTAGCGTTTTGAGAATATCTGTTTTTTTCATCTTCTTTTGCGACCAAGGTTTTATCGCTTCTTTGCAACTCTTATATACTGTTTTCTATTTTTTTTAATAACGGCGTAGTTTGTGTTACATTTTGATTATGGTTATTGAAAAGACTCATACGCTCCTCAAAAACCTTGCGTTTTCGAGGAACAGATTGTTTATTATCTGGTGGTGGCGGACTACACAAAATATCATTTTGATTGCCGCACATAAATGTGCCAAATATTTTCCCGCTGTTGGTGGCAGTTTTCTCAAGGTACAAAATGCTACTAACTGCCTCCTCCGTGGAATTCAAAACCGTTCGATTTGAAGGACCACCGCCTGTGGCTTTAAATTTTCGATTGTTTAATAATTTTTCTTTCGTATTCCTTTTTAGGTCGACAATTATTTAAAAAATATGTGGATATAAACAGTAAAGGAAACGTACCTGTCTCCACTCACCGACACTGTGCTGAGGTGGTCCGAAGCTATTTAAGCTGTCAGCAATTCTCGACCATTTTGCATCATTATCAGCTTTGCTACCTCCAAATTTGCCAATGCCTCTAGCATCGTAAGCACTTTCATGCATTTCAGCTATTAATAAATCAAATTGATTTATTATGTCTAAAATATTTTATTACTATTAATTATTAGTACATACATATCAGTCCATGCAAATGCTTTACAATATAAGCGAACGAATAACATTTCATTTCTAATAAACTATTAAAAATAATTTTGACACACTAACTTTAATAATTTATTAACTCTTATAAAATCGAAAAAATATTTTATAAATATTTTTTATTTAATTTAATTTTTATGTAATTGTATTTCAATTGACTAACAGACTAAACACTACACTTACATTTTTTCCTGGATTCTCGTTTTCTTATAAACACCTGCAAATAATATAAATAAATAAATATAAACAAAATAACAAAATCTTACAGAGCACAATCACTTACCAGCCACTGACAAATTCAAAGTGAATGAATTTGACATTTCTATCGCTAAAACTTGCTCACGACGGAGATCAATAATACCAATATTTCACCATTCCTTCACTTTGCCTGTGAATTCAGTAATACAATTTGCAAGTTTCACTCACTAATATTTCACTTCGTGAGTAAAGTGACAGAAAAGCGAATTCCGTAATCAGGCTCTTAGTTCTCGAAATTCCAGTACCTAATGACCGTATTCTATAATTTCCAAGGTAACAAATCGCTAGAGAAATGGCTTTTTGACGTTACATCTTCTCAATACAAAGTTTAAGAAGGTACATGTTCAAAAAGTAAAATGTTAGGTGAGACACTGTTAAATGTCAAGCTGTTATGAGCGGAATGTACGACTAAGATGCGACTGTAAGACTTGTTCCTATGAAAATTCTGGAATATAGTCATTATGGTCTGGAAATTCGGGAACAAAGCAATTTTCCAAGAATTCGATGTAGGACTAAGATGCTATTATAAGACTTGTTCCTATGGAAATTCTGGAATATGATCATTATGGCCTGAAATTTCGGGAACAAAGTAAGTTCTCGAGCGACTCGCATGAAATTCGGATCCATACATTTTTAGTCAAAAAGTCTTACCCAATTTATAAAATGGCGAGATTTCGTTTTGCAGACGATTTGAGCGAGTCGCGCAATGTGTGGATGACAGTTGACAGCAGTTAGACCAAATCAGGATGAAAGGGATGAAATCCCCCCATTATACAAATGAGGTAATGACTTCCACTAAAAACGTATGGATCCGAATGCTATATAAAGCCAATATAACCCCAGGTAATATATTCTTTCGAAATGCCGAAAAAATTAATGGAACATGAGGGCATTACATACCTACGCGTATCGCCAACACGATAGCGTTGCTTGTATTGGAAAAGGAGTGAAAAATATGAAAACATGGATTAAACCAACGAAAATGTTAATAAACCGGCCGTCGGGGCGTGGTTTTTCGGCCAATCGGTTTAAAATGGTGTAAATTTTGTAAACCAAGTGAATATGAAATTTCAGAGAAAATTTGGTTTAAAACAATTTAAACCTTGGTTAAAAATAAGCCAAATTTAAACGGAGTGAATAATATGGCCATTAGTGCTAGGTTTTTAGGACGGTTTTTCACGATGACGTACTAAACAGAAATTTTTTGACTTAGAAAGCTTCAAAGTTAAAGTTTAAAACAAAAAAATAATATATATGCCGTATGCATGAGTTAAGAATATTAGATTTTTTTGGAGTTATTTAAATCTGAGATTCTATTAAAGAATTTTGGAAAAAAACACCTCATACGGAAAAGTTCCTTCACAAGATTTGCTGCTTTCTTAAGCCATATAAGCTCTGATACTGATCGTGAGAAAATGTGCGTTTCTATTCATGACATATATTCTGTTTTCCAAGCTATTATTGCGAGTAAAAATTATACTTTGTTACAAAAAAACTTTTATATCTTCACCCTGTATAAAAAAAAACGTATTTTATAGCCGGAATAGATTTACGCGTTGGATTGGATGTCTATTGACAACCAACACGCACTTAAGAGCATTCAGCGGATTGATTTGGCTTTTAAGCATTCCGACAATAATTTAATGGATCGGATCGGTTTCAACGCTCCGGACGGGATTCAATCACTATGTTATGGCGGTGTAAGAATCTCTAAGAAATTGGTTATGTGTGGATACGTATAATATTGTTCGAATATCTCGTTTACATGGCAGAACTCTTAAAACGCTTGGAATTGATACTTCCCATGATACAAGCCATCTCCAGCCAGTATGGACTCTTTTATTAAAATATATTATGACAAATAATATTCATCCAACTCTGGGCTATACGCCTGTGTTAAATGATGGTCGCCCTTTTTCCGCAGCCCAAAACAATTGCTGGCGTTCTTTCTGTAAAGGTTCGATGTGAAGAACATCTGTAAACATGAGTGAAAATAAATGACCACAAAATATACACAGTTCTACACTTATCTAAGTAATCCTGGTGACGGTGATACATCGTAACAAGTCCTGAAAAAAAAATATTTATTAATTTATTACAAAATAAATAGAATATATGAAACTCATAATTACGTTGCACACGAAATCCAAGCAATGACATTTTTGACGTTTCCTTTGGTTTCGTCAGGATGGTAGGGTGTCCATATTTGTGTTGAGAAAAAACAGGACATATTCAAATTATAGGGTCCTTACGATAAAAATTTAAAAAAATCGACGGAAAAAGGCAACTAAATATATGTTTATGGTGACCTAAGATGAAAAATATTTAACATATTTTTAAATTATTATTCTCCAGCGGAATCCACCAGTTGGAAACCATGGCATAATTAATTATTTTTTGTAGAACTGAAAACTAAAATATCTCATGCTAAAATTGACTATTTTAAAACAAAATTAAAATATTTATTATTCATATATATATAATAATAGAAAAACTTAAATAGTTGTCAGTACAACATTAGAACAAAAACAAAAAATTAATATTGTCTATTTCATTTGACAATAAATAAGAAATTGGATTCCATCCATAAAAAACATATAAATATAATTATATTATAGTCAGTTCAATTCGAAATAATATATATATCAGTTCAATTAAAATTCAACCAAATATTAAAATTTTATTCTTTTTTACTATATTTATTTATTATTGAATTATTAATTATATTATTAATTCAATTTTAGTAATATTTGGTTGAAATTTTCACAGCTTTTATTTATTCTTTGTTTTCTGTAATTATCTTTTTAAATGACATACAGTCCATACTTAAATTAAATAAACATGAAATAATTGCGTTGACTGTTGTAATTTCGATTGTGTTTTGGTTACAGAAAAAATTCTTTCACAACCAGCGTTATGGCCAGGAATCGCAAACAAATAAGAACACAATCTAATAAATTCACTTTTCTGCTCAATAAAATTAATTTTATTAAGCACAAGTATCCATTTTTAATTGCAATTTATTGTTTTCCAATTATCACCAGTAATTACTTGACCTATAATATTTCTCACAACTCATAATTGTTCATACAGTAAATTTTCATCAAAGTCGATATCAATTTCTTGAAAAGCTGTCATACTATTCATAATTTCTTCCCAAGTTGGTATATCGTTTACTGTCATCCAATTTAAAAATTCATATTAGAGTAGTGGTTTACACCAATTTACTAAATAATCTCTAGCTGTAGCGAAAAAATCAATTATTTCTCTATTAAATTTTTCAGTGTTTCTGTTTTCAATATCATATTTTTTCAATATTTCTTTTACTTTAAGTGGCACAAAATTATCAGATATTTTATTATAAATGATATGAATTGTATCATTCACAATCATATTTACTTCCAAAATAGATATGTTAGTTTTTTCAACTTTTTAGATTTGCTTATTAATATGGCTTAAAAATCTGTGGACAGACCACAAATAGGCTTCCCCCAGCGGGTTTTCAAGAAATTTTAATATAAAAAATGGTGCCTTTTCTTCAGATAGGAAAAAATATTTTAAACCTTCAAAATTTAATAAAATTCTTTCAATAGCAGGAAGTAATGACAACCAGCGTGTTTTAGAATGCGAAAGAAGTTTTTCGTAATTAATCTGCACAAATGAACAAAATTCTTTTAAACGTTCAGTTCGAACAGCCAATAATTCAACATCAACTTCAAGTCTCTCAGCAGCTGTTTGAGCGGTGTTATGAATTACATGAGCCACGCAACCAACGTCTTTCATATGTGGATTTAATTTTGAAAATATATTGTTTTGTCCTCTCCTATTAATTCCACCAAAATTAGTATTTGTGTTATCAGCTCCAAATGCAAAACAATTTAAATTTGAAATATTATCTTCCTTTAAGGAAGTCACAATGTATTTGGAAATGGTGTCCGATGTCTCGTTTGGCAAGCAGCTCATCTTGAGTAATTTTACTTGCATCTCTTTTTTTCATCAAAGTAATGCACCAGTAGAGGAAATACTTTCTCTGATTTTTGATTGCTGGCATCCGTAGAAATGCCAAAAAAGGTAGCTTTGTTGATTTCTTCTAACACTTTTTTATGTGTATAAGGCGCTAAGACATTTTTAATCAATAAAATTGTTTTGGTTCTAGAAAAATTTTTACCGATCTGGGAATCACTAAATATTTTACTAAATTTTACTTGATTAAATGATATGCCATTGTCAGTTCTGCAATAGCAATTTAATCGTGCTCAGATGAATTTACTTTAATAAAAGCTTGCTCAAGATTTGATGATGACGATGAGGTAATTGCTCGAGCATTTCTTCCATGTTTTATTTTTTCAATATGATTTTTAATGTCAGATTGTCCATCATTACTAACGTTCACGAAGCATGAGAAAATTAGGCATTCAACCTCGTGATCAGTTCTCCCTTTTTTAATAAAACTCCAGCTTTTTCCATATTCCATATTATACATACATTTTCGTTTCGGCATTTCGGCAACTGTTTCAAATTTTTTAGGAGAATTAGTATTTAAAAACTTATAATATCTATAATTAAAACTTACTAAATTTTTTTACATTATCACGTTTCTATTAATTTTCTCCACTAACGACTAACCACCACTAACCCTTCAACAAGCTTAGTATAAAAAAGACTGCCAAATTTTTAAATTTATACAAATTTGTGCCTGTCATTTGCCCGTCAAGCATCAAGCGAATAAATACCCACCAAACGAAAATACGAATTCATTTGCCCGTCAAGCATCAAGCGAATAAATACCCTCCCGGCCAGCCGCATCATAAACGTAACGTTTATGACATTTTTGTTACACTAAAAATGTCGTAAACGGTACGTTTTGACGCTACGATTACGGTACGTATACCGCACTTTTGTCACAAGAGAAGAGAAACAAATTTACGCAGTGTTTCGTATGTATTAGTGTGTATAAAGTTGGTCGTATTTGATGTCACGAAAACGTAAGGTTTACGGCTCCTTATAAATGTAACGTTTTTAAGTAATTTAATCGCTACGTTTACGTAAAAATTGTAAGTGCTGTTCCTTTTAGAATTTAGCGTTTTTTTTTCAGTTTATTTTCTTCTGCAACAATTGCTGGGTGTTCAATATTAACAGGTGAACTATAATAGTTTTTGTAGAACCATTTCCTTGAACCACTCTAGCACTCTCACAAATATTAACTATTTCTTTATGTAATTACGTATTTCTATAAAGTTTCTGTTTCGACATTTTAATTTCAAACACTCACTGAATGAGAATGACATATGTTAGTGTCTTGTAAAAAAAACTGCGTAAACTCACCGTTCTCGGTGCGTTTTTGACGCATAACGTTTTTGTGCCGGGAGGGTACCCACCAAAGGAAAATACGAATTCATTTGCCATCAAGCGAATAAATACCCACCAAACGAAAATACGAATACGAAAATACGAAAAAATGATAAAAAACAGGACGTTACGTAAAAAAACAGGACAAGCCAGGACTTTTAATAAAACCGGGACGACTGATAAAAAAACAGGATAAATCCGGATTAAACAGGACGTATAGACACCCTACAGGATGGTCAAGATAATTTTTTTTTATAAAGGATGTCCCAACAAGAGCGCCGGATTTAATTTTAAAGAAAAACCATTTATTTTTGAATTAAGCAAACATTTTTATTTCAACATAAAGAAAAATAGTTCCGATTAAACATGAAATACAAATCAATAGACAAATGACAAAAAAAAAATTACCGTGCAACTTGTATTAACAAAATGGCGCCAAATTTAAATCCGGCGCTTTTGTTGGGACACCCTACATATAAAAAGCACAATTCACAATAGGCATGGAAAGTTTAGAATTTGTACGTGTGGCGGCGCGCGATTATAGGAAAAATTGTCCATATATGTCGAAAGAACATTCGAGCATTTGGTTAACATTAATCTGGTGGAGTGTATTATTTGCTATATTGCTTTCAACAAAAAAATAAAAGTTACAACAACAAACACATTGGATAGACCAGAAAATGGTTTAGCGTTAACCAAAAAAAATTTGTGGTTAAGAAATATTTAACCAAATTTTTATTTATAATTCCCACCACCAGAGTCGACTTTTAAAAATTATATATGGATAAGTTGGCAAACACATGAAACAAAAAATTGACCAAAATTTGGTTAGTTTTTGCTGTTGCTTTGATCAGCTGTTAACCACAAAAAATACCTAACTCATTTTGTTGAAAGCAATAAAAGCCGTATTTTATTGCCGAGGAACAACAACAATTGCACTGTCGAACTCTTTCTTTAGAATTGTGAAAACCTGCTGTTTGGCTGGTTTTGACATTCGAATTCCAAACTCGCTCGGCAATTGAAATGCAGCTATAGCAATTCTCCCATTTTCGCTTTAGTGAAGAGTACGAGTGGAAAACTTTATGCCTGGGTAGGTGTAGATAAACTAGAGATGCCCTATTGAAGTGTTGAGGTATTGCGCATTTCATGTTTACCTAATCAGTGTTACTTTTTTAGTGCAAAAATAAGAAATAAATTTAAACAATGGAAAATTCCCTATTACCATCGCATATCTGAAAATGAAAACGGTACTGTTTTTAACGGGGTTTTGAACGAACTAGTTATTAAGTTCTGAGAAATAGGTAGAAAAGGATTTCTAATCCATTTGTAATGAACATTACTGCATTTCCATGAACCTGGTTTGAGTTGGATTGGGTTGATATTTATTTTCGTTAAATGCAAAATGACGTCACGCGTTTCCATTTAATCAGCTTGAAACAGATGTGAAATTTTGACAAAATAATACAAAATCCGACGTCTACTTACAAAATAATAAAAATCGCCATTTTGAATTTCAACTCTACTCAAACCAGGTATTTTCGTTGAGTTCACGCTGAGTTTATCGAAAACTCAACTCAACCCTGTTTCTATGAGCGCTGACCCAGGTTCAACCTAGGTAATTCCCTCCATGGAAACGAAATACATGATTGCTTAGCAAAAGTGATAGTTAACAGTTAGTTGCGGTTGTTAACGGGCATTCTAACGAATCAGTTATGCCTGAAACACAAACACGCTTCAGCTTCGGCTTCACCTGACGTTTACGAGTTCAGCCATACGATTTCAATACTTCCTATCACAATGTCGCTTCGGCTTCAACGTTTCGTTTGGCAATCGTAAAGAAAAACGTAATGCTACGTAACGAAGCTACAAACGGAAGCTAGTTCAAAAGTGCTGAACATTTGCTTTGCCTGACAGTTCTAAGCAGAGAACTGTGGCAGAACTCTCATTTGATTAATGCCATATAGAGAAAAGTCATTCAAAGCACATTCAAAGTGCCTGCATCGTAATGAAGCGAAGTCGAACCTGAAGCGTGTTTGTGTTTCAGGCATTATCCAGGTCTGGTTAACAAGCCTATATTACTCGCGAGTAGGGTAATTCGTATTTTGCACCCGATCTCGTTTGAAAGAAAGACAGTTGACTGTGAATTTACGAGTAAACATTTTTGGGAAACGGAGCAATCAGGAGGAAAGGACTATTACTCCATATGTGTCGAAAAATAGTTTGCTTAGCGAAGAGTGATTGCAGTACAGTTGTTTTCAGTACGGTTGGTTGCAGTACAGTTGGCTTCACTACAGTTGGTTTCAGTACCGCTCTGAACGGAGATTCGAACGCATCAGGATAGCGATTGTTAACAGTTGTGAGAATGGAGGACGGCAAATTTTTTTCTGGCCCAGCGTCGCATGAGAATGAATATAGTATCATCTCATTCACTTGTAATTATAGTTACAAGATATATAAATATATTTTTTTTGCCTAGAATAACAACGATCATCGAGCTAGGTCGGCCCGGCAACTGGGGGGGGGGGGGCGGAATTCCTGAACCGTGTAACATATATCAAGCGTATGCTTAGAAGAAATTGCGATTCCTCCTATGTAATTTTGTTCCGACTTTTGTCGGATTAGTTATCAGACCCTCAACTCATTTTGTTTAAAGTGAATTAGAATGATGTACATAAAAAAATGTAAACTTTGAATATACATATATATATATACATATATCTTGGAAGTGTGTACACCTCTTTTTGATTCTTTACAAAGGCAGCGACCTTAAAGTCGTTCTGGAGAAAAACCTTTCCAACTCATTTGTATGAAATTCGGTATGTCGGACAAAGATGCGACTATAAGGTTTTGTCCTAAGGTAATTACGAGATATGGTCATTAGGGTCTGGAATTATGTAGGACTAAGATGCGACTAAAAGACCTGTTTTGGAAATTCTGGGATTAGGTCTAGAATTTTTGGAACTAAGGCTTTTCTCGACCGATTTGTATGAAATTCGGTATGGCCTTTTGGGGGTCTTTTTGGAATCTTTTGATGGTATTTTAGGGGTCTTTTGGAGGTCTTTGGAAAGTCTTTTGATGGTCTTTTGTGATTCTTTGAATGTCCTTTAGTGGTCTTTAAGGCGTCTTTTGGGGTTTTTTCGGCGTCGTTTGAGGGTCTTTTTTGTTCTTTGGCGAGTATTTTAGGCAGTTTTTTTTAAAGTCTTTTGAGGGTTTTTGAAGAACGTGTTTCGGTGGTCTTTTATGATTTGGGGGTTTTGGGGGTCTTTTGATGGTCTTAAGTTGGTCTGTTGAGGGTTTTTTTACCCGCAACATCAAGAAGTTTCACTTACACCGCGCATAAGGGTTACACGAGCCAGGTGTCAGATCATACACGTTCTCGTTACAGTGTTCTAAAAAAAACTAATTTAATTAGTTCGCATTACAACAAACACAATTTTACCTCCCTGATTTAATAGTCTTTTAAAAAAACTCATATCTTCGAAGGGATCCCTATTATTTTCGCAGATGAGACTACTAATGGACGGCAGGTTAATTTATTTTTTTTACCTCTCGTGCAAATCTTTCCAGCAAAGCTTTCTACTGTTCCTTGCGTCTATTAACTGCAATTTAAAGATGCAAGATCAGAGTTTATAGTTTTTAAAAAAAATACTATGTTACCTGTTTTGTTTTTTTCAGTGCTAATTTGTACCCATGCCTTTTTTTATGCGATTGAAAACAAGGGATGCCTGCTGTCGTATGTTATTCTACTGCTTCCTTGTTACCTTCCATTTTCGAAAAAATTTAATTGATTCATTACAAGCAAATGACAAGTTTTTTTAAGAAAATGCGCTCGCTAGCGCACATCGAGTCGATTACCAAAGTCAACGAGAGTAATGCGGACGCTATTATGACCGTAGCATACGTTTTCATTGTATTCGCTCATTTCATCGTCGGATTTTGACAATAGTGTAGGGAGGTGAAATTGCATTATAGTTCCTGCCTTAGAGTTAAAATTCTCTTGTCTAACAATGGTTGTTATTTTGCTAAAGGTATAGAACCTGTTAATTGGCATATGACACAACGTTCTCTGCTCTATTCCTCAAAATATATAGAAATATGCCCCGGTTCGTTGCATTTACAACAAATATCGTTAGGTTTCCTTTTATATAATTGGTAGTTCGTTAGACGTTGATATCTTGTGGTTGAAAATTTTATGTCGGTCAATCATATGCGCAATTCAATTTTTTTCAATTCAATTCTTTATTGAGACTGTTTTCCAAATTATATACATTTAGTTTGACGTTTAACAGTAGCCGACTAGTAAGTATGTCAAGCTATTACAAAGTTCTTAAGTAACTAGACATTTTCTTAAATGTTGATACTGCTGGTTTTAGCTACAAATAGTATTTGTACTCTTAATTATATGTATAGTGTATTTGCTTGCTCATAGCTTACATCTTTTTCTGCCTCATAGGCACTTATAACTAGTTAACATAACAAAAAACAAAAAAAATAAATCTAAATGTGTGTTGTAATCCATAAAAAGGTAACCTAACCTAAAAAAACTAAATTAAATAATTTTTTTTTATATATATATATATTTTTTTTTTAATTTTTTTATTTTTTTTTATTTTATTTATTATATATACATATACATACATAGTGTTTAGCTGATTTTTTTTATTCATTGTCTAGATGTGTGTACGAATCTTATATTTAGATCTAAATTATATTATGTTCTGTAATTTATAGCAGATGTTTTCAAGTAGAAGGGCACAATTATGTTCTCCGCTTCATCAGGGCTGATGATATGGTTGGCTGAATCGTCGTGCAGAATATTTACTGGTGACAGATAGTAGTTATCTATCAGTGACTCATTTATGTTTCTCTCAAAAATGGAGCGAACTAATGGGTTTGGGTGGGATTCAATATTGGACATAGCTTTCCTCATTAGGTTAACCATGTATCTCATAAGCGGCACTACTTTTGCTCTATCATACAAAATGTTATTAGAAATCCATTTTTTGTTGAGTTTTCTAAAAGTTCCAGTGCAGTGTCTCAGGATCTTGCGCTCAAATAACTCCATTTCTTGCGCTACAGTTGGAGAGATTGTAAACCAGGTGGGAAAACTGTAAGTTAAAATTGGTCTTATTAGTGTTTTGTACATTAAAAGCTTGACTTTAGAGGAAAGAAAGTTTGAAGTTAACAAGGGTTTTATAGTGCAGATTGCAAATCTCGCTTTATTAAGAGATTTCCTGGCGTGCTTATTAAAGTTAAATCTGTGGTGAAAATTAATACCCAGATATTTAATCTCGGTCTTTAACGGAATGAGCTTTTGGTCAAAGACCAGCTTGAGAGTTTTGCTTTCTCGTACTGCCAAATGGTGACCTTTTCCGCTAGAGTTTCTAAAACAAATTACTCCACACTTGTCTAATTTAATTTCAATCCCCAGTTTTGAAAGTATCCTTTAAAAACTGAGAGTTTGTCTTTAATCTTATCTAAGGCTTTCTGAGGTCTTTCGCTGCTGGATAAAATAATTGTATCGTCCGCATACAATATAGCACCTGGTTCATCCGTGAAGGGATCTGTAAATGGGAAGTCATTAAGAAATATATTAAACAAAGTTGGACCTAAAATAGAGCCTTGTGGTACGCCCGATAAAATTGGAATTATTCCAGATCTTTCATTTTTTATAAAGACTCTGGTGTTTCTATTTGACAAGTAACTTCCAATTATTTTTATTAAATAGGCAGGGAAGTTAAGTTGGTGAAGTTTGAAGAGTAGACCTTTGTGCCACACTGAATCAAACGCTTTCTCAAAATCTAGTTCTAAACATACTGTGCAACGCCCATTTCTTAGGTTTTGTGTAATTTTATCTGAAAGGAGCATAATCGCATGGTAAGTGGAATGATATTTCTTGAAACCAAATTGGTTATTCTGAATTATATTTTGGTCGGAACAGACTTTATTTATCCCTCCTTCTAAGACTTTTTCAAACAGTTTGCCCATATTTGAAAGTAGTGATATTGGCCTAAAATCCTTTATATCTCTGGAACTCTTCTTTTTTGCCAATGGGATCAATTTGGCTTCTTTCCATGCTAAAGGAAAATAACCATTATTAATGCAGTGATTGAAGATTATGGATAATTTAATGTCCAAATAATGGGGGCATTTACGAATTATAAAGTTTGATATACCATCTGTACCAGCCGATTTTTTGTTGTTAAGATTCAGTCTTAATTCCTCAACTTCATCTGCACTAGTAAAGACAGATGGGTTATCTGGACTTGAGGCTAAGTTAGTAGGCGAAAAAACTGTTATAATGCTGTTTCTAGCGTTGCTAAAAAAGTTACTGGCGAAATTATAGACAGTTGTGTTCAGATGGGTGTTTGCTGAAGGCAGTTTTTCAGAGTATATACCTGCAAAGAAATCGTGAAAGGCACCGAGCTTAGCATCACTATTGTTAAGGTCGTGGTTATTAAATGAAAGTGTACAATTTGAAATATCAGTACCAAAGAATTTTCTACCTGATATTCTATCGATTTCTTTAAAAGCTGCGGGAGAAGGTTTTATTTCTTTGAGTCTTTTTGCAAAGGCCTTATTAAGATCTATTCTCACTCTATCTCTGATGATTTTAGTTAGGCATTTAATTCTATTATGCAATTCTCTGTACTCCTCTGTTATTCTATTAAGGCGATGATGGTATATTCGCTTAAGTTTCCTTTTCCAAACGTTTCGAGTTTTGAGTAATTCTTTTGTAAAAGATGAAATATTACAATATCTCATGCCTCTTGCAGTTTTTTTCACTGAATAATTTTCAGTACATGAATTAATTTCGCTACTAATACTTTTTATAAATAGATCTATTGAGGAGTTCGAAATGTTACGGTCTATTGGTATATCGATTAGAGAGATTTTTTGATGCAGTTCTGACCTAAATGTATGCCAATCAGTGTTCACAAAGCTTGTAAACGTTGGACGGTCGATTTCGAGTGGACGAAAACTGTGAAAGCCTAAAGTTAAAAGGACTCCAAAGTGATCAGAAGGAGATGAAATCGTTGTACAGCTGTAAGGATTTGTTTGGGGGCTAGAGGTAAAAGAGATTAATGAAGATGAGACAATAAAAAAATATAAGAGTGAAGACGTTCTGGGAAATGTTGGACTGTTTGGAGAAACTACCTCTAACGTTATAAATGGTCCGTCGTTAAGCCAGCTTTGAAGAAGCTGCCCATTTCTGTTAACAGTTGAATCACCCCATGCTGTGTGACGCGAGTTGAAATCACCACCTAGAATAACTTCGTTAAAGTTATTGGTAAGGGTATAAAGGCTATCCAGTTCACCTTTCACAGAGGAGTTTATGTTAGGTCGTATATAGATACTTCCAATCAAGAGGTTCCTCTGCTGGTTTGTATTACTGTTGTATGTAATACTCGCCAGGCATGTTGAAAATACACTACTTTCAAAGGTTATCACAGAATATTTATAGTCATTTCTTAAAATAACTGCGGTTCCACCTAAAGCGTCATTTCTAATTATATTAAAACCATCGAAACTAAGTTTGTGCCTGGCCCTTAATTTAGTTTCGGAAAGCAAGCAAATTTGGGGCTTATAATTAGTTAGAATGTTTAGTAGGGATAACCTTTTTTCATGACTAACTATAGAATTTATGTTAAGCGAAAGTATTTTAAGCTTGTTGCGATTCATTGCACTACTATTGAAGCAACGAAGCTAATGTATTTAAACATTTTATCTTCTACCGAATTAGATTGCATGTACCCGGGCCAAAATTGTCTAATTTTCGTGATTAGATCACTAAATGAAATTCCAAAAAGCTTCTGAGACTCTTCAAGAAAAGATTTAAGAGAAGAACTGGTTGGTTGCTCAACTGAAGCCCCACTTTTAACTGCATCGGAATATTTTAAATTTTTGTTTACTGGATTTGACTTCGGTGAATTAGCTTGAGATAAAATATTAGGAAAGTTCTTGTTGTTAAGAATAGGAATATTGATTGGGATTCCTTGGTTTTTTTGTTGTCTTGCTTTTTGCAAGAGAAATTCTCTGCGTTCCTTATATTTCAAAAACGCTGGACACGTAGAATCTAGCGCTGAATGGGATGTACTGGCACAATTTGCGCATTTGACTCTTTGAGGCTCATTATTATTTTCTTTTGCTTTAAGGCAAACCTCTGATTCGTGGTTTTCACCACATACAGCACAACGTGTGCTGTATCCACAAAACTGTCCAGTGTGTCCAAAGCGCTGGCACCTAAAACAGCGGGTAATGTTTCTATGGGTTTTCTTTTCCCAAAAAACTCTTTGGTTTAGTAAAAATTTTATTTTAACTAGCTCCAGGGGCGATTCACCCGCTTCCAATTGAACGGTAAAAATGTTCAGTTTTTTGTTTCTCTCATTTGAACGCGGAGTAGAAAAATTAGAAATTTTATTTATTTTAATGTTAGGAACCTGTTCCCTAATAGCTAAAGCTATATCCTCCAGCGATGTGTCGGCATCCATTCCTTTTAGCAATACTGGCACCTTCTGACATTCCTTTGGGGTAAAGGAGAACGCTTGTGCCTCAGTTTCTCGAATCTTAGCAATCAGTTCCCTGTGGATGATATTGTTGGACACAAATACTTTTGTTTTTTGATACCCAACATTTATAAATTTATACTTATATGCAGAGATTTTGCACTCTTTTGCCGTGAATTCAATAATTTTTTTTAAAAAGTCACAACTCAATTTAAATACAAAAATTGGTGGACAAAAGGTAGTCCCCTTCTCAGATACCGTATTTGTTTTTGGGATTGTCTTTGTGTTGTGTAAATGTTCACCCGTGTCCATTTTGTTGTCCGCTAATAATTCAAACCTGTTGATATTCCCTTCATTACTTATACGACTTCTTTTTGATTGATCATCAGATCCCCTGACCACTTTATTAATTTTGGATTTTATAAGGGTCCATTCATCATGTGAGTTGGCAGCACTGTTTTTTTTTGTCCGACATTTTTATTTCACTTTGAAACGGCGTGGCGTCGTTTTTTTCTTGATGATGGGAAAATCCCTCTTCGGCGTCCTGAATTTCTTCGTAGAATCTTAATTTTTTAATATCTTCGTTAGATAAGAGATTTTTAACACTCATTTGGTTTTTTTTTCCACTGTTTATATTTTTCAAGAATTTTTGCGGATCCTTTAAAGATGCCACATATTTTATGGAGGTTCCACTTTTGTGGTTGCTCCTCTCACTTAACTTCGAAATAACCCTCACTGTTTATTTTAAAATAGTACTAATAATAAAGAGAAAAAAAAAATAACACTATAAACAACAATGTTCACAACTTTCGGTTAGTTAATAACTAATTTTGCACACCAGTTTTATTTTTTTATTACACAAAAAAAACAAAAACTAAAGAAACTATTCAAATAATTTTTTTTTTATTATTAAATTTCCGAGATGCAAATTCTGTTCTGTCGCACGTCTGACTTCGTTCGCGGTTCAAAAGAGAATAACAATCATATGCGCGTATTGACTTGAGTAGATGAAGCAGGTTGTTGAAATGATGGACAAGAGATTGCATGTTTCATGTTGTATGTGGATTATTTATTCCGTGTATAATATACTTCTGATAGCTCGGTTAATTTACACACCCTTTCGTGCGAATGCACACATTTTGTAATAGTAGTACTGTTGGTTGTTTGTCGAATGGTTTTTGTCATTTCGAAGTGGACGTCCGCCTCATAAAATGTAGAAGGAAAGCCATGCTCAATTTTTGACGCGAATTTTGCCATGTTGTAAAAAGATTAAGTTCTACAACCCACAATTTTACCGCACCCTTTATTTTTGTTTTCATTACCAATAAATCACAATCATCAGATAAATTGTTTGCTCGCAATAAGAATTGGTCTGCGCTTAGAGATTTTGGCAAATGGGTCAAATTTTGATAAATAGTCAATGATATCCCCAACATTCATTATCGTTTGAGAATGTTTTACGTTTGGCGTCGTAACGGTGGGAAGCTTTGGCACATATAACTACCTGATGCTCGTTGCAGGAAGTCGACCAATTTTTGAGGTGTCGACGATGTCTGCAATAGGAATGTTCGTGACATAAATAGAAGAAGATTTTAGGATGTCTACCCAGGCATTTAAATTCTGTAAAAAACAAGATAATGTGATAAAACGTAAAATTGATAAAGTTTACACAAAAATATTTTACACAATTTTTATCTTATTTCGCTAAAATGGTATTCTATAAAATATACTTGTCAGCGGGTAAACTTTTACTTGCTGAATAAATTTTTTTTTGTCTAAAACCACTTTGACGTTTTGTAGTGACAGAATTTACTTACAAATTACAAATGATAATTTCCTTTTTTTATAATTCTTTTTATTGTGCTAATTTAAGTGATATAAAAATATTAATCGGTTAAAAGAACTATAAATCGGTCGATATTTTAATAAATAATAATAAACAAAAAAAAGAGTTATTAGTTAACAAATAAACATTATTTATATTATTATTTATATTTACATTATTGATAATAAAAACAAAAGGCAAACCTACTTAGGTACATGTATTTAATATTTTACCTAACCAATAAACTAATATACATTATGTATATGTTAAATTAAATTATATTAAATTGTATATTTTAGAATGTTTCGTCGCATTGTCATCAATCGTATTATAGAAAGACGTCGAGTAAAAAGAATCCGAGTGTTGAGATTGAGGTTAAGAGACACGCATAATCCGTTTAATCTGTCTGAAACCACTTTTATGCGGTACTATAGGCTACCAAAAACATTGGTACACCAACTAATCGATTATTTACGACCAATAATGCGTGAATCGAAAAGATGCACATTCATTCATCAACATATACAAGTTTTGGCATTTTTGAGTGTTGTGGCTAATGGTATGTACATAATGTATGCACATATATAAATTTATGGAATCACAAGGGACTCAAACCTGATTTTTGTATTTAAGGTGGATATCAGCAAAATGTTGGTCACGATTTCTTACTTGGAATATCGCAAACGGTGGTGTCAAGGTGTGTGAAAATAATTGGCAAAGCCATTGAAGATAGCCAAAGTGCCCGCCTAATTAGATTTCCTCAGACCGAAGAACAAATGAATACGATCAAATCGCGGTAAAGCACATACTCATTTGTCGATCTTGTTAAAACACATTTTATAAGATAAATTTATTTTGTAGGTTCTATGAAAAATTTGGATTCCCGGGCATAATAGGTGCTATTGACTGCACTCACATTAGAATTCAGAAGCCAAATGCAGACGTCGAACATGCATATTATAATGGGCGAAAAAGGGCACATACTAAAAATGTACAAATAGTAAGTTGAATGTATGTATGTACGTGTAATTTAAACAAATAAAATATTTTTTACAAATGCATTATAGATTTGCTATTATAATTTAAAGATTTTAAATGTAAACGCAAGATACGGAGGAACAGCACACGACTCCTATATTTGGTCTAATTCACAAGCCAAGTCCTTTATGTTGAATTTACACCGAAATGGTAATGCAAATACTTGGCTTATAGGTAATTAAACTAAATTTAGCTTTAAAGTTTTAAATCTTAATAATTATGTACCAAACAATTTTTAATGTGACAGTGGTTACGAGCAGCGCCCTTGGATGATGACACCCATTCGAAATTCAACTAATACATCGCAAAGTGCATACAATGTCGCTCATCGTAAGTCCCGTAATTGCGTAGAGCGTTGCATCGGGGTGCTCAAAGGCAGATTCAGAATTTTGGGTAAGGACAGGCTACTGCGATATTCGCCAAAAAAGACAGGCATCATCATCAACGCATGCGTTGTTTTGCACAATTTAATGGTGCTATTAAATGTACCATACGATGAGGATGATTTGGCGATGGATGACTTAGATGACGATGACATCACAGATAACAACAGCGACTCGTACCATCAAAGGGGAATTATGGCCAGAGAACGGCTGGTTCAGGAATTCTTAAATAATTAAAAAGAGTTTTTTTTTTGCAAAATAAATTTATTTCATTCAGTCTAATTCAATATCACATTTAAATAATAATTAAGGTACATATATAAAATAAATTTTTAATTTTTAATTATGATGTAAATGTATCAATTGTTTTAATTCATTTAAAGTTTGGCTTATCGATGTTAGTGCATCTGCTTTTTTTTCTTAATTTCTAACTTTTCTCTTTCTATTTCTTTTTGGAATTCGAGACTTTCCCTCTTCAATTTAATTTTTTCCTTCTCGAGCTCCAAATACTGATTGAACTCTTCTGCAGCTTTAGCTTTCACATTCCGTCTAAAATTTGGGAGAAATTTAAAATAATTAAAAATTGTCTAAAAACAAAACCGTATAAGCATACTTGAAGTCCCTCCAATATTGCTTCCACTGCTCTGCACTTTTCAGTGCTTCCCCAATTGCATTCAATTGAATCTCCAGGTCTTTCCACTTTTGTTGTTGGGTAATCATACCCGCATCACATTCAAATCTGAAAGGCTATTCATGATAATTTCATAACAATAAATACGTAAATAACAATATATTACATTAATTTTCATGAGAAAAATTTATATTTTCCTCTAAATATGTTAATAGCGCCCCTTTCTGTTCCGTACTAGCACGTTTTCCTCGTGCAATGATAACCCTTTAAATAATTTAGTAGTTTTCAATTAATTTAATATAAACATACATTTTGAAATTTCTACTTACTTCACGGTGTTCATTTTTATTATTATTATATTATTATTATATAATATTTTATTATTATTCTAATTATTTTGTTATTATTTAACCTCACACAACACAAGATAAACTGCTATCCCAAGACAAATTGTATGTGTAAATTTTTGACGTTTCGTATCTTGAATATTTATCCATTTATCTTGCTGAAAAATTATAGAATACCAATTAGGTGGGTAAATGTGTAAAATGCTAGTTATCGCGTTTACACATTATCTTATTTCTTACAGAATTAGGGCCCAGTGATTTTTTTAAGTAGAATGGAGAAGAAAGAAACTAACTACAGAAAATGCATTCACTTGAAAAAAACGCGTTGCTGTGGCCTTGTATGCATTAGGGTCCTCTTCTGAATACAGAAGCATTGCTAATATATTTGGTCTGGGTAGAACTACTGTCGGAGAAATTGTTCTTGAATTTTGTACTTTGGTCTGAGACACATTAAAACCTAATTATTGGAATTCATATCCCTAAAATGATGAAAATATTAAGAAAAACGTAAGTGGTTTTGAGAGAATGGGATTCCCACATTGCATTGGAGCCTTAGGTAATGTTTATTTTAAAAAGGGTTTTGTAAAAACATGTTGTTTTTCAGATGGATGTCATATAGAAGTATCTCCTTAGAAGAAGGACTACAACTATAAAGGATGGTATTCCACGGTTTTATTGGCTTAAGTGAGTGACAGGTAAATTATTTCATATTCATGTCCGTATGTTGTTCATATGTTGAACTGTTGTAGATATGAGTTCATCTTGATAAACTTTGGTGCTCCCGGACGTTGTCACGACTCCAATATTTACGAAAGGTTATTGTTCTCTATTTTATTCCTTAAGACTCATACTATGTTTGCTCGTCTTATTATATATTTAATTATAATATTATAATCAACCTTTAATCGCTCTATAAAATACTATCGTTCATTAGGAGGTATGTTTGGATTGCCTAAGCCCCGGGGCACTTTCTCAGTGGGACACACGAAGTTTGTGTTCCCAACAATTTATCACTGCTGTAGCAGCAACCCAGTTGACACCACAGTATGGTTCAGGTCCTATGAACGCAAATTCTGAGCCAGCCCTAGCTAATTCATCTGCAGATTCATTGCCTGCAATTCCCTGATGACCAGTGACCCAACCGAGTGTCCTGGCTAGAGATTGCAATGCATCGTAATCGTTTTTGACTGGTATCGAGTCCTCGAATTGGTCGGCAGCGCTCTAAAGGCTGCCTGGCTACCTAAAAAGATATATTATATAGCGCCCTTCATTTCTTTACTAGGGTTAATTTTGGCGCAGATCTCAATGGCATGGAGTTCTCCCTGAAACACCGAGGATATTTTTCCCATTGGTATCGAGACTTTGGTGTTGGGTCCAAAGAATTTTCAGGTGACCCACCTAGTCACCCGGTTTATACCCCCCCCCCCCCCACGAAACACTACTGAACTTGACAACAAATTCAAGGAACTCACCAGGGGCTTTAATAAAGCGCTGTAGACTTCCTGTCCTCTGATTCGTCCAAGAGGCAAGAAGAAACCCCACTTTTGGACTTAGGAGTTGGGGCTCATTAGAAACAGCTGCATAAAGTTGTTCAACTCAGCCAAGGTCACCAGATTAAAGACCTATTGGGATTCCTACAAAACTTCCCTCAAAATATATAAAGAAGAATTAAGGAAAGCTAAGCGAGTATCCTGGAGACTCTTCTGTGGCAAAATAGAATAATCTTCCCACGCATCTAGGCTTAGAAAAATCCTCTCTACCAATCCAACAATTCCTAGCTGCTTAAAAAAAGCAGACGACTCGTGGACTACCTCTAGCAAAGAATCGCTCTATCTTCTTCTAGACACCCACATCCCGGGTAACTGCCAAGTTTTAAGAAATGTTAACCTTAACAGGTCATACACTCGTACAACTACCTCTCTAATGATCTGATAAACAAGGATAAACTGCTTTGGGCGCAGGTACAAACGACATTATTCCTTCCGAGCTGCAAAGAACTTCGGATATAATCCTTCCTTTCCTAGAGAAGATTCTAAAGAGCTGTCTTAATCTTGGTCCAGTTTCCGGATTTATGGGGAGAGGTGCAAGTGGTCTTCATACCCAAAGCAGGCAAATGCTCGCACGTTAATCCAAAAGACCTCAGACCCATCAGTCTATCATCGTTCCTTTTAAAAACACTAGAAAGACACCCACATACGTACTAACATTGACAAGACACTTCTGTATACAGATCGACAGGCGTATTGCAAGAGTAAGTCTGTGGAAACAGCTTTGTATACGCTAGTACCTTCCACTGAATATCCCTGCACTACGAGGAGTACCGCCACTACGAGGAGTACCGCCGAACGCAGAATGCTCCAGAATTGCAGTTGGCTTGTGTTTTGAATGTCTGTGGATCATATTCATGTGGGAAGACAGATCTTGGCAAAGCATTCCACATACGTGTAGTACGGCTGAAGAACGAATTCCTGAACTTTACTGTACGTCCGAAGATGGACTTAAGGGTAAACTTATGAGCATTTAGAGCGCCACGAGTATTGCGGCTGAATTCAAGGAGAGGTGGCATGCAGCTGGCTACTTCTCTTGAGCACCGCTTGTAGAAGAAACCTTCCTTCCGAGCTGCAAGGGACTTCGGATATAATCCTTCCTTTCCTAGAGAAGATTCTAAAGAGCTGTCTTAATCTTGGTCCAGTTTCCGGATTTATGGGGAGAGGTGCAAGTGGTCTTCATACCCAAAGCAGGCAAATGCTCGCACGTTAATCCAAAAGACCTCAGACCCATCAGTCTATCATCGTTCCTTTTAAAAACACTAGAAAGACACCCACATACGTACTAACATTGACAAGACACTTCTGTATACAGATCGACAGGCGTATTGCAAGAGTAAGTCTGTGGAAACAGCTTTGTATACGCTAGTACCTTCCACTGAATATCCCTGCACTACGAGGAGTACCGCCACTACCAGGAGTACCGCCGAACGCAGAATGCTCCAGAATTGCAGTTGGCTTGTGTTTTGAATGTCTGTGGATCATATTCATGTGGAAAGACAGATCTTGGCAAAGCATTCCACATACGTGTAGTACGGCTGAAGAACGAATTCCTGAACTTTACTGTACGTCCGAAGATGGACTTAAGGGTAAACTTATGAGCATTTAGAGCGCCACGAGTATTGCGGCTGAATTCAAGGAGAGGTGGCATGCAGCTGGCTACTTCTCTTGAGCACCGCTTGTAGAAGAAGCGATAAAACAGTGACAAGCAAGAAACGTTCCTGCGGTGTTCAAGCGAATCTATTGATTTCGCTATATTTTCGTCACCGATAAGTTTTATCGCGCGGTTTTGTATTCTATCTAGCTGATGCAAAGTAGTTTTAGGCGCACCAGACATGGCCGTGTTTTTTTTTTAATCTACCGCAGATTGATTTTTTGGCTGTCAAGTTGTTAGTTTATTCCAAAAAACCAATCTACGGTAGATCGGATTTCCCCTCAAACAGATCTTGATATTTTGGGAGATTTACCCCTCTTTTCACTGAGTTTTGACTGAGGTGTAAGAGCAATCGTGAAATATAAATAAAAAAGAATGGAGTTAGATTTTTTTAACAAACGGTATTAGAAGTGATTGATAGTGATTCGCAAAGTGGAAATAGTTTTTCAAGTGATACAAGTTCCAGCAACGCCGAGTAGAAAGCATAAAATTTGCAATTACAGCTGGTTGCGACATTTCTCACAAATATGTTCTACCTCAAGAGTAGGTGCAGAAAAACTGTCCAGGAGTTGGATTGCACAAAAGGCAAGAAGCGAGTTTTGGTTTGATTTCTCCGTTTTTGTTTAGTCCGACAGTTATTTAGCGATTATGCAAAAAACGACAAAAGTAAAAGGCGAGAAAATTGAGCAACTATGAATTTAGCTGCCATATTGTGCTTTTGTTGTGATTTGAAATTGGATGACATTTTATGTTGTGATATTGTGGTGTGAATTTGAGAATAATAAAAATATTTACATAAATTAAAATTTAAAAATGGATAATTTGCCAATTGCGGTTTTTTTTGAAAAAAAAAATTATATGAGAATAATCCGGTCTCGCCTTAGGGACGAATTAAACCCTTTTGACATCGACGATACAAGGTATATAATTTTAATAGTATACACATATGTATGTTATTTATTTATATATTTAATTAAGTCAAAATTTTATCCAAAAATTCCAGGAACTTTACCGACTACCGAAAGGTTTATTAATTAATTTAATAAATAGCATGAAAGAATATTTTCCAATTGTCAATTGTGTCCCTTGAGCCGACTTGAATCTCCCGTTAATGAGTTCAAAATTTTCCTCCATTAAATTTATCATAGTTCTATTTTCTTGTTTAGTAATTCTTTTCATTTTGTGAAATATAATACATATATGCATACTGAAATAGTAATTATAAATATGATAAATTAAATAAAAATAAAAATGTGTATTATCACTATTATCTTACCGACAACCAATTCAAATAAAAATTTACGTTTATAAAAAAACGAGAGCGAGTGTCTACTCGACTAGTGCATAATCGCTATTTCTCGCCTTTAGCTAAAAGTCGCTCAAAAAAGGCGACTCGCCGTGTGCAGAATCCCAGTCCAGAGCACAGTCATTGAACACAAATTAGAACAGTCTCAGACAAAAATTATTTACATTAGAAAACCTGATATTTTTTGTTCTGAACTGTTCGGAACAGCCTCATTGCCTCATTGAACAAAATTAATGTAAACAAAAGATTCTCGGCTTTTGTGTTCGTTTTTTCGAGAAAAAATCTGAGCTCGAGCACAAATTTCTAAAACAAAAAAAATTCGAAATTAAGTACGTATTTCTTTAAAATCTTATCGACAAGCACTTGGAATCACGGTTTTTAAATTATTAAATTAATACGCGATCTAAAATCTTTTAAGTAGAAAAATGTGAAATATGTACAGATTCACAAATAAATTGCATTCAGTCTTCCTGTGTAATGTTTTCCATTCGAACAAGAAACAGTTAAAAAGGGCAAATTTTTCTGAAAGTCTGATTTATTTTTAATTTTCATAAAAAATTGCATCGCAAGTTTACAAGAAATAATGAAATTTGATGGTAGTTTGTTTTATACGAAATTTTATTTTTTAATAGTGAACCATCATAATTATTTGTAATAATACATTTTCAGTGACATCCTATGGACCTGTAATTAATATTTCATACTGGTGATCGGTGAATATTAAATGTAAAAGAAATCAAACACAAAATAAGCATATTCAAATGCAATAGGAAGTATATAAAAAAAAGTAGTGCAAAAGGCGGTGCAAAACAACAAGGTAATATAAATTAGTTAGTAATAGACATCATTGAGCAGACCACGAAAACCGCCATCTTGCTTTGTGAAAACGGACCCCCTTAAGAAGGGGGTTGAAAAGTTTTTTTTTTTTTTTTTTTTTTTGAAAAAATGCATTTATGTAAGTGCTTTGAATGGGGTTTTGTGGGTTAATTGGTACTAAATGATAGGTAATAAAAATACCATTCATTAAAAAAAAAATTCTCCCCCATGCCTCTTCGACAGAGTTAGAGCCCAAAAACTGACTAATAAAAGTCAAGCAGGGGGCGTGTTCAAAATTGGGCGTACCTAAGTTTGGTGTCAAATGAAAGGTGAAAACTAGCTCTACACAGTCATACTATTTTTATGGGCGTAGACCATACTTTCCAAAAAACCTCAAAATTTTGTAAGCCCGCCCCCTCCCTGTTTAAGGGAGCATTTTCTCAACGCCCCACCCACATTTACGGGCGGTGGGCTGGTGGAGGGGAAAAAATACCGTACCAAGTTTTGAGATTTTTTGTTCAAAAAAATAATTTTTCTAATGGTTTTTAAATAGTGGTTAAATAATGGCGAACAAATTATGGGTAGTACAAATACCTTTCAATATAAAAAAAATGACAATTTGAACCCAAATTTCCTGTGGTAGAGTAAAAAGTAAAGTAAAACAGACTGATGTGTAAAACAACCTGAAGGCATGAAACATGAGTCTCAAATCAAATCGTTTTTTTAATAAACTTTCCAAAATTCCTATGATGAGTTTGAATTTAATTTGCACAAATCTGAATTTGAATTGCAATGGGTTAAATTTAGAGGGCAAAACCTGTCTTCATAAATATATAATATATGTTCCTCAGTGCTTCATTACCCGCAAACATGAACCGCCACCTTCCTCTTACCATCGTGGTAGCTGATATTAACATTTTACATTTTCTATAGCCTATAATCAAGAAATACAACAAAAATTACTTAACAACACTGTTTGTGTAGAATGAAATAACTATTAATAATATTCGGTCATTGCGGTCCACGCAATGCTTCTCGCAACCATTTGTGTTGAGCATGTATATTTTTGCACACAAATGGAGGGAAATAACTAATAAACAAACTATAAAAATAATTACACAAATCCATCGTTCGAATCGTGAGTTAAGGTTGCGAGTTCATACAAAAAACCCATGGGAAAAAGTAGTTTTCCCGAATGTTCTAATTTTCCGGACAACTTCTCCAATTTTTCTTTCCATAAAAACCTTACTCGGACTACGAACATTTAAAAAAAATGACTTAAATTGGTTTTGCCGTTCTTAATGATCGCTTGTTAACGAACAGCATTTAATTTTTATTTATGTAGATAAACAATATTTCCAGTGGTTTAGGTGTGATGCTCTTACACACGTATTCAACAATATCTCCACTTCAGCGCCATTGTTTTATCTGGCGCTATTGTCTAAAAAAAGGCGAACTTATATAGGAGCATGAAGCAAACATATAGTGTAAATATGGCTTTGATACATTTCTTTTATAATGTATACACGCTCAAGGGGTTTGCTTAGCACAGCATGTGCGTTCGAAATTAAGTAGAGGAAAAGGTCAGATATCTATGCACATGTGTCTTAAATGATTGTAGATCATACAAATGAGGAATCAAAGAGTCGGGCAATTCATTCCACATAATTATTGTGCGGCTAAAGAATACGGCTTCTGGAAAAAGTGATAAAACAGTAACAAGCAATAAACATTTCTACGATGTTCAAGCGATTCGATTGTTTTCGCGATATTTGTGTCACTATTAAGTTTTTTCGCGCGGTTCTAAATTCTGTCTAGCACCTGCCCAGATAATACGGTAGTATTGAAGTTTAGGGCATATATATGCTTTGTCAATAGTAGCCAGGTCTGAGAGAGTGAGAAAATCTTGTCCGTTTAAGAAAACCTAAACATTTCGCAGCATTCTTAGCGATGGCGAATATATGGTCATTCCAACGAAGCTTGTTGTTGACACACATACCGAGTATTGCGAGTTTTTCAGCTTTTTTGATGCAGGATCCATTCATGGATAAAGGTTGGGGCTTTAAATTAAGCTTAGACGACAGAAGACAGCATTTGGTTTAGGAAGAATTAAATTCTATCCTATTGTGTAGTCCCCACCTTCCTATGCTGTCAATGTCAGAATTTGACATACGTTGTTTTTCAAGTTTAATTTGCTATGAAGAGAGGCGTGCAGAAAGCGAGAACTCATGAAAAGCTAAGAATGCTGTCGCCAGCGATGAAATGAATTAGATTAGAAGTAGCAGATAGTAGATCCTTAATGAAAATAAGAAAGGCCTTGGTGAACACCGCCGTTTATACGGTGAGCATTGGATTTTAAACCGTCCAATACAACCTAGATTGAGCGGTCAGAAAGATAGTTACTAGTATAATAAAGCAGGATCTTATCAATTCCATAGGTATTTATTTTCGCCAGACTCTGTCAAATGCCTTGGAATTATCGAGTGCAACAACTTTACTTTCACCAAATTTGTAAATAGTTTGGTTCCACTTTTTGGTGAGTTATGCTTTTAGATGACCTTTAGAACGTTGCATTCAAAACCCGTATTGCTGGTCGCTAAGGATTTTACGTGATTCAAGGTATTGCGTAAGATGATGATTGAACAGCGTTTCCATGGTTTTAGAAAGTATGGCGTTAGCGCTATGGTTCGGTACGAGGAAAGATATGACTGTTTGCCTGTTTTAGGAACAGGCTGGACCACGGCTGTTTTCAAATTCCTTGGGAAGACTCTAGAAGAATAAGAGAAATGGAAAAGGCTGCGTAGTGGCAATGCCAACGTTAAAGAACACCTTTTCAAAACAATAGCAGTGGTTCATACAGTGGCTTCAACATGATGGCGTATTTTATACCGGATGACGTCTCGATTCCAGCTCCACCTACTGGGTCCAAAATAAACATAAACTTATCGGAGCACTAACGAACCTATGGCGTGAATATGGCTTCGATACGTCGAATAGTTTAGGCGTGATGAGGTTAGATGTATATGCAGAATGCCATTTTAAAGAATATCTTGTAACGACGTTTTCTACTGCCGGGGTAATGCTCAGTAGTCGTCCAAGGTTCCGTTACAGAAAAAAGTCTTCGTTTTGATTTTTTTTTTCGTTTTCCTTTATTATTAATCTAATTTATAATTTTTTTAACAATTCGATCTAAGATACTTTATTTAAATTAGAATATACAATACTTTTACTTCAATTTTTAATCACCACTTTTATACCGATGGTCGTTGTAACCCTGCAGCGTGTTTCCCGTGAAGTTTTGATTAGTTTGATAGGACGGGTGAAGGGGGTCTGCCTATATCAACTGCACTTTTTCGTGATTTGTTTATGTCCAAGTGAAATATGACCTGAGCTAGAAAATCCCTTACCGCGGGTAGGGGGAATTTCTCGGCTTGTAGAAAAAAAACTAAACGTGGATGCCCGCGGCTAAACCAGTGTAACTTTGTGGAGAGGTCTCACCTCTACCCCTAAAGAGAAGTACGCTCTAAGCCCGAGAGTCCCTTACCGTGGGTCGGGGGAAATTCTCGACTTGTAACAGCTAAACGTATGTGTACGCGGCTAAACCAATGTAACTGGTGGAGAGGCGTCACCTCTACCCCTAAAGAGAGATACGATCCCTGTCAGAGAATCCCTTACCGTGGGTCGAGGGAAATTCTTGACTTGTAACAACTAAACGTATGTGTACGCGGCTAAACAAATGTGACCTCTACCCCTAAAGAGAAATACGCTCCAAGCCAGGGAATCCCTTACCGTGGGTCGGGGGAAATTCTTGACTTGTAACAGCTAAACGTATGTGTACGCGGCTAAACCAATGTTACTGGTGGAGAGGCGTCACCTCTACCCCTAAAGAGAAATACGGTTCAAGTCAGAGAATCCCTTACCGTGGGTCGGGGGAAATTCTCGACTTGTATATAGCTTAACTACGTTATAAGTAAAAAAGTGGAATATCCTATAGTCAGAGAACTCCTTACCGCGGGTGGGGAAGTTCTCAACTAAAAAAAAAAAACAAACAAGTAGACAGTGGGAATCAGGAGACACTTACCGCTTCGCACGCTATGCTGGCTTCCGAACTACTGACTGCTGACTGTCCAACAGCATCCTTTTATACCCGACTAACAGATTATTTCTTTGCATCAGCGCGTATGTGTAGTACATAATTCTTTAATGCACATGCGCGCCGTATTAAACATAATGTTCTCTGTGTGGTGTTGTTGTTGTTTTTTTTTCTTATGTGTTTATGTTTCTTTTATTGTGGTTGTTTCTTTTTCTTTTGTTTGTTACTAGTTGTTGATCACTAGGCAGGCGTAAGCATATTTGCCTTGTGACCATGATCAGTGTTTGATTTGTTGTTGTCTTCGGTACAGTGCTATGGAGCAAAGACCGAGTTTTCGTAATTATAAGAATTAAAACAGTGGTAATTTTATTTGTTGTTGTATCGACCACAAGTAAAAAAAGGCGATATTTGAGCAAATGAAACACAATTCTTAGAGTGGAAAAAATTATTTAAAAAAAACACTATTAATTACTTTATTATGCACACAAGATGTGCTCTTTCCGAGTACTTCACAAAGACCGCACGTCGTTGGTTCTTGCAACGACATGCATGATACATTTTTAATACTTATACATTCTATCTCTTTCTATCCTCGAACAACAATGAATTGTGTTCGATACAGTCCCGGCGAAAACCTAAGGTTTTCTAACCCTTTCGTATTTTATTAACATGATCTCATTTTGTTCGCTTAACTAACTTAAATTTATGATTAATTTACAAAATCATTTCGTATGTCAATAGGCAATATACAAATTTTCTGAACTGGACGTTTGAGTTGATTGGTTGCTGTTTGAATGACCACGTTCCGTACAAGACCATCTCTGCTTGGAATCAATATCACGATCCGTCCTAGCGCCCATGATGATGGTGGAAAATTCTCGCCCTTGATGATAACCAGTTGTCCCTCTTTCAGACCGTCTTTCTCTTTCCGCCATTTCTTTCTTTCCAAAAAAGTAGATAAATACTCTTCTTTCCATCTTTCCCAAAAATGCGTCAGCATTAGCTTTCGCTCTTTCCATAATTTAACCTCATGTGTTCCCGGTAAATCTTTCGTTACGAATGGTAATGGCAACACAAGTGGTTCACCTACCAGAAAATGTCCTGGAGTTAACGCTTCCAAGTCCCTTGGATCATCGCTAAGCGGATGTATGGGCCTTGAATTAAGAATAGCTTCTTTCCCGGTTAATAGCGTTTGGAACTGTTCATACGCTAAAACCCTTGCCCCAACAATTCTTGTAAGGTGAAATTTCATGGATTTCACGGTAGCTTCATATATGCCACCCTGGTGTGGAGCGGCTGGTGTCATAAACTTCCATTCTGTACCTTTTGCGTTTAAGTGTTCAAAAGTTTCTTTCCCATACCAAGTATCTAATGCTTTCCTAAGTTCTTTGGCTGCTCCAACGAATGTTGTTCCGTTGTCGCTGTAAATTCTTTCGCATCTGCCACGACGGGCTATAAATCTTTCGAAGCATGCAATGAATCCACTGATGTGAGACTTGATACTAAATCAATATGTACTGCTCTCGTCTTTAGGCAGACATAAATTGCAACCCAACATTTTTGTCTTATTATTCGATCACCTGCTCTATCGACCATGCACACAAACTACACATTTGTGTAGAAAATTTCTTAGTTCGTTTCGAATCCTTTATCTTATCTTTGACGAATATATTGCGTCATTATCTGAACAGCCCCATGCTTTGTTGCTCTATGAGCACTATCCATAATCAACCAAGCTAAACGGGACCCATTTGGAATAATAGCTGGGTGTTTTCTTTCGAAATCTATCTCGGCATTTCCCAGACGCCCTCCGACTCTTAAAATTCCTTTACTGTCTATAACTGGCTTTAAAGACTCGATTTTACTTTTATCAGGCAAACATCTTTCCTTTTTTATGTGTGTCATTTCTTTCCCATAATATCTTTCCTGTTCTTTCCTTAACAAATACTCTATCGCTTTTGTCTTTTCTTCAGCAGTTGGCTGATTTGATATAGCTCCTTTCCTCTGAATTTGACGCTGAGATTTTCTTTGATTCTTTTTAAGTCTTTCTCCAATTCGTTTCATTTTAGCTGCTTCAATAAAGCATACATAGCTGATTATATTTAATGCCTTTTCTAATTCGTGAACGTATTCAATTAATGGAATACCTTCCCCTGATTTTGGCACATATATTTATAATGGATCTTGAAAGTTTATCGTTGTAAAAACTTTTATCTCATCCCTCCCCGCAAACATTTGGCACAAATTTGTCAGATGGCCAGTATGATCGTGATTGCATCAACCATTGTGGGCCATGTAACCACAGTTCATTATTTACCAATTCACTTGGTCTTGTTCCTCTACTTAATAAATCAGCAGGATTCTCTTTCGATTCAATATGTCTCCATTTCTGAATTTTAGTCTGTATAGATGAAACCCGATTTGCCACGAATATTTTCAAATTGCATGGTAATTTGTGGATCCAGTGGAGTGTGACAAGTGAATCTGTCCAAAGGTTATATTCTATGTCTTTCCATTCCATAGTTTCTACAACATTAGTAAGCAGCCGCCCTAATAATTCGGCAGCAGCTAACTCTAGACGTGGTATTGTTATAGTTTTAAGCGGTGCAACGCGTGTCTTGGATACTAATAAATTTGATGAAATCTTTCCATTTCGGTGTTCTGTCCTGATGTAGATAACTGCACCATATGCTCTAGATGAAGCATCAGAAAAACCATGTATTTCTATTTGCGTATGTAGAGATGTACCTATCCATCTGTCAATACGAAATCTTTGCAAATGTATAATTTCTCTCCAGAAAACTCCATCTGACCTCAATCTCGTCAGGTACTCTTTCGTCCCAATCAATGCTCAAGCGCCATATGTCTTCAATGAGAATCTTTCCACAAATAGTCACTGGTGAGATGTAGCCATTCGGATCATACAATTGAGCCACACAACTCACGAACTTTCGCTTTGTTATTGAAGTATCGGTATCAGGAGTCCTTACCTCATATGTAAATTGATCTTTCTCAATTAGCCACTTTAGGCCTAAGATTGATACTTTATCGTTGTCTTTGAATAGCATTGATGATTGCTCTTCAGAAATCATCTCTTTCACTAATTCTTTACAATTTGATTTCAATTTCCGCAGTTCAAAACCAGCACCTTTTAACACAAAATCAATTGCTTTAGCTAGCTCAATTGCTTTATCTTTCGTATCTGCGCCTGTTGCGCAGTCATCCATGTAAAAATCTTCTTTTATTACTTTCGCAGTATTTGGAAATTTATGCTCTGCATCTTTCGCACATTGCATGACTGATCTAACAGCATTGTAAGCTGATGAAGTCATGCCTTAAGTGACCACTGTCAACCAATATTCTTTAAGTGTTTCTTGTGGACTTTCTCTCTAAAATATACGCTGTAAGTCCCACTGTTCTCTCGAAATTCTTATCTTGCGGAACATCATCTTGGTGTCTGCACTTATGGCTGGCTATCCGATGCCTACGAAAACGCATCACAATATCTTGCAAATCTTTCTGTAATTTTTCTCCTAGCATTTGCATTTCATTGAGTGAAATACCCTTTTCTGTCTTTCAGCTTGCGTCAAAAACAACTCTGAATTTCTTCGTGACACAATGATGTGGGATATGATAAACTATCTCATTCCGAAATCCTTCAATTACTGGCTGCATATGCCCTAATCTTTCGTACTCACGCATGAATTCGATATACTTGCTTCGTAATTCAGGCTCTTTTTCTAATTTTCTTTCCAAATAAAAAAATCTTCTCTTTGCTATAAGCTCCGAGCTGCCAATATCTTTCGCTTCATCCTTCAATGGGGTAGTAACAATAAATCTCCCATGTCGTTCACGCGAGTATGTGTTGATAAAATTTCGTTCAACTAACTCTTCTTCTTTCGTACGCATGGACACTTATTCCATCTCATATATTTGCCATAGCTGTTTTAATGATTCATGCAATTGATTATTGTCCATACATATAATTGAAGATACTAGCTCTCTTCTTTCCTCATACATTCCAAATATTACAATACCAAAAATTTTCTCCATCCATAATGTGCCGTTTGGCTCTCGCACAATAACAGAAACAATAGCTCTTGCTAAGAGTTTAGAGTTTGATAAATTATCTTTCCGTACCAATTTTATTTCAGATTCTGGCACAATTGGCTGCCATTGACTTCCTTTTGGTAATATCCAGAATTCTTCTTCGATGAAATCATTGGATTCAAACCATGGATATAGCTTAATCTTTGTTTTGAAATTTATATTGAAGGGTTCGCCATTAATCCCAATCATTTTACGTGTAGTTTGAACCCCAGTCAATTTAAACTTTTGTTGGAGCTGGAAACTTACCCAGTTTGGCTAAGCGTCAGTGTCTAATAAGGCACGTATAGGCCCATATTTCTTTCCATCGATACCAATCCTTACTTTCGCGATCGGCATTAATGTCAATCTCTTAACTAACTTTGAATTCAAAGAATTTGAATACAGAGATAATTGTTGGTTTTCTTTTATTAATTCTTTTCTTTCCTTATTATAATTGCTTTTAAAATCTTTCCCGTCCAAATCTTTCTCTTTCGAATCATTCCCTACATATCCTTGCAGAAATTCTGCTCTTTCCGATAGTAATTGTTTTTTATGATGTATATGTCCGTGTAAATGATTTACTTTCCCTTGTATCGTCTCCTTGCAGAGCTCTTGAATCTTTCTACTCTTACCACTGTCGCTACCACTTTCTCTTCTTGGACGTTTTAAAGTATTATTCATTAGTCAATCCTTTTTTCTCTTTTGAATACTATTATGTATTAACCTATTTGGACACCGAGTACATGGTCCTTGGTAGCAACTTTCCTTTGAATGCCCAGCCTTCAGACAATTCGTACAGAGTACATTCTTTCGGACAAATTCTTGACGAGCATTTAAGTTTAGAGCTTGAAACTCAGGACAATTCCAGATTGGGTGATTAATCGATTTGCATGATGCACATGACATCCGTTTTCTTTGGGCATCACCAGGTGCTTGGTTCTCCCTAGCATAACTTGGAACTTTGAGAATCTTTCCAGATATTATTGTTCTTTCCTGCTGCAAAGTAGCAGACGAATCTTTCAATTGCACATGGCGATTGCTATTTATGTTTTCCAGAGTCGCAACTCGTCTATCCAAAATATCGCAGATATCTTTCGTATTAGGTCTTTCGAGTCTCTTCCCAAGTGTTTTATTCTGCTGAAAAGGCATATTTACATGCACTGAAATTGGTTGAGCACCATGATGATCTGTCCTAAGAGATAACTGCTGTATTTTTCTATCGAATGTTGCACAAGCCGTGAAAAAACATTCTTCAGCGTCGGCAGTTTTCCTCTCTATTTCGCACTGCACAAGAATATCATCTTTCGGTATAATAATCTGTGCGTTCTTTCTAATATGTTCCCATGCCTTATTTAACGCTGCTAGGCGTACTTTGGCATTACTAATGTCGGAGTTGCTGAAAGCGTCAGATTGAGTGTAACCTAGGGCACGACGTACCGTATTACATCCAGCTTCGAACAAATATTTGTAGACCGGATAAATTTCTTCCTACATTTTTGTCTTTCGTAAATTGATGTGTAAACAATCTTTCAAATCCTTCCAATCTTTCCAATTTTACAATCTTTCCAATCTTTCCAATAAGTTCTTTCGGACAAATTTTGAGTTTTATTTCTCTAAAAGAAGAGAAAGAGAAATTAATAATATGCGTATATTAGCTATTAGATCTAGAAATGAACAACACTTCTAAAATTTCGTGTTGAAAATTTTCCCTTAGCAATTGCAATTCATCAATGGTTTTAATTTATTTTTGTAGCTTGTCTTGTTCTTTCCTACTTTCACTCAAACATATAAAAAATTCTTTCCAAATATAAATAAAAACATAAATATTTATTTGGCTATTTTTAAGATTGAAATAAACAATCCTCCACAGAATTCTTTCCAATGTAATTTTTCTTAGCAACTGCTTGATATGAAACAATGTGCTAAAAAATTCTTTCGTATTATCTTTCCTTTCGCAATTGCCAAAATAAGCAACGCATTTAAAAAATTAAATCTTTCCAAATATCTATTTAAATATACAGCGCATGAAGTAACTCACGAGAAAATCTTTCCATATTTAAAACTAAATCTTTCGTTATTTAAATCAATTTATTTGAAAATGTTCTATCCGATCTTTCCATTCTCGTGAGAAACTTTTTCACATCACTGTGCACAAATAAAAACTTTCCGCTTGCAAGCATGTTCTTTCCAACTATATATTTTTTGGCAACCTTTGCAATACGCAATTAGGTTCCATCTTTCCCTTTCTTTTCTTTCCACTTACATTTTAATAAATAAATCACTTATGTGCGCTTTTTTCACTTTCTTCTTTCGCAAGAAAAATTCAATGTTATTTTAATATTTTGTTTTCTTTCCAGTGGACTGTATTTCTCCTCTGTGAGACTAACTTTAACTTTTTACTTTTTTTTTGCTACGCTCAATGTATTTTTAAATAAAATATTTAGTAAAGCAGGTATTTTGTTAAAATTTCAGTTTTTCTTATACGATAACAAACTGCAACACGCACTCAAAGAATCGAAAACTGGAATGTCGCATTGCGCAGCGACTTGTCTGAACAATTTTTGTTTTTTCTTTCCCTCTCGTTAAGTCTCACAGTGGCTTGTTTTCTGTCCTCTTTCCTCTTTCCAATAATAATTTATAACTCACAAATATGTGAAAACGTCTGCATTTTTCCTTTATATATAAATATTTACCTTCTCTTCCGATTATTTCGAGTCTCGATTACGAGTCTGACTACTTGCCTTGCTCGTTCTTTCCTTGTACTGTATACATACAAATTCTCTCCATTTGCGACGTTTTCTATTTTTTTTTTCACAACTTTAAATCTAACACTAGTCAATATCTGGCTCGACATGGACCAAATGTATCGACCACAAGTAAAAAAAGGCGATATTTGAGCAAATGAAACACAATTCTTAGAGTGGAAAAAATTATATAAAAAAACCACTATTAATTACTTTATTATGCACACAATTATGCTCTTTCCGAGTACTTCACAAAGACCGCACGTCGTTGGTTCTTGCAACGACATGCATGATACATTTTTAATACTTATACATTCTATCTCTTTCTATCCTCGAACAACAATGAATTGTGTTCGATACAGTTGTAATTCAGAAAAAAAAAGGTATGTAATTTGTTTGTTTGTTTGTGATATAATGAAAAGAAACTTGAAGTGGATAGTTCATGTAGCATGTAGGCTTAATTCTATGTTAATATACGTAAATAATATATATATACATAGTTCAACGTTTTTTTCCATCTATATATTGTTTTTTTTTTCTTCGTGGAAAATTTCTACTGTAATGGAATCTCGACTCCAGCGCCACCTACCGAGCCAACAAAATAGATAAACATTTAGAAGCACCAATCGAACATACGCTGTAAATATGGCTTTAATAATTAATTTAATTCTAGTAGTTTCCGTGCTTGTGTTTTTAATTAATCAATTGTAGACTTTAGCTATAACTGGTGACCCTGACGTGATCGTCGAAACAAAACACGAAGGAAATTACACCGCCATACACTTCACACATACAAATACTACGTAGCAAAGGTTTTGTTCAGTGATACAAGATTTTATTTTCGTACTGCGCATGTCCAAATCAGTGCGCACAACACGAAATCCGAATCCCCTGTACGTTGGTTGTGATCCCGACACAGATTTGGGATTTGTTTCTGTCGACGTGCGGAAAATAAAAGGACGTAGACTAAGTTTCGCAAACTCTGACTTGTACTTGACTTGACAAACTTGTAAAGATAGAAACACCAGACATGCCTGGCGATGAGGATGCTATGAAGACCATCGAAAAATTACGGCATGACCTAGAGGAGGCAGTCGAGGCTATTCGTTTGCTAAAGGAGTCCCAGATCATACCTCAAAAAGAACAGATTGCACCACCGCCGCATGCGTCTACATCTACAGCTGCTGTCGATATGACGAAAACACCAGCTTAACGCACTCAGCTGCCAAAGTTCGACCAATAATGTCCGCGGTTGTGGTTGACGCAAGTGGAAATGGTGTTTATGTTGAGTGGCATCACGAACGACGCAGAAAAGTACGCGCATGTTTTGGTCAACATCGAGGGCGAGCTATTACGGGCAGTTGGAGACCTGGGCACTAATCCTTCAACTTCATACAAGTTCCCGGCACTAAAAGAGAGTTTGCTGAACAACTACGCGCCAACACCCGAGTCGCAGATACGTCGCATGCTTCGTGAAGAGGTCTTCTTCGACAGATTGCCCGAAAACATGCGCGCTGTATTAGATGCTACTGAACAAGAGGACCTCGGAAAGCTTGCTAAGGTTAGCGACATAATTTTCGTCATGTCTAATGCACATATGTGCACAGTCGGTGTCAACGGTCCCAACGAGAAGTCCGTCACAAAAACAGATCCCATCAAGCGCCAGACTCAGTGGAGAAGCAGATCGCAGTCTCGTGGCCGGACCAAAAGCAGCCATCGTAAAGAAGCAACATGCAGATACAACAAACTGTGCTCTTTCCACGAAAAGTTTGGAAATGACGCCCGAAACGGTCGCTTATGGTCTCCAAAATACGAAAAATTGGAAAACTAAACCTGGCGATTCGTTGGCTGGCGAGCGTATATCGGCAATAGCAGGAATCAATATCGCCTGCAAATCGCTTTTTTCTTATAATTCGCGCACTCTTAAATGGGTTCGCACCCTTATAATGCTCGGCTATATGCTTGGCACAGCGTGGCGTTAAGAAAAAGGAGGAGAAAAGAGGAAATGTATATAAGCTTGTGTTTTGAATGTCTTTGGATCATATTGATGTGGGAAGACAGAGCCTGGCAGAGCAGTCCACATACGTGGTGTACGGCTGAAGAACAAATAGCTGAACTTAACTGTACGTCCGAAGATGCGCTTGAGGGTAAACTGATGAGCATTTAGAGCGCCACGAGTATTGCGGTTGAATTCAAGGAGAGGTGGCATGTATCTGGCTATTTGACTTGAGCACCGCTGGTAGAAGAAGCGATAAAACAGGAGCCAGCATTGGGGTTTGGAAGCGTTAAATTCTACTCGATTTATTTCTCCCCATTGTTTTATGCTGTCAAGGTCAGAATTCAACGTGCTTAACATACGTAGTTGTTTGAGTTCCACATGAGAAGTGGAGGGACGTTCCTCAAACTTATATGAGAAGCTGAGAGTGCTGACGTCGGCGAAAGAGTGAATTGGAGGCCACAGATAAGAGAGATGACAAGAATCTAATATTCCTTTCCTGATTGACACCGGAATAGACGTTTCGGTCTTACCAAAAAGATTCGCCAACACCAAATCACTAGCTGACTCCAAACTTTACGTCGTCAACGGGGCTACCATCTCAACGTTCTGAAAAAAGACACTTGACCTCGGGCTTCGACGAGACTTTCGTTGGCCTTTCCGGAAGAGAGAAAAAAAAAACAGCAGTCATAACTCCGTTTGGTTTTTTGGAATTCCTGGTGATGACATTCGAACTTAACTTCGTTCATTGCTACATTGATGACATCATCATTGCATCTATAGGTGAACACGAGCATCGCAAACATCATCGCATAATCCTCGAAATACCTAAAGAGTTCGGCATTTCTATCAACGTCCCAAAATACTTCTTTGGAAAAGCAGAAGTCCGATACTTAGGATAGACGGTCCACAAAACTGGTATCAAGACACCAGAGGACTGAACGGAAGCAATCTCGAACAACGCCAAACCAGACACGATGGACAAGTTACGGCGTTTTCTTGTCTCATGAACTTCTATAGAAGCTGTATACTAGGAGCTGCAACCACTCAAGCTCCACTCATCGAACTCACCCAAGAAAAAGGACAAACGACCTATACAGTGGACACCCGAAGCAGACAGAGCATTCGAAGAATGCAAAGGCAAGCTGACAAATGCCGTGCAACTAACTCATCCCCGAGTAGACGATCCATTTGTCCTTCGTTGCGACGCTTCCGATCCAGCCATAGGAGCGGCACTCGACCAACGCTGAGGAGACATATTGCAGCCATTTGGTTTATTTTCGAAGAAAGCCAAATACAATGTGTACGATCGGAACATGCTAGCCATCTTCAGAGCAGTTCGACATCATTCTGACCGATCATAAACCACGGACGCATGCCTTCAACAAGAAGACGAATCATGCCTGTGATCGAGTCACTCGTCAACTTGAGGAGATTGGTCAACACTCCACAAAGTTAATCCATATTTCCGGAGAAGACAACGTTTTAGCAGATGCTCTGTCACATGTGCAAACCATTGACCTGTCGCTAATCTTCAGCACACAAGAACTGGCAAATGTTGACCTTCTTTCTGTTACTATTTGGCGACCATTTGGGACCCACTTAGCCAATCAAGGTGGAGCTGTTTTCCTAACCCACTTATATATGGTGTATAACAACATGTGGCGTCACTTCGGTGACCCACGTGAGAATTTGCAACAGCATATAAACATTACGTTTTTTCGGAGACCCTCGCTCAATCGTAGTCTAACATTACTCTGCGGCAATTGGTGCATTCGGTGCACTATGTCTTTGTTGTTCATATAGCGTAAAAGAACGTACTGAAGAACAACAAATACAGTGAATCACCGACGAGCGTTTGGGCATTCACCAAACGTGTGTGTGCTTTGTGTTCGGCGCAACAACTCGGTGATTGACAATAAACTTTTCTTTCTTATCTATTGTAATTTTTACGCAGTAATTTGTTTTCAATAAAATTCATAATTAGAATAATAATAATTCCGTGTGTGTAGTAGACAATAGTAGACAATAGCTATAACTGGTGACCTGGACGTGATCGTCGAAAGAAAACACAAAGGAAATTACACCTTTATACACTTCACACATACAAATACTACGACGCAACTACGCAAAGGTTTTTTTTTCAGTGTAATATACACGATTTTTTTTTCTCCTACTGCGCATGTCCAGAAGCGAGCTTCGATGTATCCTTATTGACTGCTCAAATCCAACTCAACTTAATTCTATAATCTTAATCTACAGTAGCATAATATGCGAGAAGAAACAAAGAGATTAGATATTTGTCCTTGAATGTCGGCCAGTGCAACTGCGTCATGATGTTGTTTTCGTCTGTGCAGCTGCGTGATGATTTCACTTGTTTACGTCTGGACCTGTTGTTGTTTTGATGTGATGCTGTGTACGATGTTCGGTGATGTCGTATTGAATCTGATTTGAATATCTGTTGGCTTTACTCTTCCCTCCTTAAGTTCAAATGTCCTCATTTGATTGAAATAGAAAATGATGTTTTATGTTAGAATTTTAAAAGAATGGAATTTGATTAATTCTAGAAACCTTTGATGATGATTCTTGAAGTTCGATATTTTTAAAAATTTCTATTGATGGTAAGGTAAGTTTTTGTAAGGGCGAAAGTGCTTAGAGAAGTGCCAGCGCTGTTAGTCCAAAATTAAAGCCAAAAATTGTAGAGTTGTTTTTGTCTATAAGACTGATGTGTTGACTGTTGTTCAAATTTAATTATTTTAGTAGATGTAATGTCAATAATTCTTGAATTGGATTGTCCAATGATGGTCCTTGCAATATTGCAGGTAATGGTTTTAAGCTTGATATTTCAGAAGAGGTAAATGTGTGATTCCCTGCAATTATTGTAGCATTTCGATACTGGATGACGTAAGAGCCTTCTAAGTTTATTGTTAATGTGGATTGTTTGATTAATTTGATTAAGCAATAATGTCCCGGGGTTGATTTCTTGAATGATTGGTATGTGTAGATTATTTGTTTTGTTGCATTTTGATGGTATACTTAATAATAAACTGGGTATGCAAGTACTGTTAATTATATCTATTCTTATATCTACAAATTTTTTTTTCTGTCATATGTTTCACATTTGTTCTTTATTCCGAACATTTTCTTTTGACAGTAAGTTATATTTTTAAATGGAATGTTTGTTATTAAATCTTTTTTCTTTAATGTCTTTATCAAAATGGATTCGCAATTATGCTTGTTTGTAATTGGTAACTCGACAATTAGAATTACCAATCAATGAAATATTAGAAATAATTTTTATTTCTGCAAATTGAAATTATTCTTCAAAATTAATAAATTCTATATATTGTTCCTTTATATATTCTTTAACAATATTAATTTCTATATTCCCATAAATCATGGTATTTGTTATGCCAGATTTGGCCCAATGAATTGCATAATTAATATTTATTATTTCCTCTTTTATTATTTGTAATTAATAAATTATGTTTGTAGCTAATTCATTTCTGTATGTTCAAATGCTTTTAAAAGTTTATTCGTAACTTCTGTAATGTTATATAGTTTTTCTAACAATACTCTATTTATTAAAACTTGGTTATTTCGATAGATCTCTTGGATTTTTTTATCGGCCTTTCAATATTGTCATTAATTTGGGAAATATCATGGAGTAGGTAAGGAAGGATTGGGTTATTTTTTTCAATTTTAGAGCGTATCGTATTATTAATTTTTTCTATAAGTGTTTGGTATGTTTCAACATAAATAATGTGTCTGTATTTTAGCCGGTCCTGTTTTAAAAGTTACTACCTCGGAATTTAAATAGTCTAGTACCTGTACTTCTGAAGGAAGGATTGGGTTATTTTTTTCAATTTTAGAGCGTATCGTATTATTAATTTTTTCTATAAGTGTTTGGTATGTTTCAATATAAATAATGTGTCTGTATTTTAGCCGGTCCTGTTTTAAAAGTTACTACCTCGGAATTTAAATAGTCTAGTACCTGTACCTTTGAAGGAAGGATTGGGTTATTTTTTTCAATTTTAGAGCGTATCGTATTATTAATTTTTTCTATAAGTGTTTGGTATGTTTCAACATAAATAATGTGTCTGTATTTTAGCCGGTCCTGTTTTAAAAGTTACTACCTCGGAATTTGAATAGTCTAGTACCTGTACTTCTGAAGGAAGGATTGGGTTATTTTTTTCAATTTTAGAGCGTATCGTATTATTAATTTTTTCTATAAGTGTTTGGTATGTTTCAACATAAATAATGTGTCTGTATTTTAGCCGGTCCTGTTTTAAAAGTTACTACCTCGGAATTTAAATAGTCTAGTACCTGTACTTCTGAAGGAAGGATTGGGTTATTTTTTTCAATTTTAGAGCGTATCGTATTATTAATTTTTTCTATAAGTGTTTGGTATGTTTCAACATAAATAATGTGTCTGTATTTTAGCCGGTCCTGTTTTAAAAGTTACTACCTCGGAATTTAAATAGTCTAGTACCTGTACTTCTGAAGGAAGGATTGGGTTATTTTTTTCAATTTTAGAGCGTATCGTATTATTAATTTTTTCTATAAGTGTTTGGTATGTTTCAACATAAATAATGTGTCTGTATTTTAGCCGGTCCTGTTTTAAAAGTTACTACCTCGGAATTTAAATAGTCTAGTACCTGTACTTCTGAAGGAAGGATTGGGTTATTTTTTTCAATTTTAGAGCGTATCGTATTATTAATTTTTTCTATAAGTGTTTGTTATGTTTCAACATAAATAATGTGTCTGTATTTTAGCCGGTCCTGTTTTTTCAAAGTTACTACCTCGGAATTTAAATAGTCTAGTACCTGTACTTCTGAAGGAAGGATTGGGTTATTTTTTTCAATTTTAGAGCGTATCGTATTATTAATTTTTTCTATAAGTGTTTGGTATGTTTCAACATAAATAATGTGTCTGTATTTTAGCCGGTCCTGTTTTAAAAGTTACTACCTCGGAATTTAAATAGTCTAGTACCTGTACTTCTGAAGGAAGGATTGGGTTATTTTTTTCAATTTTAGAGCGTATCGTATTATTAATTTTTTCTATAAGTGTTTGGTATGTTTCAACATAAATAATGTGTCTGTATTTTAGCCGGTCCTGTTTTTTCAAAGTTACTACCTCGGAATTTAAATAGTCTAGTACCTGTACTTCTGAAGGAAGGATTGGGTTATTTTTTTCAATTTTAGAGCGTATCGTATTATTAATTTTTTCTATAAGTGTTTGGTATGTTTCAACATAAATAATGTGTCTGTATTTTAGCCGGTCCTGTTTTTTCAAAGTTACTACCTCGGAATTTAAATAGTCTAGTACCTGTACTTCTGAAGGAAGGATTGGGTTATTTTTTTCAATTTTAGAGCGTATCGTATTATTAATTTTTTCTATAAGTGTTTGGTATGTTTCAACATAAATAATGTGTCTGTATTTTAGCCGGTCCTGTTTTAAAAGTTACTACCTCGGAATTTAAATAGTCTAGTACCTGTACTTCTGAAGGAAGGATTGGGTTATTTTTTTCAATTTTAGAGCGTATCGTATTATTAATTTTTTCTATAAGTGTTTGTTATGTTTCAACATAAATAATGTGTCTGTATTTTAGCCGGTCCTGTTTTTTCAAAGTTACTACCTCGGAATTTAAATAGTCTAGTACCTGTACTTCTGAAGGAAGGATTGGGTTATTTTTTTCAATTTTAGAGCGTATCGTATTATTAATTTTTTCTATAAGTGTTTGGTATGTTTCAACATAAATAATGTGTCTGTATTTTAGCCGGTCCTGTTTTAAAAGTTACTACCTCGGAATTTAAATAGTCTAGTACCTGTACTTCTGAAGGAAGGATTGGGTTATTTTTTTCAATTTTAGAGCGTATCGTATTATTAATTTTTTCTATAAGTGTTTGGTATGTTTCAACATAAATAATGTGTCTGTATTTTAGCCGGTCCTGTTTTTTCAAAGTTACTACCTCGGAATTTAAATAGTCTAGTACCTGTACTTCTGAAGGAAGGATTGGGTTATTTTTTTCAATTTTAGAGCGTATCGTATTATTAATTTTTTCTATAAGTGTTTGGTATGTTTCAACATAAATAATGTGTCTGTATTTTAGCCGGTCCTGTTTTTTCAAAGTTACTACCTCGGAATTTAAATAGTCTAGTACCTGTACTTCTGAAGGAAGGATTGGGTTATTTTTTTCAATTTTAGAGCGTATCGTATTATTAATTTTTTCTATAAGTGTTTGGTATGTTTCAACATAAATAATGTGTCTGTATTTTAGCCGGTCCTGTTTTAAAAGTTACTACCTCGGAATTTAAATAGTCTAGTACCTGTACTTCTGAAGGAAGGATTGGGTTATTTTTTTCAATTTTAGAGCGTATCGTATTATTAATTTTTTCTATAAGTGTTTGGTATGTTTCAACATAAATAATGTGTCTGTATTTTAGCCGGTCCTGTTTTAAAAGTTACTACCTCGGAATTTAAATAGTCTAGTACCTGTACTTCTGAAGGAAGGATTAGGTTATTTTTTTCAATTTTAGAGCGTATCGTATTATTAATTTTTTCTATAAGTGTTTGGTATGTTTCAACATAAATAATGTGTCTGTATTTTAGCCGGTCCTGTTTTTTCAAAGTTACTACCTCGGAATTTAAATAGTCTAGTACCTGTACTTCTGAAGGAAGGATTGGGTTATTTTTTTCAATTTTAGAGCGTATCGTATTATTAATTTTTTCTATAAGTGTTTGGTATGTTTCAACATAAATAATGTGTCTGTATTTTAGCCGGTCCTGTTTTAAAAGTTACTACCTCGGAATTTAAATAGTCTAGTACCTGTACTTCTGAAGGAAGGATTGGGTTATTTTTTTCAATTTTAGAGCGTATCGTATTATTAATTTTTTCTATAAGTGTTTGGTATGTTTCAACATAAATAATGTGTCTGTATTTTAGCCGGTCCTGTTTTAAAAGTTACTACCTCGGAATTTAAATAGTCTAGTACCTGTACTTCTGAAGGAAGGATTGGGTTATTTTTTTCAATTTTAGAGCGTATTGTATTATTAATTTTTTCTATAAGTGTTTGGTATGTTTCAACATAAATAATGTGTCTGTATTTTAGCCGGTCCTGTTTTTTCAAAGTTACTACCTCGGAATTTAAATAGTCTAGTACCTGTACTTCTGAAGGAAGGATTGGGTTATTTTTTTCAATTTTAGAGCGTATCGTATTATTAATTTTTTCTATAAGTGTTTGGTATGTTTCAACATAAATAATGTGTCTGTATTTTAGCCGGTCCTGTTTTAAAAGTTACTACCTCGGAATTTAAATAGTCCAGTACCTGTACTTCTGAAGGAAGGATTGGGTTATTTTTTTCAATTTTAGAGCGTATCGTATTATTAATTTTTTCTATAAGTGTTTGGTATGTTTCAACATAAATAATGTGTCTGTATTTTAGCCGGTCCTGTTTTTTCAAAGTTACTACCTCGGAATTTAAATAGTCTAGTACCTGTACTTCTGAAGGAAGGATTGGGTTATTTTTTTCAATTTTAGAGCGTATCGTATTATTAATTTTTTCTATAAGTGTTTGGTATGTTTCAACATAAATAATGTGTCTGTATTTTAGCCGGTCCTGTTTTAAAAGTTACTACCTCGGAATTTAAATAGTCTAGTACCTGTACTTCTGAAGGAAGGATTGGGTTATTTTTTTCAATTTTAGAGCGTATCGTATTATTAATTTTTTCTATAAGTGTTTGGTATGTTTCAACATAAATAATGTGTCTGTATTTTAGCCGGTCCTGTTTTAAAAGTTACTACCTCGGAATTTAAATAGTCTAGTACCTGTACTTCTGAAGGAAGGATTGGGTTATTTTTTTCAATTTTAGAGCGTATCGTATTATTAATTTTTTCTATAAGTGTTTGGTATGTTTCAACATAAATAATGTGTCTGTATTTTAGCCGGTCCTGTTTTAAAAGTTACTACCTCGGAATTTAAATAGTCTAGTACCTGTACTTCTGAAGGAAGGATTGGGTTATTTTTTTCAATTTTAGAGCGTATCGTATTATTAATTTTTTCTATAAGTGTTTGGTATGTTTCAACATAAATATTGTGTCTGTATTTTAGCCGGTCCTGTTTTAAAAGTTACTACCTCGGAATTTAAATAGTCTAGTACCTGTACTTCTGAAGGAAGGATTGGGTTATTTTTTTCAATTTTAGAGCGTATCGTATTATTAATTTTTTCTATAAGTGTTTGGTATGTTTCAACATAAATAATGTGTCTGTATTTTAGCCGGTCCTGTTTTAAAAGTTACTACCTCGGAATTTGAATAGTCTTGTACCTGTACTTCTGAAGGAAGGATTGGGTTATTTTTTTCAATTTTAGAGCGTATCGTATTATTAATTTTTTCTATAAGTGTTTGGTATGTTTCAACATAAATAATGTGTCTGTATTTTAGCCGGTCCTGTTTTAAAAGTTACTACCTCGGAATTTAAATAGTCTAGTACCTGTACTTCTGAAGGAAGGATTGGGTTATTTTTTTCAATTTTAGAGCGTATCGTATTATTAATTTTTTCTATAAGTGTTTGGTATGTTTCAACATAAATAATGTGTCTGTATTTTAGCCGGTCCTGTTTTAAAAGTTACTACCTCGGAATTTAAATAGTCTAGTACCTGTACTTCTGAAGGAAGGATTGGGTTATTTTTTTCAATTTTAGAGCGTATCGTATTATTAATTTTTTCTATAAGTGTTTGGTATGTTTCAACATAAATAATGTGTCTGTATTTTAGCCGGTCCTGTTTTAAAAGTTACTACCTCGGAATTTAAATAGTCTAGTACCTGTACTTCTGAAGGAAGGATTGGGTTATTTTTTTCAATTTTAGAGCGTATCGTATTATTAATTTTTTCTATAAGTGTTTGTTATGTTTCAACATAAATAATGTGTCTGTATTTTAGCCGGTCCTGTTTTAAAAGTTACTACCTCGGAATTTAAATAGTCTAGTACCTGTACTTCTGAAGGAAGGATTGGGTTATTTTTTTCAATTTTAGAGCGTATCGTATTATTAATTTTTTCTATAAGTGTTTGTTATGTTTCAACATAAATAATGTGTCTGTATTTTAGCCGGTCCTGTTTTTTCAAAGTTACTACCTCGGAATTTAAATAGTCTAGTACCTGTACTTCTGAAGGAAGGATTGGGTTATTTTTTTCAATTTTAGAGCGTATCGTATTATTAATTTTTTCTATAAGTGTTTGGTATGTTTCAACATAAATAATGTGTCTGTATTTTAGCCGGTCCTGTTTTAAAAGTTACTACCTCGGAATTTAAATAGTCTAGTACCTGTACTTCTGAAGGAAGGATTGGGTTATTTTTTTCAATTTTAGAGCGTATCGTATTATTAATTTTTTCTATAAGTGTTTGGTATGTTTCAACATAAATAATGTGTCTGTATTTTAGCCGGTCCTGTTTTTTCAAAGTTACTACCTCGGAATTTAAATAGTCTAGTACCTGTACTTCTGAAGGAAGGATTGGGTTATTTTTTTCAATTTTAGAGCGTATCGTATTATTAATTTTTTCTATAAGTGTTTGGTATGTTTCAACATAAATAATGTGTCTGTATTTTAGCCGGTCCTGTTTTTTCAAAGTTACTACCTCGGAATTTAAATAGTCTAGTACCTGTACTTCTGAAGGAAGGATTGGGTTATTTTTTTCAATTTTAGAGCGTATCGTATTATTAATTTTTTCTATAAGTGTTTGGTATGTTTCAACATAAATAATGTGTCTGTATTTTAGCCGGTCCTGTTTTAAAAGTTACTACCTCGGAATTTAAATAGTCTAGTACCTGTACTTCTGAAGGAAGGATTGGGTTATTTTTTTCAATTTTAGAGCGTATCGTATTATTAATTTTTTCTATAAGTGTTTGGTATGTTTCAACATAAATAATGTGTCTGTATTTTAGCCGGTCCTGTTTTAAAAGTTACTACCTCGGAATTTAAATAGTCTAGTACCTGTACTTCTGAAGGAAGGATTAGGTTATTTTTTTCAATTTTAGAGCGTATCGTATTATTAATTTTTTCTATAAGTGTTTGGTATGTTTCAACATAAATAATGTGTCTGTATTTTAGCCGGTCCTGTTTTTTCAAAGTTACTACCTCGGAATTTAAATAGTCTAGTACCTGTACTTCTGAAGGAAGGATTGGGTTATTTTTTTCAATTTTAGAGCGTATCGTATTATTAATTTTTTCTATAAGTGTTTGGTATGTTTCAACATAAATAATGTGTCTGTATTTTAGCCGGTCCTGTTTTAAAAGTTACTACCTCGGAATTTAAATAGTCTAGTACCTGTACTTCTGAAGGAAGGATTGGGTTATTTTTTTCAATTTTAGAGCGTATCGTATTATTAATTTTTTCTATAAGTGTTTGGTATGTTTCAACATAAATAATGTGTCTGTATTTTAGCCGGTCCTGTTTTAAAAGTTACTACCTCGGAATTTAAATAGTCTAGTACCTGTACTTCTGAAGGAAGGATTGGGTTATTTTTTTCAATTTTAGAGCGTATTGTATTATTAATTTTTTCTATAAGTGTTTGGTATGTTTCAACATAAATAATGTGTCTGTATTTTAGCCGGTCCTGTTTTTTCAAAGTTACTACCTCGGAATTTAAATAGTCTAGTACCTGTACTTCTGAAGGAAGGATTGGGTTATTTTTTTCAATTTTAGAGCGTATCGTATTATTAATTTTTTCTATAAGTGTTTGGTATGTTTCAACATAAATAATGTGTCTGTATTTTAGCCGGTCCTGTTTTAAAAGTTACTACCTCGGAATTTAAATAGTCCAGTACCTGTACTTCTGAAGGAAGGATTGGGTTATTTTTTTCAATTTTAGAGCGTATCGTATTATTAATTTTTTCTATAAGTGTTTGGTATGTTTCAACATAAATAATGTGTCTGTATTTTAGCCGGTCCTGTTTTTCAAAGTTACTACCTCGGAATTTAAATAGTCTAGTACCTGTACTTCTGAAGGAAGGATTGGGTTATTTTTTTCAATTTTAGAGCGTATCGTATTATTAATTTTTTCTATAAGTGTTTGGTATGTTTCAACATAAATAATGTGTCTGTATTTTAGCCGGTCCTGTTTTAAAAGTTACTACCTCGGAATTTAAATAGTCTAGTACCTGTACTTCTGAAGGAAGGATTGGGTTATTTTTTTCAATTTTAGAGCGTATCGTATTATTAATTTTTTCTATAAGTGTTTGGTATGTTTCAACATAAATAATGTGTCTGTATTTTAGCCGGTCCTGTTTTAAAAGTTACTACCTCGGAATTTAAATAGTCTAGTACCTGTACTTCTGAAGGAAGGATTGGGTTATTTTTTTCAATTTTAGAGCGTATCGTATTATTAATTTTTTCTATAAGTGTTTGGTATGTTTCAACATAAATAATGTGTCTGTATTTTAGCCGGTCCTGTTTTAAAAGTTACTACCTCGGAATTTAAATAGTCTAGTACCTGTACTTCTGAAGGAAGGATTGGGTTATTTTTTTCAATTTTAGAGCGTATCGTATTATTAATTTTTTCTATAAGTGTTTGGTATGTTTCAACATAAATATTGTGTCTGTATTTTAGCCGGTCCTGTTTTAAAAGTTACTACCTCGGAATTTAAATAGTCTAGTACCTGTACTTCTGAAGGAAGGATTGGGTTATTTTTTTCAATTTTAGAGCGTATCGTATTATTAATTTTTTCTATAAGTGTTTGGTATGTTTCAACATAAATAATGTGTCTGTATTTTAGCCGGTCCTGTTTTAAAAGTTACTACCTCGGAATTTGAATAGTCTTGTACCTGTACTTCTGAAGGAAGGATTGGGTTATTTTTTTCAATTTTAGAGCGTATCGTATTATTAATTTTTTCTATAAGTGTTTGGTATGTTTCAACATAAATAATGTGTCTGTATTTTAGCCGGTCCTGTTTTAAAAGTTACTACCTCGGAATTTAAATAGTCTAGTACCTGTACTTCTGAAGGAAGGATTGGGTTATTTTTTTCAATTTTAGAGCGTATCGTATTATTAATTTTTTCTATAAGTGTTTGGTATGTTTCAACATAAATAATGTGTCTGTATTTTAGCCGGTCCTGTTTTTTCAAAGTTACTACCTCGGAATTTAAATAGTCTAGTACCTGTACTTCTGAAGGAAGGATTGGGTTATTTTTTTCAATTTTAGAGCGTATCGTATTATTAATTTTTTCTATAAGTGTTTGGTATGTTTCAACATAAATAATGTGTCTGTATTTTAGCCGGTCCTGTTTTTTCAAAGTTACTACCTCGGAATTTAAATAGTCTAGTACCTGTACTTCTGAAGGAAGGATTGGGTTATTTTTTTCAATTTTAGAGCGTATCGTATTATTAATTTTTTCTATAAGTGTTTGGTATGTTTCAACATAAATAATGTGTCTGTATTTTAGCCGGTCCTGTTTTAAAAGTTACTACCTCGGAATTTAAATAGTCTAGTACCTGTACTTCTGAAGGAAGGATTGGGTTATTTTTTTCAATTTTAGAGCGTATCGTATTATTAATTTTTTCTATAAGTGTTTGGTATGTTTCAACATAAATAATGTGTCTGTATTTTAGCCGGTCCTGTTTTAAAAGTTACTACCTCGGAATTTAAATAGTCTAGTACCTGTACTTCTGAAGGAAGGATTAGGTTATTTTTTTCAATTTTAGAGCGTATCGTATTATTAATTTTTTCTATAAGTGTTTGGTATGTTTCAACATAAATAATGTGTCTGTATTTTAGCCGGTCCTGTTTTTTCAAAGTTACTACCTCGGAATTTAAATAGTCTAGTACCTGTACTTCTGAAGGAAGGATTGGGTTATTTTTTTCAATTTTAGAGCGTATCGTATTATTAATTTTTTCTATAAGTGTTTGGTATGTTTCAACATAAATAATGTGTCTGTATTTTAGCCGGTCCTGTTTTAAAAGTTACTACCTCGGAATTTAAATAGTCTAGTACCTGTACTTCTGAAGGAAGGATTGGGTTATTTTTTTCAATTTTAGAGCGTATCGTATTATTAATTTTTTCTATAAGTGTTTGGTATGTTTCAACATAAATAATGTGTCTGTATTTTAGCCGGTCCTGTTTTAAAAGTTACTACCTCGGAATTTAAATAGTCTAGTACCTGTACTTCTGAAGGAAGGATTGGGTTATTTTTTTCAATTTTAGAGCGTATTGTATTATTAATTTTTTCTATAAGTGTTTGGTATGTTTCAACATAAATAATGTGTCTGTATTTTAGCCGGTCCTGTTTTTTCAAAGTTACTACCTCGGAATTTAAATAGTCTAGTACCTGTACTTCTGAAGGAAGGATTGGGTTATTTTTTTCAATTTTAGAGCGTATCGTATTATTAATTTTTTCTATAAGTGTTTGGTATGTTTCAACATAAATAATGTGTCTGTATTTTAGCCGGTCCTGTTTTAAAAGTTACTACCTCGGAATTTAAATAGTCCAGTACCTGTACTTCTGAAGGAAGGATTGGGTTATTTTTTTCAATTTTAGAGCGTATCGTATTATTAATTTTTTCTATAAGTGTTTGGTATGTTTCAACATAAATAATGTGTCTGTATTTTAGCCGGTCCTGTTTTTTCAAAGTTACTACCTCGGAATTTAAATAGTCTAGTACCTGTACTTCTGAAGGAAGGATTGGGTTATTTTTTTCAATTTTAGAGCGTATCGTATTATTAATTTTTTCTATAAGTGTTTGGTATGTTTCAACATAAATAATGTGTCTGTATTTTAGCCGGTCCTGTTTTAAAAGTTACTACCTCGGAATTTAAATAGTCTAGTACCTGTACTTCTGAAGGAAGGATTGGGTTATTTTTTTCAATTTTAGAGCGTATCGTATTATTAATTTTTTCTATAAGTGTTTGGTATGTTTCAACATAAATAATGTGTCTGTATTTTAGCCGGTCCTGTTTTAAAAGTTACTACCTCGGAATTTAAATAGTCTAGTACCTGTACTTCTGAAGGAAGGATTGGGTTATTTTTTTCAATTTTAGAGCGTATCGTATTATTAATTTTTTCTATAAGTGTTTGGTATGTTTCAACATAAATAATGTGTCTGTATTTTAGCCGGTCCTGTTTTAAAAGTTACTACCTCGGAATTTAAATAGTCTAGTACCTGTACTTCTGAAGGAAGGATTGGGTTATTTTTTTCAATTTTAGAGCGTATCGTATTATTAATTTTTTCTATAAGTGTTTGGTATGTTTCAACATAAATATTGTGTCTGTATTTTAGCCGGTCCTGTTTTAAAAGTTACTACCTCGGAATTTAAATAGTCTAGTACCTGTACTTCTGAAGGAAGGATTGGGTTATTTTTTTCAATTTTAGAGCGTATCGTATTATTAATTTTTTCTATAAGTGTTTGGTATGTTTCAACATAAATAATGTGTCTGTATTTTAGCCGGTCCTGTTTTAAAAGTTACTACCTCGGAATTTGAATAGTCTTGTACCTGTACTTCTGAAGGAAGGATTGGGTTATTTTTTTCAATTTTAGAGCGTATCGTATTATTAATTTTTTCTATAAGTGTTTGGTATGTTTCAACATAAATAATGTGTCTGTATTTTAGCCGGTCCTGTTTTAAAAGTTACTACCTCGGAATTTAAATAGTCTAGTACCTGTACTTCTGAAGGAAGGATTGGGTTATTTTTTTCAATTTTAGAGCGTATCGTATTATTAATTTTTTCTATAAGTGTTTGGTATGTTTCAACATAAATAATGTGTCTGTATTTTAGCCGGTCCTGTTTTAAAAGTTACTACCTCGGAATTTAAATAGTCTAGTACCTGTACTTCTGAAGGAAGGATTGGGTTATTTTTTTCAATTTTAGAGCGTATCGTATTATTAATTTTTTCTATAAGTGTTTGGTATGTTTCAACATAAATAATGTGTCTGTATTTTAGCCGGTCCTGTTTTAAAAGTTACTACCTCGGAATTTAAATAGTCTAGTACCTGTACTTCTGAAGGAAGGATTGGGTTATTTTTTTCAATTTTAGAGCGTATCGTATTATTAATTTTTTCTATAAGTGTTTGGTATGTTTCAACATAAATAATGTGTCTGTATTTTAGCCGGTCCTGTTTTAAAAGTTACTACCTCGGAATTTAAATAGTCTAGTACCTGTACTTCTGAAGGAAGGATTGGGTTATTTTTTTCAATTTTAGAGCGTATCGTATTATTAATTTTTTCTATAAGTGTTTGGTATGTTTCAACATAAATAATGTGTCTGTATTTTAGCCGGTCCTGTTTTAAAAGTTACTACCTCGGAATTTAAATAGTCTAGTACCTGTACTTCTGAAGGAAGGATTGGGTTATTTTTTTCAATTTTAGAGCGTATCGTATTATTAATTTTTTCTATAAGTGTTTGGTATGTTTCAACATAAATAATGTGTCTGTATTTTAGCCGGTCCTGTTTTAAAAGTTACTACCTCGGAATTTAAATAGTCTAGTACCTGTACTTCTGAAGGAAGGATTGGGTTATTTTTTTCAATTTTAGAGCGTATCGTATTATTAATTTTTTCTATAAGTGTTTGGTATATTTCAACATAAATAATGTGTCTGTATTTTAGCCGGTCCTGTTTTAAAAGTTACTACCTCGGAATTTAAATAGTCTAGTACCTGTACTTCTGAAGGAGGATTGGGTTATTTTTTTCAATTTTAGAGCGTATCGTATTATTAATTTTTTCTATAAGTGTTTGGTATGTTTCAACATCAATAATGTGTCTGTATTTTAGCCGGTCCTGTTTTAAAAGTTACTACCTCGGAATTTGAATAGTCTAGTACCTGTACTTCTGCGGTACATATGGTAATAAAAAGCCAAGTGTTGGAAAGAGAAAAAATTAAATTTGTTATTTTCGAATATTACTTTTTTGTACTATTCTTCCAGATTTGGTTTTAATTGTCGTCTTTTAATTTTCTGCGACAATTTCCTTTCGGTATTTAGGTGATAATTTCGATCCTAACAGTTTATTGATTTTTATGTATATAACATCGTTTAGTAGATAGTCTTTTAAAGGTTCTCTTTTCTTATTTTGAAATTTTAAATCGGCTTCTTGTTTTTTCTCGAGTTTGTCTACATTGTCTTGTCGTGCCTTTTCATGCTGTCGTGGATCCCTAACGTTTCTATTAAAAAATATGTCTGTGGGTTTTTGTCCTGTTGTGGAATGTATTGAAAAGTTGTATTCATAAATAGATCTCTCTAGAAGTTCTTTAAAATTTGAAAAATGTCTATTATTTTGTATGCAACGCATTATTTCGGTTAATGTTGAATGGAATCGTTCTACTTGACCATTTACGGCACTAGTGTAAGGGGGTGTTCTATAGATTTCCATGCCAAATTGGTTTTCAAGCATGAAGGTTACGGATTCTGAATTTAATGATTTTTCGTTTACAATGACAATCATTCTAGGAACGCCAAAAATATATAATAATTCCCTGAGTGGTTCTTTAATATCTTCTATTGCTTTGGATTTGAGTATTCTGGCCTGTGCGTATTTGGAAAATTTATCTATTGATGTTAGAACTAAATTTTTCTCTGTAGAGTAAATATCTTCCTGTATTATTTCTCCGGTATATTTAGTGATTGGGGAAGCCTGTAATTCTGGTTTGGGTGGTTGTTGTCTATCGTATTTGTGTTCTTTACAAATGATACGCTGTTTAACGATATTCTGTATTTTGGAATTCATTTTAGGGAAATATATTCTTTTAATAATTTGGAGTTTGTTTTCGCACGCATTGCGATGTGCTCTTTGGTGTTCTTTAATAATTTCTTCTTCTTGTTCTGTTTGGTCTTTAATGTCCTGAACTTTAGTCTCTGTAAATCTAATTTTGAAATTTTTAAAATGATTGGGGTAAATTTCCTGAACTTAAGCCATTATATTTTCTGTGGTAAATAAACCATTTATAACACTGGGATTAAGGTGTTTCTTTAAAATTTTGATTATTTCATCTCCTTCATATGTTTGTCTAATCAATGTATGTCTGTGATATGTGGGGAAAGGGATTTCGAAACTGTAACTATTTTCATTTCCTGTTTGTAAAAAGATTTGAAATTTTTAAAATGATTGGGGTAAATTTCCTGAACTTAAGCCATTATATTTTCTGTGGTAAATAAACCATTTATAACACTGGGATTAAGGTGTTTCTTTAAAATTTTGATTATTTCATCTCCTTCATATGTTTGTCTAATCAAGGTATGTCTGTGATATGTGGGGAAAGGGATTTCGAAACTGTAACTATTTTCATTTCCTGTTTGTAAAAAGATTTGATTTTTGAATGCATTGATGGGTGCTTCTGTTGCAGGGATGAGGTTGTATGACGAACTTTCGTCGCTGTGTTGTGATATGGTCAATGAATTAATATTGGTTCTAGAAAGTGCATCTGCTACTACGTTAGATTTTCCTGGTTTATACCTAAGTTCGTAATTAAACTCTTCTAGACGAGCCTTCCAACGTTTCATTTTAGCATTATTGTTTTTAGTACTTATTGCAAAGGTGAGTGGTTGATGATCGGTAAAAATTTTGACTTTTGCGTTTCCATAAAGATAGTTACGTAATGTATCTAAATCCCAAAGAATCGCTAGTATTTCTTTTTCGTTTGCAGCGTAGTTCTCTTCGGTTTTGTGCAGTGTTTGGGAAATAAATGTAATCGGTCTTCCGTCTTGTTCAAGTACAGCTCCAAGTGCAAAATTTGAAGCATCTGTAGTAAGGGTAAAGTCTTTATTAAAGTCGGGATAAGTCAGTATAATGTCATCAGAAATAAGACAATTTTTTATTTTTTGGAATGCTTCAATTGCTTCATTGTCAAGATAGATCGGGGTATTTTTAGATTGGGTTTTGGACTTATGTCCATCTTCCCCTCTTAAGAGTGATGTTAAGGGTTTTGCCATTTTGGCGAAGTCCTTAATGAAACGACGATAGTAGCCTGAAAGGCCAAGAAATGATCTCAAGTCTTTCAATGTTTTTGGAGTAGCAAATTCGGATATTGCCTTTACCTTAGCTGGATTAGTTTTAACTCCTTCATCTGAGATTATAACTCCTAGAAATTCTACACTTTTCTTAAAAAGATCGCACTTATCAATTTGTATTTTCATGTTAGCGTCTTGCAGAGTTTTGAAAATTGTTGCTAAATGTTTTCGATGGTCATCCTCGTTTTTGCTGAAAACTATTATATCGTCTATATAGACTAGCAAATGTGACCGATGAAATCTCTTAAAATGTCATCTAATGCTCTTTGAAAAATGGATGGAGCATTTTTCAGACCAAATGGTAATTTCGTGAATTTATATTTACCATTTTTAATTGAAAACGCTGTTTTCTCAATGTATGATTTTGTAACTGGGATTTGGTGGAATCCATTTTTGAAGTCTAGAACGGAAAAGAATTTATTTGATCCTAATTGGGAAATTACTTCGTTGATATTGGGTATCGGATACCTGTCAGCAATTGTAACAAGATTTAGTTTGCGATAGTCAATGACTACGCGAAATTTCTTTTTTCCAGAGACGTCAGCCTTTTTGGGAACAATCTACACAGGTGAATTGTAGGGAGACCTAGATGGTCTAATTATTCCATCATTAAGTAGCTGTTGAATTTGTTCTTCGACTTCATTTTTAAGTGCTGCGGGATAAGGATAATGTCTTGTATAGACAGGTGTGTCTGAATTAGTACGTATTTCGCCTACAACTTTTGTTGTGTACGTTAGTTTCTCATCTGGTTCCGCAAAGAGGTTTGAAAAGTTTTTAATTGCTGTATTTAACTATATCTTTTGTTCTTTACTCATATGATCAGTTTTGATATTAATAACGTTTACAGCTTGTGAAGTTTGTTGTTTCATCTTTATTTTTAAATTATTTTTAATAAGCATACAGTTATTTTTAATGTCGATAACTGCAGATGTTTCTTTGAAAGTATAATTTCCAAGTATTCCGTGAAAAGATGTCAGTGATGGTAGAAGGAAGAATTTTATAGGGAGGTCTCTTATACCTATTAAATTTATGAAAGTATGGTGACCAACTTTTACATTGCCACCTACTGAATTTGCGAAAAAAGTTTGATTATTTTATGTAGACTTTTTTATCAAAGAAGGTTGTATATAGTTTTTATTTGAGCCTGTATCTATTAGTATTTTTAATTTAGTACCACTCTCCGTTATACATTCAAAATATGGTAACGAAGAGTTCGTTAGCCTAAAAAATGAATATCAGAGCAATCGATAGTTTCAGGTTGATTATTATCTGTCCAATTTTGAGGGTCATCTTGTGGATTTAAATAATCTTGCAATTGTAAATCGTTATCATCTTGTGAATTTAAATTAGGATTGTCTTGTGAATTTAAATAATCCTGTAATGGTATGTCATGATCGGTCTCTACAGTATCTATATGGAAGTTTCTTTGTTGTTTATATGGAGGTACCATTTGGTTAAAATGTGGTGGGGGTCGTTTGACTGCAAAATCATTGTTTGCTGGTTTATTCAAGTAATTGATATTTCTTGTTCGAATGGATTGATCAACATCCATGGGCTCTGGTCTAGGTTGTGGTTTTTGTGCAAAAGGTCGAGGCGGATTGTTGTTAAAAGCTGGAAATGGGTGTCTATTAAAATTTCCGAATGGTCTTTGTGGTTGGTTATTGTATTAATTTGGTGGGAAGTGTGCTACCTGTGGGTAGAACTGTTTTCTATTGAAGTTCATTGGAGGAATATTGTTGAATTTTCTCTGAGGGAGAACAGGTGGTTGATTATATACCTTCCTATCTATTCTATGGCTCCTATTTGCATATTGTGTCCTATAATTTTGATTTTCTAATTTTAAGCAAAGATGCAACGCTTGAGGTAAATCGACTGGTTCCTTTATACCTAGCAATCGTGGTAAATCTTCGTTCAAGCCGCGTACAAAAGTATGTAATGCTTTATCCCTATAAGTTTGTGTTAGGAGATTTGCAGATTCTCTTGTTAATTCCATGCATCCTATTTTATTTAAAATGATCGATAAATGTTTATAAACAGCTTGGTAAAATTCGTTGATTGTTAAATTCTTTTGAATGAGTGTGGTTAGTTGGTACTCTAAGGTTGATAAATCACGCTTGTCTGCATAATTTAAAGTAAGACAACGTGAAATTGCTGTCCAATCTAGTGGGGTATTGTAAGATTCAGGTGCTGTGTCCGCGTTTCCTATAATTTTATTTCGGATAACACATAGGATTCCATAGTATTTAGGAGTTCCTATAAGCGGTTCATAAATTGAAAGAACTCTATCAACACTTTTTTTCCAAGAGCTGAATTCCGATGGAATTCCAGAAAATTCTCTCAGACTTCTTACAACGTCTGGGACTTTATCGAAGTCATTAAATTGAGCTCTAAACTCAGGTCTTATTACTTGGTCAGACACATTATTGAAATCTGAAATCGGATTTAACACACTTTTTATTAAATTTATATCTTCACTTCTAAATGTGTTGGAAACGATTGTCAAAATCATTTTCTCTAATTGGGCTCTTTCAAATTGTGGCACAGGTTGGGCTATTGGAGGTGGAGGAGGAATTAAGACTGGAGGTCTTATAATGTTATTTGGATTAGCCATTTTTGGATGATAAGGTTATGTATTAGAGTGTTAGTATTATATGTTATAAAAATGTGTAAGAAACTTTTTCTTTGTGAGGAAAAGTTATAAAATTCTTAAATAATTTTATTTTGATATTTTGTAATAATATAAATTTATTTTTTTTTTATTTTTATTAATTCTATTTTTATTCTTTAGCTTTCTTTTTTATTTTACCTTTGTTTTCTTGTTTTAACTTTTAAATATTTTTCACCTTTATTTTATTCTTCTTTTCTGAGTATATTCACTTGTTAAATAATTATTTTCTTTTGAATCTTTTAATAATATATTTCTTTCTTGTACTTCTTTTTAATAATTTATTCTTTCTTTTTAAATATCGTAATTTTAATAATCTCTTTCTTTTAAATCTTTTAATAATATGTTTATTTCTTGTAAATCTTTTGTAATTCTTCTTATAGTTTCTTTTAAATATAATAAGTTTAATAAATCTTACATAAATAAATACATGACTCCAACGACGACTGGGATGAATTGTCCGGTTTCCAATTGAGGTACTTGGGGTCTGCTTGCAGCACTGATTTGTTTCGTTGTTGCCTACGAACGGATACTATAGGCAAGTCAATGTTGTGGTTGTGGGACGCCGGTGGGAGTGGCTTAATTGTTAATTATGGCTTCAGCCGCTTGTGGAGTTTTTAGGCTGCCAGCTACGCACTTTCAACGTTATGAAATTTTTTTTGCTGCCACTTGGGGAGCACTTAAACATTTTTTTTAACACTACGAGTTAAATTTTTTTATAACACTATCACTTAAGTTAGCTTAAAAATTTATGAAAGCACTCGCGTTTTTGTGAAGCTATAACAATTCGAATTAATTAATTAATTAATTTAATTTTAACACCGGGTCCCTGCTCGGGCGCCAGTTAATAAAAGAAATATTCTTTTATATTTTTAAAAAATACTAAGCATCGAAGCTCGATGACTTTATCTTTATTGACTGCTCAAATCCAACTCAACTTAATTCTATAATCTTAATCTACAGTAGCATAATATGCGAGAAGAAACAAAGAGATTAGATATTTGTCCTTGAATTTCGGCCAGTGCAACTGCGTCATGATGTTGTTTTCGTCTGTGCAGCTGCGTGATGATTTCACTTGTTTACGTCTGGACCTGTTGTTGTTTTGATGTGATGCTGTGTACGATGTTCGGTGATGTCGTATTGAATCTGATTTGAATATCTGTTGGCTTAACTTGCACAACACGAAATCCGAATCCTCTACGTTGATTGTGATCCCGACACAGATTTGGGATTTGTTTCTGTCGATTTGCGGAAATTAAAAGGACGTAGACTAAGTTTCGCAAACTCTGACGACAAGTTTGTAAAGTTAGAAACACCAGACATGCCAAGACGAGTATGCTATGGTGACCATCGACAAATTACGGCACGACCTAGCGCAGGCAGCCGAGGCTATAAGTTTGCTGAACGAATCCCATACCCATACCAGCTCAACGAATTCAGCTTCCAAAGTTCGACGCATTATGTCCGTAGTTATTGCTGACGCAAGTGGAAATTGCGCTTATATTGAGTGGTATCACGGACGACGCAGAAAAGTACGCGTATGTTTTGTTCAATTTCGAGGGCGAGCTTTTACGGGCAGTTGGAGAACTGACCACTACACTAACCACGAGAGTGCTGCAGTCCAGTACGTCACAAAAGCAGATCCGATCCTATTAGCCTAGATGAACTTGCCAAAGCCATCGAGGCACTGCGGAAGGAGGTTCGAGATATCAAGCGCCAGACTCAGTCGAGAAGCCGATCGCAGTCTCGTGGTCGAACCAACAGTAGACATCGTAAAGAAGCAGCATCCATAGACAACAAACTGTGCTATTTAAACGAAAAGTTTGGAAACTGAAACTTTCGCTCATGGTGTCCACAATACTAATACTAATGTATTCTTACGGCCTGTCCATTTCTCTTCTACGCCCGACATCTCAGCCACAGGACTTACTCTCCCTGCATTTAGGGCGAGTCCTATCGCTTGACCGTAGTTGTTTCTGGTCTCTTCATTGCGAAGGGCAGCAGTGTTGACTCGAATCTGATTCGCGGATGCAGTCTTTCGTAATGACGAAATCCGCGCTCGGGGCACCATACCCACAAGATAGTGGTCAGAGTCGACATTGGCACCTCGGTACGTTCGTACCGTCATCAGGTTCGGGTTGTGGCGGCGGTCTATCAGCACGTGGTCTATCTGATTGCGAGTGGCTCCATCGGGAGACACCCAGGCTTTGTGGATATTTTTACGCGCAAAACTTGTACTCGCAACGACCAAATTATTGCTTGCTACCATCTCTATGAATCGTGTCATTAGTGTTCTCGTGTAAGCTATGGATGCCAATGTACTGCCTGAATACTGGTCCCTACCAATTTTAGCATTCATATCCACCAGAGTGATTTTACATCATACTGAGGGCAGGCATGGAGTTCCCGTTCGACTGATTCAAAGAATACTTCTTTTTCATGAGGCTTATGTTTTTAAATTTGCCCCGCACGCGAAGGGTGCATAGCCGTTCATTTATTGCTTTAAAGCCGATAACGGTGGGTTTCATTCTTTTGCTGACTAGAAGCAGTACAACAAGGTTGGGACTAGATAATAGAGTTGAATTTAACGCTTCTAAAACCCAATGCTGTCTTCTGTCGTCTAAGCGTAATTTAAACCCCCAACATTTATCCATGAATGGTTCTTGCATCAAAGAAATTGAAAAGCTCTCAATTCTCGGTATGTGCGTCAACAACAAGCTTCGTTGGAACGACCACATATTTGCCATCGCCAAAAATGCTGCGAGATTTTTAGGTTTCCTAAAACGGTGCAAGATGTACTTCACTTCTTCAGATCTGGCTACTATTTACAAGGCGTATATTCGCCCTAAACGCGAATACAATTGTATTGTCTGGGCAGGTGCCCCCAAGACCACATTGCATCTACTAGACAGAGTTCAGAACCGCGCGTTAAAACTTATTGGTGACGTTCATATCGCGAAAACAATCGAATCGCTAGAAACATCGTAGGAATGTTTCCTGCCTGTCACTGTTTTATCGCTTTTTCCACAAGCGGTGTTCAAAAGAAATATCCAGATGCATCCCGCCTATTCTCCAACCCATCCGTAATACCCGTGCCTCAACTCGAGCTCACGGGTCTACCATTAAGCCTATCTTCGGACGTAATAACCAATTCAGAGATTCCTTCTTTAGCCGCGCGATAGTTATATGGAATGATTTGCCTGATCTTTTCTTTTCCTCTCCCTAATTTTCTAACGCCCACGCTATGCTAAGCACTATAAGGGTGCAAACCCCTTTAGCGTGTGTACATTATAAAAAAAAAGAAAAAAAGAAAACCCACCCCGAGCACATGATGTTTTGCATTACAGCTGTAATATATGTCATATTCTGATTTTTGTAAGACACCATTACCTGTCCACCGCATCTCCTGGATTGCTGTTATTTCAGCCTTATATTTAGACAGAGTATCGGCCAGCTGCTGTGCAGCTCGAGCTCTATACAGTGAGCGTACCTTCAATGAGAAAATTCTTAAATCGGTTAGCCGTTTTCGTTGCCGTGGTCGTCAGTGTATCCGAGGCTGATTTTGGGTTCCGTAAAAATAATTTTTTACAGGCGAGGTTATTGGCGCCAACCTTACATTGAAGGGACTAGCCCGATCATTCATCTTTTCCTGCATTGGAGGAAATGCACTTGTGTATAAAATTTAAAGAAAATCGGCTTAATTTTTTTAAAAAATTTGTATGGTGCCTTTTGAGAATTACGACAGTAAATACAAATAATAATTCTCGGCCGGTTCGCATCTCTCCTTTGTTTCAGCACACAAGTTTCAGTTCAGTTGTTGTTAAGCCTCTGTGGTGTGCGGAAGGAAATAGAGTATGTTCTTGAATTGTGTGTTAGTTCGCTTCTTGTTGGAAAAAACAACAACTATACCTTTTTATTACGATAACCAAACATGTGAAATATATGGCGTAATTTTTTTTCACAAAAATAAACACTTGTTCTGATATAGCTGCTCTTCTGTGTGGAAATTTTGTTTACTTCGAGGAGGAATTGCAGTTGTATTGGTTTGGCAGCAGTAGTTTTTTTTTGTCTGGAAATGTTGTTGTCTTCTAGACACACAAAAAAAGGAACACACATCGTAAATTATATCGTGTTTTAGTTTAGCGGTTTACAATAATCTTCGTACAAGAAATCTCATGATTTCTACAATTATCTTCGAACAAGAAATCTTATGATTTCTACAATCATCTTCGCACAAAAAATCTTATGAGTTCGACATGGTCCTTTGAACCGGATGATAAAAAGTGTATATTTCATCGACACATTGAAATTGGACCATTATTATTATCGAAAAAAGTTGTAACTGCATCGAATCAGAACAACGCATATAAACAAGTGTCTATGACACTTGCTGCATAAGAACTGCGATAAGCCAGCAGTTTGCTCAAAAACCCTCCTCATGAACCAGTTTGTGCATTGGGAAAAACTTAAACCGGCAGGCATTACGCAGTGCAAAAACTGCCAAAAGTTTGGACATGTCGCAAGCAACTGCGGCATGAAATACAGATGCGTTAAGTGCAAGGACGATCACTTACCTGGCCAATGCCCAAGAAATGTAGACAACAAGAAAGACGACAACGTCTTCTGCACGAATTGCCAAAAATCTGGACATCCTGCAAACTATCGAGGATGTCCAGACGAGAGAAAATGGCGGAAAAAGTAAAAACCACACAAAAGAAGATGGCGCAGCATAAATCCGCCCAGAAATCTGCTGCAAAAGCTATTGTGAAAGGAGTTAGCTTTGCTAGTATAGCTGCTATGGGGACTGCTAGCAAGCCAGCAACAATCATCAAACCACCACCAACCACCATCCAAGCAAGCAAAAAACCAGTAAGTAAGCAAGCTCCAAAACCATCTACTGGAAAATCTAGCATTTTCGACGACACGGAAAGGCTATTTGGAGCAGACCTTTTCACAATCTTGCAGAAAGCAAGATAAGTCGTGCCTGCTAATTATAGCAGTCTTGATGATAGGTCCAAAACAACCGTTTTGGGTCGACTTATTTGTGAATTATGTTCACAATAAGCAGGATAAGTATATTCTCATATAATGTGAACTCTATTTATTCGTTAGCTAGGCGTATCACACTAAAATTATTTATAAAAACTAATAAACCTGACATTCTTCTTTTACAGGAAACTAACCTCACAGGGAGAAACCAATTCAGTCCAGACGGATACAACATCCACAGGGTCGACAAAAGCAGTGATTGCTCTGGGACGGCGGTCCTTATCAGGAACACTATGGCGGGCGAAAAGGTGCAAATCAGTGGTTTGCGTAGCATGGAAGCAACAGCTGTCAGCATCAAAGTCAACGAGGTTGAGACCACCTTGTACAGTGAAGTTTGGAATACACCACTTCCCCAAGAAATTTTGAAGTACAATTTAGCGATGACAATCCCGCAAACGCACCCGTAGACGTGGATATGTTTGCAGGGACAGCTGTTGTCAGTGATTTAATTATGAGTGGAAACTCTAAAAAATCATCGGGCACGGACGGGATTTCAAATTTCCTGCTTAAAAAGCTAAAAGGGTATGGCAATTTTGATGTTAACCATCATATTCAACAATTGCCTTAACAATGGATACTTTCCAGACAACTGGAAGGTAGCCAAAGTAGTACAAGTACCGAAGAAAACCGACCGCTCCAGTGTAACTGGTTACCGCCCCATAGCTTTACTGTGTTGTATCAGTAAAGTATTAGAGTCTGATCCGTAAAAAGATCAATGCGTATTGCTCGGAAAGAAATCTAATTCCTTCCTTTCAGTTCGGCTTTCGAGAAAAGCACTCTAGGCTGCACCCTCTGATGAAGCTTCACAGTGACGTCACTCGAGGACTGAATATCAAAAGTAGTACAGTAGCCTGTTTGTTAGACATAGAAAAAGCTTTCGATAGCGTCTGGACAAACGGGCTTCAGTACAAACTTATTCGATTTGGTTTCCCCAATTATATTGTGAAAATAATTAAAAATTTTCTTTTTAACAGGGTCTTTTTTGTACAGGTGTATGGCAGCCTATCGACAAGGAAAAGGATTAAAGCCGGAGTTCCCCAAGGCTCCAGACTTGGACCAGTCCTATTTAGCATCTTCACGGCGGATCAACCCACCAATACAGCTGGAACAAGGACCATGCTTTTCGCGGATGACTCCATCACGTATGCCGTTTCCCGCTCTCCTGAGATAGCTGCTCGAAGAGTGGAGGAACACCTCCGAAATCTTTGGGAGTACTATCTGAAGTGGGGACTTAAGATCAACGCCAACAAAATGGAACTCATCTGCTTCCGAGTACCAGCAACCAAAACAAGAATAAGAAAAATCGCAAGTCGGTACAGAGCCTTAAAAATTACCCTTCCGGATAACACGACAATAAACACCAAGTCAGAGACTAAGTACCTGGGAATCAACTTTACTGAGAGGCTCAAGTTTAACTCTCATATCGATAAAACAATGAAAAAAGCGAACTACGCTCTTCATTTGGTGCACCCGCTACTAAGAAGACGAAACGGACTGTCCAACAACATCAAGCTGCTCATCAGGCCAGTGATAACCTATGGCTATCCCATATGGTTCACCGTCTCACCAACAACGATGAAGAAGATCTCCCTATTTGAAAGGACGGTACTAAGGATCTGTACATGACTGGAGGGTGCCAAACAGCTTTAAGTTTGTGTCGACTGCAAGACTTTACGAAGCAGCAGGTCTGCTGCCAATAACCGACCACTTGTTCCAAATGGCGAGGAAATTCGTCGACGGATTGGAAACTCATCCAAGTCCTGAGATGCAAGGACTGAGAAGCGAAGAAATCGAGCCAAGTCACCGGTACATACACATCAGAGGATTCCCAGATGCTAGATTCGACGACATCTTTAATAATCAAGATGTCTCCTTCTACGAGAAGGCCAGCAATCAACATTACAGAGGCTGAAGATCGCCCTGTTTATACCCCGTCTTATATTTTTTTCATTTTTATTTTATTTTAAAATTTATTGTTTAAAATTAAATTCCTGTAAATATAAACATGTAGTAGATTAAGTAGTCAAAATTATTTTTTAGTAATAAGCAATACAAAAAAAAGACAATGTATATACGTCGGGCCCCTATTGTTGAGCCGACACTTATTAATAATAGTTATATGTTTAGTTTTAAGTCAAAATTGTATATTACTGAAAAATGTATTACACGTACAACAAGTAAACTTTTATGTATAAATCGAAACACGCCATACAGTCCTTTATAATTGGCTCTTGATATTGAGCTGTTCACAAAATTTCAGCCCTCTAGGTTGTGCGAAAGGTGCATATCTATTGAGGGTTTAAAATCGGAATTTTTGGCATCATCGAACTACGTCATCATCGGCCGGGCGGCTGCACCATGCATATTCAGCTTTACCACAATAACATCATCTGATCATCTGTTTGCAGTTTATGTAAATATTGTTACACATTCACGTGCATTTTTGAATCTGCTAAGGGTGTTCATTTTTAACAAATATATTGTTCTTAAGTTCATTGCGAGTTTTTTAATCACATTATATTGTTTTTGTAAATTCAATTTCGAATTTTGAGTCATATTATTGAACATCGCAAAAAAAATGATTGACGCTAAAATTTCGGAATTGAAACGAAAGCGTGGCGGAATCAAGTCTATTATCACACACTTTCAAAATAAGTTAAGTCGCGGTGGATTCAAGCGATTAGCGGAATTTGAATCTGCGTTGCAGCGCGTAAAAACGTAAAAATATGACAATTATTACAAATTTCAGTACGAGTTGGAGGTTTTAGTGGTGGATGATCAATATGAGGCCATTTTAGATCAATTCTCATTTGAGGATCATTACGGTTCGGTCGAAGCAGAATTGCTTACCCAAATTGATATATTAAAAGGTCAGAGCCATAATAATTCAAGGTTAAGTCAGTATAAGTTGCCTAAAATAGATTTACCTAAGTTTGATGGTTTGCCAATCAACTGGCTTAATTTTAAAGGTATTTTTACGGGACTAGTACATGATGACATAACTTTGAGCCATACAACCAAATTTTATTATTTGATTTCATGTTTGCCTAATGGCAATGCATATCATCTGATAGAGCCTTATCCTATTGATAATGCAAACTACATTGCGGCTTGGGAAGCACTTGTAAATCATTTTGACGATGAAACACTTATACAAGAAATTCATGTTAAGGAGCTGTATGAAATTAAAAACCCACAAGAAAATAATTACGCTTCTCTTCAGAATATCATTGATACTGTAAGCAAACATTTTATAGCCTTACACACAATTGATAACCAGATGAATGTGTTTAACTTGTTTTTGTTGCACCACTTGGTGGAAAGGTTAGACAATGCATCAAAGGTTGAAGTTTAAAAAAAAACGGAAAATCAGAAGGATTCATTAACATTTAAATCATTTATTGAGATTTTACAAAAATCATGCAAAAATTCTTCGTTCATTTAAAGCATCGATATCATCGAATGCGTCGAACTCCCAAACAAGCAAGGAAAAGGTCCCAGTAGGATATAAACCCAATTTCAAAAAAACATTTATGTCCAGATCTAATGATTCCTCCTGTGAATATTGCAAGGGCAACCACAAAATTATTGATTGTTTTGAATTTAAAAAACCGGACATTTTACCCGTAAAACGTTTAGAGATTATTCGTAGGCTTAGGTTATGCACGAATTGTTTAGGGTCAAAGTTTTCGAATGCAAAGGTCAGGTTTGTAGTCTTTGCTCACAACATAATATATTACTTCATTTTAAGGGTAATGCATCGCATGGCAAACCTTACTCACAGAATAGGTCCAATATGTGCTCTTCACAAAACGTGGCACAAGATACAATATCAACCAATACCTCGAACATCAAGGATGCTTATAAATTCAATAAATAAATACAAATACAAAAATAAAGAAATATCCTTCTATGGTCTCAATATCTGTATTAAATCAAAAATCGAGTAATGTTAAAAGTGAAGTGTCGATCAGGATTCAATCACGAATTTCCGATTACGAGACATATTTGAAATTCTTGGTGCTATCAAGTATCACCAATGATTTACCTTCGAATTATGTGCCTGTTAATAAAACCGATATGCTACATTCGGTTAACTTGGTCGATCCATGGTTTTACAAAGCGAACTGCATTGACATGATCTTGGGCGCAGAGATCTTCAATGAAATCATTTCGAACGAAAAGCTAACATTGTTTAAGGAATGGCCTTCATTCGTTAATACCTCCTTCGGTTTTGTCATCGCAGGCAAAATATACAGTCCACTAAAATTAGGGTCGCCCATTATAATGAAGTGCAACATTAACAGCGAAAATTGTGATTCGCAAAGAGCATCAAATGGTGTAACACTTAATGATTGCCTCTTGGTGGGACCCACCATACAACAGAACCTCTGGTCAATAATTGTGAGATTTCTAAAGCACCGATTTCGAAATTGCGTTTTGGGCTGATATTACAAAGATGTACCGCCAAATAAAGATAGAAGATTCCGATTCAGATTTTCAACGTATCTTTTGGAGGGGATCTAGTGATCATGAGATCAAATGTTATAAACTGAAAACGGTAACCTATAGTACAGCTTCAGCACCATTCTCGGCGGTGCGCATTTTACATAAATTGGCAGATGATACTTAAAGGCGATTTTTACATCGATGACGTTCTCACAGGAGCTAATACCTGTAAAGAAGCCATGAAATTGAAGAATGATTTAATCGGTTTACTGCTCAAGGGGGATTTTGAATTACGAAAATTCGTATCAAATGAGCTATCTCTTTTATCAAGCGAGAATAAGTTAATAGATCAAAAGGTTTCGGTGTTAGGTTTACTTTGGGATTACAAAAATGGCAGATTTCAAATGCATTTCGATCAGATCGAAATAAGTGAAAAGATAACATATACCAAGAGCGTAGTATTATCCGAAATAGCACGACTCTTCGATCCATTAGGAATATGTGCTTCAATGATATTTATAGCAAAATTGTTTATGCAACACACACAGAATTAAGTTGGGATACTGAGTTGCCTTTAAACGTGAAGGAATGCTGGGTTGATTTCAAAAGGCAACTAATTAGACTAAAAACGGTATCGTTTCCTCGAGAAATTGGTTGACAAAAGGCAAAACAAATTGAACTACACGGGTTTGGGGATGCTTCGGAGAAAGGATATGGTTGTGTAATATACGTACGTATAGTTTATTGGGACAATAGTGTAACTCTTCAATTATTGAATGCCAAATCACGTGTCGCTCCACTAAAAGTTCAGACAATACCAAGATTAGAGCTCTGTGCGTCTCTGTTGCTAGCTGAACTTATGGAAAAAACGTTGGGGATTATGGACGTAAGGTTTCAGTCAATATATTACTGGTCTGACTCCGAAATTACACTATTGCGCATTAAAAGTGAACCATCGAGATTTGTAATTTTTGTAGCAAATCGTCTCAGCCAGATTCAGGAATTATCGTCGCCAAATGATTGGCACTTCGTTTCATCGGAAATGAATCCCGCTGATTTAGTGTCTAGAGGCGTTATGCCTGAACAGTTTGCTGAGTCTAATTCATGGTGGAATGGTCCACAGTTTCTGTATTTGAATTGTGAACTGTGGGCAAAACCATCCACAAGTAAAATCTCTGAGTCTGTCGAACTTGAACTTCGCAAAGTTCAAAACGATATGGTGAGTCGTATTGAGAGTTGGGATCTTTTTGCTCAATATTCATTAAAAAACAAATTGCTGCGAATCACAGCCTGGTGAAAGCGTTTCATCTATAATTGTCGATTGAGATCTGAAACTCGAATATTCGGAAACCTCACCACCCAGGAAATTTATTGCGCTTTAAAGGGGCTGATAATGATAGTACAGTGCTCTGAGTTTGTAGACGAAATAAAAGAATTGCAAAAATCACAAATTGTACCCCCTAAAAGCCGGCTAAAATCACTTAGTCCGTTTTTAGACAACGACAACATGCTTCGAGTAGGTGGGCGATTGCAACACGCTAACATACCATATGATTCACAGCATCAATTCATATTGCCAGCATCGCATATCTTTACGAAGCCATTAGCGCGTTGTGAGCACGAAAGACGATTGCACTGTGGTCCTCAAGCACTATTATATGCTCTTCGGTTAAATTATTGGATCATAGGTGGTCGAAATCTTTCGAGCGTTAAATGTTTTAGAGTTCGTCCAAAATTATAGCGCACAGCACCTAGTGCTCGTGCTAATCCTTCGAGGCCATTTGCAATTGCAGGTGTGGATTTCTGTGGGCCTTTTAACACATTTGCAATCAATTAAGGAAAAGGATAACCGTAAAGGTATATGTCGCTCTGTTTATTTGTTTTTCTACAAAGGCTGTGCACATGGAGATTGTGGACAGTCTATCAACTCAAAGTTTCATCGCCACACTTCGTCGTTTTGTAAGTCGTAGAGGATTATGTTCACACATATATTCTGATAATGCGACAAATTTCTTGGATAGCAAAGCAGATTTGATTGAGTTGTTGTTCAGATTGAAGCGTGTCTCAATTCAAGGCCATTAAGTCCGATGTCAGTTGATCCGAACGACATGACCTGGGCCCTATTTCATAAACATTGACAGGTGACAGGTTAAAATTTGTAAATGACAACTTGACAATTGTCTAAATTCTGTCCCATAACAAAATTGACAATTTTGTAGAATTGTCGGAGAATTTGCGACAATTGTCAAGATTTCGGATCATAAAAAAATTGTCATGACAATGAATTGTCAGTGATTTTTTGAAAATTGTCACAAATTTCCCGACAAATTTGTAGTAACAATTTTTTTATGGGACAGATAAAAAAGTACAAATTACAATTTGTCAGTATGTAATTGACAATTGTGACAGTCAATTGAGTCTCGGTAGTGAAGTGACAATTTCAGTAAAAAATTTCTAATATTATGTTTTCAAGTAAAAGTGATAATGAATTTGCTGTGCAATTTCTTGAAGTACGCCATCCTCGAATTTTTAAAGAAAGAATTAACAATGATTTTGCTGCATTAAGTGATTTTCAATTTAATGAAAAATTTCGCGTCTGCAAAAGTACAGCGGAATATATTTTATTATAAAAACAACCCATAAAAATTAAAATTTTTCTTGTAAATTCTCTAATCGGGGATACACACACACACACACTGCGTGCTCGTTTTGTGGCAAAATCATTCACCAAATGACGCAGCGGCAGCGAACAGCGCTGCTCACAAAGCACAGAGCTCAGACTTTGCCGTGATCTGATGCGATATAGCGATATTTAAAAATTGTATATTGGGGTCCCGGATTGGAGCCGATCGCTCCAAATTTTTACAAAAAGTGTTTTCCATCGAAGACACACATGTGTACAAAATTTAAAGAAAATCGGGTAAATTTTGTAAAATATTTGTATGGGAGCCCCGCGGCCCGAGGGGTTTCAAATTTTAATAGAAAGTGTTGTCTTGGGAGATATACATGTGTGCAAAATTTCAATAAAATCGGGCTGTGGAAAGTGGGTTGAAAAAGATTTGGCCAGCCAGCCAGCCAGCCAGCCACGGGCAAGTGAAGTTAATATAGAGAATTTAAAAATCGGTCGGCACCTCCAGCATCCCACACAAAGAAATCATGTCATTGAGGCTAAGACCCAAGTTTTATGTGCGTTACACTGGCTTGGAAGTGGAGCTCAGTACCATGTAGTTGGTGATGGACAGGGTGTTTCAAAAAGTTAAATTCATCGTTGCGTCAAAAGATTTTGCAATCTGACGGTCTTTGGCCTTCGGAAAATATAACATCTTTACAATATGTACATACATAAATAATATTGTAGATCAATTCAGTCTCTTGTGTACGTTACAAAAAATTTGTCTAAATATGACAATGACAAAATTGTCGTTGTATTTAACTGACAATTATGTCACCTGTCAATACGTTATGCAATGAAAACCTGTCAGATAAAAGCGACAAATTTGTAGAATTATCACTTGTTTGACACCTGGTCATTTTTTAATTTGACAGCCATTGACCGAACTTCCCGATCCATCATGGGAACATTTAAATTATTATATATTATCCACCAATGAAATAGAAACTCGGACGGATTGTCGAGGTGTTTGCTGGCCGATAATAAGGTACGTGTGGTTCTTGTCAGAACGTCGACCGGTGATTTTAAGCGTGCTGTAACAAAGTTCAGCGTGTTACCTATTGAAGTATAACTGAGTCGTTTTTCTTTTCTGCGTCTATTTTGGTTGCGAGTTTAATTAGTATGCATATGCAAATAAAGTTATTTTGATAATGGTAGTTTTTGTAAAATTTAAGAAGAACACCTTGGTATGAAATCTGAACTCCACGGATCAGTTGCTTGTTATTATTATTATTATTATCATTATTTATTCCTTTTTACTTTCTCCTTAATGGGTACAAAAATACATTTTGGAAGCCTTAGCCTAAAACAAAATATATTGCATTTTATATAAGTATATAAGTTTAGTTAATAAAATTTCTGGTTTTATGACAGGTATCGATGATAATTGACTTCTGCATGGTATCGATGAGGTTTTGTCGGATTCCCAAGATGTTCATATTAGTACAGAGATGTTTGTCAATCACACCTTCAGCGCTCATTATTATTGGGATGATCTTGATTTCCGTTAGCTTCCAGTTTCGCTTAGTTTCAACTGCTAGCTCAGAATATCTGCTAATTTTCTCTGTGTATGTGCGGCTCATATTTGTGGTAGCCGGAACTGCAACATCAATAAAGAACCCTTTACGTTCTTTTTTATCAAGGATCGTAATATCAGGGCGGTTATGGAGTCTCGTGTGGTCTGAGTATATGGTTCGATCGTAGTAGACTTTCACGTCTTCGTTGTGGATTATATTTATAGTAGGGTAGTTCATCCGCTTGAAGTTTATATTTGAAGAGAAGATTATTGTGGAGGATCTTTACGACGTTGTTATGTCTTTGCGTGTACTCAGTTTGGGCTAGATTCGTGCATCCTGATATTATGTGGTCAATTGTTTCAGTTTGACTCATACATCTTTTACAGGTATCATTGGTGACATTTGGATCTTTTATAACGGTCTTTCTGTAGTTTTTCGTTGGGATTATTCGGTCTTGTATAGCAATCATAAAAGCCTCGGTCTCAGCATACAAGTTTCCATTCAATAGCCATTTGTTTGACATTATTTTTTATCAACATTATCAGCGTTAATGGACCTTTAGTATCGGCCGTGAATAGGTTTTATTGACTCCTTTTGTTCTCTTGAAGTTTTGTCTTCCGCTTGTCGATTGCAGTTTCCATTCAGGTTTAGAGGTGTTAAATTTGTATCTGCTTCAGTTATTGTCTAATTTAAGCTGAAAGTACCGACGAAGAGACTCTATTTGATTATCATGGAGTTTTTGAAGATCCACTAGCCCTTTTCCACCATCTCTCCTAGACGCTTCCATTTTCTCACAGCATGATTTAGGATGATGAAATTTGTAATCTGTCAGCATTGTTCTGATTTTTCGTTGTAATGATTGAATTTCAGTTACTGTCCATTTGATAATGCCGAAGCTGTACAAAAGAACAGGTACTGCGTATGTATTTATGGCTTTAATTAAGTTTTTGCCATTAAGATTCGCTTTTGCTATTTTGTGTATACGTGATTTAAACTCCCTCGTTAGATTGTTTTTGACTGTTTTCTTGTTAATGCGATTATTTTGGGCCATACCAAGGTATTTATACACATCTTTTTCTTCCATTTGTTCAATGTTTTGAATGCCTCTATTTTGGTCTTCACTTCTTGATATTTTTCCTTTAATTATATTTATTCTTTTGCACTTTTCTAGGCTAAATTTCATGTTGATGTCTTTACTAAATATTGACACGATTTGTATTAGGTGGTCTAAGCTTTGCCGCGTCGACGCGTATATTTTCAGGTCATCCATGTACAAAAGATGACTCAGTACTTCTTGGTTAGAACCACCCTTGATTTTATACCCATATTTACTGTATTGAGTGCAATGCAGAACCAAAGAGCAGATAGACAGTCCCCTTGAAAAGTCCCACATCTTATGTTGATATCTGAAGTTTTTACCATACCTGTATCCGTAGGTATTTGGATACTGGTTCGCCAGTTAGTCATATTGCAAGATAAGAATTTCATAATATTTGAGTTTACCTTATAAATCTTCATAACCTCTATTAGCCAACTATGTGGTACACTGTCAAATGCTTTTTGGTAGTCTATATAGCATGCATTTAGATTTCTAGAGTGATTGACCGTCTGTTCCAGTATAGTTTGATCAATTGTCAGTTGTTCTTTACAACCTTTAGCATTCTTACTGCATCCTTTTTGTTCTTCACAGATTATATTATTTTGTGTTAAATGATTGTTTATGAGGAAGTTGAGGCAAGCAGTCATAATTTTGTAGATAGTAGGCAGGCAGGTAATTGGCCGCCCGTTTGAAGAATTTCCATTGAACCCAGTGCCTTTCGGAAGAAGATATGTTACACCATTAGTAAATGTTTTCGGAAACTTTCTTGGGTCTTGAATGCAACTATTGAAAAGTTCTGTAAGTTTTTGGTGCATTGCAGGAAGTCTTTTAAACCAAAAGTTTTGCACTTTGTCTGGCCCCGGTGATTTCCAGTTGTGTGTCTTCGATATGATGTCTTTCACTTGTTCACATGTAAGGTAGTTTGTTGACATTTCCTCAAGCTGTTGGTATCTGGTTTTTTCTTTGATGATCCATTTTGCTTCAATGTTGTGGTTTACTTTATTGGACCATATAGACGACCAGTACTTTTCGGTATCTTCTTTATTAGGGTAAGTATCGTTTTCGGTATTCGAATATGTTTTATTTCTGAGACCTCTGTAGAAGCTTTTCTCGTTTGTATACATTTTTTTGTTATTTTGTTAGATAGTTTGTATTTTCGTTGTCTTGATATTTGCACATCTAGTTTTTGTTTAATAGTATCTCTTGTTAATATTGCGTTTGAGTTATTAACTTCATATCTTGAGTGTACATTGTATTTTTTATATTTTTTTTTATTTTATTTTTAAGTCGTCTGCTCTTATTGCCTGTTATAAAATTATTAATCCTTTCTAAGTCTTTTCTTAAGTTCTTAATATTAATTTCAATTCTTTGAATCGTTTTATTTTTAATGGGTTCTTTGCTCATTCTTTTATTGCACATATGTTTAATCTTAAATCCCATTTTATTGCGATTGTCACAGGTGCTGAATATACAAACGTGTGTAAGTCTTCTAATTTTTCAATTTGAGGTGCTTTTCTGGCAATAATTTCACTATCTACATATTTTATAAGTAAGCTAAGCTTTTTACTAAAGTTTATCTTTGGTATTGTAGGTCTCATAAGAGGGTTTATACTTGTATATATTTCAAATTGTTGTTGGAAGTCGCTGTCAATATCTCTGAATTCGTTATCCACTATTTCTGTTTGCTTTATCACATGTTCGGTTCCTTGGTTCTCGTAGTTTGCTTCCGCAACGTTGTCATCACTTGATGTTGGGTGCGATTCTTGAGCCGTAGGATGGTTTGTTGGTTGAACTACTATACCTTCTCTTATAACATTACGCCTAATATCTGGGATAAGATTATTTCTGTGAATTGTACGAATTTGATCCGCCAGACGTTGCTCTGATACATCGTAGTCGGGATGTAGCGCTACGAAGATTGTGCGAAGTTGTGCTCGATATCCTGTGAGGTTTCTTTCCTGGTTGGTTGCAATGTAATATGCGCGTAAAAGGTTTTCATTTATTTCGTTTGTCCATTTCCTGCGCTGTCGTGGTATGCCAGCTGCTGTGAGAGCTTCATCGGTATGTGCATGCTGTTCACTTACAGACTGATTATTATGGCTATTGGTTCTGTGGCTCACTTGTCACATTTGACCCAAGTACCATGCCAAATGCGTGGGAGTTTTGATGCGATCCCGACGCGGTGGGGTTATCTGAGGTCCCCTGGTTATTTTTTTGGTTTGTGCTTTCCATTTTGGTTTTTTCCATTTAATACCTTCTGGCAGGTTCATATTAAGGCCGCTTCTAACATGAAGAACAGACGCCCACCTCCATGCTGTCTGATAAAGGATTTTTGGTTGTTGTGTGGTCCGCGGGTGGTATTTTATTTCCCACCTACCCGATATATCCACCGAGCATTTCCCTAACCGCCACCTTGGGGACGCGCCCTCTAGGGATACAACACCCCCCGAGAGTTATTATTATTATTACTGAGCTTACAATATCTCGGCTAGTGTGCCGGAGATTACATATCCCGGGTATTTTATACCAAAGGGATTATGCTCTGCTGGAGCGTAGTCGATGTTCTACGCCCTTCATAATTCAACTTGCATAATTTACAATTGTAAAAACTTCCTGACGATATTACAGGTATCCAACAGCACCGCTTTTTGAAATTTTTGTGGAGTATGTGCTTTGTAGGTTTCGGTTCAGCGTTACTGCTACATCAAAGATTTCATTTTTTTTGTTGGCCTTATGAAATAGGATTATATCTGGTCTATTTGCTGAAATATGTTGGTCTGTGACTACAGTTCTATCCCAGTAAAGCTTTGTGGTGGCACAGGTTGTGGGTGGTACTTATAGTAAGGCGTATGCTGCTGGATCAGACCATTGTTCAGCGCTAGTTGTTGGTGTATTAGTTTAGCGACTTTATTATGCCTGAAGGTGTAGTCATGCGAAGCAAGCGCACTGCATCCTGATATGATGTGATCGATGGTTTCACCACATCCCCCACATCGCCGGCATCTGTCTTCGACTCTTTCCTTTATGATGAACTTACGGTAATTTTTTGTGGCGATGACTTTGTCCTGTATGGCCATTACAAATCCTTCGGTCTCGGAGAAAAGTCTATCTATATGAGCCATAAATTCGAAGCCAGCTGGTCAATATGATCCATAGCAAGGTCATGTGGATGTCCTCCGTGTATGGGTTTTGACTTCCATTCTATAATAAGTTCATTTGCAGTTTTGACGTTTGCAATAGAAGGAAAAGTTTCTGATGTAAGATGCAGGGGAGTATAACCATCATCAACTAAAGCAATCACTTTCAGTAATGGCGACAGGCTGCTCTGGAAGTATTGTCGAAGATTAAGATTCTGCTGCTGGTGTAACTGACTGATACATAGTATCCCTCTTCCACCCGCCTTGCGAGGCAATGATATCCTCTCTATTGCGCTTCTTGGGTGTTGACTGTTGAATCTTGTCAGCGAAGTGCGAATGATCATCTCCAGGTTTGCGATATCAGTTGATGTCCACTTAATAACTCCAAATGAATATGTTAATAGCGGTATAGCCCAGGTGTTGATGGCTTTGCATTTGTTGCCTCCATTGAGGTTGGATTTCAGGATAACCTTTAACCGTATTTTAAATTGAAGAATAAGATTTCTTTTGATAGAAACATGGTTAATTCCCTTGAGTTGCAGAAAACCTAGATATTTATACGATTCGCCATGTTGCATATCTTCAATGACTTGGTTATAGTCTATTGGACACCCTTCTTCCTTAGCATCGAAATGTCCTCTTACTAGGTGGATCATTTTGCATTTCTCCAATCCAAATTCCATTTGGATATCTCTGCTGAAACTGCTAACTACTTCTAACATTCGATGTAGTTTTTCTCTTTTGTTGGTGTAGAGTTTTAAATCATCGACATATAAAAGATGGTTAAATGTGAAGTCGAAGGTCTCAGTTTTAATGCAAAATCCTGACTTCATTTTGGACAGCAGTCTGCTGAGGGGGTTGAGTCCCAAGCAAAACCAAAGTGAACTGAGAGCGTCTCCTTGAAAGATTCCTCTTTTTATGGGTATCGCTTCTCCAACGATGCCTTTTTGCCATAGCCTGGTGTTCCATTTTTCCATCAGCGACTTTAAGCAAGTGACTATAAAAGGATCTATCTTGTATATTTTGAGAACTTTTATAAGGTACTCATGGGGCATGGAATCAAACGCCTTTTTATAGTCAATGAAGGCCATACTGAGATTTCGTTTTTTTCTTAGTGCCAGTCCGGTTACTACTGCGTCGATGGTCAATTGATCCTTACAGCCCATAGTTCCTCTGCTACAGCCCTTTTGTTCGTCTGTAATTATGTTATTCGACAAACAGTGCTCATAGATTATATTTGCCAGGATTTTCGTAAATAGCTTATAGGTTGTGCATAATTATTATGTTATGTTATGGGGCGATATTAAGAAGGATCATTACATGCAGTTCCCTTTTGTAGCAAAACGTTAGACCAGTTGCTAGGAAGTGTGGGGAACATCTTGCTGATTTTAACATGTCTGTAAAACACTTCGCTAGTTTTTCATGTGTTGCGGTAAGTTTTTTAAGCCAGATGTTCTGCAATTGGTCTATTCCAGGAGCTTTCCAGTTGCTGGTGTTTGAGATGGCGTCAACAACTTCCTCCCTGCTTATTTGCTGGTGTATCATAGGGGCGACATGCTGGAAGCATTGTGATTCATCTGCGATCCATTGGGCCTTATCATTATGAGGCTTAGCATCATTCCAGATGTTTTTCCAGAACTTTTCTTGCTGGTCCATAGATGGGTGATCACAAATAGTTACTGGAGCAGGTGGCGATGTAACTTTTCTGTAGAAAGCCCGCTGGTCTTTATAGAAAAGAGTATTTTCAGCTTTCCTCTTTCTGCACTTAGCATATCGCTGCAAACGTTTGCTAAGGGCGGCTAATTTTTGTGTTTTTGTGTCCAGTATTTCTGTGATCTCGTCCGTAGTTATGGTTTGGTATCGCAAAGGTTTGATCAAATGCCCGATACGTCTGCATAACCTCTTGGATCTTGCCCCATTTTTAAAAGCGAATAATCTTGCTATATTTTGCCTCAGTATCTCTATTCTATTTTCCAATCTCCTCTTCCATTTGGGAATTGTTGGTTTGGCGTTGATGGAGATTTGGGCTTTAACTTTGAGATCCTTTCCCAAGACTCTTAATGCGGATATTGCGCTTATATAGAGAAGAGCGTTAATACGTTCTATTTCTATGTTTTAGCTTAAATAGTGCGGCAAGATTTCTGTATTGATGGTAAACAGAATATTATCCAATTTGGAGCTTTCATATATCCTTGGTATTTTAGGCCTTAGTGTTGGATCCAATCCCTCAAATTCGATCAGAGTGCGTGAGAAGATATCAATCAGAGTTTGGGTTTCCAACATTTGAGTGCTGGGTGCTTGTTCTACGGTAATGGCACTGGGTACTGTTGCTGGTGGTGGCTGCTGTTGTTGGTGATGTTGGTCTGATTGGCTCATTGATTGAGTGGCTTGAGGCTGTGGTGGTGATAAATGAATTTCAGTGCTGCCTATAGTGTCAAGTTGCATTATGCTAGATGTTGACGGCATAACAACCATGCGTTCCTCAATCTCGATCCTTACTTCAGCCTTAATCCGCTGTCGTCGGTTTATTTCCACATATTCGTTGGAGAGAATAACGTCCTTTCTTCGGGCTAAGTTGTTGTCGTTAATTCTGCCATCGAAGTTTCCAAATCTTTCAACAAATAAGTCGAACATTTTTCTCCTGTAGGTTGACATAAGTTGTGGGTTCTCACAACTAGTTGCCGTGTAGTAGCAGCGTAGGACATATTCGTTCATATTATTATTATTATTATTATTATTATTAATTTTATTATTATTATTATTAAATATTTTATAAAACGAATTGTTAAATAATTCATAATTTTTGATATTAGTAATTTCAAGGGGGCGGGCATGTTGAGAATTACGACAGTAAATACAAATAATAATTCTCGGCCGGTTCGCATCTTTCCTTTGTTTCAGCACACAAGTTTCAGTATAGTTGTTGTTAAGCCTCTGTTGTGTGCGGAAGGAAATAGAGTCTATTCTTGAATTGTGTGTTAGTTCGCTTCTTGTTGGAAAAAACAACAACTATACCTTTTTATTACGATAACCAAACATGTGAAATATATGGCGTAATTTTTTGTCACAAAAGTAAACAGAACACTTGTTTTGATATAGCTGCTCTTATGTGTGGAAATTTTGTTTACTTCGAGGAGGATTTTCACTTGTATGGGTTTGGCAGCAACTGTTTTTTTGTCTGAAAATGTTGTTGTCTTCTAGACACACAAAAAAAGAAGCACACAAAACACACATCGTATATTATTAAATTCTCTATATTAACTTCACTTGCCCGTGGGTCGGTCGTCGGTCGTCTGTCGTGGAATCTTGCGATCAATTTTTAACCTACTTCCCAAGGCCCGATTTTATTTGCACACATCTGTATTTCCAGAGACAGCACTTTCTATTAAAATTTGAGGCCCGTTGGGCCACGGGGTCGGGGTCTCCCATACAAATATTTTACAAAATTTTACTCGATTTTCTTCAAATTTTATACACATGTGTATCTCTGATGGACAACACTTTTTGTAAAAATTTTGGAGACCCCGGGCCCTGAGATTCGTGTGGTGTCCAATTTTAACACATACCCATCTCTATTAGAGAATTTACATGAAAAATTTTTATGGGTTGTTTTTTATCGTGTTTTAGTTTAGCGGTTTACAATAATCTTCGTACAAGAAATGTCATGATTTCTACAATCATCTTATTGCCAAGGGATGACTCCCTGAATGACTTACGTCACGGCAATAAGTTGGGCTAAGCCCTTTATTAAATTCAAAATAAAATAAAAATCGAAGGAATGTGATTTACAATATATCACATTCCTCACGTTTGTAGCCGGTTTCAATTTATTTTCTCAGAAATCTCCCTGATTCATTGGAAAAGCAATACGAAAAACGAACACTAATTTAGAACGACACGAGTCCAAATACTTTTATCAATGAATCGTGGTCAGGGAAAACTACAAAAAACCTTGACCAAGAAAATATTACAAATATTTAAATAATATAAAAAATACTGATAAATTTTTTTTTTTTTTTTTACATATTAAGAAACAACTTATGAATACTTTAACCATCATCCTTCAAGAAGTTGTTAACGGCTAATTTGAACGCCTGCAGATTATAAGATTCTGGAAACACGTGTTCGACCAATTGATTCCACATCGAAGAGACTCTCGGAAAAAAGGAGGATTTAAAGTGTTGGGTTCTACATGAAAAACGTTTTAAGGCAAATCTATGTTGATTGCACCTTAAACGAGTGTTTACGTTACTGAGAAAAGGCCCAGGAACTAGAGAACGGGTTTCTAAAGAACATTTACCGTTGTAAAATTTATAGAAAACAGATAAAGCTCCTACATTTCGTCTGTGCTCCAAAGTATCAAGAGACGAAGTAATGGTTACATCGTTTATCAAACGGATAACTCTATTCTGAACACCATCAAGATGAACCAAATGCGATCTTGGAGCACCACCCCACACATATGAATTAAATTCTAAAATTGGTCTAACATAAGATTTATATAATCTTAACATTTCAGAGGGAGTGAAGTAGAAGTTACAACGTCTTATGAAGCCTAAACATTGGCTAGCTCTTTTTGAAATTTCATAAATATGTTCTTTCCAGGAAAGATCACTTGATACTTTTAAACCTAACAACTTAAGTGAATCAGATCTCGCAATAGAGGTACCATTAATAACAGGAGGAACATAATGTTGAGTTGTCTTCTGAGAAAAAAGGCAAGACTGGAATTTATTTGGGTTAAATTCTACTCTGTTAGAAATGCCCCAATCAAGAATGATTTGAATATTAGACAGAATAGTCAAATTCATTAATTCACGCGAACCATTCAAGCGAGAATTGCATTCTTTTCGATTGACAAACTCAATGGAGGCCGATAGTGTTGTATCATCAGCAAATGAATGGATATCACAGGTTGTAGAAGACAACAGGTCGTTGATATATATCAAGAAGAGCGTGGGAGACAAGGATGATCCTTGAGGCACGCCAGCATTGATTAGATGTGACGCTGAAGATATACCATTTAATACAACTTTTATTTTACGGTTCCATAAATAATTCTCAATCCATGTAATGAGAGAGGAGTGTAAATTCAGCGCACGAATCTTATTAATAAGACAATCATGCCATACTCTATCAAAAGCTTTAGCAATATCTAAGGAAACAAGGCTTGATTCACCTAGGTTTTCAATGCTTCGCTCCAAACAATGAGTCATGCACGTCATGAGTTCACCTGAAGAGCGATTTTTACGAAATCCATACTGCATATCGGATAAAAGAACATTCGAATCCAGATAGTTCATTAGTTTGAAATTAACGATAGATTCCATTACCTTCGATAGAACCGACAACAAAGCAATAGGTCGGTAGTTCGTAGGTGCCGATTGATCACCTTTTTTCGGAACGGGTTGAATATTTGCTATTTTCCAAAATGATGGAAAAACACCTGTCTTCATTGAGAGATGAAACAATTTGCTAAGCGGTTTTGCCAAAGTAAGATGACAACTTTTCAATACTAATGGCGGAATACCGTCGGGGCCAATCGCTTTATTGGGGTCAAGTTCTTTCAGAATCTTATAATATCAGGAGTGATAGCCTTGCTATCATTTTCTTGGCTACACACTACTATTTCAACTTTCCAAGATACTTGGTTACACGCTGCTATTTCATTTGCAACCACTCACTATCTTTTACTTACGCTGTTATAAAGGGTGTCCCCTAATTCGTTAAGGATAATTTTGGAAATGATTTTTGGGTATAAGGGTCTATCTCCAATGTTGACATCATTTATCGGAAATTTAAGGAAAGGCTTACCTTGGTGTACCCTGGCCTATGTTAACGGAAATTGCTCCGTTAATACTAATAGTAGAAACTTCGTTTAGGACTTTATTCTTAGAAGAAATACTAGCACTTGTAATTACGTTAAAATAAAGTTGTTATCGTATTTGAGTCTTCAGATATCCAACTTCAATTCCTGTTCCAGCTTTCTTGCCCATGCTAATTTTTGACTTTGACGGCAATTCTCTCTAGAAAATGCATAATAAACATAACGTTTTACGATTTTTAAATTCTCTTTATTTACGTCGCGTGCCCGTGGCTGGCTGGTCAGATCTTGTGATCAATTTTTAACCCGCTTCCCAAAGCCCGATTTTATTAAAATTTTGCACACATGGATATTTCCGGTGATAGTGATGGTGCCGTGGGGTCGGGGGGCTCCCATACAAATTTTTATCCCGGCATCAAATTATTTCATACTATAATCACTGTGTTCTGTGTACGTTGTGCGCTGTGGGTAGCGCTGCTTGCTTTACAATTGGGGTTGTTTTGTTGTTGGTTTGCGCTGCTTCGTATGTGTTTTTATTTTTCAGAATTTATAGTGGAATTCAGTATACTTTTGTGTTAATCACGAGTGTATTCACAACAAAGAAAAGGGCACAATTTTGAACGAATAAATAAACTTTTGTTTCAAGGAAAATATTAAATGCGAAAAGGCGATTTCAATTAGTCTTAACCAAAAAAAAGAATGGCCACGGCCTTTTTGCTTCGTTGTTCGTCTGACCATTGATGATGATGAGCGAGAGAGAGAAAACGTCGTGTAGTTTGACGTCTTGCTCCAGTTTTTTGTGTTGCTTATGATGGTGTTCACACCAGGCCTCGCACAGGTCGCGTATTCAGTGGTGTATTCAGTGGTGGCGCCAACATTGCCGGCCGGCCTAAAGGATTAATCCTTTAGTCATCGATATTGTCTGGGATCGGCAATAGAAACAATTTAACTACCGGTCTCGTTAGTGTGATGCCTTGACATTTTAGTGTGACTGTGCGGATAAGACCGTCAGGACCTGGATGAATAGCAGTGATTCGGCCCATTGCCTATCTTGCTGGTGGACAAAGTTCGTTTTTGATGAGAACCAGATGACCGACCTTAAAGTTGACGTTCGCCTTGAGCCATTTTGGACGTTGCTGCAGTCGTGACAGATATTCAGTCGACCATACCTTCCAGAAATGTTGGTGCATTTGTTGGATTTGCTGATATCGATTAAGACGATTCGATTTGATGTCAAGCAATGATGGTTCTGGAATAGTGATGGGTGGTTCTCCGATGAGAAAGTGACCGGGAGTGAGAGTGGTGTAGTCCTCGGGGTCATCCGACATGGGACACAATGGCCTCAAATTCAGACAAGCTTCTATCTGGCACAATAGTGTTGTCATCTCTTCGAAGGTGAGTAATGTATTGCCGATGATTCTTCGAAGATGGTGTTTGACGGACTTCACCCCCGCCTCCCATAGGCCTCCGAAATGTGGTGAAGCGGGCGGGTTGAAGCACCAATTCGTGTTGTCTTGAGCTAGCATTGTGGCGACTTTAATAATACGTCGGTACAATAGGTCGGTAGTTCGTAGGTGCCGATTGATCACCTTTTTTCGGAACGGGTTGAATATTTGCTATTTTCCAAAATGATGGAAAAACACCTGTCTTCATTGAGAGATGAAACAATTTGCTAAGCGGTTTTGCCAAAGTAAGATGACAACTTTTCAATACTAATGGCGGAATACCGTCGGGGCCAATCGCTTTATTGGGGTCAAGTTCTTTCAGAATCTTATAATATCAGGAGTGATAGCCTTGCTATCATTTTCTTGGCTACACACTACTATTTCAACTTTCCAAGATACTTGGTTACACGCTGCTATTTCATTTGCAACCACTCACTATCTTTAACTTACGCTGTTATAAAGGGTGTCCCCTAATTCGTTAAGGATAATTTTGGAAATGATTTTTGGGTATAAGGGTCTATCTCCAATGTTGACATCATTTATCGGAAATTTAAGGAAAGGCTTACCTTGGTGTACCCTGGCCTATGTTAACGGAAATTGCTCCGTTAATACTAATAGTAGAAACTTCGTTTAGGACTTTATTCTTAGAAGAAATACTAGCACTTGTAATTACGTTAAAATAAAGTTGTTATCGTGTTTGAGTCTTCAGATATCCAACTTCAATTCCTGTTCCAGCTTTCTTGCCCATGCTAATTTTTGACTTTGACGGCAATTCTCTCTAGAAAATGCATAATAAACATAACGTTTTACGATTTTTAAATTCTCTTTATTTACGTCGCGTGCCCGTGGCTGGCTGGTCAGATCTTGTGATCAATTAACCCGCTTCCCAAAGCCCGATTTTATTAAAATTTTGCACACATGGATATTTCCGGTGATAGTGATGGTGCCGTGGGGTCGGGGGGCTCCCATACAAATTTTTATCCCGGCATCAAATTATTTCATACTATAATCACTGTGTTCTGTGTACGTTGTGCGCTGTGGGTAGCGCTGCTTGCTTTACAATTGGGGTTGTTTTGTTGTTGGTTTGCGCTGCTTCGTATGTGTTTTTATTTTTCAGAATTTATAGTGGAATTCAGTATACTTTTGTGTTAATCACGAGTGTATTCACAACAAAGAAAAGGGCACAATTTTGAACGAATAAATAAACTTTTGTTTCAAGGAAAATATTAAATGCGAAAAGGCGATTTCAATTAGTCTTAACCAAAAAAAAGAATGGCCACGGCCTTTTTGCTTCGTTGTTCGTCTGACCATTGATGATGATGAGCGAGAGAGAGAAAACGTCGTGTAGTTTGACGTCTTGCTCCAGTTTTTTGTGTTGCTTATGATGGTGTTCACACCAGGCCTCGCACAGGTCGCGTATTCAGTGGTGTATTCAGTGGTGGCGCCAACATTGCCGGCCGGCCTAAAGGATTAATCCTTTAGTCATCGATATTGTCTGGGATCGGCAATAGAAACAATTTAACTACCGGTCTCGTTAGTGTGATGCCTTGACATTTTAGTGTGACTGTGCGGATAAGACCGTCAGGACCTGGATGAATAGCAGTGATTCGGCCCATTGCCTATCTTGCTGGTGGACAAAGTTCGTTTTTGATGAGAACCAGATGACCGACCTTAAAGTTGACGTTCGCCTTGAGCCATTTTGGACGTTGCTGCAGTCGTGACAGATATTCAGTCGACCATACCTTCCAGAAATGTTGGTGCATTTGTTGGATTGGATGTCAAGCAATGATGGTTCTGGAATAGTGATGGGTGGTTCTCCGATGAGAAAGTGACCGGGAGTGAGAGTGGTGTAGTCCTCGGGGTCATCCGACATGGGACACAATGGCCTCAAATTCAGACAAGCTTCTATCTGGCACAATAGTGTTGTCATCTCTTCGAAGGTGAGTAATGTATTGCCGATGATTCTTCGAAGATGGTGTTTGACGGACTTCACCCCCGCCTCCCATAGGCCTCCGAAATGTGGTGAAGCGGGCGGGTTGAAGCACCAATTCGTGTTGTCTTGAGCTAGCATTGTGGCGACTTCAGGGTTCACATTCCTTGTACTGTGGTGATGAAGCGATGTTAGTTGACAGTTGGATCCGATGAAGTTGGTGCCACGATCACTGTACAGGGTTTGAACCTTGCCTCTTCGAGCGGTGAATCGTCTAAATGAAGCGATGAACGCATCTGCAGTGAGATCTGACACCATCTCTAGATGAAGCGCCTTTGTTGATAGGCACACGAATAGACACACGTACCCGATAGGCACACGAATAGACACACGTACCCCTTAGTTGATTTTGCACCGTGGCCTTTGTTTTGTTTGATCGAGAACGGTCCTGCGTAATCCACTCCACTGTGGAGAAAAGCTCTTGATGGGGTAACGCGTGGTGCTGGAAGATTGGCCATTAGTTGCTGACCGGTGGTTGAGCGATAACGAAAACATGTCACGCAATGGCGAATATACGCACGGACCAGCTTCTTGACATTGATTATCCAAAAAAGGCTTCGAAGATGTGCCAACATTAATTTTTGACCACCGTGGAGTGTGGTTCGATGTGCCTGTGCGACGATTAACGTAGTGAGTTGACTGGTTTTCGGTAGAATTATTGGATGCTTGCTTTGGTACGGCAAGAATGAATGTTTTAATCGTCCGCCGACTCGTAAGATTCCATCACCATCGATGAATGGGTGAAGTGAACGGAGTGCACTTTTGTTCGACAGATTTCTTCCTGATTGGCATCGATTGATTTCGTCGGTGAAGTGGGCTCCCTGCACAAATCGGACCCAAAAATGGAATGACCGATTCATTTCAGGCACGCTGATGAAGCTGGTATTACGATTGGCTTTGTCGGTACGAAGCTGTAGAACGAAACGTCTACAGTAGGATGTGATTCGAGCGTGGAACAGCGATTCGGAAGTTGATCGATCCCATCAGAATTTGATGATTCGTTTAACTGCGTGACGACCATAGAAATGGTTCTGCATTCTTCCAATGGGATGGAGTAATCATTGATTTTGTGTGTTGGCCAAGTGTCCGAGTGTTTAGATAGCCAATCAGGACCTTTCCACCAAATATGATGATCGTGAAGCAACGACGGGTCGATGCCGCGAGACGCGCAATCTGCGGGGTTGTGTCGAGTATAAACATACCGCCATTCGTTGGGTTTCACATGATCGAGGATTTGCGACACGCGATTCGCCACGAATATTTTCCATCGGCTGGGAGGGCTGCGGAGCCATCCCAAAACCACTTGCGAATCAGTCCATGCGAACTGTTGATGTCGTGGAGATTGAGTGACTGGACGATCTTGTGCATGAGGTTGGCTAGTAACACACTGGCGCATAGTTCCAAACGCGGTAGACTGACTGAGTGGAGCTACCTTGGTTTTCGCTGCTAAGATGGTAATTTTTACTGATCCATCTTCTGATGTGGTGCGAGCATATACGACTGCAGCATAGGCTTTCATTGATGCGTCGCTGAAGCCGTGTATCTGAAGATTGTTGCGACATGTTTGACAGTCCATCCAACGAGTGATTTTGATTGTTTCCAAGAATCCCAGATTCTTCCGATAATTTGACCATCTTTCAGCGACTGATTCTGGTACTGCCTCGTCCCACGATAGTCCGAGCACCCATAACACCCATAAGTCTTCGACTTTAAACGCAAAGTTATCTCCCGATGGTGCCCAATGTAACCCGAGTGCCTTGACCGATTCTTCCCATTTCGATTCCCGCAATGGCCGATGTTCGTGGTATTCTGATGACACTTGATCGAGTAGAGATTGGCAATTTGACGACCATTTTCGAAGTTCAAAGCCGCCGCGTTGGAGTAATGCCACCATCTGTTGCTGTATTTCAAGCAATTCCTTGACTTCGTTTGTGCCCGTCATCAGGTCGTCTACGTAGAAGTCGACAAGAGCGACTTTCGCAGCGATGGGAAATTGCTTGGATTCGTCTTGTGCTAACTGATTGAGCGTGCGTATTGCCAAATACGGAGCACAGCTGGTACCGTATGTTACTGTGCGCAGACGATAATCTTGAATTGGGTCCTCAGGCGTTGTTCTCCACACTAAACGTTGATAATCTTGGTGCTCAGGGGCCACCAAGCTTAGGACCGATACGAAGGTTTTGATTCAGTGAAACTCCGAAAGTCGTCTTGTGTGAGGCGTCAAGAACCACACGTAATTTTGACTTTGAGCTGGACCCTTGCATCACGCCATGGTGTGGGAGGTAGCACGTTTGATTAATGATTGATCCTTCGTCGACTGGCACTGCTTCCAAGTAAGGATGCTCAAGATAGGCTTGCATGAAGTCTCGGTGTTCGATGCGTAACTGCGGATTCTTCAAAAATCGGCGTTCCATATGGTTCAGTCTGTCGATTGCACCTTCTCGAGAAGTTCCGAGTGGTAATGGCTGATCAACGAATGGGAGTTGCACGATATATCTTCCTTCCTTGTTTCTGGAATGCGTTGATTGAAAGTGCCTTTCACAATGACTTTCATCTTCCGTGAGTTCTTGGGCTGCTGGTACATTTTCAAGCTCCCAAAATGACTTCAAAATGTTGTCAACGTTGGTGTAGTTCTCGATGGTTGCAGTCGCACTTAAGGAGTGTGTGATTGTGTTTCGATCAAATCTCCCAAACAATATGTGTCCCAATTTGGTTTTTTGTGTGAATGGCGAACCGTTGAAAGATTTTATGCATTCACCCATATGGAGCATTCCGAGGACATCTGCCCCAAGCAGCACGTCGATTTTGTGAGGACGATTGAACTGAGAATCGGCTAATTGTAGCTCATGTAGATGTTTCCACTGTTTCGATTCGATGTACTGCGATGGCATGATGCCAGTTATCCTTTCGACGACAACTGCTGTGATGGAAATCGAGAATCTTGAATCAACACGTGATTTAAGAACGAATTCGACAATCAATTGTGATTTGGCTGCTTCAATGGCACCAATTCCGTTAATTGAGATTGAGGCTGGTCTCCGTTTTAAGCCAATCCGAGTTATGGCGTTCTCGGAAATGAGATTCACTTGGGACCCTGAGTCAATCAGGGCTCGAATGGTGAAATCTTGTTTCCCGTTTGCGACATTCCAACTGCTGTTGCGAGTAATACATCTGTCAGCGGCGATGTGGTGTGATGCGAATTAGCATCATGCGAATTTTCGGCGGTTGGCAAGTTGTCATTCGATGTTTTACTTGTGTTGGTGACTGGAGTTCGAGATGACCCATTCGGTATATGTAATAGGGTGTGATGTCGCGGTTGCAGACTTGACAGAAACTTGAACGACATTCTGTGCTACGGTGTCCCTTTCGCAGACAGTTAAAACAAAGATTGTTTTCACGAATTTTGGTGGATTTCTGATCGAACGATAATGATTTGAATTTGCTGCACTGGAACACACTGTGTTCCTCGCTGCAGAATGGACAGCTCAGCGAATTGGTTGGAGTCGAAGTAGCGACGAACGAATGAGATGATTGCGATGACGATTCGCGCTTCGAGCTCGAGCGAAATGACGATGGTTGGATTGTTGAGGGGAAACGAGGTGTTGTTGGCTCGTTTCTTCGGCGTATTGACGATGATATGATTTGTCGCGACGAACTTGACTTGGACATGGAAATCATTTCCAATGATTGCCATCGAGTCTCCAAGAAATCCATAAGTTCTTGATATGGGGGATACTTCGTTCGAGATAATGTCAATTCCCATTGACAATGAGTTTCTGGATCGAGTTTGTCGACGATGATGTTGACTAGAATGATATCCCAGGTAGCTACCGGAACGGCCCAAACCTTAAGACTTCGGACTGTGTCTGTGGAGGTATCGATGATGCCCCTTAATCCGATTGCGGATTCATGAAGGGTTGCGGGCATATTTCGGAATAGATGGAGGTGACTGTCGATAATAAAACTTCGATGTTTGTACCGATTGATGAGGCTATTCCATGCTTCTGTGTAGTTGGCATCGCTGATCTGAACCGTTCTCAATAAAGTGGCGGCTTCACCAGTTAGATTTGCCTTCAGGTAATGGAGCTTCTGCGAATCTGTCAATCTCGGATTCGGATTGCCTTGGTATCCTGTGTTGAAGTCGTCGATAATGTTTTGAGGTTTAAACTTGCGACGAAATAATACTCCTCGATTTGTTCTCGAATGCCGAATTGTTGTTCTAACTCCTTCTCGCCACACACGGCTTCGATCTTGTCTTGTGTATCACAAAATCCCTTGTACTTTTGTTCCAGGTGATCAATCTGGACTTCGATTGTCTCTTTTGTGACTTCGGTATCCCCACTTAGCTCCTTGCTACGTTTGAGAGCCCGTTCCAAAGTCTTTTGGAGCGACGCCTGCTTTGCCCGAAGTGTCATATTCATTGAATCACTGATTTGACTCGTGTATATTTCAACCTCAAATTTAATGTGCGATATTAATGTGTATAATTTGCTAATTTGCACACGACTTCACTTTACAAATTGATAAGCATAAGTGAGTTATTTTGTGACGATGTAGAATACTCTCATACGCTAAATTATGCAATATACGATCTGATTTTATGATAATGTGATTGTGTGCCACACGATGAGTAAAACTTGATGAATCACACGTGAATTATTACGAAAATGTGTAAATCTCGACGATTGAATTACATAAAACACGTGAATGATTTCGATGCTGATCTGGCACTCATCCGGTTTGAAGGACCAATTTTGTTAATCACGAGAGTATTCACAACAAAGAAAAGGGCACAACTTTGGACGAATAAATAAATCTTTTATTTCAAGGAAAATATTAAATGCGAAAATGCGATTTCAATTAGTCTTAACCAAAAAAAAGACTGGCCACGGCCTTTTTGCTTCGTTGTTCGTCTGACCATTGATGATGATGAGCGAGAGAGAGAAAACGTCGTGTAGTTTGACGTCTTGCTCCAGTTTTTTGTGTTGCTTATGATGGTGTTCACACCAGGCCTCGCACAGGTCGTGTGTTCAGTGGTGTATCCAGTGGTGGCGCCAACATTTTGGTTATTAGAGAATTTACACGAACAATTTTAATTTTTATGGGTTGTTTTTTTCTTATGAACGTAACAATAATAAAAATAAAAATCAACAAGTTTGCGGAAAAACCTGATACTTGGGAAAACCTGCAGCAGGTAAAATTTTTAAAAAAGGGGTTTTTTTTGCTTTAAGCTCCAAAGCTCCAAAAATGATTTTGTGTTGTTTTAGATAATTTTTGCTTTATGTGTATACTAAAACATAATGGTAGAGACTTCGTTTAGGACTTTATTTTTAGAAGAAATACTAGCCTTTGTAATTCCGTTTAAATAAAGTTGATATTGTGTTTGAGTCTTCAGATATCCAACTTTAATTCCTGTTCCAGGTTTCTTGTCCATGATAATTTTTGACTTTGACGGCAACTCTCTCCAGAAAATGCATAATAAACATAATGTTTTATTATTTTTTTCTTATGAAAGTAACACTAATAAAAATCAACAACAAGTTTGCGGAAAAACCCATAGATTTAAAGATACTTGGGAAAACCTGCAGCAGGTAAAATTAAAAAAAAAAGGTTTTTTGCTTTAGGCTACAAGGCTATGAATGTGTGGTTTTAGATAATTTTTACTTTACTAAAACTAAACAGTTATAACAGGAGCTCAAAGTGTTTTTTCCTTGGTAGTTTGAAGGGGCCGATTAACTTTTTTCCAATTACGCCTGCCTACATATTGACGCTGAATTTGTGTTGAAATTATGACTGTCTCCTTCTATGTGGATTTTCCGCATCCCATATTAAGATTCGTCCGTCCAAAGAATTCTGCTAAACTCATTTTCATCCAATCTCCGCTTCAGTAACCAGTTAGAAAACTCAAGTCTCTTTTCCAAAACATGGTAACATTAAATTGCAAAGCTAAGCGTCTGATGCAGTGAAATCAAAAACGGGCTGTAGCATGCATCCATGCATGCAACACCAAGGAGGACATTTTGAGCATCTGTTATAACTGTTGTTGTACACACATAAGGCAAATTTTATCTAAAACCACACAAAATGATTTTTTATTCATAGCCTTTGGAGCTTAAAGCACAAAATGGTGGGCTGTACATTTAACTTAATTTAAAGTGTATAACTAGATTTTAAAGCTATTGTTTATGTTGTTATAAAATAATTTCCGAGTTTAAACCTTTTAATTCAATTCAATTAGTAATGCAGAAATTATTAAAGTCGAAGCGAACTGAGCAGAGAACCAACCAACAGAGACTGTACTAACACTACTGCTGCACAAGTTTGTTTCGTTCTGCTCATTGTATGTAACTTGAATGTTATTGACATTTAGTATTGTAGAAATTATTAAAGAAAAGACAAGCCAAATGATACGGAAGAAGTAGCAAGGTAACTTGCAGCGTTCTAATATACTAGCAGTATTTTATTTTTTTAAATTGATCACAGGATTTGGTTGTCTGCCACAACAAACAAACACGAACGGACGCGAGGTTAATAGGCGTATAGAATTTAAAAAAGCGATGCACCTTCATAGCAAATGTAATTATGCTGTCAAGTTGAACCTACAGTAAAGTTTTTAAAATTTTATGAGCTGCACGCTTAAGTGCTCACGAACTGTTTATTGACGATGTTTTGCTGATGAACAGATCCATGCTTAAAAACTAACAAAATTAGATGTTTTGATAATCAAGAGAAAAATCCATATAAAATTTTTCTGTGTCTACTACAACTTCGTTTCTCGCTCTTTGCAGTGCCACCAGTTAGCGCGTTTCATAAAATGCATCTGTTTTTTTTCTACACTGTATACACATCTTACAAATACAGCCGGTTTTGTGATTTTTTTTTACAGCATTACTATGCGTACAGTTGGGCTTTCTGTAGAGAAGGTTTTATTCTGCACATGAAAAAGAGAACAGTAGCAAGTAGGAATGTTGCTTGAAACTTGTAAGAGGCACATAAGTTCCTCTTTATTCGAAAGACGTACCAATACATTTTTTTTAGTAATGTATAAATGATTAAATAAAATATTCTACTTTGCCAAGTGTTTCCGCTAGTCCAATATATAAATTTGAAAGTACATATGTTTGTTTTTATACAAATACACACCGCATCCGGTGTAGAGAATTTAAAAAAACATTGCACATTCATGGCCTATATAATTCTGCTGATTCGTTATCAGCGTTCTTTAATTTGAATAATGAAAATAATCGCAATGATAATTTTATTAACACTTAGTAATGTAGAAATGATAAAATAAATTTTTCTTCTATTAATATAATAATTAAACAAAAATGTATGCCTGTTTGTGTGTAACGCTCAAAGATTACTATGATTTTTTTTTAAATTTTTTTTCCAATTTGTTTTTTTTTGCACTGTAAAAAAGGTTACTATAACAGCAAGTTAACTAATACCAATTTAACAAAAATTATTTTTTTTTCGTCATGGTGACCTTGAAACGATGATTCGAATTGCAAAACATGAGGAACAAAATCATTTGAAAATTGATTTGTTAATTTGTTGCGGTAAATTTTATTGATTTTTTAGATTTTTCTAATTTAGCAATTTTCACCAAAGATATACAGCCGTATTAATTAAAAATCACTATCTCTCGTTGTTGGATGTATCTGCATCGAGTGCTTACGTCATGAGTTTCAGCAATCAAACTCAAAAGACTGAAAGCAGTCTCAAGTTCATAAAAAAATTGGCAGAACACCTTACAAAGCCGAACGTCGTGTAGAAAATTATCACCTTGAAAAGCTTGAAATACGAAAAACATGCATGCTCCAGTTGTGATCCAAAAAAGAAACGCAAGACAGTTTACTTATGTATCATGTGCAAAAAACCAATTTGCTTAGAGTGTGCGAGAAAAATTGTGAATGTTGGTGGGTTGCAATTTTGTTGAGGTTTTTTTATGTTGGATTTTTTATTTTTAATTTATTGTTTGTTTTTTAGTTGATAAGAATTAATACCAAGAACTCGAAGTTTTAAGTTCCTGCTGCAACAGATCTCATTGTATGAGCGTAGTCATTGTGCTAAAAGTGCTAATATGTGAAGTTTTACAAAATGTAACTTTTTTTTATTATTTTTTTTTATAAAGAGACTCATTGCCAAGCAAGGACTCCCTGAATGACTTGCGTCACGGCAATAAGTTGGGCAAAGCCCTTTATTAAATTCAAAATAAAATAAAAATGTAGAAATGTTATTTACAACAATATATATATCACATTTCTCACGTTTGTATTTTCAGCAATACGGAAAAACGAACACGAAAAACTAAAACGTCTAAATGCTTTCGTCAATGAATCATGGTCAGGGAAACTACAAAAAACCTTGACCAAGAAAATATTACAAATTTTAAAAATAATGTAGATAATATTGGTAATCATTTTTTTTTTTTTTTAATTATATATTTTATATTCAATAAAAAGCTTATGAGCACTTCAACCTTCATCTTCATCCTTCAGGAAGTTGTTAACGGCTAATTTGAAGGCCTGCAGATTGTAAGAATCGGGAAACACGGGATCTACCAGTTGATTCCACATCGAAGAGTCTCTCGGAAAAAAGGAGGATTTAAAGTGTTGGGTTCTACAAGAAAAAAGTTTTAAGGCAAATCTATGTTGAGTGTGGACCTTAAACGAGTGTTTACGTTACTCACAAAAGGACCTGGAACTAGAGAAAGGGTTTCTAAAGCACATCTACCGTTGTAAAATTTGTAGAAAACAGATAAAGCTCCTACATTTCGTCTGTGCTCTAAAGTATCAAGAGACGAAGTAATGGATACGTCGTTTATCAAACGTATAACTCTATTTTGAACTCCATCAAGATGAACCAAATGAAATTTTGGAGCCCCACCCCACACATATGAATTAAATTCTAAAATTGGTCTAACATAAGATTTATATAATCTTAATACTTCTGAGGGAGTGAAGTAGAAGTTACAACGTCTTATGAAGCCCAAACATTGGCTAGCTCTTTTTGAAATTTCATTATTTTGTTCTTTAAAATAAAGCTTGTAACGAAGTCGAGTAAAATCGACTACGCCACAAACCGTATGTCTAAGCACTCGCCGTACGAAACACACAAACCACCCAACAACCATACATATTGCTTGGCCAACCAACATAACTCATATATCACGTTGGCACCATGAGAGTGTACTCGGCCGACATTCAGTGGGTGCGGTGTTCAATCCGGCGACCGAACCAATTAAATTATTTTTTTTCTGGGAAAAGTTTTGCCATCCGAACAACAATACAAATTTAAGAAGAACAATACTATACCAAGATATTAATATAATATTACTGAGAATCCTTATATGTCAGTATATGAAGAAATCTATTATTTTCCAAACGGCTGGCAATAAAATTCCTAGAAAATACAAATAATCAGACACACTTATAGGCTAATAAAACACAACGAAATCAGAGGAAGAACATATCTCCTCGTAGAGAGAATACACTGCTGTATACAGCAGTCTCTCCTAATAAAAGCTAACTCGCTGACCGCCGTTCTATACGAACAAACTTTTAAACAAAAAAACGAGTTAAGCAACCAAGCAGTAGTGCTTACGCTATCACACTCATTTTTGTTAACATAATCAATATAGCAAACTACCAACGTTGTACGACAAGGTAGTTTGCCATATTGCACCGAATCAATTATTTAGCATTACCGTCCTACGAGGCAGTGCTGATAATCGATTTGTATGACACCGGCTGTCCGGTACGCTCCCATAGCGGTAGCCATCCCCGCAGACCTCTTCCTTTTATTATTGCCAATACAGCAAGCTACCAACGTCGTACGACAAGGTTATTTGTCATATTGTGCTGCGCCGTTCGCCTGAACGCTGCTCATGTGCTCCAGTTCCTGGTCCCGAGAGCAGAAGTCGCCCACCACCCCCTTTCCGCAGTTTAAGTAAACTACAAACGTTGTACGACAAGGTTATAGCCTAGAACGTAACCAAGTCCTGCATGTCATGCGCAAAGACCAGATTATTATAAGTAGGATTATATGCATATAATAGTTAAGTATAAGACAAATAGTATATATAAAATAGAAAATAAAACCGATTATAATTAGTACACTGAAAATCTTTAATTTGTAACGAAAAGCAGAAGGAGAATGAACCCTAGGTGCCGGCGAGCGTCACCCTAGTAAACACTGTTGCAAGCTTAAAGGTATTAACAACAATATTATTGAGTTTTTTTTTAATACCGGAAATTACGAAATAGAGGTAAAAATCTGTAGGACCGCACCTAGGTGGTTAAGGGACTGAAATAGGTGGTAGGTAGTTAAGGGTTAATAAACATATTATTTGTCTATGTCAGCTATCCGCTGATTATCAATTAGAGCACGGCAACAATTCACCGAATTTTACACAAATTCGAGTAAATCTCTCATATTACAGCAGTATTACAGCAGCTGACACTGAATATTCAGACCGTTTTTTGTCATGACAATGAGCTCCATATAAAATGTATGTTAAAAACTTATCCGCCCCTTATACACAAAATTCGGTGAGTTAAGTTATCCGCTCGTTGTTAAAGCTAACACACGTTTGTTAATGAAAACTGCCAGTTAACAGATGAATTAGTGCTAACACACTGCTATTCAGTGTTTATTAGAGGGATAGAGCATAATTTATACAAATATTGATGGCAAAGATTAAATTGAAGTCGATCATAACGAATTATTGAAGGTCTGATTGAAAATTCTGAAGAACAAATTAACAAAACTTTGCTATCAGTAGGCATTTGCATATACAAATCATGTGTATAATTAAAGTATTAAAATGTTTGTGCATAGGCACGATGGGCATTAAACTTGTACTAAATACTAAAAAGAGGGCAGTCCTATGACTGGCACCGTAGCTGTTCACATACATCATCATCACATCACATACAATGAAATAAATAATTTAAAGGTGTGAGGTATGCACCTATTGCATATTGGATATTGGATATCACTGCACAAAAATAGTAACGCTGGTTTGGTTTTCAATGCATAAACAATTTGAGTAGTTTTAAATTAAATTTGACGAGAAATGAAGGTAGCTTGTTAATATTATATTCCCTTTTTTTTGTAACTTATAGTAGTAATTTTTTCTGTATCACGACAGCAATGTATCATTTTATGCAATGTTAATAAAACGAGTTGAGCAGAGCACCGATCAAAAACGAACAGAGACTACTATTACTACTACTTCACATGTTTGCTTCGTTCTGCTCAAGCTATGTTATTGAGATTTTGTAATGAAGAATAATGAAAATCATCGCAAGGATGATTTTATTAATACTTAGTAATGTAGAAATGATTAAAGAAATGAATGCCACCATAGCCCATTGAATGCATTATCATCAAATCAAATACAATAAAATATATAACATAAAGGTGTGAGGTAGGTGCAATTGCATATTGAATATTGCATATCTCGGCTTGAGAAATTGCTTTGTTCCCGAAATTCCAGAGCATAATGATCATATTCCAGAATTTTCATAGGAACAACTCTTATAGTCAAATATTAGTCCTACATACCGCTTAAGAAATTGCTTGACAAATTGCTTTGTTCCCGGAATTCCAGACCATAATGATTATATTCCAGAATTTCCATAGGAACAAGCTTTATATTCGCAGCTTAGTCCTACATACCGAATTTCATGAGAATCACTTAAGAAATTGCTTTATTCCCGAAATTTTAGACCATTATGATCATATTTCAGAATTTCCAAAGGAACAAGTCTTATATTCGCATCTTAGTCCTACATACCGATTTTCATGCGAATCGCGTGAGAAATTGCTTAGTATCCGGAATTACAGACCATAATGATCATATTTCAGAATTTCCATAGGAACAAGTCTTATATTCGCATCTTAGTCCGACATACCGAATTTCATGCGAATCGCTTGAGAAATTGCTTTGTTCCCGGTATTCCAGACATAATTATCATATTCCAGAATTTTCATATGAACAAGTCTTATATTCGCATCTTAGTCCTACATACCGAATTTCGTGCGAATCGCTTGAGAAATTGCTTTGTACCCGGAATTCCAGACAATAATGATCATATTCCAGAATTTCCATAGGAACAAGTCTTATGTTCGCATGTTAGTCCTACATACCGAATTTCATGCGAATCGCTTAAGAAATTGCTTTGTACCCGGAATTCCAGACCATAATGATCACATTCCAGAATTTCCATAGGAACAAGTCTTATATTCGCGTTTTAGTCCTACATAAGGAATTTCATGCGAAACGCTTAAGAAATTGCATTGTACCCGAAATGCCAGACCGTAATGATCATATTCCAGAATTTCCATAGGAACAAGTCTTATATTCGCATCTTAGTCCTACATACCGAATTTCATGCGAATCGCTTGAGAAATTGCTTTGTTCCCTGAATTCCAGACCATAATGATCATATTCCAGAATTTCCATAGGAACAAGTCTTATATTCTCATCTTAGTCCTACATACCGATTTTCATGCGAATCGCTTGAGAAATTGCTTTGTATCCGGAATTCCAGGCCATAATGATCATATTTCAGAATTTCCATAGGAACAAGTCTTATATTCGCATCTTAGTCCTACATACCGAATTTCATGCGAATCGCTTGAGAAATTGCTTTGTTCCCGGTATTCCAGACATTATTATCATATTCCAGAATTTTCATATGAACAAGTCTTATATTCGCATCTTAGTCCTACATACCGAATTTCATGCGAATCGCTTGAGAAATTGCTTTGTACCCGGAATTCCAGACCATAATGATAATATTCCAGAATTTCCATAGGAACAAGTCTTATATTCGCATTTTAGTCCTACATAAGGAATTTCATGAGAAACGCTTAAGAAATTGCATTGTACCCGAAATGCCAGACCGTAATGATCATATTCCAGAATTTCCATTTCGCGTCTTAGTTCTACATATCGAATATCATGCGAATCGCTTGAGAAATTGCTTTGTTCCCGAAATTCCAGGGCATAATGATCATATTTCATGCGGTTGAGATATGGCTTAGTTCCCAAAATACTGACATTTAACAGATTCTCACTTAAAGTGTGATATTTACCAGTATCTCATTTAGCAGTGTCTCACAACAGTGTCTCACTTAACATTGTCTCACAATAGTGTCTCACTTAAAAGAGTGACATTTAACAGTGTCTCACTTAAGACACTTAACAGTGTCTTACAAAAGTGTCTCACTTAACATTTTACTTTTTGAACATGTACCCTGTAACGATGTTTACTCGGGTGACGCTCGCCGGTCACCCAGGGTTCTTCTCTTCTGCTTCGTTGCTACAAATTGTATTGATTAATAGTGGCTCTAATGACGAAAAGGCGATTGAATCAACCAATTTCGTATTAGACCACGAAAAGTTCGGCAGAAAATGACCTCAATGACGAAAAGGCGATTGAATTAACCTATTCCGCATTGACCCCATTGTCTAATAACAATGTTTTATTGGTGTTACAGACTCGTTTGCCTGCAATTGTTCCACGGAGATGTTAAGTTATTATCAAGCACATAAACTTGATAAAGATTGGTTGTATGTATAACAAGCACTTGAACTTGTTACCCTCGTAGTGGATAATTCTTGAATAAAACGAAGTGTCTTCTTTCACGGTGAAATTGACAATCACAATTTCATTGAATTGATAGCTTATTATATACAATACAAAAAATACATAACGTAGGCAACTTACAATTAATAAACAATAAACTAAACGTAAACAATAATAAAGAATATAATATTAAATATGCGGCGTCGTGAATGTAGTTCATTACCCCAAATAGAAATTAAAATGTGCGAATATGCTGAATCGTCAATACAGCTCGTTACCCCAAAACAACGAACTGATTCCAGGTCAACTGCTAGATCAGCAACAAGTTCGTTGGCTTGAATGAACGAACCGCTGTGTGTCAGCATACTTGCATATTTCTTGACGTCAGTAAACATTCTCCCCCTTTTTTACTATTTATTAATCGTAACCGTGAAGTCTGATTCTTCCACCTGGTGTCGAGGCTTCGGCTGAGGTTTCGGTGTAGGTTTGAGTGCTATGTGTTTCCAGGTGACGTAGATGATTAGTGAGATGGAAAATGTTAGCGCCAGGTATCCAATGGTAAGATGGTGATAAGTGTGTGCTTGAAACTTATTAGGCAGCTCAAATACCTTCTGCTGTGCAATCATATCATGAAGGTCCGTAAGTTTTTTGAGTTGATTTTCGTAGCTACTGGCGTTGAAATCCTTGAGTAGTGGCTTGAGTTGCGTAATTATTGCGACTTCTGACAGCGTTGTAAAACTTGTGTATGATGTTCTTATAGTGCTGGAGAACGTTTGATGCCCATGGATGCTGATGAAATTTTCTCTTAGAATACATTCGGGTTGAAGTGTTAACATTCGCGAACCCTCTAATACAAACTGTGAAGATTCTCTATCGCAAGCTGCTAAAAGCCGAGTTGGAGCCATCGTGGCGTATATCCATTGGTTTTTGTGATCCATTTGAATCCATGTCGACTTACTCTCAGTTCTTTCGAACTTACAGGTTGATTGAGTTTCGTTGTTGAAAAGTCGTAGTTCACATGAGCAGGCTTCTGCGCCCTTCCTGTATTTTGATTGAATATTGAAACACAAATATTGCTCGTCCTTCAGGCTAACTCAGGATCTTTGAGTTGTTGAATCTATTGGAAAGTATTCGTCGCGATGGGAACTTATGGCCAATACTGGTGCGCAAGTTCGAATAGCAATCATGGTGTTGTTGATGAGACTTGGAATGGCTATCATTCTGAATAGATCGTACTGCTCCTGATCTGCCAGTGGGAGTGTAATTCTAAAAAAGACATGATTTTTGGCGATTCCACCCTTAACCGTCATTAGTTTGTACAACTGCAGCTAATTATCTTCATCAGTAGGAATTTCTAAATAGGCTGGTAAGTGTGCCTTGATAGTTTGCAACTCTTCCTGAAGTTGTGTTGTTGTTTTTTTTTTTTTTTTATATAGAGACTTATTGCCAAGGGAGTACTCCCTGAATGACTTGCGTCACGGCAATAAGTTGGGCTAAGTCCTTTATTAAATTCAAAATAAAATCGAAGGAATGTGATTTAAAATATATCACAATCCTCACGTTTGTAGCCGGTTTCAATTTATTTTCTCATAATTCTCTCTGATACATTAAAAAAGCAATACGAAAAAAACGAGCACGAAACGAGCACGAAGCGAGTCCAAATACTTTTATGAATGAATCATGGTCAGGGAAAACTACAAAAAACCTTAACCAAGAAAATATTACAAATTATAAAAATAATGTAAAAAATACTGATAAACAAATTTTTTTTTTTTTTATATATTAATAAACAACTAATGAATACTTTATCCATCATCCTTCAAGAACTTGTTGGGTTCTACATGAAAAAAGTTTTAAGGCAAATCTATGTTGATTGGACCTTAAACGAGTGTTTACGTTACTGGGAAAAGGACCTGGAACTAGAGAACGGGTTTCTAAAGAACATTTACCGTTGTAAAATTTGTAGAAAACAGATAAAGCTCCTACATTTCGTCTGTGTTCCAAAGTATCAAGAGATAAAGATGAAGTAATGGTTACATCGTTTATCAAACGGATAACTCTATTCTGAATTCCATCAAGATGAACCAAATGCGACCTCGGAGCCCCACCCCACACATATGAATTAAATTCTAAAATTGGTCTAACATAAGATTTATATAATCTTAATACTTCAGAGGGAGTGAAGTAGAATCCAAAACTCCAAACAGCGAATTGGCAATGTTTTCTATCAGATTCACCGCTCCCCTCTTGGTTCGTCTGGCTGATAGCAAGATTTTTTTTTTTTTTTTTATAATTCGCGCACGCTTCAAGGGGTTCGCACCCTTATAATGCTCGGCTATATGCTTGGCACAGCGTGGGCGTTAAGGAAGAGGAGAAAAGAGGAGTTGTCTACGAGCTTGTGTGTTGAATGTCTGTGGATCAAAGTGACGTGGGAAGACAGAGCTTGGCAGAGCATTCCACATACGTGTTGTACGACTGAAGAACGAATCCCTGAGTTTAGCGAAAAAACTCGTTCTCAGCCCACGTATGATGCTGAGATCCACTCTGAAATTACACACCACTACAGAAACACACAAAACACAACTTACCGCTTCTTTTAACCGAGTTGGGAAGAGTATGTCTCAAATTTGATTATTAACACAAATTGTCGTCAGTGTTATGCCTTCACGACAAAATGAGTTAAATCACCAAAAGAAACAAACACTCACAATCCGTCATTCTTATAGCTAAAGAAATTAGATCATAAACAAACTGCCGCATGAAAAACATACGACAGTTACGTTTCACCAAATTCTTTAGCTACTTCTTCGGATTGTAGCTCGTCTATGATGTGGTGAAACTGGTTGAGTGTATCGTGGCATAGTTCTTGTTCCCGCAATTTTTGACATAACTACTCCAATCGTTTTGTTCCATTTGAGAGGCCATTAAAAGTTGGTAATAGATAATAAAGTGACATTCACCTGTTGCTCTATTTACGGACCCAACTCCTTCGAAGTGAATTCCAAGGCTTGAATTGAATTTCGTAATCTGGATCTTGTCTGCACATACAATCGGTAATATTAACATGATGGCTAGCAAGGATGTGAGGTTGATGCCACTCGATGTCTTTCGTCGTTTTGTGGGTATTGTTGTTGGTTCCGTTGTTGCAGAATCCTCAGAACTTTGCTGCTTTAAGTGGAACTTAGGGTGTTCGTCGTTGTCTTCAACTGGTAGCGGTGCCAATATGTGGATTGGACGTTTCCAAACTCCTGTTGCACTTTTGACGTCCACAACGCGTACAGATCCATCTTCGCCCTCATAAGTGTTGACAATTCGTCCAAGTGGCCATTGCAAGGGTGGAACATTGTCTTCTTTAATGATGACCATTTTTCCCACTTTGATGTCCTTGGAACTCCTTCCACTTATGACGATATTCCAGAACTCATATTTGAGATGAGAGACTAGGTTCCATCTGGTCAATAGGGTTTGTTTTGTAGATGCTGCGTTGGCATCAATTTGGGCCGTCAGTGGCTCTCCAATCAGGAAGTGTACCGGAGTTAGAGCGGTGATGTCGTTCGGGTCACTGGACATCGGTGTGAGAGGTCTTGAATTTAAGATGGCCTCTATTCCAACTAGCACTGTCTCAAATTCTTCGTAAGTCAGCGAGGCTGTCAATACGCTTCTTATGAGCAGGTGTTTTGCCGATTTTACAGCTGCCTCCCAAAGACCACCAAATGGGCTTCCCTCGGTGGAATAAAACTGAATTGAATCGCCCTGTTACTGCATTCCTTGATGATTGTATTCCGTGCGGTTTCCGAATAAAGTGTTGTTTTTAAATCTGCCAGCTGATTGTTTGCTCCCACGAAGTTTGTCGCGTTGTCGCAGTATAGGATTTGACAGTGTCCCCTGCGGCCAATAAATCTCCTCAATGCTCCAAGAAACGCTTCAGTGGTTAGGTCGCTGACAAGTTCCAAGTGTACAGCCTTGGTGGTGAAACAGCAGAATAGTGCTACGTATGCCTTATGAGGCCTTTTCCTGCGAATTTTATAATGGATACAAAATAGACCGCAATAATCGACTCCTGAGTTGATGAAAGGTCTTGCTGGTGTAATTCTAGGTGAAGGAAGATTGCCCATTACTTGTTTGAGCAATTGGGGTTTAGCTCAATGTTAAGCAATGTTGTACTATTGAGCGGGCCATTATTTTTCCTTTGATAGGCCAACATCGTTGCCTAGTATGAGCCAAAAGTGTCTGAGGTCCGCAGTGCATATTCCTTTCATGAAGCCCTTTCAATAAAAGTTTTGCTAATGGATCGTTGTACGGGAGAAGCATTGCATGTTTTGCGTCATATAATAGTGCTGATGACTCCAATCGTCCTCCTACTCTACTCTGATAACTCCCTTATCGTCTAAAAATGGAGCAAGATTTGAAAGGTTACTTGTTCGTTGTCGCATGCTTGCATTGCTCGGGTTATGAAAACTAATGAATCATTTAGTTCCTGGGGAGTCAAGGTAATCTCGTCTTGTCGTTGAAGTTTCGGTGAATTCGCATGTTTGATAAAACGTAGTATATATATATTTTTTTTTTAATTCTCTATATTAACTTCACTTGCCCGTGTGTTTGTGGGTTTGTGGGCTTGTGGATTTGTGTGTCATGTAATCTTGCGATCAATTTTTAACCCACTTCCTACAGCCCGACTTTCTATTTGAGGCTCCTCGGGCCGCGGGGTCCCCTCGCTCCCATACAAATATTTTACAAAATTTACCCGATTTTCTTTAAATTTTGTACACATGTGTGTCTTCGATGGAAAACACTTTTTGTAAAAATTTGGAGCGTTCGGCCCCTTGGGGACCCCAATATACAAATTTTAAATATCGCTATATCGCATCAGATCACGGCAAAGTATGAGCTCTGTGCTTTGTGAGCAGCGCTGTTCGCTGCCGCTGCGGAATTTGGTGGATGATTTTGCCACAAAACGAGCACGCAGTGTGTGTGTGTGTGTTTCCCCGATTAGAGAATTTACAAGAAAACTTTTAATTTTTATGGGTTGTTTTTTATTTTTTTTTTTATATAAAAAGACTCATTGCCAAGGGTACGTCCCTGAATGACCTGAACAACAAATATTAAAAATAATACAAAAAATAATAATTTTTTATATAAAATAATCGTATCCTCCAATGAACACTACGGTCGTCCTTCAATGGTCATGAAGTTGTTGACAACTTTTTTGAAGGCCTCTAAATTATAAGATTCGTGAAATACGGAGTCACCCAATTGATTCCACATCGAAGTCACTCTCGGATAAAAGGACGATTTGCAGTGTTGGGTTCTACATGAGAACGGTTTTAAGGCAAATCTATGTTGAACGGGTTTCTGAAGAACATCTACCGTTGTAAAATTTGTAGAAAACAGATAAAGCTCCAACATTACGTCTATGCTCCAAAGAATCAAGAGATGAAGTAATGGTTACATCGTATAACAAACGGTTGACTCTATTTTGAATTCCATCAAGATGAACCAAATGCGATCTTGGCGCCCCACCCTACACAAATGAATTAAATTCTAAAATTGGTCTAATATAAGATTTATATAATCTTAATACTTCAGAGGGGCTGAAGTAAAAATTACAACGTCTTATAAAGCCCAAGCATTGGCTCGCTCTTTTTGAGATTTCATAAATATGTTCCTTCCAGTAAAGTTCACTAGAAATTTTCAAACCTAACATCTAAAGTGAAACTGATCTCGCAATAGTGGCACCATTAATTACTGGTGCTACGTAATGTTGAATTGCCTTTTGAGAAAAAAGACAAGCCTGGAATTTATATGGGTTAAATTCCACCCTATTAGATCTGCCCCAATCAAGAATGACTTGAATGTTCGACAGAATTGTCGAATTCATTAATTCACGCGAACCAATCAAGCGAGAATTGCATTCTTTTTGACTAACAAACTCCATGGAAGCCGATAACGTCGTATCATCAGCAAATGAGTGGATATCACATGTTGTAGAAGACAACAAGTCATTGATATATATTAAGAATAATGTTGGCGATAAGGATGACCCTTGAGGAACGCCAGCATTGATCTCATGCGAAGATGAGGAAAAACCATTCAATACCACTTTTATTTTGCGGTTCCATAAATAATCCTTAATCCATGTAATGAGAGAGGGTGTAAGTTGAGCGCACGAATCTTATTAATAAGACAAATATGCCAAACTCTATCAAAAGCCTTAGAAATATCCAAGGGCACAACGCTTGATTCGCCTAGATTTTCAATGCTTCGTTCCCAACAATGAGTCATGCACGTCATTAGTTCACCTAAAGATCGATTTTTTCGAAATCCATACTGAACATCGGATAAAAGAGCATTTGAATCCAGATAGCTCATTAGTTTGAAATTAATGATAGATTCCATTACTTTTGATAAAACTGACAACAGAGCAATAGGGCGGTAGTTAGTAGGTGCAGATTTATCACCTTTTTTTGGGACGGGTTGAATATTAGCTATTTTCCGAATTGACGGAAAAAAACATTGAGAGATAAAACAATTTGCTAAGCGGTTTTGCCGAATATGGTGACATCTTTTCAATAATAATGGCGGAATACCGTCGGGTCCAATTGCTTTATTGGGGTCAAGTTCTTTAAGAATTTTGGAAACAACCCGACGACGGAAATAAATTGAAGACATACCTGGGCCTACATTCGGGAGAATTGGTGGACTTTGGTTAGAAAATGGAAGGGTAGACGCACTAGCAAAATGCGAAGCTAAGATTGGCTTTCTGAATATCAGTTTTATAAAGAATACCATTATGGAATAAAGTAGGAACAGAAGAAGTCTTTTCTGCAAAGTTTCTTTTAACCATTGCTGCAAACGACCAAAAGCTTCTAATGTTTGAATCTAAATCTACAATTTTCCGCATGCTATCTCGAATCTTTTGGTCATTTATTATTCTGGACCTGTTAATTATAGCGTTAGCTCTATTTCTGGCTATTCTAAACTTAAAAAAAGGTTTTCTACGGATGGGCAAATAACGTAGTCCAAATGGGCTGATTTTTTACTCGCGACTGCTGACCTGCAGTTATCATTATCACTTATTCTTACGAATATTGCTTTTCTTAAAGGAGGAGGAATGAAATTACAAACGAAAGAGTCACGAAAAATAATTGAGCCGATAGGCTTTCCAAAAAATTCAACTTAAATAAATACTTGTATAAAAGTCCAATTTGATCTTGTTAAGAGAGTGGATAGCTTTCTTTATCAAGCAGAGCTATGTTCGGTCTTGTTCAAGATCAAGAATTAACACATGCATGTATCCAAAAAGTATTCTTATTGACATTATTATCCAACAATTCTCTGAAGTACTGCAAATGAATTCCGGTGGTTGATTTTGTATATTAATTCTTGATCCTCAGTATTGGTTGCTGTTGCTACAATTGGCAAATTTTGTTTTCTTTCTGTGTCTTCAAGGATGGCCAGCTCCTTAACGTATTTTCCTGGCCATAAGTCCTCCTTTCCATGTAGAAACATGGGTCCGTAATTTTGCTGGTTGTAATCCTCTTGATAGTACGTCGGCAGGATTATGCTTGGATGCCACATGACGCCATTGGTCGAAAAGTGAACGTTCCTGAATAGTAGCGATTCTGTTGGCCACGAATGTTTTTAACGACGATAAAGGAGCCAGGACAATCTCTGAGTCTGTCCATAAAAATGTCGGTACGGTTTTAAATTTCAGGTCATCCGTGATTTTTGCAGTGAGTTGTGCCGCTAAAACTGCAGCGCATAGTTCTAGTCGTGGTAAGGTTTGTTTCTTTAATGGAGCGACTCGTGACTTTGAACATAACAATCTCACTATCGTTCTTCCATCTTTCAGTTTTGCTCGTAGGTATATCACTGCTCCATATGGATTTTCGGAAGCATCGGCAAACGCGTGGATTTGTATGACTGTTGATACGTAACTGCCGAACATATGTCGTGGAAATTGAAAATCATTTAACTCCTTGAGGTTGTTTCGAAATGATATCCATTTTGTATGTAGTTCGGCGGGTAATGCTTCTTCCCATTCTAATTTTAATCTCCATAGCTCTTGAACAAATATTTTTGCAGTAACAACTACAGGACTCATCACGCCCAAGGGATCGAATAGTTTCGCAAGATCCGAGGTGACGATTCGTTTTGTGACCCGGCTGGTAGAGTTCAATTGATTTTTTACACGAAAATTGTCTGTCTTCGGATGCCATGTGAGGCCAAGTGCCTTGATTAATGCGTTGTCTTCGTCTTCCAGGTCAAGGTTGATTTCTTGATCCTCCCTTGCAATCCACTCAGCCGCTAATTTTCTTCGTAGTTCGTCTACGGTTCATGTCTGGTCTATGCAACAACGTTCCAGTTCGCTGATTAATTCTTCCTTTCGTAAAGAGTACACCCCAGAGGCTGGTGTTGCCATTGCCAAGAAGGAGGTTTGTTGTCAGTGGTGACGCTTTCACCAATATTAGCAAGATTTTCCTCTGGTATTTCGCCCGGTAGATGTCTCTTTCGCAGGTTAGTTATAATAATAAAGCGGATTTTCTGGTCGGTGCGACTATTTTAGTCGTTTACTTATAATAATAATAATATTTTTTTTTCTGGTCGGTGGTGCGACTATTCTAGTCGTTTACTTATAATAATAATTTTTTTTTTCTGGTCGGTGGTGCGACTATTCCAGTCGTCTCTGCTCGGGTGCCAAATTTGTAACGATGTTTACTCGGGTGACGCTCGCCGGTCACCCAGGGTTCTTCTCCTCTGCTTCGTTGTTACAAATTGTATTTTCTTGTTGTATAATAACTCAATTATTTTGGGTATTGGTTTTGTTTTTTTCTTTTTTTCTTCTTTTCTCGGTACTTATACTAGGTTACAGGTTCTTGTATACTTAAACTAAAATAACTATGTATATTTACATACGGGGTGTTGCCTATGTAGGGGTTTGGCGCATACAATTCCCTGAAGTTCTCAACCAGAGACGCCTTCGAGGAAAATAAAAAAGGCGATTGCATTAAACAATTTCTCCCTCCAGCGTGTCTTGTGGACTGAAGACGGCGATGGCGTATTGATTAGTAGTGGTTTTAATGGCGAAAAGGCGATTGAATCAACCAATTTCGCATTTACGAAGACAAAATATGTTCGTGTAGAACCCGGAGAGACTTATACTTAGGTTGGTATTTGAAATTTCTCTCTAGTTCGTGTAGAACTTGAGAGACTTATATAATTTAGTATTTTGATTTTCTCTCCCTCTTCATTGGATTTTCGGTCCCTATGACTTTGACTAAAAGTGAAGACTTGTTGAGAATTATATGGCTGTTCGAAATCAATAAATAATTTCCAATAAACATTGACTGACTATTTCTAGTGTGTAATTGGCGGCGACATTTATGTGATTATAATCTTTTTGCCAACTGTTCGTATTATTCAGGTGTTTTCCTTTATTTTGAAGACATAGAGCCGAGTTGGTATTTCGCAATTTCGTATTTAGAAAAATTCGGAGTCAATGGTAGGGTATGAACACAGTATCTAGTGATTTCTAGTTCGTAGTTCTCCCCTTGCGCCATTGACTCACTTGAGTAACCTAGGAATATATAGCAATATAACCGCCTGGTAGTATGCCTATTACTGTTGAATGAATTATTCTGCCGCATACTCATTACGTTGACATTATTTTCCCAAATGGTTACCCCTGAAACTATGTTCTAACATTATGTTATAATTATGCGCATACGTATGTACATACTTTTAGGTGCAACGGAAATTATATGGTTATTATGCGTGTATGTATCATGTATATATTTAGGTGTTGTTGGAGTTGGTTTGAAATACTGACCCTTACCACTGGTGGGGGGAATCGATATTCAATGCAGCTTGGGTAGGTGGAATCAGTAGTTAATTCAAAGACTGACTGTTTAGAAGTGTACAATTTTATTTCCATTCCTCTTATTTATACTAAAATCTAAAACTAAGTATACATTGAAGTCATATAAATTTCTATGTGGGATACGGCGCTCGTATATTACATTGGCGTGATTGGTGATAAGACGATACGCATATCATAAGTCTTATCTCTATGGTTTTTGTATTTAACATTTTGGTGATAAGACCATACGCATAACATAAGTCATGTAGGGTAATTGCTTATCTGGTTTGGTGCTTCTTCTATCCTAGAGGTTGATGAAGATAAGGCTGTGATGTGTTGTGCTCCGCAAGGCAAATCCTGAACTCGACGAACGAACGTATTACACTCTCATGCAGTGCAATGCGTTGTATGCTGATAACGTTGCGTGGGAAATGCTGGTGTACGCAACTTAAGTATGTGCAGCGTTGTATGCTGATAACGTTGCGTGGGAAATGCTTATGTACGTGATACGTAACTTAGGCATGTGCAGACTGCACAGGTGTAATAGTTAACCGTATGGTTTGTGGCGTAGTTGCTGAAATGCAACTTCGCCACAACCCTTTAAGCCTTGTAGTGAGACGTTGTCACTTTTAAAAACCCCTTTTTTAAAAAAAAAATACCCCTGCAGGTTTTCCCAAGTATCATAAAATCTATGAGTTTTTCCGCAAACTTGTTAGTGTTTTTTATTTTTATTATTGTTACGTTCATAAGAAAAAAATTGTAAAAGGTTATGTTTATTACTCATTTTCTGTAGAAAATTGACATAAAAATCAAAAATTAAGAAAGGGTAAAAAAACTGGAACAGGAATTGAAGTAGGATATCTGAAGACTCGACGACGATATCAATTTTATTAAAACGCAGTTACAAAGGCTATTATTTCTTCTAAACTCCTAAACGAAATTTCTATCGTTAGTATTAACAGAGCAATACCCTTTAACATGAGTTAGGGTACACCAACTTACTGTACTTACTGTAGAACGATGATTTATTTCTTAGAATATACCCACGAATAAGAAGACACCCTGTATAACTTTTTCCTTACAGCCGAGTGGCTCAAGAGCGATAGCCTTACCTTACGATGTTATATATATTCAATATTTCACTTTTTAACCGTTTGGAACACAGCTTTACTCGACTAAGCACATGTAGTTGTATAGAATTTTAAGCATTTTCGATGTCCGAGGATCCGTCGGCAGGTTGCGTTTCGTTCCTTGTTGTCTCTATTAACCTGATATTTTTCCCTGAGAATCTGACAAGTTTTCTTTGTCGGATATGAAGTGACTGCCTATTTTTAATACCAGCTCTGAATGCTCTAAACCTAAGTATTACCATTTAAATCCAGTGCTGGCTCGAGACCTTCAGGGTTAGGTAGGTTTTTTTGATCGAATTGTTTTTAACCTGATGAAAACCACAACTGTGATTATGGAAAAACGATTAAGTAGAATAAAGGTACAAGTATTTATTTATTAAAATAAATTGCGCGAACGCGTCCGAACATATTGAAAGTAAGAAGGGAACTAAACTGAAACAAAGCAATAATCAATAAGAGACGCAATGCGCTCTTTTACAATATAAGAGACACAGTGTGCTCTCTTACACATTAACATTAGGTCACATTGGAATCGAAGAATTTTCAACACCCTTCCTCAATGTGAACCTGTACATACAATGTCAATTATATTTTACATTAATTAATTTAAACTCATTAATTTTACAAAATGACAATGTTTCTGTTTCGACAGATTTTTAATTAGTACATCTGCTATAATAATATCCGTTGAAACATCTCAGCTCGACGTCGCCACTTTGAATAACTTCTCGAACAAAATGATGCCTGATATCGATATGCTTTGACCTGTGTGGCGAGTGGTATAGCCATCGCCACATAATTCACAATTTATGACATATGGCATAGCCTCTCAAAACAGCATTACTGTCAACCTGAAAAAAAATCATAATTCACAATTTATGGCATATGGCATAGCCTTTCAAAACAGCATTACTGTCAACCTTTTGACGAACATACTTATAATTAGTATTCTATCTCGAATTATATATAATCTACACCTCGATGGTAAGAAAGGAAAAACGTGGCCGCGACGACATTTTTTCTTATTGGCTTTTTCTTAGAAATCCGCATTTCGTTTTTTTTATCTTATCAATTCAGTGTAAATTGATGAAATGGCAATACACTTAAACCTAAAATATTGTTATAGTAATATCATACCGGGTACTCATACCAATGTGCATCGGTTTATTCTTCTCTTGAACTATTATAAAAATTTTAAATTATAATTTATATAATATATAATATATAATATATGTGATATTATAAAATACATAGCCTAAGTGCGTAATCATTAATCAATCAATCACAAAGAAATTGAAGACCTACAAATTTACATCAAGGAGCACCGCATCATGTCTCCGTTTGTTTCGTCGCCATCTCAAAAGTTCGACATCTATACAAAAATCAGGTGTGCGTGTGAGATGGAAGCGTTCGGTTGTCTTTATCAATCATCCGTCAGACGTCAGAGTCATTGCGTGACAAGAAAACAGAAAGCCAACAGTTTACGATTCTGCTTCTTGTAGTTCTATATCGGGATTTTATTTCGCGTGCTTTTCATGTAACTTTGTTTCTTTTAATTGTTCTATCATCCGTTGCGCTAGTTTTAGCACCTTTCAGTTTGATAATAAAAAACAAAACAAAACTTTCTTCAAGTTCGGCTCTTTCGCTAAGAAGACATGCATTTTTCAAAACTAAATTAACTATCAAATCTATCGAATATACAAGTATATATCATTCTTTTAATTAATAAAAAAAAACGACGCAACGTAAAATATCTTTAAGCGGCTAAAAGGGATTTATTTTGTTTCAAAACTTCTTGTGATTGTTGGCGAAAGAATTTGGTTGCCTATTATTTGGGTGGAGGCGTCCGCAAATCATCAAAAAGGAGTAATTGAAGATTCTTTATGTGCGATTTTTTTTCCCCACAATTTAAAATGAATTACTGTTAATTTGTTCACGCGTCGAATGCAAATTTGTGTGAGGCGAAAATCCGCCTGTACAGTGCAATTTTTTTGTGAGTAATCTGCGCCGCGCAAATCGTTTGATCGATTATCATCGAAAGGGAGCAGAGTGCATCGCATCCATCTCTCCTAAGATAATGCAAACATAAAGTTACCAATTTTCTTCGTGGCATCGCGTTTGTGCGTCGTTATTACCTTACAACAATTCGCATCACATCATGTCATCAGCTTCGGCAGCACGTCATCACATCATATCATCAGCTGCGACAGCACATCATCACATCATATCATCGGCTTCGACAGCACATCATCACATCACATCATCAGCTTCGGCAGCACGTCATCACATCATTATCATCATCATCATCATCAACAACAAATATTTTTTTTACGTCGAGTAGTTCAGGTATTTCCCTTTCTTTTTTTTTTATATACATACAGTTTATACTACCGTACTCATATTGTATCGATTAAGTAAATTTTTTTGATAAACCATAGCTTGGTGCACCAACACCTACATGCTCTTTTATTACCTTTATAGTATATTATATTATCCTCCAATATCATAGTTGAAATTACACATAGTACTATTATTATATACAATATTACAATAAAAGAAAAAAAAAAAACGCAAGCCTCAAATTGTCTATATTGTCGTAAGGAGTGATGTCCGCTTAAGCGGGGACCCTTGGGGATGAGGTATAGTAGACGGTAAGTTCGGATGACAGGTGGGCATCTCCTTTTCCTCCTCCTGCGGTTACACCTGGCACATTTATACCCGTCAACACCCACTCCCATACCCTGAAGCCTAGCCGGCAATGACCGCGACGGGTCCCTAATGTGCCTTTTCTGTTGACAACCACCCTCCTATGAGCAGTCAAAAGGGGGCGGTTGTTACAGTGGCGCCCAAAGGCATTATTGGCTTTCCTTTACTCTGTCCTTATGATTTTCCGCTTATCCGCTTATCGCGTCGATTTTAGCCTAGTTTTCCGGTGTTTGATTTTTTTGTATCGCAGGGAAATTTTCTCATTCCGAATGCATGTCCAGCTTAGCTGTTTGCCTCATGCTTGAGAGTTTGATTGTTTTGAAATTTCAAGAATTGCTCATTCCGAATGCATGTCCAGCTTAGCTGTTTGACTCATGCTTGAGGGTTTGATTGTTTTGAAATTTCAAGAATTTTTTTTTCTCATTCCGAATGCATGTCCAGCTTAGCTGTTTGACTCATGCTTGAGGGTTTGATTGTTTTAAAATTTCAAGAATTTTTTTGCTCATTCCGAATGCATTTCCAGCTTAGCTGTTTGACTCATGCTTGAGGGTTTGATTGTTTTGAAATTTCAAGAATTTTTTTTGCTCATTCCGAATGCATGTCCAGCTTAGCTGTTTGACTCATGCTTGAGGGTTTGATTGTTTTGAAATTTCAAGAATTTTTTTTGCTCATTCCGAATGCATGTCCAGCTTAGCTGTTTGACTCATGCTTGAGGGTTTGATTGTTTTGAAATTGCAAGAATTTTTTGCTCATTCCGAATGCATGTCCAGCTTAGCTGTTTGACTCATGCTGGATGGTTTGATGGTTTTTAAGTTTCAAGATTTTTTTCTCACTCGGAATACATGTCCAGCCTAGCTGTTTGACTTATAGAAGAGTGCTTGAGCACAGACCTTTTGATTTTACCCCCTATCATCCTGTTCCCAACCCCCACTACGGTGCCTGCCTGTCGGCCGACGTTGTACTCTGCGTTGGCTCACCCTCATCACCATACACTAATTACTCGTATTCTTGTACACGATTTTTGTTTGCATTCGTCATTCGAATTCCGTTTCTCTTCGCTCTCTCCTCTGCCTTACTGTATTCATCGGTTTTGCCATAAGGTGATGGTCTTTTGCCCTTCTGCAATTTTCGCCTGATAGTGAATTCAGTACAATCTGAATTTTCAGATTTTTAGTTTTGAAACAACCTCAAAACTTTTAAGTAGTGTACCCACGGGCATTGTTGAATGCCACTGAAATGTTTAACAATTTGTTCGCATTATTGGTTAATAATTAAAAAGTATGGACATTGCCACGTTATCCGCGAATGAACTTGAGATCGAACTCGAGGTACGAGGAATTCAATCTACTGCCCCTGATGCTGTTGATCTACTAGTAAAACAGATAGCAGCAGAAGAGGCTGGTGCGATTGCTCGCCCGCAGAGGATGCACCAACGAGCATCCAAGCGACCCGACTCAGAGATTGAATTTTGCCAAAGCAGGTTGCTGACATTGCAGGATAATATCCTGCAACTGAAAGAAACCACTGAACCGGCACAGTCCTCGAAGGCCCAAAAAATAGCTTCCCCTTCCACTTCCCCTACGTATAGGGATTTTGCGGGCCAAGTACTCGAGTCCTGTAGGGCGTTGTTAGCTTCAATTGAGGTGTACCTCCAAAACCCGACTAAGTTAGACGAGTCCGGAGTTGTCTCGAAACCAGCCCTCGCCGACCCGACATCACACGCTGTGATATGTCCACCGCCAAATGACGATGTTATTCCGCAAGAGTTGTTAGGTCAGGAATCGAAGGTAACGCCACCGAACACCCGGACCGCCGGAAATGCTTCTAGCAACCAAGGCCATAAGGCCGATCGATCTCCGTCCCCTAACGCTGCGATGAGGGCTCAACTAAATCAATTAGTCGAGCAAATGGCAACGTTACATCAAAGGAACATTGAGTTGGAGGCCAAATTGTCTAACCTCCCGGGTGTCGTGACGGTAGGTAACGATTTACCCGCTAGTTTCGAACGTACCCGAGGGCATGTTGCTACCCTACCCCCGAGGGCAAACCTCTTATCCATGTCATCTTCGTCGGGATTCCCCACTGGTATGTTCCCTTACTATACCACCAGAAAACCGGAATACCGCCCTCTTTCTCGGAGTGGTCTTTCCTACACTGGCTGTCCAAAAGGAATAACGGTTGAGATGTTTTTCTTCCAACTGGAAACCGTCGCCTCCGGTCTGCAACTGTCCCCTGAGGCGTTGTTATTCGAATTGCATACGGTACTAAAGGATGTCGCCCTTCATTGGTTCTGGACCTACCGGAAGCTCCACCCTTTGTCATCTTAATCTGAATTGAAGCATGACTTCCTTGAAAGATTCAAAGATCGACGAAGTAATCTATCTTGAAATACGTAGAAGCATCGAGTCTCGAAAACAAAGGAGGGACGAAGGCTTCCTGGATTTTTACCATTCGGTCTGGAACCTGACCTTACAGTGCCATACACCCTATAGTGACCACGAGCTGATTCCTAATTTCAAACATGAATCCCGAGCTCCAGTTTCAGTTGACTGACCGACGGTTCGACAACATCAACGATTTGATCAGTAGTTGTTTTGCCTGGGAGGAGTCCTTCAAGAGATTTCGCAGCCTCCCGTAACGCCAGCCTACCCTAGGCGCTTAGTAAGCGAAATTCAGTCCGAGGGGTGCGGGAAAGTAATACCACAACCGGTCGAAGGGTCTGATCCAGCCTAAAACGATCCTCGTTTCAGGAACATAATAGACGCCCTCCTGCGAAAATGAACCTTTCAACGCACTCTATATGCTATAACTGTTCGGACATTGGCCATACCTTTATCGAGTGTCCAATCGCCCCCACTGGGATATTTTGCTACAGGTGCGGACTGAGGGGAACGATAACTCTCAGATGTTCTCGTTGTGCGGGAAACGCCACGCGGGGTAATTGGAGATCTGGTGCCCAGGGCCCGCCGAAACCATTCACCAGAGCAATCCGGGGGGAATCATCCACCAAAATCGATCTCGAGTCTCGTAGAAGGGACCTTCCGAATGTGAAGTCCACGATTCGATAAGACCACCCGTTACCATTCTTCCTGACATACCAAAATCACCAGGTTTATCACCTACTTCGAACCTATCCTCACCTACCTTATCGTCCTACGGTCTTAAGCCCGTCCACCGTCCGGACATTAAGTTCCGCCTACATCGAACGCGAAATTACTTCGAGAGTAGACGATCTCGAAGGAGCCACGTTATGGCTTCGGTAATAAGCTCTGAGGAAGTCGGAGACAATAGACCCTATGCCTCGGTCCTCATCAATAGCGTGCGCTATAAAGGACTGTTAGATAGTGGCGCGACGATTAGTGTGCTCGGACGAGGATCCGAAAAGTTTCTGACAGACGGCAATTTTAGATTTCGACACTTTCCCTCGCATCTTACGACGGCAAGTGGTCACAAGCAGCGCGTTTTTGGGTATATCCGTGCTCTCGTTCAGTTTAACAACCTCCCTCATACCATGTGCCTTTATATAGTGCCCTCGCTAGATCAAACCCTGTACTTAGGGATTGATTTTTGGAACCGTTTCGGCATCGCCGCTAAAGTTTCATCTTTAGGTATGCCCCAGAACATTCCCACATCTCCTGAAGAACCTAAATTCCATGTTCTTTCGGTTGAAGATCAGAATACGTTAAATGGTATTATCAAACGCTTCTCATCAAGCTTGGCAAAACATCGTTGATCGCGCATTCCATTGATGTAGGTGACGCCAAACCAGTTAAGCAAAGATTTTACCCGGTTTCGCCTATCAAGCAAAAAATTATGTATGATGAACTCGATCGGATGCTGTCTCTGGGGGTAATCGAGGTCAGCGAAACCTCATGGTGTTCGCCTGTCACGCTGGTGCAGAAGGCAAACGGCAAAGCAAGACTCTGTCTGGATGCTCGGGAGGTGAACAAGGTGACCGTCCGAGACGCATATCCTCTGCCCATTATCAACGGACTCTTGGGGCGTTTGGATCAGACGAGAGTCATCTCCACAATTGATCTCAAGGACGCTTTTTGGCAGATCCCACGTGATCCAAAATCTCGCGATAAGACTGCATTCACGGTACCCGGTCGTCCCTTGTACCACTTCCGGGTCATGCCATTCGGGCTTTGCAATGCCCCACAGACCTTATGCCGACTTATGCATCGGGTAATTCCACATCAGCTCCATGACAAGGTGTTTGTCTACTTAGATGACCTACTCATTACTTCTGAAACACTGGGCGAACACTTCTCTCTATTAAAAGAAGTAGCTGAACTTCTATCCCGGGCCGGACTAACCATAAACGTGGCAAAGAGTCAGATTGTTCTCCGTGAAGTGAAATACCTCGGTTATATTGTTGGGAACGGATGCCTTCGCACAAACCCAGAGAAGTGCCGTGCAATCATTGACTTTCCAACCCCTAAGACGACGAAACAAATCCGACGTTTCTTGGGAATGTGTGGATGGTACCGTCGCTTTATAAAAAACTTTGCATCGATCGCTGCCCCACTCACAGATCTAAGCGGAAAGCCATCGCGGTGTAAATGTTCAGAAGCTACCGAAACCGCATTCATGTCCCTGAAGGCCGCCCTATCGTCCGCACCTGTTCTCGCTAACCCGAACTACGACCTACCTTTCTATATACAGTGCGACGCCAGCACCGTCGGCGTTGGCTGTGTATTGTTCCAAATTGACACCGATGGCGGTGAGCACCCGATTGAATACATCTCTCACAAGCTAAACACTGCACATCGGAACTACTCTGTTACGGAGTTAGAGTGTTACGCTGCGGTCCTAAGCGTGAAGAAATTCAGGCCTTATATAGAGGGGTACCCATTTACACTATATACCGACCACGCCACCACGCTCGCTAGATGGAGTCTTAAACTCCAGGCGTTTCATTTCCAAATTGGTTATCGCAAGGGTTCGATTAATGTGGTGTCGGACGCATTGTCACGAGCGTTCTCTGACGAGCTAAGTAATCTGGAACCTACGACCAACTACCAACGAGGGTAAACGCTGTCGAGCCTTTCTTCCTCTCGGACAAACCCAGCTCCCATGTCCTTGTGCGCTGCATCAAATCATCCAACAACCGCTCCCAGCACGGGCAACAGTGTGGATCCTCCGTTGTACGTGGATCTGGATTCACCAGCGTTCACGCACCCCGACTACGTTGCTCAAATAGATTGCGTCAAGGGATTATCAAAGCATGAACATAACTTGCTCGTTAAAGATGGTAAACTTTTAATTGCCCCATCGTATGGCCTTCGCTATATGGACACGGATATTCCGGAGTGGAAACTGATAATTCCACACCCTTTACAAGCTTCCCTAATAGAACGAGCGCACAATCCAACAACCTCGGCCCACATGGGAGTCGCTAAGACACTGGATAGGTTACGGCGACAGTTCTTTTGGCCGAAGATGGCACTTCAGGTGAAGCAGTTTATTGCCAACAACTGTCAAGAGTGTAAAATGAATTAACCGGTGAATTACTCCACACGCCCAATGATGGGATCCGGGTTGGAATCATCGCGACCATTTGAAAGAATATTTGTGGACTTTTTAGGACCCTACCCAAGGTCAAAACGCGGGTGCTCCTACATGGTAGTTGTGTTGGATCATTTTTCGAAATTTGTACTGGTAAAAGCTCTTTGTGAAGCCACCGCGGTTTCTTTATGTACCTTCTTGGAGAACGAAGTCTTTCTGATGTTCTCTGTTCCCGAATTTGTAGTTAGTGACAATAGAAAACAGTTCACTTCGAACCTATTCCAAGACCTACTCCAGAAGTATAGAATATCTCATGTTAGAACGCCCATATACTCGCCACAAAGTAACGCATCAGAGCGCGTAAACCGAACGTTGCTGTCAGCTTTACGCGCCTACCTCACGGATCGTAGCCACTACGAATGAGATAAGCACCTTCCGGAAATCTTATCCGCCTTACGCAATGTGGTACACGATGTTACGCGATATTCCCCGCATTATTTGGTGTTCGGACAGCACATGTCATTTACGGGCTGCGACTATGCATTGAGAAGGCTTATCTTCACCGAAGACCCTAACGAGGTATTCCTAGTGTCCAAACCAGACCGACTCGATTTGATCAGAGACCAAATCCTGCATTACCTTAAAGTGGCTCACGACAAAACATCAAGATACTATAATCTACGCAGTCGGCATCGGAAGTTTAACCCGGGTCAATCTGTCTTCGTGAGATCCTTCGCACAAAGCAACGCAGCCAGTAAATTTTCCGCTAAGTTGGCCTCTAAATTCTTACCAGCCATAATCGAATCCAAGGTTGGGAATGTGGCCTATGCCGTCAAGGACCTTGGTGGGAAACCACTGGGTACTTTCCATGCGATACGTACCTGACGAACCCCGCCTGATCTCAGCTTTACATCGGGGCCTTCTTTTGTCCGTTGGCCTAATGTCGGTGTTGGAGTCAAATTGGCCCGACTCTATCGGTTAGAAATTCTATAGTTAGATAGCTAGATGTATTTCTTTCATTTGAATATCTTTCAATTTTTTTTTAATCAGAAAAGTGTTGGCCCGGCGTATCGAGACTCTTTCTCGGGGTGGTTCGTCCCCACGATTTGTAGCGAGTGGTATAGCCCTCGCCACATAGTTCACAATTTATGGCATATGGCATAGCCTCTCAAAACAGCATTACTGTCAACCTGAAAAAAAATAATTCACAATTTATGGCATATGGCAACGCCTCTCAAAACATTTCCTTTTGACGAACATGAAAGGAAAAGGATAGGAGAGAAGAAAAGAAGAGAACGAGACCGGCTTCCTTCCGCTTTGAGTGTGTTGGACGAACAAGTCGTGTTTTTTTGCTTTGTCCTCTTGTAAGGAAAAAAGAAACGTGGACGCGACTTTAAAATTTAGAAACCCACTTTCGAATTCACTTCTAATAAGTTTTTTCCTCATTCGTATACCGTTTCAACAACGTATAGTATTCTATCTCGAATTATATATAATCTACACCTCGATGGTAAGAAAGAAAAAACGTGGCCGCGACGACATTTTTTCTTATTGGCTTTTTCTTAGAAATCCGCATTTCGTTTTTTTTGATCTTATCAATTCAGTGTAAATTGATGAAATGGCAATACACTTAAACCTAAAATATTGTTATAGTAATATCATACCGGGTACTCATACCAATGTGCATCGGTTTATTCTTCTCTTGAACTATTATAAAAATTTGAAATTATAATTTATATAATATATAATATATAATATATGTGATATTATAAAATACATAGCCTAAGTGCGTAATCATTAATCACTTCAACACAAAGAAATTGAAGACCTACAAATTTACATCAAGGAGCACCCTCCTTCTTGTGATTGTTGGTGAAAGAATTCGGTTGCCTATTATTTGGGTGGAGGCGTCCGCAAATCATCAAAAAGGAGTAATTGAAGATTCTTTATGTGCGATTTTTTTTCCCCACAATTTAAAATGAATTACTGTTAATTTGTTCACGCGTCGAATGCCAATTTGTGTGAGGCGAAAATCCGCCTGTACAGTGCAATTTTTTTGTGAGTAATCTGCGCCGCGCAAATCGTTTGATCGATTATCATCGAAAGGGAGCAGAGTGCATCGCATCCATCTCTCCCAAGATAATGCAAACATAAAGTTACCAATTTTCTTCGTGGCATCGCGTTTGTGCGTCGTTATTACCTTACAACAATTCGCATCACATCATGTCATCAGCTTCGGCAGCACGTCATCACATCATATCATCAGCTGCGACAGCACATCATCACATCATATCATCAGCTTCGACAGCACATCATCACATCACATCATCAGCTTCGGCAGCACGTCATCACATCATATCATCAGCTGCGACAGCACATCATCACGTCATATCATCAGCTTCGACAGCACATCATCACATCACATCATCAGCTTCGGCAGCACGTCATCACATCATTATCATCATCATCAACAACAAATATTTTTTTTACGTCGAGTAGTTCAGGTATTTCCCTTTCTTTTTTTTATATACATACAGTTTATACTACCGTACTCATATTTTATCGATTAAGTAAATTTTTTTGATAAACCATAGCTTGGTGCACCAACACCCCCGTACATGCTCTGTTATTACCTTTATAGTATATTATATTATCCTCCAATATCATATTTGAAATTACACATAGTACTATTATTATATACAATATTACAATAAAAGAAAAAAAAACAAAACGCAAGCCTCAAATTGTCTATATTGTCGTAAGGAGTGATGTCCGCTTAAGCGGGGACCCTTGGGGATGAGGTATAGTAGACGGTAAGTTCGGATGACAGGTGGGCATCTCCTTTCCCTCCTCCTGCGGTTACACCTGGCACATTTATACCCGTCAACACCCACTCCCATACCCTGAAGCCTAGCCGGCAATGACCGCGACGGGTCCCTAATGTGCCTTTTCTGTTGACAACCACCCTCCTATGAGCAGACAAAAGGGGGCGGTTGTTACACCTGGCTTGGTAGACTGGGTTCTTAGCCAGATTTTGCGCGCTGAGATTATAACCATATAATACTGTCGGGGTACCAGGATCACCACAGCCGATCTCGATGATGATACGCCTTAGATGCAGCGCCTCATATGTAGCTCAAGACAAAGCCATGTACTCGGCCTATGTGCTGCTCAAAGCAACACAACCTTACTTTTGTGACTTCCACGAAATGGGGCCGCCTGCTAGGAAAAATACGTACCCGGTGTATGATCTACGATTGCTCACATCGCCACCCCAGTTCGCGTCCACGTATCCTTTAAGCGCCTGACCACATGCAAGATAGTGTAGCTTCATGTCTATCGTAGCTGCTAGATACCGCATTACATGCTTCACACCTGTGACAAGTTCACTATGCGGGTTCTTTGTGCCAACTTCACAACTGAATGGTATATATCTGGCCTTGACGTCAATGCTAACTACGTCAACTCGCCAACAACTGATTGATATTCTGTTTGATCTTCTGACACGCAACTTTCATTATCACATGCCACTTGGAAACCTGCATCCAAAGGTATTGCCAAACTTGATCATAATATTATTACCACCAGTTCCTCGCTTAGCTTAATATCCACTTCTGCAAGTTTATCAATCGTCGAGCTAAACATATTGATATAGCTGGAAATAACTTCTCCATCTGCCATTTGCAATCCAAGCAACTTTTTGTATAGCGATACCTTCCTTACTGGCCCGCTCGGTTGATGCACATCTTTAAGTTTCTTCCAAGCATTCCCTGCAGTTTTGCTTTGCTTGATATAACACAACTGTGATGACTTCACACTTAAAGTTATGATTGACAACGGCTTTTTTATCGAGTACATCCCATTTCTCCGGTTCTTCCGACGGCCGTACACCTTTCACCACTTTCCACACCTCTGCGTGCACCAACACGCTGCACTTTTGTATGTTCCATATGTCATAGTTGCCTATATTGTTATAGTGCAACCCTCTCTTGCCAATATAATATAGGAATACTTTGTATCTTACATACAAAGCATTCCTATAACAACTTCGCGCTCATGTCATCAACGATCGATTTCGTCATCGATCGATTTCATCATTAGTCTATGGTCGTAAAATTGAAAATTCTTTAATAATCATAAAATATTCTTTCGCCCATAAGAATTGGGCAATACGTCATACTAATACCTACATTGTTTCACAATAGTGCAACAATGTAAGTAGAACAAAAAACCTAGTGCAGAGTTTCTTGTTGATCCAACAACTTCCATTGTTGCGACAATACCAGAGGCTCTTCTATTGCGAAATTATTATTTCGACCTAATTGCTTCACACATTAAAACTTTATTACCTACGCATCGAGGTCACCGCTGACGAAAGTAATTCCATGCCGCTTGCATCGATCAATGTTATTCTGATCGATTCTAGCTGCGTGGAAAATAGTATAAAAAGACAGAACAATTGTACCATAGTAGAAGTTGATTTCTGGCAGCATACCCAAAGGGTAGTGTAAAAATTTATAAAAGTTTGTAAAAGTAAAATTAAAGAGTTATAAAAATTAAGAGCTTCAATAAAAAAGGTGCATTCCCAGAAAGTTATTTTAAATTAAAAGGTCTTTCATTTCATTGAACTGGCGCAGTTGGTAGGATCACGGTAAAAGATTCTTCGCTAAAAATACTAAGGATATTGTACGTATTAACGTTTTAATCCGTGAAACCTATAAAGTAATTTCTAAAGATAGAAATTTGCGTGACTTTTTAAAACTACTGTGTTTTTAATAATTTCTAAAGATATAAATTTTTTTACTTTTTAAAACCGTGTGGAAACAGAAAAATTTTAAACAAATTTTGACTTTTTAAAACCGTGTGGAAGTGCAATTTTTTTTTATAATTTCTAAAGATAGAAATTTTTAACTTTTTAAAACCGTGTGGAAACAGAAAAATTTCAAACAAATTTTGACTTTTCAAACCCGTGTGGAAGCGGAAATTTTTTCTAATTTCTAAAGATAGAAATTCTTAGTTTTCAAAACCTTGTGGGAACAGAAAAATTTTCAAATTTCTGAGTTGAACGTTGCAAACAAAAACTACAGAACTTAAGTTTACCAGAAGAGGACATTCTCAATCAAGACCAGGACTTGCCGAGATCATCTTTCACCCTACTCAAGCTTCAAGAAGAAGCCAAGGAACCAAGATACGACATGCATTGGGCAAACGAAGACACCAACGATTTTCAAGAGTTCATCAAGGACCAAAAGGGAATTCCAGTAAGCGTTCATAAAACTATTATTTCTTTTTATAAATAATACATATTATAATAATTTACAAATACAAAACCAGACCAAAAACAAATAAAATTTAAAAAAAATATATATATATATAGACAAGTAAAAATGGCGAGACGAGACGAGGCGAGATCAGTAACTTCACTTTCTTCAAGTTCGGAGGCGAGATCAGTAACGATAGATCCTTTGAAATATTTTACGTCTACTATACCTCACCCCAAGTGATGAGATCAGTAACGATAGATCCTTTAAAATATTTAAAGGATGTGCCCGAATTTAATGGAGACAGCAACGATTTAACACCCAGTCTTGCAAGCCTACGACGGACTTTCACAAAGTTTATTTTGTGACCTCATAAAAAGTGAACTGATAGAAAGAGCTAGGGAAACCATAGAAATAAATTGTCAGGCACAATCTTGGACAGAAATAAAGCAAGTACTCCAAAATAACTTCGGAGTCAAGCTCAGCTGCGAAGAGTTATATAACCAAATTAAAAGCGTGCAATTCCACACAAACAGTGTCGAATTTTATAATGTTTTAAAAAAAAACTTAGAAATCTCAACAACAAACAAGTGACAATACTAGGCAGTGGTCCTGCAGCAAATGAATGCTCCCTCAATAATATGAGGATAGCATTAAACGTATTTAAAAACAAGTTACCAGAACCGATGAAAACTATTGATACCAACCATACATACATAACCAATACCAACCCAAAAATAACAGTTTCCAACAACAAAGACAAAATAATTTTTATACAAACCTACAAAGGTACAACGAAAGACAACCAAACAGACAGAGACAAAATAATTTCAATAGTCATACTATCCCACAAAGATACCCCAATCAGTATCAGAGACAGAAAACTTTTTACCAACCGAATAATACTCTAAATAATACAACTGGTAACGCACCACCAGAACCTATAGATATTAACACCCATGACAACATGGAAAATTTTCAATCAGCAGCCTCGGACGGAATATTCCCTTTATAATCATATAATCAAAAACAAGACCCTTAAGTTTATACTGGATTCTGGAGCTACCCATTCCATAATCAACCCTAATCTTTGTGATCCTAAATGGAAAATTCCCTTTAACCCAACCGAGATAAAAACAATAAACATTAAAGCTACTATTACGGAAAAAGTAAGAATACCATTGTTTAGCGATTTAGGAAATCCACATGAGAAAGCAGATTTTCTCATTTATAAATTTCATAATTATTATGACGGTCTCATTGGAAATGACCTTCTTAGACGATTAAATGCTATAATTGATTATAAGAGTAATCAACTAATAATAAACTTGAGAACAACGGCCTTTCAATTTGATAGTAATTCTGATAAAATAATTTATACAGAAGAACAAGGAACTACCGGAAAAAGTATCTATAACATAGAAGACTATGATATAGAACCATATTTAGATAGAGTTAAAGATAACTTGTTTGGCATCGAGCTCTTTTGTCAAAAATGCTTGCCTTTGGTGTCGATGATAAACTGCTTCATTGGATTAGAAGCTATCTTTTGGACCGCTCAATTCAATTTGTTTTGGACGGATTCAAGTCTGAAATACACCACATAAATGCTGGCCCAGGGATCTGTTCTGTCCCCGACACTCTTTCTCATTTTTATTAATGATCTCTTATCTGTGACTTCTAATCCAATTCACTCCTTCGCTGACAACAGCACTCTCAGCTTCTCATATAAGTTTGAAGAACGTCCCTCCACATCTCATGTGGAACTCAAACAACTTCGTATGTTAAGCACGTTAAACTCTGACATAGACAGCATAATAAAATGGGGAGAAAACAATCGAGTAGAATTTAACGCTTCCAAATCCCAATGCTGTCTCCTGTCGTCCAAGCGAATCCCAAATCCCATGCCATTATCCATGAATGGCACTTGCATCGAGGAAACTGAAAATCTCACAATTCTCGGTATGTGCGTCAACGACAAGCTTCGTTGGAATGACCACATAATTACCGTCGCCAAAAATGCTGCGAAATGTTTAGGTTTTCTAACCCGGTGCAAGAAATTTTTCACTCCCTCTGACCTGGCTACTATCTACAAGGCCTTTATTCGCCCTAAACTTGAGTACAATTGTCATATCTGGTCTGGTGCGCCTAAAACCACCTTGTATCAACAAGATAGAATACAAAACCGTGCGATAAAACTTATCGGTGACAAAAACATCGCGGAATCAATTGATTCGCTTGAACACCGCAGGAACGTCTCCTGCTTGTAACTGTTTTATCGCTTCTTCCACTAGCGGTGCTCAAGAGAAATAGCCAGTTGCATGCCACCTCTCCTTGTATTCAACCGCAATACTCGTGGCGCTCTAAATGCACATTAAGTTTACCCTTAAGCCCATCTTCGGACGTACAGTTAAATTCAGGGATTCGTTCTTCAGCCGTACAACACGTATGTGGAATGCTCTGCCAAGCTCTGTCTTTGCACATCACTATGATCCACAGACATTCAAGACACAAGCTCATAGACATCTCCTCTCTTCTTCTCCTTTTCCTTAACGCCCACGCTGTGCCAAGCATATTGCCGAACATAATAAGTGTGCGAACCCCTTTTTGCGTGCACAAATTATATAAAAAAAAAAACTGTTTTTAAGGTACCAAAAATAGAGCAAATAAGAACCGACCATATGAATAGAGAAGAAAAATTTCTCATCACAAAATTAGTAAAAAAATTTGAAAACATATTTTATAATGAACACTCAGATCTAACATTTACTTATGCCATTAAACACAAAATTCGTACAGAGAATAATATCCCAATATACGTAAAATCATATCGTTACCCATACGTCCACAAAGAGGAAGTTCAAAAACAAATTAAAGAAATGTTGGAGCAAAAAATAATAAGACCCAGTTTCTCTCCTTATTCTGAACCCATATGGATAGTACCTAAGAAGGCAGACGCCAGTGGAAATCAGAAATGGAGATTTGTAGTAGATTATAGAAAACTGAATGAAATAACAACCGACGACAAATTTCCTATCTCGAACATAGCCGAAATACTGGACAAACTAGGTAAATGTCAATATTTTACAACATTAGACTTAGCAAAAGGCTTTTACCAAATCGAGATAGAAGAAGGAGATATTTATAAAACCCCATTTACTGTCGAAAATGGGCATTATGAATTCACACGAATGCCTTTCGGATTAAAAACCGCCCCAGTCACTTTTCAACGATGTAGAATACATTAACAAAATATGTCTTGTCTATCTAGACGACATAATTATCTTTTCAACCTCACTCCAAGAACATATAGATTCCCTGACAAAAATATTTCAACGATTTAAAGATGTAAACCTTAAGGTTAAGTTAGACAAATCAGAATTTTTGAAAAAGGAAACCGAATTCCTAGGTCATGTCGTTTCACCCACAGGAATAAAACCAAATCCCAAGAAAGTACAATGCGTTGTTGAATTCCCTAGTCCTAGAACAACAAAACAAATAAAAAAATTTTTAGGATTTACCGGTTACTACAGGAAGTGGGTTGGTGGTGGGTGGGCGCCGTGGCTCAGTCGATAGGAGCATGGACTGCTGAGCAGGGGGTTCGTGGTTCGAATCCCAGTAACACCAAAATATTTTTCACGGTGTCCCACCTCTCGCGAAAGTTTGACAATCGTCCGAGAGTAATAACTTGTCACTGAAAGCTTCTCAATTCGCCGTTCGGATCCGGCATTAAAATTGTAGGTCCCTCCATTTGTGTGAAAAAATATGCATGCGATATTATTATTATATTATTATTACAGGAAGTTCATAAAGGACTATTCATAACTGGCGAAACCCATGACAAAGTACTTGAAAAAAGACGCCAAATTAAACATTAACGACCCCCAATATATTAACAGTTTTGACACATTAAAAACCCTACTAACAAATGATCCTATACTTCAGTACCCCGATTTCAATAAAGAATTTACATTAACAACAGACGCGAGTCAATACGGTGTAGGTGCAATTTTATCCCAAATTAATCACCCCATATGCTATGCCAGTCGTACTTTAAACGATCACAAAATAAATTATAACACCATTGAAAGGAACTCTTAGCCATAGTTTGGGCAACTAAATACTTTAGACCTTTATTTATTCGGGCGAAGATTCATAATCGAAGCAGACCATAAACCACTAACATGGCTATTTTCAGTAAAAGAAGAGCATTAGATACAAAAAAGGTATTCAAAATGGGAATGCAGATGCACTGTCGAGAATAGAAAAAGAGCAGGGTAGGCTGTGTCGAAGACACGGCCGTGGGTTTTGAGCGTGACAACGTCTTGTTGTCTGTGGGACATAAACACGGACGGATATATTAAAATTGTATGGTACTGAAAGGATATTTCAGAGTCATTATTCTATAAACAATGAGAAATGAACCGTATATTAAAGATTATTGTTTGATTTTGTATTAGAATACAGTCAGTACAATGATAAGCATAGTTAATTTAATAAGAAGTGAAAAGCGAACCGTCTGTTATATAAAGATAGAACAGAATGTTCAAAAAAGCCGAAAGGAAACAAGCAGACAATAAACTAACAGAAACTGTTACTCATAACCTTCTCTACAGAATGCCCAACTGTTTATGAATACATGCTTAAAAGAGAACAAGAGAGCTAAATCCATATAATCCATAAATTATTAAAGAAAAGCTGAAAGAAAGCAAGCAGAGAACCAACACGAACCTTTTTCGTGCAACCGTATGGGTTGCAAGTTGCAACTGCAAGGCTAAGAGAACGAGTAAGCAGAACACCGAAAGGGACTTTCGAGTTTCAATACAATTACTAGTACTACACATACACATTAGCCGTAGAGAGAAAGGGCGATTGAGTTGTTGGGGAAGTGGTATGGCATGGGAATAGAAGTATGTATGCATCAAAATGTTTTTCGCTTTGAAACGCACAGACGCAATATTCGCCATTAATTTCGTTTTATCTGGTTCTCTTTTTATTATGAAAGAGTTATAATACGGCTGCGGTAAAGAATTAAGGAGTTACGCAGCTTGTGCTGCACAAAATAATTGGCAGGCAGGCGGTATGCACGAAATTGCGGCTACATTTTAAACCGACTTAGAGTCTGCTTGTAGCGCGACAATTTGACATTTTCATTTTGCTATTTGCATACAATTTAAAGTGGCTGCGTAAACTGCGCAGTCGATTTTTCTTTACTGCATTGGCTCCAAAGTGAATTTTTAACCAACATGCAGCATAAACTGCGCAGCGGCTGAATTCTCGGCCTACTACTGCATATGTTTTTTTTCGTTCTGCTCAAGCTATGAACTTGTTTGTATAGGGTTTTTCAATAAGAGCACTTCAACTTTTTTTTTGAATAAAACACAAACTGTTCGACTTTTGAACTAAATTTTTTTTTATTAACGAATTTGAACATATACATATGATACATTTAAGTATGAAACTCGATTTCTTTTGCATGACCACCGCGTGCACGTTTTACGAAGTCCAATCTTTGAACCAAAAATATGGCCCAATGTCATGTAATCCGCACCAAACAGTGACTTTTTCGGGATGCAACGGTGCCTCATGAATCACGTGTGGGTTGCTTTCTGCCCAGTAACGCATATTTTGCTTGTTGACAAATCCTTCTAGCCAAAAGTGAGCCTCATCGTTAAATGGACCGTAAAATGGCCGTAATGCTCTTAAAGTAGCGGCAACAGAACGATTATTTTGAAAAAAAATTTGCACGATTTGCAATCGCTGTTCACATGTGTAGCGTTCCATGATGAAATGTATACTAATGAAGTTTCCAAATGACAAAAGAACAATAAAAATATGGCGTCGTTCGCCGTCCCTATCGGAGAAAAGTTGAAGCGCACCTGTTGAAACACCCGCTATGTTATTGAAATCAAATATCATCAATCACATCAAATACAACAGAATAAATAATTTATAAGCGGATTTAAATGTTCATAACAATTAATTGTGAGGTGGGTACATATTAAATATATCATATCACTGCACAAACATAGTAATGCAGTTGCGTCGATAGTAGTAGGATAAGTAAGACCTGTTAAAAAAATATGTGCGTGTAATCTTTACGCGCGGTTGGAGTGAAATTCTTTGACGTTGTGGCCAATATAACGATTAAATTAAAAGGCACGAGTCGCTTGAGAAATTGCTTAGTTCCCGAAATTCCAGACCATAATGATCATATTCCAGAATTCCCATAGGAAGAAGTCTTATAGCCGCATATTAGTCCTGCATTCCGAGTTTCATACGAATCCCTTGAGAAATGGCTTGGTTCCAAAAATCCCGGACCCTATTGGCCAGATCCCAGAATTTCCACAGGAACAAGTCTTAAAGTCACATATTAGTCCTACATTCCGAGTTTCATACGAATCCCTTGAGAAATGGCTTGGTTCCAAAAATCCCAGACCCTATTGGCCAGATCCCAGAATTTCCATAGGAACAAGTCTTATAGTCACATATTAGTCCTACATTCCGAGTTTCATACGAATTCCTTGAGAAATGGCTGGGTTCCAAAAATCCCAGACCCTATTGGCCAGATCCCAGAATTTCCATAGGAACAAGTCTTATAGTCATATATTAGTCCTACATTCCGAGTTTCATACGAATCCCTTGAGAAATGGCTTTATTCCCGAAATTCTAGAAAATAATGATTATATTCCAGAATTTTCATAGGAAGAAGTCTTATAGTCGCATCTTACCCCTATATACCGAGCTTCATGCAAATCACTTGAGAAATTGCTTTGTTCCAGAAATTCCAGACCATAATGATCATATTCCAGAATTTTCATAGCAAAAAGTATTACAGTCGCATCTTACCCCTATATACCGAATTTCATGCAAATCGCTTGAGAAATGGCTTTGTTCCCGAAATTCCAGACCATAATGATCATATTCCAGATTTCCATAGCAAAAAGTATTATAGTCGCATCTTACCCCTATATACCGAATTTCATGCAAATCGCTTGAGAAATTCTAGAAAATAATGATTATATTCCAGAATTTCCATAGCAAGATGTCTTATAATCGCATCTTAGTCCGACATTCCGTGTTTCATGCAAATCGTTTGAGAAATTGCTTTGTTCCAGAAATTCCAGACCATAATGATCATATTCCAGAATTTTCATAGGAAGAAGTCTTATAGTCGCATCTTACCCCTACATACCGAATTTCATGCAAATCGCTTGAGAAATTACTTTGTTCCCGAAACTCCAGAAAATAATGATTATATTCCACAATTTCCATAGCAAGAAGTCTTATAATCGCATCTTAGTCCTACATTCCGAGTTTCATGCAAATCGCTTGAGAAATTGCTTTCTTCCAGAAATTCCAGACCATAATGATCATATTCCAGAATTTTCATAGGAAGAAGTCTTATAGTCGCATCTTACCCCTACATACCGAATTTCATGCAAATCGATTGAGAAAAGGCTTTGTTCCCGAAATTCCAGAAAATAATTATTATATTCCAGAATTTCCATAGCAAGAAGTCTTATAATCGCATCTTAGTCCTACATTCCGAGTTTCATGCAAATCGCTTGAGAAATGGCTTAGTTCCCACAATACTCACATTTAACAGTGTCTCACTTAACAGTGTCTCACTTAACAGTGTCTCACAACAGTGTCTCACAACAGTGTGAGCACTGTATCACTTAACATTTGACTTTTTGAAAATATACCATATACCTTGTAGTGAGACGTTGTCACGTCAAAAGTTGATATCAATACCATAGAAAATAGTGCAGATAAAAGAGATAATGAAATTAAAACCAGTGACAGCATTATTTATATGTTCAAAAATCAGATAATAATAAAAAAAACAACCCATAAAAATTAAAATTTTTCATTTAAATTCTCTAATCGCAGAAATTGATATGGGAGCCCCTCGATCCTGGGCCATTTTTTTTTTATTGTAGGAGAAAATCATCGAAACAAACATTTGACATCAGATGTTAAAATTGAAAAAGCTCAGATCATTTTATTCTGAGCACTTAGAGCACGCTCATACTCTGAGCAAATAAGAAACACGAACATTTATCTTGAGAACTCTTTGATTGCTCTGAACTAATTTATGAAAACGCCAAATGACAGAATATTGTGAAAACTTGTTGTTCTATCTGTAAGTTGATATCGACAACAAAAAAAACGACATCAATAAAAATACAATTCAGTATATAATAAAAATGTAAGTTGAAGTAAGCATAAAACATGTATGTCTCGTTTCATTTGCTGGGTTCATTTGTGCGTGCGCTAAGATTTCTCTCTCTCTCTCCACCACCACCAAAACCATGCAGCGCAGCCGACTGCGCAGCACACACCGCACACAGTCCATAAAGGGCGACGAATATCTGATGCCAGTATAGATATTTAAAAAATGTATAAGGGCCTTGCGGCCGAACCCGGGACCCGATCACTACCAAATTTTCGAAAAAGTATTGTTTATTGGGTATACACATGTGTTTAAAATTTGAAGAAAATCGGGTAAATTTTTTAAAATTTTTGTTTGGGAGCCCCCCGACCCCGCAGCCCGAGGGGACTCAAAATTTAATAGAAAGTGTTGTCTCCAAAGTGAATTTTTAACCAACATGCAGCATAAACTGCGCAGCGGCTGAATTCTCGGCCTACTACTGCATATGTTTTTTTTCGTTCTGCTCAAGCTATGAACTTGTTTGTATAGGGTTTTTCAATAAGAGCACTTCAACTTTTTTTTTGAATAAAACACAAACTGTTCGACTTTTGAACTAAATTTTTTTTTATTAACGAATTTGAACATATACATATGATACATTTAAGTATGAAACTCGATTTCTTTTGCATGACCACCGCGTGCACGTTTTACGAAGTCCAAAGCTTTGAACCAAAAATATGGCCCAATGTCATGTAATCCGCACCAAACAGTGACTTTTTCGGGATGCAACGGTGCCTCATGAATCACGTGTGGGTTGCTTTCTGCCCAGTAACGCATATTTTGCTTGTTAACAAATCCTTCTAGCCAAAAGTGAGCCTCATCGTTAAATGGACCGTAAAATGGCCGTAATGCTCTTAAAGTAGCGGCAACAGAACGATTATTTTGAAAAAAAAAATTTGCACGATTTGCAATCGCTGTTCACATGTGTAGCGTTCCATGATGAAATGTATACTAATGAAGTTTCCAAATGACAAAAGAACAATAAAAAATATGGCGTCGTTCGCCGTCCCTATCGGAGAAAAGTTGAAGCGCACCTGTTGAAACACCCGATATGTTATTGAAATCAAATATCATCAATCACATCAAATACAACAGAATAAATAATTTATAAGCGGATTTAAATGTTCATAACAATTAATTGTGAGGTGGGTACATATTAAATATATCATATCACTGCACAAACATAGTAATGCAGTTGCGTCGATAGTAGTAGGATAAGTAAGACCTGTTAAAAAAATATGTGCGTGTAATCTTTACGCGCGGTTGGAGTGAAATTCTTTGACGTTGTGGCCAATATAACGATTAAATTAAAAGGCACGAGTCGCTTGAGAAATTGCTTAGTTCCCGAAATTCCAGACCATAATGATCATATTCCAGAATTCCCATAGGAAGAAGTCTTATAGCCGCATATTAGTCCTGCATTCCGAGTTTCATACGAATCCCTTGAGAAATGGCTTGGTTCCAAAAATCCCGGACCCTATTGGCCAGATCCCAGAATTTCCATAGGAACAAGTCTTAAAGTCACATATTAGTCCTACATTCCGAGTTTCATACGAATCCCTTGAGAAATGGCTTGGTTCCAAAAATCCCAGACCCTATTGGCCAGATCCCAGAATTTCCATAGGAACAAGTCTTATAGTCACATATTAGTCCTACATTCCGAGTTTCATACGAATCCCTTGAGAAATGGCTTGGTTCCAAAAATCCCAGACCCTATTGGCCAGATCCCAGAATTTCCATAGGAACAAGTCTTATAGTCACATATTAGTCCTACATTCCGAGTTTCATACGAATCCCTTGAGAAATGGCTTTATTCCCGAAATTCTAGAAAATAATGATTATATTCCAGAATTTTCATGGGAAGAAGTCTTATAGTCGCATCTTACCCCTATATACCGAGCTTCATGCAAATCACTTGAGAAATTGCTTTGTTCCAGAAATTCCAGACCATAATGATCATATTCCAGAATTTTCATAATGATCATATTCCAGAATTTCCATAGCAAAAAGTATTATAGTCGCATCTTACCCCTATATACCGAATTTCATGCAAATCGCTTGAGAAATTCTAGAAAATAATGATTATATTCCAGAATTTCCATAGCAAGATGTCTTATAATCGCATCTTAGTCCGACATTCCGTGTTTCATGCAAATCGTTTGAGAAATTGCTTTGTTCCAGAAATTCCAGACCATAATGATCATATTCCAGAATTTTCATAGGAAGAAGTCTTATAGTCGCATCTTACCCCTACATACCGAATTTCATGCAAATCGCTTGAGAAATTGCTTTGTTCCCGAAACTCCAGAAAATAATGATTATATTCCACAATTTCCATAGCAAGAAGTCTTATAATCGCATCTTAGTCCTACATTCCGAGTTTCATGCAAATCGCTTGAGAAATTGCTTTCTTCCAGAAATTCCAGACCATAATGATCATATTCCAGAATTTTCATAGGAAGAAGTCTTATAGTCGCATCTTTCCCCTACATACCGAATTTGAAGAAAATCGGGTAAATTTTTTAAAATTTTTGTTTGGGAACCCCCCGACCCCGCAGCCCGAGGGGACTCGAAATTTAATAGAAAGTCTCCAAAGTGAATTTTTAACCAACATGCAGCATAAACTGCGCAGCGGCTGAATTCTCGGCCTACTACTGCATATGTTTTTTTTCGTTCTGCTCAAGCTATGAACTTGTTTGTATAGGGTTTTTCAATAAGAGCACTTCAACTTTTTTTTTGAATAAAACACAAACTGTTCGACTTTTGAACTAAATTTTTTTTTATTAACGAATTTGAACATATACATATGATACATTTAAGTATGAAACTCGATTTCTTTTGCATGACCACCGCGTGCACGTTTTACGAAGTCCAATCTTTGAACCAAAAATATGTCCCAATGTCATGTAATCCGCACCAAACAGTGACTTTTTCGGGATGCAACGGTGCCTCATGAATCACGTGTGGGTTGCTTTCTGCCCAATAACGCATATTTTGCTTGTTGACAAATCCTTCTAGCCAAAAGTGAACCTCATCGTTAAATGGACCGTAAAATGGCCGTAATGCTCTTAAAGTAGCGGCAACAGAACGATTATTTTGAAAAAAAAAATTTGCACGATTTGCAATCGCTGTTCACATGTGTAGCGTTCCATGATGAAATGTATACTAATGAAGTTTCCAAATGACAAAAGAACAATAAAAAATATGGCGTCGTTCGCCGTCCCTATCGGAGAAAAGTTGAAGCGAACCTGTTGAAACACCCGATATGTTATTGAAATCAAATATCATCAATCACATCAAATACAACAGAATAAATAATTTATAAGCGGATTTAAATGTTCATAACAATTAATTGTGAGGTGGGTACATATTAAATATATCATATCACTGCACAAACATAGTAATGCAGTTGCGTCGATAGTAGTAGGATAAGTAAGACCTGTTAAAAAAATATGTGCGTGTAATCTTTACGCGCGGTTGGAGTGAAATTCTTTGACGTTGTGGCCAATATAACGATTAAATTAAAAGGCACGAGTCGCTTGAGAAATTGCTTAGTTCCCGAAATTCCAGACCATAATGATCATATTCCAGAATTCCCATAGGAAGAAGTCTTATAGCCGCATATTAGTCCTGCATTCCGAGTTTCATACGAATCCCTTGAGAAATGGCTTGGTTCGAAAAATCCCGGGCCCTATTGGCCAGATCCCAGAATTTCCATAGGAACAAGTCTTAAAGTCACATATTAGTCCTACATTCCGAGTTTCATACGAATCCCTTGAGAAATGGCTTGGTTCCAAAAATCCCAGACCCTATTGGCCAGATCCCAGAATTTCCATAGGAACAAGTCTTATAGTCACATATTAGTCCTACATTCCGAGTTTCATACGAATCCCTTGAGAAATGGCTTTATTCCCGAAATTCTAGAAAATAATGATTATATTCCAGAATTTTCATAGGAAGAAGTCTTATAGTCGCATCTTACCCCTATATACCGAGCTTCATGCAAATCACTTGAGAAATTGCTTTGTTCCAGAAATTCCAGACCATAATGATCATATTCCAGAATTTTCATAGCAAAAAGTATTACAGTCGCATCTTACCCCTATATACCGAATTTCATGCAAATCGCTTGTGAAATGGCTTTGTTCCCGAAATTCCAGACCATAATGATCATATTCCCGAATTTCCATAGCAAAAAGTATTATAGTCGCATCTTACCCCTATATACCGAATTTCATGCAAATCGCTTGAGAAATTCTAGAAAATAATGATTATATTCCAGAATTTTCATAGCAAGATGTCTTATAATCGCATCTTAGTCCGACATTCCGTGTTTCATGCAAATCGTTTGAGAAATTGCTTTGTTCCAGAAATTCCAGACCATAATGATCATATTCCAGAATTTTCATAGGAAGAAGTCTTATAGTCGCATCTTACCCCTACATACCGAATTTCATGCAAATCGCTTGAGAAATTGCTTTGTTCCCGAAACTCCAGAAAATAATAATTATATTCCACAATTTCCATAGCAAGAAGTCTTATAATCGCATCTTAGTCCTACATTCCGAGTTTCATGCAAATCGCTTGAGAAATTGCTTTCTTCCAGAAATTCCAGACCATAATGATCATATTCCAGAATTTTCATATGAAGAAGTCTTATAGTCGCATCTTTCCCCTACATACCGAATTTCATGCAAATCGATTGAGAAAAGGCTTTGTTCCCGAAATTCCAGAAAATAATTATTATATTCCAGAATTTCCATAGCAAGAAGTCTTATAATCGCATCTTAGTCCTACATTCCGAGTTTCATGCAAATCGCTTGAGAAATGGCTTAGTTCCCACAATACTCACATTTAACAGTGTCTCACAACAGTGTGAGCACTGTATCACTTAACATTTGACTTTTTGAAAATATACCATATACCTTGTAGTGAGACGTTGTCACGTCAAAAGTTGATATCAATACCATAGAAAATAGTGCAGATAAAAGAGATAATGAGATTAAAACCAGTGACAGCATTATTTATATGTTCAAAAATCAGATAATAATAAAAAAAACAACCCATAAAAATTAAAATTTTTCATCTAAATTCTCTAATCGCAGAAATTGATATGGGAGCCCCTCGATCCTGGGCCATTTTTTTTTTATTGTAGGAGAAAATCATCGAAACAAACATTTGACATCAGATGTTAAAATTGAAAAAGCTCAGATCATTTTATTCTGAGCACTTAGAGCACGCTCATACTCTGAGCAAATAAGAAACACGAACATTTATCTTGAGAACTCTTTGATTGCTCTGAACTAATTTATGAAAACGCCAAATGACATAATATTGTGAAAACTTGTTGTTCTATCTGTAAGTTGATATCGACAACAAAAAAAACGACATCAATAAAAATACAATTCAGTATATAATAAAAATGTAAGTTGAAGTAAGCATAAAACATGTATGTCTCGTTTCATTTGCTGGGTTCATTTGTGCGTGCGCTAAGATTTCTCTCTCTCTCTCCACCACCACCAAAACCATGCAGCGCAGCCGACTGCGCAGCACACACCGCACACAGTCCATAAAGGGCGACGAATATCTGATGCCAGTATAGATATTTAAAAAATGTATAAGGGCCTTGCGGCCGAACCCGGGACCCGATCACTACCAAATTTTCGAAAAAGTATTGTTTATTGGGTATACACATGTGTTTGAAGAAAATCGGGTAAATTTTTTAAAATTTTTGTTTGGGAGCCCCCCGACCCCGCAGCCCGAGGGGCCTCAAAATTTAATAGAAAGTGTTGTCTCCGGAAATACACATGTGTGCAAAATTTCAATAAAATCGGGCCATGGGAAGTTGGTTAAAAATTGATCGCAAGAATCCACGACAGACGACCGACGACCCACGGGCAAGTGAAGTTAATATAGAGAATTTAAAAAAAGGTAGATTCAGGGTCACTTAAAATAAAAACTACTAAAATATTTGGGAACAATAGGAAGTCAATACAAGTCAAATCAATCGATAACGAGATCGCCACAATCATTTTAAAAAACCATTTTATCCCCAACCGACCAAACGCATTACTTATAGACGAAGAGTTATTTGATCAGATCAACCAAACATACAAAAACATATTTTCGGAACAAATCAGAATAATTAGATGCTTTAACATGATAGATGATATTGAAGATGAAATTAAACTTACAGAACTAATAGAAAAAGAACATAAAGAAAATAACCATTAGGCATTCAAGCCGTATTCGAAGAATTAAAAACCAAATTTTACAACCCTAAGCTAAAACAAAGAATTACACAATTTATTAACAATTACGAAATCTGTACTTTAGAAAAATACAACAGAAATCCTCCAAAACCACTCTATAAAATCACTGAAAACCCCCAAAGACCAAACGAAGTCATACACGTTGACGTATTCTATACCCTCGGAAAACAACTGTTCCTTACCATTATCGACAAATTCTCAAAACATGCAGTAGTATACAAAATCATTGGACGGACTTGGACAGAGTTTAAAACAAAAATATTACATTATATAAATACCCATGGAAAAATAAAGAAAATAGTCGGAGATAAAGAACTAGGTTTTATAGCAATACCAATGACAGAATTTCTCAAAGAAGCAAATATAGACATACATTACACATCTTGTAGCAATCATACCTCTATTGCAGACATAGAACGACTTCATAACACTATCAATGAACACATTAGACTACTAAGACACAAAAATAACAGAACAGAAACTGTTGAAGAGAAAATGGTTAGAATAATAGGATTCTATAACAACACGATTCATAGCACTACGAAAATTAAACCTATAGATTTCATAAATGGGAAGGTTCACGAAGAAAGAAAAAGTAGTATAAACAAATTAAACAAAAATAGAGCAGACGTAGAAATCGAAAATGGGATAAATTTTATTAAAGAAATAAGAGGCGGAAAAAACCATGCTAGATACAGAAAAATAGATACAACCAAATTAGATAATGACCATGTAATTGACCGCAAAACCAAACATAAATACTACACAAACCACCCACATTAAGCAAACTAAAAAGTACCAAGACAAAAATAACCTCACAATAAGTATTAACAATTAGGACGTATTTTCATTTCAGAATAATGATGATCCAAATAGTCGTGTTTATTTCACTGTGCACCTTAGGAAATTCCCAAACATTTGCCATCCAAGGTTTAGAAGATAATAATGGGTACATTCCAATCAAGATCGGAGAAGTAAAAACGATTGACTTCTATAATAAGGTATTGCATATCATCAACATGACGGAATAAGAAATTACTTTGAATAACATCCAAATAAATATCAGTATATTAAAAAACGCAACAACACCTTCTAACAGACTAATAAACACAATAGACAAAAACTTCCTATTATTAAAACAAAAAAATAGAAAACCCACACTTCAGACAACGACGCGGACTTATTAACGCTCTAGGATCAGGAATTAAAATCATCACCGGTCTCATGGACGAAAATGATCGGAAAGATGTCGATCATGCCTTCAACAAAATACATGAAACTGACAACCTACTAACATACCGCGTAAATAATATAACCATCATAGGTAACCACATAACCTCCCAAATCCAGAACATTACTACCCACATTAACATTCAACAAAAGACTATTGAAAATACCTCAAAAAACTAAAAACTACCATACAGTATAAATTAGGATCCATCGAAGACGATCTCATTTTTCTTCTTCAGAACATATACCAAATCAATAACGATATAGAATTATTCAGAAACCATATAGACGACATAGGGAACATTATATTTTCAACTAAATTATACTCAAATACAAACTACAAACATACTCACCAAAGTAGAACTTGACTTAATAGATAGTTACGAAAGTTACACGAAAATAAAAGTAGCAGTCATTTTCCAAAATAACTCAATAGTTTTGTCAGTACCCAAATTTTTAACAGAGTTGTTGTCCCACATTGTATTCGAACCAATTCCTAATCCTGAAAACAAATCCTTACATTTAAAAGAACCCGAAATACTAATGGACTCCAATAATAATAATATATACGAAGATAAAATAAAAGAAGATCTTACTAAAAATCTAATAAGAATTCAAGACATTTGTGTTAAAAACATTATGAGCTTTAATGAAGCTCATTGTCCAATGATAAGTTATAATAATTCAGAAGTCAAAGAAATTTTACCTGGAATTCTAATTTTCAAAAAGTGGAACCATGAAGTAAACCAAACATGTAATTACTTAAAAATAAAACCTAAAAGAAACTTTCTGATAAAATTCGAAAATTGCCTTATAAAAACACATAACAGTACATTGAGAAATAACAGTATTAAAGTTTAAATAGGCATTCAAGCCGTATTCGAAGAATTAAAAACCAAATTTTACAACCCTAAGCTAAAACAAAGAATTACACAATTTATTAACAATTACGAAATCTGTACTTTAGAAAAATACAACAGAAATCCTCCAAAACCACTCTATAAAATCACTGAAAACCCCCAAAGACCAAACGAAGTCATACACGTTGACGTATTCTATACCCTCGGAAAACAACTGTTCCTTACCATTATCGACAAATTCTCAAAACATGCAGTAGTATACAAAATCATTGGACGGACTTGGACAGAGTTTAAAACAAAAATATTACATTATATAAATACCCATGGAAAAATAAAGAAAATAGTCGGAGATAAAGAACTAGGTTTTATAGCAATACCAATGACAGAATTTCTCAAAGAAGCAAATATAGACATACATTACACATCTTGTAGCAATCATACCTCTATTGCAGACATAGAACGACTTCATAACACTATCAATGAACACATTAGACTACTAAGACACAAAAATAACAGAACAGAAACTGTTGAAGAGAAAATGGTTAGAATAATAGGATTCTATAACAACACGATTCATAGCACTACGAAAATTAAACCTATAGATTTCATAAATGGGAAGGTTCACGAAGAAAGAAAAAGTAGTATAAACAAATTAAACAAAAATAGAGCAGACGTAGAAATCGAAAATGGGATAAATTTTATTAAAGAAATAAGAGGCGGAAAAAACCATGCTAGATACAGAAAAATAGATACAACCAAATTAGATAATGACCATGTAATTGACCGCAAAACCAAACATAAATACTACACAAACCACCCACATTAAGCAAACTAAAAAGTACCAAGACAAAAATAACCTCACAATAAGTATTAACAATTAGGACGTATTTTCATTTCAGAATAATGATGATCCAAATAGTCGTGTTTATTTCACTGTGCACCTTAGGAAATTCCCAAACATTTGACATCCAAGGTTTAGAAGATAATAATGGGTACATTCCAATCAAGATCGGAGAAGTAAAAACGATTGACTTCTATAATAAGGTATTGCATATCATCAACATGACGGAATAAGAAATTACTTTGAATAACATCCAAATAAATATCAGTATATTAAAAAACGCAACAACACCTTCTAACAGACTAATAAACACAATAGACAAAAACTTCCTATTATTAAAACAAAAAAATAGAAAACCCACACTTCAGACAACGACGCGGACTTATTAACGCTCTAGGATCAGGAATTAAAATCATCACCGGTCTCATGGACGAAAATGATCGGAAAGATGTCGATCATGCCTTCAACAAAATACATGAAACTGACAACCTACTAACATACCGCGTAAATAATATAACCATCATAGGTAACCACATAACCTCCCAAATCCAGAACATTACTACCCACATTAACATTCAACAAAAGACTATTGAAAATACCTCAAAAAACTAAAAACTACCATACAGTATAAATTAGGATCCATCGAAGACGATCTCATTTTTCTTCTTCAGAACATATACCAAATCAATAACGATATAGAATTATTCAGAAACCATATAGACGACATAGGGAACATTATATTTTCAACTAAATTATACTCAAATACAAACTACAAACATACTCACCAAAGTAGAACTTGACTTAATAGATAGTTACGAAAGTTACACGAAAATAAAAGTAGCAGTCATTTTCCAAAATAACTCAATAGTTTTGTCAGTACCCAAATTTTTAACAGAGTTGTTGTCCCACATTGTATTCGAACCAATTCCTAATCCTGAAAACAAATCCTTACATTTAAAAGAACCCGAAATACTAATGGACTCCAATAATAATAATATATACGAAGATAAAATAAAAGAAGATCTTACTAAAAATCTAATAAGAATTCAAGACATTTGTGTTAAAAACATTATGAGCTTTAATGAAGCTCATTGTCCAATGATAAGTTATAATAATTCAGAAGTCAAAGAAATTTTACCTGGAATTCTAATTTTCAAAAAGTGGAACCATGAAGTAAACCAAACATGTAATTACTTAAAAATAAAACCTAAAAGAAACTTTCTGATAAAATTCGAAAATTGCCTTATAAAAACACATAACAGTACATTGAGAAATAACAGTATTAAAGTTTTTGACAAATGTATATTACCTAATTGTATGACAAAAATTATAGAAAATATTACAATTAAAGATATAAAACTTGAAGAACTATATTTGGAACAAAGATCTAATAAACGTATTATTATACGAAAATCAAAACACAACTAGAATAAGTATAATTGTATTAATTGGTACATTAATTTAAATTATAATATTCATTATTTCAAAACATTATTACTATAGAAAAACTATAATATTTTCGTCGGGGCCTCAATCAAACGGTGGGGGTGTTATAGTGCAACCCTCTCTTGCCAATATAATATAAGAATGCTTTGTATGTAACAACTTCACGTTCATGTCATCAGCGATCGATTTCGTCATCGATCGATTTCATCATTAGTCTATGGTCGTAAAATTGAAAATTCTTTAATAATCATAAAATATTCTTTCGCCCATAAGAATTGGGCAATACTCCATACATACCTAGTGCGTTTCGACATAGCAGAGTTTCTTGTTGGTCCAACAACTTACATTGTTGCGACAATACCAGAGGCTCTTCTATTGCGAAATTATTATTTCGACCTAATTGCTTCACACATTAAAACTCAGCGTTGACGCAACGATATACATTGTTGCGACAACGCAAGAACAAATAAAGACGATGATCAAACGCTGCCCAGGCAAACGCTGCCTAAGCAAATAATTTTATCACCTACGCATTGAGGTCACCGCTGACGAAAGTAATTCCATGCCGCTTGCATCGATCAATGTTATTCTGATCGATTCTAGTTGCGTGGAAAATAGTATAAAAAGACAGAACAATTGTACCATAGTGGAAGTTGATTTCTGGCAGCATACCCAAAGGGAAGTGTAAAAATGTATAAAAGTTTGTAAAAGTAAAATTAAATAGTTATAAAAATTAAGAGCTGCAATAAAAAAGGTGTATTACAGAAAGTTATTTTAAATTAAAAGGTCTTTCATTTCATTGAACTAAAAACTCTATATCTAGCTTCTCTATCTGATATATAGAACTCATGGAGACCGCACAAAATACCGCGTAACTAGCGTAATTTAATTTACCGAAAAACTAATTTTTTAAACACTGGGCCCATAACCTGATGAAAACCACAACTGTGATTAAGAAAAAACGATTAGGTAGAATAATAAATAGTACAAGTATTTATTTATTAAATTAAGTTGCGCGGACGCGTTCGAACGCGTGTGAACTAAACTGAAACAAAGCAAAAATCAATAAGAGACGCAATGCAATATGAAACTGAAAATACTCTTTTCGATAGGATTTTTGTAATAACTCGCGACAGTGATCGTGATCGTGAGTTAGATTTGAACGATGGATTTGCGTAATTTTTTTTAGGTTTGTTTTATTCTGGAAAAAAAGACAATTACAAAGGAAATTCGAAAAATTCGGACCAACAGCATAAATCATAATTCTTTTATGCATTCTCGATAATAACTGTCGATAGGAATATATTTGGTTGATTCTTTTTTTGTTATGTTCGTTAAGTTCCGGGAGCAATTTTTTACAAATGAAAGTCTAGGAAAATTATAAAAAGAGTAAGAAAATTTGGAAAACGATAAATTGGATATGTTTTGAGGATTTAAATCAATTGAATGTTTTCGGTAAAATGAAAAATCTGGAAAAACGCATTCCAGCCTGAATTAAAATAAAATGAAATTGGTTTTTATTTTTGTGTTGATCATCGATCTGTCCAACAACAGTTCTTATTTCATTTCTATTCTAATAGATTTCAAAAAATGGCGCTATGTGCGTAAATGTTGTTTGGCAACTGAATCATTTCCACGGTCTTTCTTTTGCGATCTGTCAACGGAGTGAATCCGACCGACATCCAACAGATATGAAGCACTTGCAGTTTCGGGTGCGGTTTGCATTCGCAATTATTAAAAACAAATCAAAAGGACAAATCCTGCTCCATCATCAAAAGACTCCTCAAAAGATGCTTAAAAACCGTGAAAAAAATTCCAAAAAGGTCACCAAAAGACCCTCAAAAGAATCTTAAAAGACCTACGAAAAAACATTAAAGACCCCCAAAAAACTTCAAAAGATCCTCAAAAGGCTTTCCAAAAGACCCCCAAAAGACCTCATAAAGACCATTGAGACCCTCAAAAGACACCCAAAAAACCTTTAAAAAGAATTGAAAGATATCTTAGAATTATCTGATGATGAAGTCGCACAAGATAATATAGATGGAGATTGGTCAGACGTTGATGACGAAAACGCCGAAGAAGTGCCGAAAAAATCATTAAAGACCCCTAAATATCCTCAATGGACCCCAAAAAAACTTCAGAAGATCCAAAAGACTCCAAATACCACCCAAAAGACCGTCAAAAGACGCTTAAAACTGTAAAAAAACCCTCAAAGAACCTCCAAAAGACCCACAAAAGATCCTAATAAGACTCATACAAATCGGTTGAGAAAATCGGTTCCCAAAATTTAAAAATGTAACACAATAACGTGACCAATAATGTGACTTAAAGTCGCAACACAAAATTAATTTTGATGCCATACCTATCCTCACCGCAGATCAAGTAGTTTCACTTACAACAAGTAAATGTATAAAGCTTCGTTTTTCGGGTACACATTTTTATGTTTACGTCGAAACCCGCCAAACAGTCCTTTATTATTTGGTAATAATCGCCAAATTATCTGTTTTTGAAGTCGGGGCTACTTGAAAGTGTAACGAAGTTAATTTCACATCAAATCAACGACGTTACAAACCATACCGCTAACATATATTAATAGCATATAAACATATATAATAATATCAATAAGTACACATGGCAAATTTATGTAAAATAGCAAATATTATAAGAACATACAAAGTATAACACAAATATATTTATATAGCAAACCTTATCAATATGTACGTAAACAAAAATTGTAAACCAAAACGACACAAGTATATACATATATATATATATATATATATATATTAGCAAGTACGAAAAACAAGTAGACACATCAAAACATATCAAACGGCAGTAAGCGCATAACGCAAGTAGGGAAAAAAACCAACCTGACTACACCGGTACGAATAGCACCACAGTAGCACCTCTGCTTGAAAATCAAGCGAATGGGGATCAAAACCCACGGTCGGCTGATATCAACCGAAAACATTATTCTTTTTTGTTTGTTTTACAAAACATAAAAATACTCCTGTCGCGCCCCATGTCATCATAGCAATAATAACAATAAAATTAATAACAATAATAAAGTACCCAAAAGGCGGAAATTGTTCGTAATGCAAAAATAACAATAAAATTAATAACAACAATAATGTACCCAAAAGGCGGAAATTGTTCGTATACGAATATAACTCGTATACGAAAAATTTGTTTTACAATATTTTTAGGAAATAGAATTCCCAACAAATCGAAAGATTTAAGGAAGGACATGGGACGCGAAAACTTACAATTAACAGGGGAAAGTGTGGAGAAGAGTACGTCGTCTAGACCACGACAATAGTAATTCTCCCATCGGAAAGCACTCCCTGATTCTTTTGAAGCGGTATAACCCTAAACAGTGTTGCTTGTTGTTACACTTGTTTAAAAGTTATACCACGGAACTGTGATGTTCAGCCCGAACGCCCAATATAAAGTTCCACGATATATTCCAAGTACGCAGCAGAAGATGTTGTTTGATATTGCATCCACTGCCTGTGTTACTTCGAGCCGAGCAGTTCTCCTCGAACGCCCACCTGTGTGCTTAGTCTGTTTTCAAGTACGCAGCAGTAGATGTTAATTGGTATTGCATCTTCTGCCTGTGTTACTTCGAGCCGAGCGGTTCTCCTCGAACGCCCCCCTGTGTGCTCAGAGTGTTTTCAAGTACGCAGCAGTAGATGTTAATTGGTATTGCATCCACTGCCTGTGGTACTTCGAGCCGAGCAGTTCTCCTCGAACGCCCCCTGTGTGCTCAGTAGGACTCTTCCAAGTACGCAGCAGTAGATGTTGATTGATATTGCATTCTACTGACTGTGCTACTTCGAGCCGAGCCGTTCTTCGTGAACGCCCCACGCGCTCAGCATTAGCTCTCGTAGGTAGCTCACTACGTATTTAAAGTATTAAGTATTTAAGAAGGTATACATATATATTAAGATTGTAAACACACAAAAAAAAACAAAAAAAATGGAATAATAAAACGAAACACCAACGAACAAAACCTTTTTAATTTGTAACCAGCCAGCAAAAACGATCCCTGGGTGACCGGCGAGCGTCACCCGAGCGAACAACGTTACACGCTTCACACGCGTCACACGCGACTCATCAAACGCAGGATATCAAAATTGGCCATTGACATTGAGCCGCTCACAAAATTTCAGCAATCAAAACAAACGAATGCTTTGTTTCAATTGGTTTGCTCTGACATTGCAATCGAAATCGAAATGTAAATAAAACACACTGAGATTCATTTCATTTGGTTCACGTTTTTTGTTTTTCTCATTTTACTTTCTTTTACATAGTAAAAGGAAGTATAGTAATCATGAAATTTTCGAACTCAGGATTTTTTCACATTTACCCATTACCGTATCCTTATTCAGAAAAAGCGAAAATAAATTTCTGTCCGTCTGTCTTTCGGTCTGCCTGTGTCCACTCTACAGCCCACACGGCTGAACTTATGGGGATGAAAATTCATATTTAAGCCTTGTTACGGCGCGTATTTGTTGAAAAGTTGTCAACCCAAATCCCACAACGGTTGCATGGAATGATTGCCCGCCCCCAGAATTATACAATTCTTCAAAGCTTGTAAATTGCTCTGTCGACCAAAATCGGCCGTCAGATGTTTATACCTTCTGTGTGCTAATGCTGGACAAGGGTAGGGGATCTAAACTGAAATCTATTCTATTGTTTCTTCCTTTTTCCTTTTAAATTCCAGGCACAGCCATCTCGTATGTTTCAAAAACTTTCTTAACCCCTGTCTTTGCAAGGAAATTGACGCACTCTTCATAAGCAATATGTAAAGGTAGTCATCACCCATCCATTTGCCAAAACTTCTGCTTCTTTTCGAAACGATAGTTTAAGTGCCGAAATGGCCCTTCCCAGTGGAATACCGTGCCTAGGGTATTTTTCACCCTACAGTTTTCCACTAAGTGACCAAGGGCACAGACTTTATGGATGTTGAAGTGAATAATGTGAAGCATAACATTTATGTATCGTCATAAACGCTCATGAACATACATGCATTATCCTGCAGGAAAATAAATTTATTGTAAAGGGTGTTTTTTTAGGAGGTTTGTTTTTCCGATAGATGTCGTTTTATTTTATGACAGTTGTTTTGACAGCTCAAAGTGGCATTTCTACTCAGTATTTTTTGGCAAATCATTATGAATAGGTTAACTCCAGAACAACGTTTTCAAATCGTGGAAATTTATTTTCAAAATCAGTGTTCAATTAAAAATGTTTATAGAGCACTTCGTGAATTTTATGGTGCACATAATCGTCCGTCAGAGACCACCATAAAGAACGTAATTACCAAATTTCGGTCTACATTCACTCTTTTGGATGCCAAGCCACCGACAAGAATGAGAAGAGTTCGTACAGAAGAAAATATTGCTGTCGTTGAGGCCAGTGTCGAAGAAAACGACAATTTATCGATTCGTCGTCGTGCTCAGCAAATTGGACTTTGTCCATCGACTTTATGGAAAATTTTACGTAAAGATTTGGGTTTGGTGCCATACAAAATTCAATTGGTGCAAGAATTAAAGCCACACGACCATCGTTTGCGCCGTGAATTCAGTGATTGGTCGTTAAATCAATTGAACGAAGATCCATTTTTTTACCGTAAAATTCTCTTCAGTGATGAGGCGCATTTTTTGTTAAATGGATACGTCAACAAACAAAATTGTCGCATTTGGAGCAAAGATAATCCACACGCCGTTCAAGAATTACCAATGCATCCTGATAAATGTACTGTTTGGTGCGGTCTATGGGCTGGTGGGATCATCGGTCCATATTTCTTTAAAAATGAGGAAGGACGACGCGTTACCGTGAATGGAAATCGATACAGAACCATGTTAAATGAGTTTTTGTTGTCAAATCTTGAAGATATGGATGAAATGTGGTTTCAACAAGATGGTGCCACTTGCCATACAGCACGTGAAACAATCGACTTATTGAAAGAAACTTTCAACGACAACATTATTTCGAGAAATGGTCCGGTGAATTGGCCTCCGCGTTCGTGCGATTTGACGCCACTCGATTACTTTTTGTGGGGATACGTGAAGTCATTGGTTTATGTGGATAAACCTCAATCGATTGACGCTTTGGAAACCAATATTCAACGTGTCATTGCTGACATACGCCCTCAAATGCTTGAAAAAGTGCTGGAAAATTGGACCTCCAGAATGACATTTGTGAAAAATAGTCGTGGTAGCCATATGCCAGAAATTGTGTTTAAATGTTAAATGCCAAAAAATTATCTACCAAATAAAAAAAAATTTTGGTCATTTCATAATTTTATATGTGTTTTATTTAAAAAAAAAATCGGCAACCTCTTAAAAAAACACCCGTTATTAGCTCGGTTCCATGCAATAAGTTACAAATTTTCTATTCATTTTTATATGATTTCACGCTTTCTATACGCCCCTCTTCGTGGAAGTGAAACTCGAACAACAAAGTATGCTAACCCTCTGGTCCTAATTTTCATAATTCAATTAACGTATTTTCTAAATTTGATTTATAATCAAACTTTTAACTTTTATATTTTAAAGTTAAGAATGTGCATTACTGTGTTTTACGCCGGTAATTATAGCCGTGCTTCCTTGTGTGACCAAGGGAAGAGCTATTTGGGCGGAGAGTTAATTTTTTAATACAAAGAACTGTTTAGTATGTTGTTTCAATTTAAGTTTTTATTTTATTCTTTAGGTTATATATTACTAGAGAGGCCCGCTGTCTTAGGCGTGGCTGCGACCTCTACTAGTTAATTTTTATATTTTTTATTAACAATATATTTTTCAATCCTAGGGAGGCCCGCTGTCTTAAGCGTGGCTGCGACCTCTACTAGGATGTTCGTAGCTTTAAAATTGGATTAACTCTGACTTTTCAACTGGTTTTCCCTTCCTTTTTATATCCTCAAATCCCAACGATCTTTGTACCCAAATCAACGCAGCTTATGGAAATGCACTCATCAGCGATATTTCCCAATATCTATAAATCAATTAATTTATGCTCCAGTTCTAGTGCGTTGCACTATTAACTGAGTAAGCAATTAAATTATTACCCAACAATATTAGGCTAAACGATTAAGCCGGAAAATTATTACACAATATAAATGTGTCAGCATTACATTCGTCAACGGCTCTGGATATAGTTCATACATCCAGATGTTGCTGTTGACGATGTTCATTCACCCTGGTTCTCTATACCTACAATGCATAAACGTACTTGACTTTGGATTTTGTGTATCCGCCGTCGTACAGCATTGCGTTCGGTATGGAACAATGGGACTGCTATAGCTGCAGTGCAGTGTATAGATACACACAGCACTGAACGATCGCATGAATTGTATTGCTATTGATATTTGCTATAGCTGCAGTGGTGTATGCACATAGCATTGCTGTATGCATTATAGCTGTAGTGCTGTATGCACACGGCATTGAAGGCATAGCGATCGCTCGAATTATGTGTATTGCTGTACACAGCATTGAAGGCAGGGCGATCGCATGAATTATGTGTATGGATATTTAAATGCTATTGGATGTAGCGGATATCGGGTGACGAGCTCATAAACATTGTATTTTATGTTTGACATGAAAAGCGAGCGCTGTAGCGTGCTTAGCGTACTTTCGGTATTATGACGCCGTGGGAAAGAATCGTGTTTAGGAGAGTTGATTTTGAGTTGAGTTGTGTTTTGAGAGGCGATATGTAGTGCGATCACTACATCCCACCCCCCTTAGAAGAAGGAAATTCCACGGTTGGAATTTTCGAACCATATTCGTTGAAAAGCCATTACATAATTGGTTTGTCAAAGATAATATATATATATTTTTTGATTATTATTTACAAATATTATATATTAATTTTGTAATATAATAAAAATGTAAAGTAGTCTAATTTTTCTGCATTTTTTTTTTCATTTAGACACTAATACTTATCTTAATTGTTTTAATTATATTTGTACGATTTATATTTCTTAAATTAATTTTTCAACATTAATAGATGTTTTGATATCGTAAATTCTAAAAAATTCTTTTTTTGTTTTAATTGGTTTAACGATTTCATATTTCAAAAAAAAAAGTTTGTTTATTTTATTTATGTCTCTATTTAATACTTCTAAAAATTATTTTAATGATTATATATATATATTTTTTTTTTTTTCCTTTTAATAGAGTATATGTATTCTTATTTATGATGTTAATGTAAATCTTGGGCTTGGGTTTGGGTTAGCATTGTTATTATCTACTTCTAGTACAATAGACTGATCAACAAAAACTTCATCAATAATTTCCTCATTTGGTTTATTTTCTGTTGGTTTTCTAACTTCAGTTACAATTTCTTTCAATTTAGAATTGTATTTATAAATTAACAACAGCATTATGCATGTTACTAAAGTCAAGCTATATATTACAGTATAATGGTGAACATCGTGCTTATCTAACCTTTGCAAACCTTTCCCTTCCTCTTTCCTTAGCAAATCTACCTGGTAAGAGATTTCCGCGAGATTATTATTCTCATCGTATTTGAGTAATTTAATAGGATTTATTTTCGCAGAAGTTGCGCTAGCTTCGGATTTTAAAAGAGTTAAATTTATCATCGGGATAAAAGAATTCCTTAAAAGAGTGCTGTCTAGATTTTGACCATAATTCCAGAACCTTGTTTTATTGGCGTGAAATTAAGATGTCCAAGCGCCATGGTGAACATAAAACACCAAATTGTTACGCTTTTCATTTTTTCTACGTAGGGGAGATAGAAAATAAGTTCTTTACAAAAAACCTTCTTTTTTTTTTTCAAAGAGTAAGAAGACAGAAGAGAAGTGATGAATTGAAACAGTGGTTTAAGGATTTAAAATTTTATTCTTGCTTGGATAAATTTATATATATATATAATTATTTCTATTATTTATACTATTACTCCTGTCCAAGCATCTGAAGCTGTAGATCGCGAACCCATCCACGTAGGAGCCCTGCCTCAGAATGAGGCCGTCGCCGTCTTACGACGTATGCGGGGCATAAACTTAGGCTGAAGTCTTCCTGTTGAATCCCCAGACTCAGAACGTCCCCGGTTCTCAACGCGGCGGTTTCCCCAGGCCTAAGCTGCACCCCGTTGACGTAGGTACCACTGGAGCCCTCGCAATCCTTGACCGTAACATTTTCCTCACCGTCATCTATTTCGATTATCGCGTGTATAATGGAAACGAGTTCGGTGGGAATGGATATACGATTTGGATAGCCGTTCCCGATTTTTGAGAATCCTTTCCGTAAAGGAATTTCGTAGTCTGAGACTATGCTGTACAAAATCCAGTACGTATCGGGCAGATAATCTATTGACTCCATTCTGACATGAAAGTAGAGAAAAAAAACTTTGTTGTTTTTATTCTAGAAACTTTTGAGAATGGAGTAATTTAAATTATTCTGTCAAAATCTTTATGTTGTTATTATGGAGTATTTTAAATTTGTTTCTTACTTTAACTTCTGTATTTTCATCTGACATTATTTTGGTTACCTCATGAGGACCTTCCCATAATGCAGAGAGCTTATTCTTTCTGGTGTGGTTTTTTATAAAGACTTTATCTCCTACTTTAAATTTTTTTTCTTTCGATCCCCTGTCGTAATATGTTTTGGATTTTTCTTTTGTGTCTAATAGAATCTGTTTGGCTATTTGGTAACCGTGTTGTAAACGGGCTTTTAATTCTGAAGCGTAGTTGTCATAATTGTAAGAAACTTGTGGACTTCGGTTTATGGAATTGGGGATCCGTGCAGGAAATCCATAAATGAGTTCGAAAGGACTAAACTTTGTACTGCTATGAGGTGTCGTGTTATATACGAACATTGAATATGGTAACCAGGTGTCCCATGAAAGCTGGTCTTTATCGACATAGTGCCTGAGATATTCAGCTAGCGTTCGGTGACTACGCTCTAAAGCTCCGTTCGTTTGCGGATGGTAGGGAGTTGTTTGTATCTTTTTGATTTTAAAAAGCTTACAAACCTCCTTAAAAGGTTACTCAAGAAATTAGTTCCTTGATCAGTTAACACCGCATCGGGTGGTCCAAAGCGACATATTATTTTTTCGATGAAACAACGCGCCACAGTTGAAGCTTCAGCGTTTGGAAGTGGCATAGCTTCAGTGAACTTTGTCAAATCGTCCTGAAAGGTGAGTATATATTTGTTGTCCTCATAGCTAGTTGGAAGTGGCCCGACGATGTCCAAAGCTACACGCTCAAACGGACTCGTGCTAGTCGTCGTGACTTTCATCGGAATTCGTGGATTTTGCCTTAACTTATTTCTTTGGCAGGATTCGCATTTCCGAATGAATTCCTTAGTGTCCTTGACCAAGGTAGGCCAATAATACCTTTTTCTGAGGCGTTTAAGTGTTCTAGAGGTTCCTTGGTGACCTCCGAAAGGTGAATTATGAAAGTCATGCAGAATTTTTTCGATCTCTTGTGGATCGGTGATAATGGTTCGGTTGTCCGAATACAAATAAATATCGAGCTTTATTTGCGAAAACGCGTGTGTTATGGAGGATTTTAAGTATTCAAAAAATGGTTCTTGGGGAGGAATAGATATGTCGATACTTCTAATTTTTTCTTTTTGACAAAAGTCTCGGATCTGTGAAATGTGGTTCTCTATAGTTCCCTTTTCCGTAAGATGTGCCGGCAATGAGGTGATCATGTATGTTGACGATTTAGTAGCATGAGGAAATATCTTTAATTCGTAAGGATTGGGGCGAGTATACCCCGAAATATTTTTAAATAACGTTTCCTCTTGTCGTTGTTCATGAGATAGAATAAAGATCTGGATCGGAGAAGTGTGTTCGGCTAGCGTTATGGACTTACAAGTCTTAATTATGGTGCATTCAGTCGGTGGAGGCACAATTTCTTCACTTCCTACTACGATTATTTCATCGAGGTTTTGTTGTTTGGCCTTGCTCCTGGTAGTGACTAAAACTTTTCCATTTATTGGGTCACTTCGTGTGTTTCCAGGGATGCGACTGAGTGCATCGGCATTGGCATTACATTTGCCTGGCTTGTATATTATTTCATATTCATATTCCTCTAGCGATATGCGCCAGCGAGCCAATCTTGATGTAGGATCTTTAAGATTTAAAAGCCATTGAAGCGGCCTGTGATCCGTGAGTATTGTGAATTTTCTGCCGTAAACGTAGGGACGGAACTGCTTGACTGCAAATATTATTGCCAATAACTCTTTCTCGGTAGTAGTATACTTTGTTTCAGCAACATTTAAGGTTCGGCTGACGTAATATATAGGCTTGTCTTGGCCTATTTTTCCTTGAGACAATACGGCTCCTATAGCGAAATCACTTGCATCGGTAGTGATTAGAAATTTTTCTTTAAAATCTGGGTAAATTAGTATTGGCGAGGAGATTAATTTTTCTTTTAAAATTACAAAAGCTTCTTCACATAAAGCATCCCATTTGAAATCTATATTCTTTTTCAGCAAATTATTCAATGGTTTAGCTATCAGGGCAAACTGGGGAATAAATCTTCGGTAGTATCCTACAAATCCCAAAAACGCTTTTATATCTTTTGCTTTCTTTGGCCTTGGATATGTTTTTACTGCCTCTATCTTATCTGGATTTGGCTTGATTCCTTCATCACTGATAATATGTCCCAGGTACATAAGCTCTCGCTTAATAAAATGGCATTTGTCAGGCTGTAGTTTCAATTTATTAAACCGTAGCCTTGTCAGAATATTTCGCAACTTCCGATTATGTTCGTCCAAAGTAGGTCCATAGACTACTATGTCATCAACAAAGATAAAACATTCAATCCCAATCAGACCCATTAAAACATTATTCATCGTTCTTTGGAAAGTGGCGGGAGCGTTTTTCATACCCATAGGCATTCGGTTATATTCCCAATGACCAGTGGGAGTGCTGAACGCTGTCTTTTCCCGATCTTCTTCTTGAACCAAAATTTGATGAAAGCCGTTTGCAAGATCTAACGTGCTGAAATATTTTGATTTACCTAGTTGGTCCAAAATATCTGTTATATTGGGAAGCGGAAATGCATCCCCAACAGTTGCATCGTTAAGACGCCTGTAGTCTACAACTACTCGCCATTTTTTATTACCTTGAGCATCAGGTTTTTTAGGAACAAGTAATAGAGGTGAGTTCCAAGGACTGTAGCTTGGTCGGATAATGTCATTTTCGAGCATTTCGTCTACCTGTCTATTAATCTCCGCTCTGCTTGTTTCTGGCAGTCTATATGGTCTAACATATATAGGAGGTTTACCTACTTTAGTGATTATTTGATGTGTCGCTGCATCAGTACAAGTGAGCTTATCTCCAGGCAAAAAAAATAAATCATTGAATTCCCGACATATCTGAACTATGGAAGATCTTTCTTCTTTATTGCAGTGGCTTATGTCCACTAATTTTTCCAAATTTTCTAGACGCTTGTACACCGGATCGTTTTCCGAGTCTGTAGTAAAGAAATTGAATTCGTCTAAGTTATCCCATTCTAAACTTAGATCGTGTGCATTTAGCTGCACTGGGTATTCATTAATATTAAGGAGTAGGACTTTTGCAAAGTTGTCACTTGATTGGGCGATGGAAGAGGCCAAAAAGACCCCAGGTGAAACCTGTTTCTTCCGAATGACAACGTCATTTGCACAATTACAAGCGACTTTAGAAAAGAGAGTACTTCGTGCAGGTATGTTAATCAGTTCAACAAATTTTTGTTCGGTATTCATGTTCTGTTTTGTTCCATCAAAAATTCGTTCTGGTTTTGGAAGAGCTACTTCCCCAGATCCGCTATATATAGGAGACTTACTTTTCGAAACATCGATTACCTCACTTTGTTGGATTAAACAATTTTGCGCTTGTACCTTGACTTTCTTTGCCTTAGTCTTTCGTTTTGTTAATTTTTCTTTACACTGTGATTCCATTTGTTCCTTTTGACTCAAATTTTTATTTTCATTTTTCTTAGCTTTATTGTCTACCAAGTTTGTTATTGTTATAAATTGCTTAGTTTTTTCTAAGTCTTTTTGATTTTGCTTAGGATCTATTGTCTCTAAGTCTTTTTTACTTTGCTTAGGATCTTTTGTCTCTAAGTCTTTTTTACTTTGCTTAGGATCTTTTGTCTCTAAGTCTTTTTGATTTTGCTTAGGATCTTTTGTCTCTAAGTCTTTTTTCTTGGTTTTACGCTCTACTAAGTTATTGAATTGGTTACAGAAATGGGAATCATCAGTATTGGTGGATCGGAGTTCGCAGGGCGACTCAAAGTTTTTAGGATCTTTTTCATAGGTCGAACGGAAATGTTTGTTTTCCTCCGTTTGACTTCTCTTGAATGGAATTTCTAGCGTATCGTTTTTGAAATCCACTACGCATTTGAATCGAGATAAAAAATCATTTCCAATAATTCCATCGTAAGGGAAATTAATTTGGTTATCTAGTATGTGAAACGGGTGATCTAACAAGAGGGTATGTTCGGGTGACTTGAACTCTAAAGTACCATTCACCAAACCAAGGGGTTTTAGCGACTCCCCGGCTATGGTAGTAATGGTGTAGAGGTCGTCACCATGTATCGCATTTCTACCATACACAGTTTCTTTTACCAAACTAACGTCAGCACCCGTATCAATCAAGAACGTAGAGAATTTATTATCCGAAGGACTGAACTTTAGTCGTATCGTTGGTTCCTTAAACTCGGGAAGAAACGAGACGAAAATCTAAAATTCAGTTCTTGGGACGGTACACTTCGGCGGTCGCAGTCATTCGAGAGGGATTGCCGATCGTTTCCTCCCGAATGGCTTCGTTTCCCGATTCATGAACATTTGAATACCTTATTCCTTGGCTATTATTTTGCTTAGAGGGGTATTCAGGTCTACTATGGTTTCCGCTGAAACCAGGAGAGGAGTTTCCATTTCTAAATGGATTTTGTGGAGGCCTGTGGTTGGATAACCGTAACCTGCAATTTGCTTCGGTATGGTTCCTCTTTTTGCAGTAATTGCAAGAAATGAACTGTACTTCCTTTTTAATAGGAGGCCTATTCTGAAAAGTGGGAAATTGATTATTCCGGTAACACGTTTCCCTCGTGTGACCGGGCTTACCGCAAGTCTGACAATATATGGTCTGCGAAGTTCTCTGAGCGGCAAATTTGTTATGGAAATTTTGTGGGGTGTGATCAATGCGTGCAGCATGTCCTTCAGCATGAGCTATAACCTTTTTTAGGTCAGCTCCCCCGAAAGCCTTGGCTATTAACTTTATTTGGTCATGTCTCAAACCGTCTTCGAACACCTGGATCGCTAGACGACGGTTTTCTTGCACCAAGAATTCCCGTACTGTCTCGTCGCGAGTTGTGTTGAATGTGGCCGAATTTAGATTGTTTAGGGCAGTACAAACCCGTTCACCAAACTCCTTGACCGACTCTTTGAATCGCTGCTTTGTGGTCAGCAGTTCGTTGTGCGCAGAGGAACGCGTTTTTACCTCCTTATACTCTGACTCGAGCTTCTCTTTGAGAGCTGCCCAAGTCGTGAGTGAGTTGAATTGTGTCAACTCGAATGCGGGACCCTGTAGCCTTGTTTTAACAATGGCTAAAAACGTGGGTTCATCACTCTCTTTTACAGAGGTGAAAAGAATATCACCGCAGGACGTAAATTTTGCCAATTCGGCTGGCTTCCCGTCGAAAAGGGGTATGATGTTATACACATCAGAAATACTAATTTTTATATCCATGTTGGACGACTCTTCTTCAGGAATGACCTCTAAGTCCGACGAAAAACTCAAGCTTGAAGACAAATTAGTATCAGCAATCGCTTTTGCCTGTCTACTAATTTGCCTCGTGACTGGTCTACTTATTTTGAAAAATAATTGACCAAAACAAAAATCAAAAAAAAAACACAATTTTCACAGTACAGTACAAGTCGCGTAAAATATCGAGTAATACAAAAAAAACCTCGCGGAAAAAATATATCGGACCAGAGAGAGGGAAAAAAGTTTGCAACAAAGTATAAACCCTAGGATTCACCAAAAAAAAAATTCAATAAAATATTAACCCAAGGATTCATAAAAATATTTTAAAATTTTCCAAGAATATATATATAAAATTCAATAAAATATATGTAAAAAATATTAATACTAAAAATTTTAATGTGTTATTTTTAGAAAAATTATTCTACCTTGTGGTTATTTTTGCTACTGCTGATGCTGGTTTTCTGCTGCTGTTGTTGTCTGCTGCTGTTATTAATTTTCTGCTGCTGTTGTTGTTTTTCTGCTGCTGTTGTTGTCTTTCTGTTGCTGGTTGTTGTGTACGTCGCTGCTTGCTACTGCTGCTGTCTGCTGATGCTGTTGCTTTTGCCAGGCAGGCTTCGCGCCCTAAAGATGCAGTTACAGCCTGGTCTTTCACTGCCCGAATGTTAGCCAAATGCCTACGCTCTAAAGCTGGCAAGGTCTTACGGTTTTCGGGGCTTTCTAAATTTTTCACTTTTCACTTTTACTTTTTTACGTGGTTTTGCTGGTGTATAGCCCCAGCACGCATCAGAAGATCGGCCTTCTGTTCGTGGTTTTTGGCTTATATTTGTTTTGGTAGGAGATCTTTGTAGATCCCACCGCTGCCACCAAATGTTTTACGCCGGTAATTATAGCCGTGCTTCCTTGTGTGACCAAGGGAAGAGCTATTTGGGCGGAGAGTTAATTTTTTAATACAAAGAACTGTTTAGTATGTTGTTTCAATTTAAGTTTTTATTTTATTCTTTAGGTTATATATTACTAGAGAGGCCCGCTGTCTTAGGCGTGGCTGCGACCTCTACTAGTTAATTTTTATATTTTTTATTAACAATATATTTTTCAATCCTAGGGAGGCCCGCTGTCTTAAGCGTGGCTGCGACCTCTACTAGGATGTTCGTAGCTTTAAAATTGGATTAACTCTGACTTTTCAACTGGTTTTCCCTTCCTTTTTATATCCTCAAATCCCAACGATCTTTGTACCCAAATCAACGCAGCTTATGGAAATGCACTCATCAGCGATATTTCCCAATATCTATAAATCAATTAATTTATGCTCCAGTTCTAGTGCGTTGCACTATTAACTGAGTAAGCAATTAAATTATTACCCAACAATATTAGGCTAAACGATTAAGCCGGAAAATTATTACACAATATAAATGTGTCAGCATTACATTCGTCAACGGCTCTGGATATAGTTCATACATCCAGATGTTGCTGTTGACGATGTTCATTCACCCTGGTTCTCTATACCTACAATGCATAAACGTACTTGACTTTGGATTTTGTGTATCCGCCGTCGTACAGCATTGCGTTCGGTATGGAACAATGGGACTGCTATAGCTGCAGTGCAGTGTATAGATACACACAGCACTGAACGATCGCATGAATTGTATTGCTATTGATATTTGCTATAGCTGCAGTGGTGTATGCACATAGCATTGCTGTATGCATTATAGCTGTAGTGCTGTATGCACACGGCATTGAAGGCATAGCGATCGCTCGAATTATGTGTATTGCTGTACACAGCATTGAAGGCAGGGCGATCGCATGAATTATGTGTATGGATATTTAAATGCTATTGGATGTAGCGGATATCGGGTGACGAGCTCATAAACATTGTATTTTATGTTTGACATGAAAAGCGAGCGCTGTAGCGTGCTTAGCGTACTTTCGGTATTATGACGCCGTGGGAAAGAATCGTGTTTAGGAGAGTTGATTTTGAGTTGAGTTGTGTTTTGAGAGGCGATATGTAGTGCGATCACTACAACTGCTTTAAATTAAAAATATCGTACTGCTCGATCGGTCGATTGTAGAGTTGATTTATTTCACGAAGTGGGTGCAACGCAACAACTCTGAGTTTATCTGCTGAGAAAAAGTGGTTCCAAACCGAATGAAATTACTTTGTTCTCAGCGGGAACATTATAATAAATTTAAAATATAGTAAAAACACGTAAAAAGCATAATAAAAGAATAAACACTCACCCCTTTAAAAATCCTAAAAAGTTGACGTCGACAGCGACGCAGCACTTTATTTTTGGCATCTGTGGAAAGGAAGGAAAATAAAGGGAAACAGAATTCTGCTACGACAAGCATTAAAACTAAGACACAATATCTGTTTTCCCAAGTAATTTTTTTTTTTTTTTTTTTTTGAAAAGGCAGAAATCATGCCTTTGCATTATAGATTTCCACCTACATGTTGAATTTATACAGCAACAAATTCCATTGACTTGTAAAATGCATCTAGCCTTCTTGTCCATTTGTTTTCAGGGCCAGGGCTGGATCTTCCCCAGCCCTATCGACATTATATTTTAAATTTGCATACGCGATGCAATTAACAAAATTAATAAAGATGGCACAAACGAAAATTCTAAATAAACAAAAAAGGGAGAAAAGGAAAACAAACCGCACACTTCACAAACAAAAACAATAAATAAACTACTGACCTATTGTCTGACTTACATCTGGTTTCAGGGCCAGGGCTGGATCTTCCCCAGCCCTATCGACATTATATTTTAAATTTGCATACGCGATGCAATTAACAAAATTAATAAAGATGGCACAAACGAAAATTCTAAATAAACAAAAAAGGGAGAAAAGGAAAACAAACCGCACACTTCACAAACAAAAACAATAAATAAACTACTGACCTATTGTCTGACTTACATCTGTCAGTCGGACAACAGAAAATATACTCGTCTTCAACAACCGAGTACTACTCGTTGTATTATCTGTTTGTCTAAACTCTCCACGCGTAAACCGCGCTCGTTTTGACACGCAGATGGAGCTAGAGAAATATAAAAGGTCGTAAATAATAATCTGGATATTTATTTAAATCTTTTGTGCAATACTCGTTGGTGTGCCAGATAATTATTGTAAGGGTTGTATGTTTTTTTTTGTTCAATGTTCAATGATCTGTTCAAGTAAAAATAAAGGACTAAAGCAAACAAGTTAGAACGGACAAATAACAAATATAGACAAAGAAAGAAATAGACGGGGGAAAAGAAAAGAGAAAGAAAGGTGGGCGATGGGATCGAAATATATCAGCGCCATAAAATTTGATTAGAAAAATCAGAATTAGATAGCGACCTTGGCCGGCCGACAAAAAGGGACAAACATGTAGCAACAATAAGAAAAATTAGGAAAATAGAAAGGAAAGGAGAAAGATGATCGCGCCAAAAATCGTTCGAGAATGTTCGGCGGTAAGTGGGTGGGTTTTGCTCAACTGGTAGACAAAGAAGCAGTCAGTCGATTTTGAATTACCCGCAAGGAGAGTACTTAAGAGATAGTAGGCAAATTAAGTCTTAGTAAAAGTCCCCCATAGACACTCAAGTAAAAAGTGAAGTAGTCAGAAAGTGAATTATAGTATAAAATTCAATACACTGGTTATGAAAAACCTTTTCAGTGTTTTAAAAAAATTTCTATATTCAAAACTTGAATTGAATAGCAAGTTAAAGTTTAACAGTTCTAAGAGAAAAGAAAGTGAATTATAGTATAAAATTCAATACACTGATTATGAAAAACCTTTTCAGTGTTTTAAAAAATTTCTATATTCAAAACTTGAATTGAATAGCAAATTAAAGTTTAACAGTTCTAAGAGAAAAGAAAGTGAATTATAGTACAGAATTCAATACACTGGTTATGAAAACCCTTTTCATCATCATCATCATATTTCATCATTATAGAGTCTCCGGAATCGTCCTTCCTCACATATGGGGCCAATAATTCTCCGTAAGACTTTTCTCTCGAACGCGGCTAAGAGGTCAGAATGCTTTTTCCTAAGCACCCAAGTCTCGGATCCATATTTAAGTACTGTTATGACCATTGTCTTATATATCAGCAGCTTGGATGTTATGGTTAAGTTAAAGGATTGCACTACTTCAAATTCGCGCTCCACTATCTGAATTGAGGGACCAATGTGGGATCTTCTACTCGCAGTCGTGGCCACCATGTACTTTGTTTTGCTCTCATTTATGTGCAGCCCCAGATTTCGTGCCGCCTGCTCTATCTGGATGAAAGCTTCCTGTGCAGATCTGTGGTTTCTACCAACGATGTCAATATCGTCTGCGTAAGCCAGTATCTGAATGGACTTATAGAGGATTGTTCCTCTCGCCGTTACGTCAGAGTCTCGGATCACTTTCTCCAACGCCAGGTTGAAGAGGACGCAGGCCAGTCCATCCCCCTGTCGGAGCCCGTTATAGATGTTGAATGGACTTGATAGTGATCCGGATATTTTTACTTGGCTTATAACATTGGTCATGGTCAACCTACATAGTCGTGACAGTTTATTTGGGATGCCGAATTCTCTCATAGCCTTTGTAACGAAGTTAATTTCTACTAAATTAATAACGTTACAAACCGTACGACAAAAATATGAATATTGTAAACAGAAATGTAATACAGACCGTACGGCAAAATATGAATATTATAAAAAACCACACGACAAAATGTATATGTATATATTAAGCATTATGAAAACCCATTGTAAATAGTAAGTTGATAAATCAAAGAAACATCATTCTTTTTTAGACAGAAATGCTCCCGTCGCGCCCCATGTCATAATAATAAAACTAACAACAACAATTACAAGAATAATAACAAAATACGCAAAAGGAATAACTTGTACATATACGAACACAATTTGTATACGAACAATCTACTATACAATATTTGGGGAAATAAAATTCCCAACAAGACGAAAGAATGAAGTAAAGACATGGGACGCGAAGATCCACAACAAATCGGGAAGTGTGGAGAAGAGTATTCTGTCTGACAAGACGAAAAGTAATTCTCCCATATGAAAAGCACTCCCGCTAACTTTTTGAAATTCATATAGCGTAACAAAGTAATAATAATTACTTTTATTACAAAGTAATAATAATTACTTTTGCTATATCCAGGAACTGTGTTGTTCTACTCGAACACCCATCGTGAGTTCCACTAAAACCTTCAAGCACGTAGTTAGCAGTTGTCGATTGTTCTCACCTCGGCTAACTACGGCTTAGAGCCGAGCAGTTCTTCCCGAACGCCCTCCGTGTGCTCCGTCATATCTTCGAGTACGTAGTTAGCAGTTGTCGATTGTTCTCACCTCGGCTAACTACGGCTTAGAGCCGAGCAGTTCCTCCCGAACGCCCTCCGTGTGCTCCGTCATATCTTCGAGTACGTAGTTAGCAGTTGTCTATTGTTCTCACCTCGGCTAACTACGGCTTAGAGCCGAGCAGTTCTTCTCGAACGCCCTCCGTGTGCTCCGTCATATCTTCGAGTACGTAGTTAGCAGTTGTCGATTGTTCTCACCTCGGCTAACTACGGCTTAGAGCCGAGCAGTTCTGCCCGAACGTCCTCCGTGTGCTCCGTCATATCTTCGAGTACGTAGTTAGTAGTTGTCGATTGTTCTCACCTCGGCTAACTACGGCTTAGAGTCGAGTCGTTCTTCTCGAACGCCCCCTCCGAGTGCTCATATCAGAGTAAGCTAGGCAGGTAGCTAAGTATAATAAATATTTGATATAAGTTTATATATAGATATATTAAGATTGTAAAACATAATAAGAAAAAAAGGGAAAACAAATAATAAATAAAGAAAACCAAAAGAACAAAAATCCACAAAACTCTTTAATTTGTAACACAAAAACAAAAGAACGAACCCTGGGTGACCGGCGAGCGTCACCCGAGCAGACAACGTTACAAATTTGGCGCCCGAACAGGGACGACTTTTAAAGTCGTATCACCGACCAAGACCGAGGAAAAAAAAACAACCATATTTTTCTTTCCATGTCAAAATAATCGACCAGAAACCACTTACCGGCAGAAACACGGCATTACAACTTGTTTTACATTGGTGAACGCGTCACTACTAAAATTAGTCTTGGCACCAACCGGGGAGTGCCAGACGATAGAAATATACAAATTGTCAAATACTGCCGAGAGAAAAGCTATAATAATGTCCACCGAGGAGACTGGGCTTAGTGTTTCCGGAATATACTCACTTCGGAAAGAGGAGTTACTAAACGAACTGTGTCGTCGTGGTATTAACCAAAGTGGTAGTGTAGATGAGCTACGCAAACTACTCTCTACCGAGCTAAAGAAACACAAATCTTGTAGCGATTTACCCACGATCGAACCGAAGCTCACCACCGACACACTACTATCAAGCATGGAATCCCAAACCACAACCGTACACCGGCCAAAAATTCCGAACATCACGTACTCAAAGCCAACGGAAACACAGGCTCATAACCTGAATACACCGAACATGGAAATCCATGTACAACCGAAACCGACACCGAGCATTCCATTTACTTCCTACTCAGAAGTACGACCGCCACAGACTTACCGTCCATCCGATGCGGAAATGATGGATAAGGTAAGAAGGTGGAAAGTAAGATACGAAGGGGGAAATAGTAATCCATTAGAGTTCCTAGAAAGGGTGGAGGAACTCGCCGAATGCTACCAATTTCCGCTAGACCGGGTAGTACGAACATTACCAGAGCTACTCAAAGGGAACGCACTTATCTGGTTTCGTAATAATAAGGAGTTTCTTAGTACGTGGGGAGAGTTTAGCGAGGAATTACGTCGCTTCTTCTTACCACCACGATTTGCTGAGCAGCTCTTGGACCGCATTCGGAACCGAACGCAGAGCAACAGAGAGAAGGGGAAAGATTATATAACTTCCATACAAGCACTGATGCGATGGCAGATGTCGCTCACCACCGGGGAGAAATTAAATCGTATATACGATAACCTACGACCGGATTATCGCCATTACATCAAACGTCGAGAGTTCACGACGCTGTCGGAACTAACCTCACTCATTGAGGATTTTGAATGCCTTTTAAATGAGCAACCCCCCTCTCGACCTTCTCCAGCACCAGTACGACCGCCCGCATTACGTCCTACCGCACCACCATTTCAACCGACCGTGCCGCCATTTCGTCAGGCAGCACCACCATTCTACCAGAACAGGTCAGCGAATCAATCAGCCATGCCTACTACTACTACTACTCGACCAGTTAACAACCAGTTAACAACGATGTAACATATCCGCATCATGGTCCAAATACCAGTAATATACCGCATCATCTATCCAGTAACAACGATGTAACATATCCGCATCATGGTCCAAATACCAGTAATATACCGCATCATCTACCGAGTACCAACGATGTACCTTATCCGCATCATGGTCCAAATACCAGTAATATACCGCATCATCTACCGAGTACCAACGATGTACCTTATCCGCATCATGGTCCAAATACCAGTAATATACCGCATCATCTACCGAGTACCAACGATGTACCTTATCCGCATCACGGTCCAAATACCAGTAATATACCGCATCATCTACCGAATACCAACGATGTACCTTATCATACCAGCAATATACCGCACCATAGACCGATTACCAGCGATGTAACGCATCCACATCACCGACCGCCAGTCCGCCCGCCGTTCACCGATAGCTACGACCGGAAAACCTGTTGCTGGACTTGCGGCCAGCCCGGACATACTCGTCGAACTTGTCGTCAGGACCGCCGATTATTTTGTTCATACTGTGGTACAAATAATGTACAGAGCAGATATTGCAACTGCAAACCGGAAAACACCAACGGGCCGTCCAACACCATGAGGCATTAGACGCGCCCACCCCTATCGATTCAACCCACGCCTCATATACCATACCCATCAAATTTCAACATCGCCTGTACGACGTCGTTATCGACACCGGCGCAGGAAGGTCGTGCATTGGGAAAACCATACGAAACCTATGCAGAAAGCACCATGTACCAGCCCGACCGATCTCCATAACCTTTGCCTTGGCCGATAAATCGACTATCACCGCTCGGCAAGCCTATATGTTGGACCTAAGTTGGGGAGAGTGGTCCTTCACACAAGAATTCGTGTATATTCCGAACCTGTTGGATGAATTCTTGATAGGAACAGACTTCCTGGCAAAATTTAGATTCACTATTAACTGCGGAAGAAAGGTTATAGTAGCGCAACCTGAGCCGAGGCCACCAATTATCCGAAGTCTCGCGACGGAAAAACAACAGCTAGACCGACTGTTGGCTATAGAGCTTCCCATATTCGAAAGCTTCAAAGGTCCGACAACCATCACGGAACACGAGATCCGTCTCAAACACCACCGACCCTTCAAGCAAAGGTATATGCCAAGAAACCCAGCCATGCAAACCATAATCAACGAAGAGATCAACCAACTATTGGCCGAAGAGAAGATAGAACCATCAAATAGCCCATATAGCTCACCCATAGTACTCGTCAAAAAAAAGCAAGGAACCTGGAGGCTATGTGTCGACTATCGGCAACTAAATGAGCTATCTATTAAAGATGCATACCCGCTGCCACAGATAAACCATATCTTGGATAAACTGAAAGGTGCGAGGTAAATTTCCACGATTGATCTTAAACAAGGATATTGGCAAATCCCATTAAAACCCACCAGCCGTCCGTATACAGCCTTTACCGTCCCGGGGCGAGGACTCTTTCAATGGAGAGTGATGCCATTTGGGCTACATTCCGCCCCCGCCACATTCCAACGACTACTCGACCGAATCATCAGCCCCGAACTCGAGCCGTACGCATTTGCTTATCTAGACGATATAATCGTTATTGGGAGCACGTTCACAGAGCATATGGCGGCACTAACAGAGGTATTAAAGCGTCTGAAACATGCAAAACTGAAAATCAACCCCGAAAAATGTGAATTTGGGAAAGCAGAGATGCGCTATCTCGGGCATATGGTCAACCAGAACGGAATACACACCGACCCTAGTAAGATCGAAGCCATCAACTCATTAATACCCCCCCGCAACATTAGAGAACTCCGCCGTATCCTCGGGATCGCTTCCTGGTATCGTCGCTTTGTCCCAAATTTTTCTTCCCTAACAGCACCGCTGACAAAACTGCTAAAGAAGAAAACCAAATGGTCATGGGAAGATGCCCAAGAAGAAGCGTTCCAAACTGTAAAAACTAGACTGACAGAGGCACCAGTACTCTCCTGTCCAGATTTTACGAAACCATTTCTGCTCCAGCCAGACGCCAGTGCGGAGGGACTTGGAGCAGTCCTCTCGCAATCAATCGACGCTCAAGAACGAGTAATCGCCTACGCCAGCCGTACCCTTACCGACGCCGAGCGAAACTACTCGGTTACCGAACGGGAATGCTTAGCCGTGGTCTGGGGCATTCGGAACATGCGACCCTATATAGAAGGCTACAAATTTATTGTGCATACCGATCACCAATCACTGAGGTGGCTTCACCGTATAGAAAACCCCTCCGGACGTTTAGCGCGCTGGGCCATTGAGTTACAGCAGTACGATTACGAGATCCGATACCGAAAGGGCGCGCTGAACACCGTAGCAGACGTCCTATCGAGAAACCCGACCCCGAATACTTCAATTAAGTTACTACTACCGATAACTGAAACATGCCCATGGTATCATGCTAAAATACAAGCAGTCAAAAGCAGACCGGAAGAGAACTCCGAGTATCAAATTATGGAGGGAACCCTGTACCGGCATATTTATAATCCGACCTGTCACACCGAAACCGCTCCAACCGCCTGGAAAGTATGCATCCCTAAGCCACTACGGGCCCAGATACTACACGAAAATCATACTGACGTGACCGCAGGACATCTGGGGATTGCCAAGACTATCGCCAGGATCGCTAGAAGTTATTACTGGCCGGGATTATTCCGCGATACCGCTCGGTTTATCCGCCAGTGCCCGAAGTGCCTGGAATATAAAATACCTGCCAGAAAGCCCGCTGGGGAAATGCAGATGACAGAAGCCAACTATCCATGGGAAGTGGCCTGCTCAGACTTCATCGGCCCATTGCCACGGTCATCAAAGGGAAACACCATGATATTGGTATTCCACGACAAATTCTCCAAGTGGACGGAATTCGTAGCCCTCCGAGACGCTACCACTCCAGCGCTAATAAAAAGTTTTAAGGAACGCATCCTCAGCCGGTATGGATGTCCAAAAACTTTAATTACCGATAATGGCACCCAATACCAGAGCAGGCAGTTCCAAGAGCTGCTTGCTCAACTCCGAATCAAGCAAAGGTTCACCCCGCCCTACACTCCACAGGCAAACCCTACGGAGCGAATGAACCGAGTCATATAAACAATGGTGGCCCAATACGTCCAGAGAGACCATCGAAAATGGGACGAATATCTCATGCTGGCCATGAACACCAGCCGAAACGAGACGACAGGCTACTCCGCCGCGTACCTTAATTTCGGTCGCGAACTACGCCTACCGTCGTCACCAGACATACCTCTAAACACCGAGCCCGATGCCGATAGCCGCATACACAACCTTCTGGAAATTCAAGAACTAGTCAAAATAAATCTGGCCAAGGCATTCGGCATACAGAAACGATATTACGACCTCCGACGACGCCCGTGGACGCCAGCCATAGGAGAGATGGTGTACTATCGACACCGACCGCTCTCTTGCGGCGCCCAACAGTTCGCCGCGAAACTTGCACCGAAATATATAGGCCCGTATATAGTAAAGAAGAAGAAATCGCCCGTAATCTTTATACTCGAAGGAGACCACAACAAAACTATCACCGCACACGTGAAGGATATCAAGCAAATATCCCCACAACCACAGATCGGGAAAACCCACGCGGCAGGTATAGTCAACTGCGAGTCCCAGCAGCACGATTTAGTAGCAGCCGAGATGTCATCCAGTGAGCATCAACCGCGCACCCAGTTTACGGACGCCGATCCAACGCCGGGGACCCACCGACGTACCCAGCCCCGTCCCATGTTGGCACCACCGCAGAAGACCGCCCAACAAGCAGTGCGGGAGACCGCTTGGAAGAAACGGCCTCCACCCCCGAAACGTCCGCTGACGAGTAACGAGTATGCAAAGTAGCCCCCAAAGACGTTGGCACCGCAGCAAAACCAGTTCCATTCATCAGGCTCAATCCTACGGCAGGACCGTCCGTGTTGCTACCATCCATCACTAGTAACCCACCCCGAAAGAAAATCCAAATCCTCTCACAATCAGTATATAGACCCCCTACCCAAACCAACACACTCCAGTCACCTTACTATCGACAAACCCAACACCAACCCATACCGCACAACCCCACCAGACCCCCGAACTAATGAAGAAAACGCTCCCAATCACAGCCTTTACCGAAATCACCAGAAGCAGTCCGTTCAATCCGGAAGCCTTCAAGGGACTGCTGATCCAGCCACCCCAGCCCTTGGGAGGACTGAAGAGGAGGAGGTTCCGACTACGTGGCCTCTGCGGAATGGTCTATGCGACGCAAATAGACGACCAAACCATCCTTCTGAACGCAGACAAAACCAGCTCCCTCACCATCCGGCTCAACGCAGACACCCCCGTAAGAGCATCAACAGCAACATCAACATCAACACCCCCATCAACATGCAACTAACCAGACAGAAGTTATTATTACTTTTAATTATTATTACTTTTGAATTTATTATTACTTTTAATTATTATTACTTTTGAATTTATTATTACTTTTTAATTATTATTACTTTTGAATTTATTATTACTTTTAAATTATTATTACTTTTGAATTATTACTACTTTGAATTATAATTACTTTAAATTATTATTACTTTATTACTTTTGAATTATTACTACTTTGAATTATAATTACTTTGAATTATTATTACTTTTGAAAAAATATAAACACAAAAAAAAAAAAAAAAAAAAAAAGGGAAAAAGAGAGTAAAAAAAAAAGAAGAGAAAAAAAAGAAAATATATAATCAAACAAAAAAAAAAAGAGAAAGAAAAGTATTATTATTATCACACTTTTAAAATATATTGTTATTAGTATGTTAAGAAACTGTCAAAAAAAAAATAATAATATATATATAATATATGGAAAAAAAAAGAGAAAAAAAAAGAATTTATTATTACATTAAAAAAAAAAAAAACATTATTCTTATTATTATTATTAATTATCATTCAAATTATCAATTATCATTCAATCAATCAATAGAAGGTTAAGAATGAGAATTTTTTTTAAGAAGTCGTGTAGGAAGAAGAGAATTTTTTTTTGTAATAAACGAAAAGAAAAGGGAAAAAAAACCCCTTTATATTATATATAAACATATCATAAATTTATTTAGCCACCCTGTAACTCGGGCCGGTGACTGGCACAAAAATAAAGGTAATCCCAGAGTGACCAAGTGACCACACCAACCGAGCGTTAGTACTCATTAATGAATTAATTAAGTTATAAAAGAGTTTTGTTTACCCACCCCGAAGTAGGAGGGGAATGTAACGAAGTTAATTTCTACTAAATTAATAACGTTACAAACCGTACGACAAAAATATGAATATTGTAAACAGAAATGTAATACAGACCGTACGGCAAAATATGAATATTATAAAAAACCACACGACAAAATGTATATGTATATATTAAGCATTATGAAAACCCATTGTAAATAGTAAGTTGATAAATCAAAGAAACATCATTCTTTTTTAGACAGAAATGCTCCCGTCGCGCCCCATGTCAGAATAATAAAACTAACAACAACAATTACAAGAATAATAACAAAATACGCAAAAGGAATAACTTGTACATATACGAACACAATTTGTATACGAACAATCTACTATACAATATTTGGGGAAATAAAATTCCCAACAAGACGAAAGAATGAAGTAAAGACATGGGACGCGAAGATCCACAACAAATCGGGAAGTGTGGAGAAGAGTATTCTGTCTGACAAGACGAAAAGTAATTCTCCCATATGAAAAGCACTCCCGCTAACTTTTTGAAATTCATATAGCGTAACAAAGTAATAATAATTAATTTTATTACAAAGTAATAATAATTACTTTTGCTATATACAGGAACTGTGTTGTTCTACTCGAACACCCATCGTGAGTTCCACTAAAACCTTCAAGCACGTAGTTAGCAGTTGTCGATTGTTCTCACCTCGGCTAACTACGGCTTAGAGCCGAGCAGTTCTTCCCGAACGCCCTCCGTGTGCTCCGTCATATCTTCGAGTACGTAGTAAGCAGTTGTCGATTGTTCTCACCTCGGCTAACTACGGCTTAGAGCCGAGCAGTTCCTCCCGAACGCCCTCCGTGTTCTCCGTCATATCTTCGAGTACGTAGTTAGCAGTTGTCGATTGTTCTCACCTCGGCTAACTACGGCTTAGAGCCGAGCAGTTCTTCCCGAACGCCCTCCGTGTGCTCCGTCATATCTTCGAGTACGTAGTTAGCAGTTGTCGATTGTTCTCACCTCGGCTAACTACGGCTTAGAGCCGAGCAGTTCTGCCCGAGCGTCCTCCGTGTGCTCCGTCATATCTTCGAGTACGTAGTTAGTAGTTGTCGATTGTTCTCACCTCGGCTAACGGCTTAGAGTCGAGCCGTTCTTCTCGAACGCCCCCTCCGAGTGCTCATATCAGAGTAAGCTAGGCAGGTAGCTAAGTATAATAAATATTTGATATAAGTATATATATAGATATATTAAGATTGTAAAACATAATAAGAAAAAAAGGGAAAACAAATAATAAATAAAGAAAACCAAAAGAACAAAAATCCACAAAACTCTTTAATTTGTAACACAAAAACAAAAGAACGAACCCTGGGTGACCGGCGAGCGTCACCCGAGCAGACAACGTTACACCTTATAAAGTTCTACTCTGGCTATGCTATCATAGGCGGCTTTAAAGTCTATAAAAAGATGGTGTAGTGAGTTTTTAAACTCTAGACATTTTTCCATCACCTGCCTTAGGGTGTAAATCTGATCAGTTGTTGATTTGCCTGGGATGAAGCCACACTGGTATGGACCAATGATGTCATTAGCGTATGGGGCTATCCTGTCTTGAAGGATAGAGGAGAAAATCTTATACGCGGTACTCAACAACGTTATACCACGATAATTGCTGCATTTTTTGATATCTCCCTTCTTATGTATGGGGCACAGGATGCCTCTTCGCCAGTCTTCTGGCATAACTTCTTCTTCCCATACTTGCACTATTATTTCATGAATTGCTTGGTGTAATGTGGGGCCTCCTATTTTTATCAGTTCCGCTGGGATCCCATCAGATCCCGGGGCCTTATTATTTTTGAGCCGATTTATCGCTCTGCTAAGTTCGACTATGCTTGGTGGCGGCAGCATAGTATGATCTTCGGTCATTGGTGGAGCCTCCAATTCCTCAGTTAGCTGGCCATTTAGCAACTCATGAAAGTGCTCTTCCCATCGCTCTAAGATGCCTTTAAGATCGGCGATCAGATTACCCTCTTTGTCCTTGCAGTATGTGCAACGCGGTGTATATTGCGTCATACCGCGGACCCTTTGGTAGAACTTCCGCGCCTGGTGCGGTCCTTGCTCTCTGTACTGTTCCAGTTCACGGACGAGATTCTTCTCACAGGCTGCTTTCTTTCGCCGGTGAACTGTTTTTTCATATCTTCTGAGCTCTTTATATTCATCTTCGCGTGCCCGCGTTCTATGAGATTGTTGCATTGCTCGGTACGCAACATTCTCACGTTCAGTCGCTAGCTTACATTCGTCATCGAACCAGTCGTTTCGATCTCTACGACTACTTCCTAAGGTGGAGTCAGCAGTACTAATGACAGTATTCTTAAGGCGTGTCCATTTCTCTTCTACGCCCGACATCACAGCCCCATGACTTACCCTCCCTGCATTTAGGGCGAGTCCTATCGCTTGACCGTAGTTGTTTCTGGTCTCTTCATTGCGAAGGGCAGCCGTGTTGACTCGAATCTGATTCGCGGATGCAGTCTTCCGTGATGATGCAATCCGCGCTCGGAGCACCATACCAACAAGATTGTGGTCCGAGTCGATGTTGGCACCTCGGTACGTTCGTACCGTCATCAGGTTCGGGTTGTGGCGGCGGTCTATCAACACGTGGTTTATCTGGTTGCGAGTGGCTCCATGAAAACCCTTTAAGTGTTTTAAAAATCTCTATATTCAAAACATGCATTGATTAGCAAGTTGAAATTTAACAGTTCTAAAAGAAAAGGTGCTAATTCAAGAAAACTCTGTTGTCCGTAGACCTATTCACTTCAATAAAGAAGAATTAACTCGCAAGCTGAAAAATTTAACATTCGTTGGTGTTTTTAAAAGAAAAGGTGTATAACCAGAAAGTTCTGTAGATCGTCGAACTATCCACCCTAATAAGGGAAAATTCGATCACAAGCAAAATTTGTACATAAGTATCGGATTCAGAAAAAGGCGGTAATTTAACACTTGCGTGTACTGGAGTCAGCCATAAGTGATTTTAAAGCGGCTAATGGTGATCGTCTTAGGGCAGCGCTTCAGCATCTCAAGTAAATTTTAAATCCACTACAACTAGAAGAAATTAACGACTGCGCAGTCAGCCTGGAGAATGGAAGATCTTTTGATATAGCGTCGTATTGGTTTGAAATTTTTAGAAATTATTTCCTTTCATAGTTTCATTATATAAGAAAATTATATATTATATAAAATTATATAGAAAAAAGAGCAACAAGCTTTACATGATAAATTTAATGATTTGATTTTTTTTTGAGAACTTAATGGTATTTTCTTTCTTTTAATTTAGTAACGGGCATTAAATACATGACTTGTAAACTGTTTTTAAAGAGAGATAACATAACATTTAATCTTATTAAAGCAGCTACACACCCTCCTGAATACTTCTGCCGGCAGGATTCATTCTGGATAAGCAGTGTTATAAACGAGGAATTAACTAAGAAAGTTTATTTTTTGAATTTCTTTATTCTCGTTAAGAACAGTAAAAGAATCGTTAGAATTCCGTCCTATTTAACATTGACATCATTATTTGCACGTACATACCTTGAATGGAGGTAAATTGTTAGATATAGAATATAAATTAAATCTAGTTTTTTTTAACTTTAAAATTATAGAAAGGGTTTTGAGAATTTTTAAATTTATGAAATTTTGAAAATAATTGGGCTTTATTTGCCTTGGCCAATTGGGGTTCAAGGTGAACGGTTCTACTAATAAACATTACTTTCCGCTCACTAGGTTGAAATATAACCATGAGTGAGTAGGAAAATTTGGCATGGGGTGTGGCTGGGGTCATTAATCCACTTGTGAGTATCCAATGCCTTTCCAAAATGACTTAGACAGAGACGACATTCAGACCGATTTTCAAACCGGTGGACAGAACACATTCGGTCAAATCCTTAGCGTTCGTGTGAGGCTTCGGTACAACTTCATCTAGGTCATTCTTTTCATAGTTTTTAGTTTAGATTTAGGATATATTCTCTTATGAAATACAGATATTTAATAAAAAAAAAATTTGCTTGTAAAAATAGATTTAATTTAGCCATAGTTTAGTGTAAGTTACCAGAAAAGAATGACCTGCATGAACTTGGACCGAAGGACATTTCCCTATACCTCTTCCTCTTTCCTAATTTCGTTCATTTATCCCTACCCTTTTTACATAACAGACACGATAAAATTAAAATGTTTGTTAATAACGAGGTGTCACTGGTAACTGACAAGTACCACCCTTCCGGCGAGGTTAGCCGAGCAACCGCGAGCGTGTCGCGACGTCCTTGCCAGTGGCAGAACCCTTAGTGGGACCTCGCTTCATAACAGCCTTTTACATAAATTGTGAGGTGCCAGATGATATTGACGGAAATCTGACAACCGGACGTGACAGTTTACTTGGACAGTTTTTCGAGTTTTTACAAATAACTCAAAAAGTATAGCGCTTACGAAAAATCTGTTAGTAGCAAAAGAAATTAAAAAAATAAAAATAAGAAAAAAAAATAAAATAAAATAAAAAAAAATATTATACATTTACTGAAGATTCCGACACCGTCCGTAAAAGAAAGTCGTGTTTTACCCACACCTCCATTTTTTATTTTGATTGAACATTTCAAATAGTTTTTCACAAACACACAAAGCGATCACAAACAATTTTGAAATTGGGACAGGACAACGTCTGTCGGGTCAGCTAGTAAATCTATAAATTATACTATAACTATTAGTATAGAACCATTCAATCAATTGACGGCTAAAAAACAATTAGATTTTTATTATATTTTTTTTTTTTTAAGAAACGTAATGTCAGCAGGAAAGGAAAGAAAGTTACGCAGTAGTAAAATGCAAGGATGGGAAGAAGCAGGCGAAGAGTTTTATCAGGAAAGTTATCCCGCAGATTGGGAAGGTTTTCAACGAGATCCAGCTTCTATTTCCACGTTATTGCCATCGAAACAAAATCGATCAGGTGAGTATTTATGCTATATATATGCGTATTTTAAAATTTCTCAACTTAAAGTTTACCGAACATTGAAAATAGCTTTTAAAACAAAAATTTTAATTCAATTTAAACAAAGTTGTTTAGGATCTCTGCTCTGTAACTTTAACTACTGTACCACAAAAAAAAAATCCGGTTGTTAAATGTGCAAATTTGTCGTCGAAAAAAAATTCAGCCATGAGGTTAATAAAGATCATGGATACATGGATTCCATTCTGGATGGTTGTATACAACACAAAAAACCATAGCAGCAGAGGATTCAATCCGTTCAAGCTAATATGCGGTTACCCCGAAAACATACTCAACGTACTTGAAGAAAGACCCATAACAAATTACAATTATGCAAACGAGTTAAAGACACGACTACAACACAGTTATCAAATATCAAGGAGGATATATATTATTTTGATTTGATATTGGCGAAATTCTTCGATCGTTATTATATCCCTTCCAAAAACGTTCATACTTAGCCTGAAAAAAGCAGGACAGCTATTTCAAAGAAAATATATAGTTGTTTTCTCTTTCTCCAGGGAGGACTTACATATTGGATCCAATATAATTCCCAAGTTGGAGATACAACTTCCAGTCGGGTTATGCCCTGTAAGTAAACCGACTATGCTCCGACAGCTCCTTCTAGATATTCCTATAATGAACTTGGCGGTGTTTTTGTTTGGCACATCCACAAAGTGCTTGGTACTTCCACACGTATTTATAGAATTCCAACTCTTGTTCACATTTCAAAAATCTTCGAATATGAATAGTTAAGCTTGCCTGACTCACGCCTAGCGTTGGTTCCGGACTAGTAGGAACATCGGGAGAACCACTTCTTGCGAGTGGATCAGCAGATTAATTTCCTTTTACAGAATTCCATATTGAAATAGAGTTCAGTCTTCTCTTATATTCCAGAACAATCTTCGAGTTGACACAAGTTGATTTAAATGCTAGTAGAACAGCATGGTTACATGCTCGCAAGGTTTCGTCCTTGTATCTTTTAGAGACATCTCATTTGGCAACTTGTAAAATAGCAAATATTTCTGTGCGAATGCCTCCTCAGAATTCTCATCTAAAAACTATCCTGCTCCAGTTCTTTCATCATTAAGGAATCCGCCAGTAAAGAATATTGGTTCGAATTACCTAAGTATCTCAATTGAATTTTTCCCACTTTCGTGATATTGAACTTTAGATCCTCTTTTGAACGTAGGAAAGGGTACAGTACAGTCCACAGGCATAGGGAGCGTAATCGCGCAATCTAAAAGTGTGTGTCCTAACTACGATCGCGCGACCAGACGTCGTCGTGCTCGAAAACAACATTTCGCTATCATCTCAGTACATGTGAAGTGGTTGTTGAGGTTGGTTTAGCTGAAATGACTTCCAGGAAGGAAATCATCGACCAACGAGTTCGCATTTAACGCTAGAGAACTATTTACTTGTTATTTTTTTTAATTATAATATTTAAAATGTAATTGCATTCGCAACTTAAAATCGAAAAAATTAAAGTATGTATATAACTATAAATTATAGAAATATTTTAGTTGCTTAGTTTTTTTATTTTATTTGAAATACTCTGCAACAAAATATCACATTTTCTTCAAATTCCATTATTATAACTTCGCGATAGCGCGTCGAAAAACAAACTTGTTTGATTTAAAGTGACACATCGCGTTGTTCGATCAAACCGACTTTCGATGTTCGATAAATCCTCGCGACGCGATATCAAACAAAGTTGTTTGAGCGTTCTCACTCATCGCGCTAGTTTTGTTTATGTTTTAAACAGGGCACGTAGTAAGATTCTTGGTGTTTAATATTTTTCGCGATCATCGCTCATCGCCAGAACGCGCGATCGATGTCCAATTAGGACATCACCTTAATCCCATCATTCCAGACCTTATTCTTTCGAAGTCGAGATATAGCTTTCACCGCTTTCATCTTATTAAACAATCTCAACATTCACAAATCCGCTGGGCCAGATAGTATTTCCCCATTAGTTCTGAAGAGGTGTTCTTCCAAGTTGGCATTACCATTGCGTAAGCTTTTCCAATTATACTATTCTTCTGTACTCTTCCGAGTAGTTGGAAAACAGTCTTTGTCCAGTGTGAGGAACAAAATTCTTGTGGCCGAATTTTGTTCACACAAAACATGCAATATACTTTTTACCGAATTCGGGTGCACCCTGTACCCACACAGGCCAACAATAAGATATTAATATAAAAACAGTCAAAACAATATCACGCCACCGGACTGACCAATCACAGCGCAGCACGCTATTTACAATTTTTGCCACACAAAAAGGTATAAAAAGGCGAGCATGCAGTCAGTCGCTCTCTTACTCTTAGTCTTCTTTTGTGCTGTTCGGATCACGTGGTGGTAAGTCGTTATTAATAAAATTATTTCACTGACTATCGCTGCCGACGTTTTCGTCTGCTACCGTCATTCGTACGACGTAACTTCGCTGTGTGGGTTCCCTACAGGTTGTTACGCTGCTACCTCCAGTCTCTCTCTGCTACCGTCATTCGTACAACGTAACTTCGCTGTGTGGGTTCCCTACAAGTTGTTACGCTGGTACCTCCAGCATATCGCTGCCGACGTTTCTCTCTGCTACTGTCATTCGTACGACGTAACTTCGCTGTGTGGATTCCCTACAGGTTGTTACGCTGGTACCTCCAGCATATCGCTGCCGACGTCTCTCTCTGCCACCGGCATTCGTACGACGTAACCTCGCTGTGTGGGTTCTCTACAGGTTGTTACGCTGGTACCTCCAACACATCGCTACTGACGACTCTCGCTGCATTCGCTACTGTCCTCACGTCAAGACTCACGTTACTCACCTCAGTTCGTCCAAGCTCTCGCATTACTCACGTCCTCAAGTCAAGACTCACGTTACACACGACAGTTCATCAAAGCCTTTGCAAGACTCACGTTACTCACGTCAGTTCGTCCAAGCATTACTCACGTCCTCACGTCGAAGCTCTCGTCGTCACTCAGTCAAGGCCCGTCATCACTTACGTCACTCACGTCACTTCGTCAAGGATACGTCGAGGGTCTCGTCGTCACTCAGCCAAGGCCCGTCATCACTTACGTCACTCACGTCACTTCGTCAAGGATACGTCGAAGCTCCCGGCGTCACTCAGTCAAGGCCCGTCGTCACTTACGTTACTCACGTCACTCACGTCACTTCGTCAAGGATACGTCAAGGCTCTAGTCGTCACTCACGTCAAGGCTCGTCATCATTCACGTCAAGGGTCAGGTCACTTCGTCAATCACAGCTCGCGTCGTCACTCACGTCAAGGCTCGTCATCATTCACGTCAAAGATCCCGCCGCCGAGCACAACGGAATTCAGATTCCATCGCCACATCGCCCAGGCCGACATAACGCCTCGTCTATCTACTCAGTTTAAATACGAAACTTGTAACAAAATCTTTGAATAAACATATCGCGCAATCTAAAAGTGTGTGTCCTAACTACGATCGCGCGACCAGACGTCGTCGTGCTCGAAAACAACATTTCGCTATCATCTCAGTACATGTGAAGTGGTTGTTGAGGTTGGTTTAGCTGAAATGACTTCCAGGAAGGAAATCATCGACCAACGAGTTCGCATTTAACGCTAGAGAACTATTTACTTGTTATTTTTTTTAATAATAATATTTAAAATGTAATTGCATTCGCAACTTAAAATCGAAAAAAGTATGTATATAACTATAAATTATAGAAATATTTTAGTTGCTTAGTTTTTTTATTTTATTTGAAATACTCTGCAACAAAATATCACATTTTCTTCAAATTCCATTATTATAACTTCGCGATAGCGCGTCGAAAAACAAACTTGTTTGATTTAAAGTGACACATCGCGTTGTTCGATCAAACCGACTTTCGATGTTCGATAAATCCTCGCGACGCGATGTCAAACAAAGTTGTTTGAGCGTTCTCACTCATCGCGCTAGTTTTGTTTATGTTTTAAACAGGGCACGTAGTAAGATTCTTGGTGTTTAATATTTTTCGCGATCATCGCTCATCGCCAGAACGCGCGATCGATGTCCAATTAGGACATCACCTTAATCCCATCATTCCAGACCTTATTCTTTCGAAGTCGAGATATAGCTTTCACCGCTTTCATCTTAATAAACAATCTCAACATTCACAAATCCGCTGGGCCAGATAGTATTTCCCCATTAGTTCTGAAGAGGTGTTCTTCCAAGTTGGCATTACCATTGCGTAAGCTTTTCCAATTATACTTGTTAACGGTGGAACTATTTTGTTCCAACGACGGAATAGTCAAGGTGCATGTACCTTGACTAATGATGTGGATATAACCGGTTCTTGTACCGATATATCTTAATATCCTATTAGTTAGCCACCTTACCACTGGTGGGGGGATAGCTAACCAAAAATAAAATTGACAACAACCTTTTTTGATGATTAATAATGGAGTGATTTATTGTTCCCTAATACGGGAGTATTTATAAGGATAATATTGCCTACGTGGGCATAAATAACGAAAATACAAACATAAAGGAAAACGGATTATTGCTTAATTAGCATTAATGCCAAGTACAAAAAATACAAAAATGATTCTACTTAGAACTTTATAAAGGTAAATTATTGCCTAAATCGAATTAATTCCAAAAAAAATAAAAATACTGCAATAATATGCAGTCAGTTTGCACACGCAGTGACTGACACAAAAAAAAATAGTTCGAATTGCTGATAAGCGAAACATATTCCCATTGCTGCACCTATTTGTTTTTTACCTTGAGTTCAAGGTGAACTGTAATAAGTCTGGGATCATGTTTCGCTCAGCCGGAATTCGAAACTTTGGCTTCGTGCATGTTGGATTCATTCGCATGCCTGATGAATTTGCATTATGAATTTTATTATGAAAATGAATCCAACATGCACAAACACATTTCTGTTCTTGAACATACTCCCCCCGTTGAATGCAGCCATTCAACAGATTTCGTCGCTAGGTAGGCTGAATTTTCGACGTATTCTAGGGATAGGTCCTGATGGCGATGGTTTGCTAGGTTTGTTGGTCTTCCTTGTTTTCCATCTCCAGAAGATGATTGCTGATACCGTTAAAATAAGTCCTAAGTATGCCACGGAGTATTGGTGAAGGTCATGGTTGCTTATTTTGTGTGGAATTTCTGTTGGAAGTTGCTTGATTTCTTGCCTCAACCTTTCGATCTCTGCCAATTGAAGTTGATCTGCCAATGAATACTCGTTAGTTGGGATAAGATTGCTTGGTATTGCGATGTCCGTTAGATTGACCAGTTTGGTGTAGGATGGTTTGCCGATACTGGTATAGATTTTATGTCCTTGGAATGTTAAGAGATCTTGTTTAATGACGCAGTTGGGCTGAATTTTTAAAAGGCCAGAGCCCTCCAGCGTTATTGGTGAAATCTCATGACCGCATACAGTGTTGATGGTTGTCTTCGTTCTTAGGGCGTAAATCCATTCATTGGGGTGCGACAATCGTATCCATACCTGGTCTTCTGTGAGCTCAGTTATCTTGCATTGTGTTGGTAACGGCATATTGTTCAGTAAGTCAACCTCGCATGTACATATATTAGCCTTCTTGCGATAGAGCGGCTTTGTTTGCTCGCAGATATAAGTGGATGGTTCCGTTGTTGAGCACATTGCCAATTCCTGCTCCGTTATTGGATAGTATTGATCGCGGTGTGGACTTATGATTAGGTGAGATGAATCTGGGTTGATTGCAATTAGGGAGCCGTTTTTAAATATAGGTATGGCCAATACTCTGAATATCTCGAACACTTCTATATTGACAAGAGGAAATTTGATTTGGAAGATCACGTGGTCGTTAACGATCCCACTCTTTACGGACATCAGTTGATATAGGTGCAGCAGGTCTGACGAGTCTATTGGTAGGCGAAGTGAGGAAGGGACATGCGCCTTTATCATTATGACTTCGTGACTTAATTGCTGTGGTGATAGAAGAAGAGGGCTTATCTTTCCATGGTTTGTGTCGATTAGCACTCTGATTAGTAAGGCTTGTATTCGTTGTGTGTTGGACATGATTAGCGTCAGTTCAATGGATAAGGAAAGAAAAGTACTAGTTAGTTCTTCTTGAGTGGTATGCGCAGTTATTTGATTAATTTGCTCGTTCAACGCTCTAAATTTTTCTTGAACACTTAACTGGTTGCCCCTTATAATGTTTAAAGTTGAGTCTATTATTGATGTTTGATTATTGAGAAGTCGCAGAGCGTGGTCTTCATTTCCCTTCATGTCATCAATTGTTTTTGATACCTCTTGTGCATATTCCGAATCAAGAACTCCGAATAAGGAATTGGCTATGGTTCCAACTATATTGAAAGCTCCGCGTCTTGCTCTTGGTCTTGCCTTATGAAGGTTCCTCGAGAAGAATTGGTTCCCTGTTGTGAGCTCTTCTTTTACATGACTAAATTGATCGATTATTGACTTGCATGAATTGTTTTGCGGTATCACCTGGCAGAGTTGTCGCAAAGATTTAATTCCCTTTGTGATTTCATGGAATTCAGTCCAGTACGGTGTTAGCTCATAGTATACCACCAGGTTCCATTCGTTGGCTGCCAAGTTGGCTGTTCCTAGAGCTTCAAAATGAAGGCCTAGCTTAGATGGAAATTGGCTGACTTCCACTGGGTAACTACATGTGAGTGGTACTATCAGGCATACTATTAAGATGGATAACATTGCCGAGCCGTATGATTTTCGACATTTTCTCTTTGGTGGTTGGTCATTGTTTGTTGACTCCCCTGTGATTTGAGATGTTGATTCTGCTGCCTTTCTTTTTGTGTGACATTCAAAATGATGTGGTCGTTCCTGTTTTGGGGTTTCATCATTAAGCGGAAGAGGAGCAAGTTTGTGAATCGCTCGCCGAAGAATGCTAGTTGATGTTTTGACGTCTGCTACGCGGACCTGGCCATCTTCTCCAATGTGAGTTTTAATGACTCGTCCGAGTGGCCATTTCATCGATGGGGTGTTATCTTCTTTAATTAGAACTATGGCTCCAGGTTGTAAGTTTGGTTTTTGCTGTTTCCATTTAACCCGTTGCTGCAATTCATTTAGGTATTCACTCGACCATCTGCGCCAAAATTCATTTTTTAGGTGCGTCACTAATTTCCATCGTGTCGGCAGGTTGACGTTCGTGTTTTTAGCGTTTGCGTCAATCGGTGCTGTCAGTGGTTCACCGATTAGGAAGTGACCAGGAGTGAGTGCGGTGAGATCATTTGGATCTGAAGAAAGCGGTGTTAATGGCCGTGAATTAAGAATTGCCTCAATTTCAATTATTAGGGTCTCGATTTCTTCATGTGTCAAGGGTGCTGATGACACGCTTCGATATAGTAAATGTTTTGCTGATTTAACGGCAGCTTCCCATAATCCGCCGAAGTGGGGAGATCGGGGTGGAATGAAATGGAAATCGATGCCTTTTGTGCTGCACGAGTTTGAGATTGATTCTTGACCTTGCGTGGAATATACTGTCTGGCTAAGGTCCTGAAGCTGATTTCTAGCTCCAACAAAATTAGTCGCATTATCACAGTATAGGTTACGAACATGGCCTCGTCTTCCCATGAAACGTTTCAGTGCTCCTATAAAGGCTTCCGTTGTTAAAGCACTAACGATCTCCAGGTGAACAGCCTTAGTAGCAAAGCAGCAGAATATTGCGATGTACCCCTTTTGTGGTCGACTTCCTCTCCCACGGTAGTGAATCCATATCGGCCCGCAAAAGTCCACTCCTGAATTGATGAACGGTCGTGCTGGTTGAACTCGATCGGCTGGTAAACTGCCCATCATCTGAGAGAGCAACTTGGGTTTTGCTTTTGCGCACCGAATGCAGTTTTGCACTATAGATCTGGCAATAGTTTTACCTTTGATCGGCCAGAATCGTTGTCTAGTAATGGCCAAAAGAGTCTGTGGTCCAACGTGCTTATTTTTGCAATGAATCTCTGTCATTATCATTTTTGTGAAAGAATGTCCGTAAGGAAGTAAGATAGGATGTTTTGCATCGTATGAAAGCGCTGATGCTTCTAGTCTTCCTCCAACCCGCATAATATCATTTGTATCCAAAAAGGGTGCGAGACTGCTTATGGCGCTGGTTTTCTCGCACTCGCTGTATCGTTTAAGATGGGCGATGTCGGAATTGAACTCCTCTTTCTGCAGAAGTCGTAGAATGGTATAAAGCGAATCTGTTAATGCTTGGCTGGATAGTTCTTTTTTACTGCTTGTCTTATCTTCACGGCCTTTAAGTTTGCTGACGAATCTTAATATGTACGCAGTGATCCGCTGGACCCTTTGAAATGAGTTTCCATGCTTGATTTCGTAGATGAAGTGACCTGACTCCTTATCATTAGTTGTTATTGGTAACGCATTAGAGTTTGGTTGCTGCTCAGACAATGCCGATTTGTTGTAAGGTTGTGGCCAAGATGATTCTCGACCATGAAGGAATAGGGGACCGTAAAACCAAAGATTGCATTCCTTCAACCTTTCCGGAGTAATTCCTCGTGTAAGTAAATCAGCTGGGTTCTCCTTGGATTTTACGTGACGCCATTGTTGTGGTGTGGTACTAACCTTTATCGAAGATACTCTGTTAGCAATGAACGTTGGGAGGGATTTCTCGGAGGAGTTGATCCAAGCCAAGACAATTTCAGAGTCACTCCAAAAATACGTAGGAGCATCTTCGTACCCAATATCCCTTTTTATTCGATTGGCGAGATCCGTTGCTAGTTTGGCGGCGCACAATTCTAGCCGTGGAATGGTCGGCTTCTTAAACTTTTCCTTCTCAAGTGGTGCTACACGAGATTTAGCACACAACAATCGCACTATGATGGTTCCGTGACCAACCGTTGATCGTATATAGATGGAGGCTCCATACGCCCTTTCGGATGCATCAGCAAAAACGTGAACTTGTGTTACTTCTGGAGTCTGGTGTGAAAATATGTGTCGTGGAATCCTGATGAGACTTATTGCCTTGAGGTCGTCACGAAATCTTGACCATTGTGAATGTAATTCCTGAGGTAGAGCTGCATCCCAATCTAATTTTAATTTCCACAATTGTTGCAGAAAGATTTTCGCGGTGATTACCACTGGAGCCATGATTCCAAGTGGATCAAATATTCGTGCTATTTCTGATGAGACCTTTCTTTTTGTGACTTTGGCGTCGTAATTCTCATAAGTTTTGATGCAAAAATCGTCTACCTTGGGCAGCCAAGTTAGACCCAAAGTTTTTATGTTGTCTTCTGAGTCATTTTTGAAGTCCAGCTGTACTTCTTTGTCCTCTGAACCGAAATTTTGTATTAGCCGTGGGTGATTTGCGCACCACTTGCGCAGTTTGAAGCCTGCTCCCTGAAGCACGTCAATCAATTGCCTTTGCATTTCCAGAGCAGTGGAAAGACTGTTTGCGCCTGTCATGACGTCGTCTACGTAGAAATCGTGTTGAAGTATCTTGCTGCCGAAGGGGTGGCTTTTAGTTGTTGTTTGAGAGAGCTGTTGTAAACATTTGATTGATAAATAGGGGGCAGATGATGTGCCGTAGGTCACGGTGTTCAACTGATAACATTTTACAGGATCTGATACGTCCTTTCTCCACAGAATCAACTGGTACTTTCGATCTTCTTTATGTAGCAATACTTGTCTATACATTTTTTCTACATCGGCTGTAAAAACAAACCGTGGTAACCGGAATCTTAACAGAATTGTGAATAGGTCATCTTGAATTCTGGGGCCTACATGCAAGATATCATTGAGCGATATATTGGAGGATGTCTTGCATGACGCGTCGAATACGACTCTCAACTTGGTGGTACTGCTATCAGGTTTTTGCACGCAGTGGTGAGGAAGAAAATAGTGTGGTGAATTCCTTGGTGGAAGCTCTACTTCTGTCATGTGATTTAGAGTGATATACTCGTTCATAAATTGATCGTATTGTTGCTTAGGCTCCTTATTGTTAGCCAATCGTCTTTCTAAGGCATATAACCGTCGGAGGGCGATGGGTTTTGATTCCCCAAGACTTGTGGGATCGTCTGAAAATGGTAGTTTTACGGTAAATCGGCCTTGGATATCCCGATGAGTTGTCTGTATAAAGTTCTTTTCACACCACTTTTCTGCTGTTGTAAGAGCTCTTTGTGGTTCCTCTGGTTCTTCAGTTGTCCAAAATTTTTCAATTAGTTTGTTCAGGTTTTCGTCTTCGATGCACATACCGCAAGTAATTGATGTATTTGGAAGTGGTCCAATTCTCCCTGTTGCCATCCACCCGAATACCGTGTTTTGAAAGGTGGGCATCTCGATGTTGGATCTTATTTGTCCAACAGACAGAAGTTCATGGTACAATTCTGCGCCGATGAGTAGGTCGATATGCTCCGTACAGTTGAAGTTTGGATCAGCTAATTTTATATTCTTTGGAATGTTCCATTGTGAGATGTCTATTGATTGTGTTGGTTGAGGTGAAAGTAATTTTGGCAAGACCAACGCTTCAATTCTAGCCGAGAACCCAGTCAGCCTGGATTGCAAATGTACATTCACTCTCTTATGTGCCCTTTGAGTGGCATGACCGATCCCCTGGATGCACAAAGAATCATGCTTTGCTGGAATCTTCAATTTTTTAACGAGTCTCTCCGTAATGAAATTTACTTGAGAGCCTGAATCTAGCAGCGCTCTGCATTCGACGAATTCACCATTGTGAGATTCTAACTTGACCCGAGCCGTCCCCAACAAAACATATCCTAGACGTTGTTGACTAACGGTGCTAAGTGATAGAGCTTGATCGTGTCCCTGCGTCTTATTTTCCACTGAAGATGGGCCTGTTGTTTTAGTCGGGTTGATTCCTTTGAATTGTGTAGATGTTGTATTAATTTTTTGGCTTGAATTCACGGCTTCCAAATGCACTAAAGTATTGTGTTTTTTAGAGCATTTGGTGCATGATCGTCTCGGGCAAGTTGTTGCTCGATGTCCTTCCTTCAGGCAATTTATGCAGAGGTTATATTTTTTGAGCACATTTAGTCGTTGTGCGGGGGTTTTATCTAAAAATTCCTTGCAAGCGTAAAATGCGTGATTTCCCTTGCAAACCAAGCATTCAGATGAACTCGCTGCCGCAACTAATGTCCTTAAAGGGTGGAGTCTTCGTCGATCCTCGATGTGCCGATCCTTGCCCAGAGCTTCCAGAGATTGAAATCGTTTCTCTAAGAAGTCCATCACTTGCTTTGTTGTTTGAAGTTCCTTTGGATTGTCGAGTGACTGCTCATATATGGTGTGCATATCTCTGTCTAATTTTTTCGTCAATACGTGGGTTAATATTGGATCCCATTCCTTGGTGGACACACCGAGATTTTCTAATCCCATGAGACACTCCTTAGTAACGTCGTGAAGATTTCTAATGGCGTTGGGTGAACTTTTCTCTGCAGCAGTACTTGGTTGAGTGAGTAATTTACTTATAAGTGCAGAAACCAATAGTCTCGGATTAGCGTAACGATCTTCTAAGGTTTTCCAGGCCGCGACATAATTGCTGTCAGACGTTGAATAATGTCTGATTAGCCTTTCTGCCTCTCCTGTTAGGTTTGTTTTCAGATACCACATTTTTTGGCAATTTGCCATTGGTTGCATGTGGACCATTTGTTTAAAAAGATCTTGGAACTGTTGCCATTTGGAGTAATCCCCATCAAACTTTGGCAATTCCATTTTCGGAAGTGGTAACGTGTGTGCAGCTGTTGTGCCTGTCCTAGGAGCACATTCCTGCAGTCTTGCAATTAAGGCTGTGACAACCCCTTCAACTTCTTCAGCCAAGATGAAATGTTCTTCTTCATCGTAGCCGTTAGCTTCGTTGTCATCACTTAGCTCATAAATTGATGTATGAAGTTCTTCAAGTTGAACCCAGTATTGTTCGATGGCTCTCAACTTATACTCCCAATGTGACCTTGTATGCTGTAGCTCTGGATTTAAATTGAAGTCTACACCACTCAATACACGACGTAGCGACACCACTATGGCGTTGTGTCGCCGTATGATTCTGTTGATCTCATCTGTTGGTTGAGTCGTCATCGTGACGATATTTTTGTTTTCGGCATCGGATTGTTGCGGCCATTGTTGATCTTGGTTTCTTGTAATTTCCCCTTCCAATGTTGGTTTGACCTTCAATAGCACGGCTATCTTTTCCTCAAAATGCCCTTTGAATTTTCTGTAGTTTTCTAATACAGTGTCGTATACCTCATGAATAAAATAATCATGATTAGTCGGCACATCTGGTATGGACCTGATCTGGTTGTCGATTTCCTCGAACGCTTCCCAAGCTTCCTTCAACCGTCGAAGCCTTTCTCGAAAATAACTTTCTTGAGTTTTCCTGTCGGCAGGATCCTTCTTGTAGTTGCTGATGATCTTGTTGAAACTTTCAGCATTACGTTCTTGCTGTTGAGCTAATTTTTCGATATCCATGATGATATCCCTCGATGACTGCTTCAATCTCGCTGACTTGTGTGTGTTTCTAACTAGATATTTTCCTTATGCAGCTATCGTTGGTACCAGTGTATAGCCCTGGTACACGCCTTTAAGAACGTAGTATGAATTAAAAAACGCGACGAGTACTTTACCAGTGTTCAAAGCCCTGGCAAACGCTTGTCGCGTCCTAAATTGTGATCGCTCAGCAGTCACTCCTTACCACTGGTGGGGGGAAGTGAATGCTGGAATCACGTCGGGGTCACCAAATGTTAACGGTGGAACTATTTTGTTCCAACGACGGAATAGTCAAGGTGCATGTACCTTGACTAATGATGTGGATATAACCGGTTCTTGTACCGATATATCTTAATATCCTATTAGTTAGCCGCCTTACCACTGATGGGGGGATAGCTAACCAAAAATAAAATTGACAACAACCTTTTTTGATGATTAATAATTGAGTGATTTATTGTTCCCTAATACGGGAGTATTTATAAGGATAATATTGCCTACGTGGGCATAAATAACGAAAATACAAACATAAAGGAAAACGGATTATTGCTTATTTAGCATTAATGCCAAGTACAAAAAATACAAAAATGATTCTACTTAGAACTTTATAAAGGTAAATTATTGCCTAATTCGAATTAATTCCAAAAAAAAATAAAAATACTGCAATAATATGCAGTCAGTTTGCACACGCAGTGACTGACACAAAAAAAATAGTTCGAATTGCTGATAAGCGAAACATATTCCCATTGCTGCACCTATTTGTTTTTTACCTTGAGTTCAAGGTGAACTGTAATAAGTCTGGGATCATGTTTCGCTCAGCCGGAATTCGAAACTTTGGCTTCGTGCATGTTGGATTCATTCGCATGCCTGATGAATTTGCATTATGAATTTTATTATGAAAATGAATCCAACATGCACAAACACATTTCTGTTCTTGAACAATACTATTCTTCTGTACTCTTCCGAGTAGTTGGAAAACAGTCTTTGTCCAGTGTGAGGAACAAAATTCTTGTGGCTGAATTTTGTTCACACAAAACATGCAATATACTTTTTACCGAATTCGGGTGCACCCTGAACCCACACAGACCAACAATAAGATATGAATATAAAAACAGTCAAAACAATATCACGCCACCGGACTGACCAATCACAGCGCAGCACGCTATTTACAATTTTTGCCACACAAAAAGGTATAAAAAGGCGAGCATGCAGTCAGTCGCTCTCTTACTCTTAGTCTTCTTTTGTGCTGTTCGGATCACGTGGTGGTAAGTCGTTATTAATAAAATTATTTCACTGACTATCGCTGCCGACGTTTTCCTCTGCTACCGTCATTCGTACGACGTAACTTCGCTGTGTGGGTTCCCTACAGGTTGTTACGCTGCTACCTCCAGCATATCGCTGCCGAAGTCTCTCTCTGCTACCGTCATTCGTACGACGTAATTTCGCTGTGTGGGTTCCCTACAGGTTGTTACGCTGGTACCTCCAGCATATCGCTGCCGACGTCTCTCTCTGCTACCGTCATTCGTACGAGGTAACTTCGCTGTGTGGGTTCCCTACAGGTTGTTACGCTGGTACCTCCAGCATATCGCTGCCGACGTCTCTCTCTGCTACCGTCATTCGTACGACGTAACTTCGCTGTGTGGGTTCCCTACAGGTTGTTACGCTGGTACCTCCAGCATATCGCTGCCGACGTCTCTCTCTGCTACCGTCATTCGTACAACGTAACTTCGCTGTGTGGGTTCCCTACAAGTTGTTACGCTGGTACCTCCAGCATATCGCTGCCGACGTTTCTCTCTGCTACTGTCATTCGTACGACGTAACTTCGCTGTGTGGATTCCCTACAGGTTGTTACGCTGGTACCTCCAGCATACCGCTGCCGACGTCTCTCTCTGCCACCGGCATTCGTACGACGTAACCTCGCTGTGTGGGTTCTCTACAGGTTGTTACGCTGGTACCTCCAACACATCGCTGCTGACGACTCTCGCTGCATTCGCTACTGTCCTCACGTCAAGACTCACGTTACTCACCTCAGTTCGTCCAAGCTCTCGCATTACTCACGTCCTCAAGTCAAGACTCACGTTACACACGACAGTTCATCAAAGCCTTTGCAAGACTCACGTTACTCACGTCAGTTCGTCCAAGCATTACTCACGTCCTCACGTCGAGGCTCTCGTCGTCACTCAGTCAAGGCCCGTCATCACTTACGTCACTCACGTCACTTCGTCAAGGATACGTCGAGGGTCTCGTCGTCACTCAGCCAAGGCCCGTCATCACTTACGTCACTCACGTCACTTCGTCAAGGATACGTCGAAGCTCCCGGCGTCACTCAGTCAAGGCCCGTCGTCACTTACGTTACTCACGTCACTTACGTCACTCACGTCACTTCTTCAAGGATACGTCAAGGCTCTAGTCGTCACTCACGTCAAGGCTCGTCATCATTCACGTCAAGGGTCAGGTCACTTCGTCAATCACAGCTCGCGTCGTCACTCACGTCAAGGCTCGTCATCATTCACGTCAAGGGTCACGTCACTTTGTCAATCACGGCTCTCGTCGTCACTCACGTCAAAGATCCCGCCGCCGAGCACAACGGAATTCAGATTCCATCGCCACATCGCCCAGGCCGACATAACGCCTCGTCTATCTACTCAGTTTAAATACGAAACTTGTAACAAAATCTTTGAATAAACATAAAATTGAATTAATGAACAAATAAAAAAATTTTATTGTAACGACCCCTTGCCACAGAACCCTGGTCACGCTGAGTTTACCCCGGCTGGGAAAACTCCGTTACACCAGCCCATACCCAAAAAGGCGAACCGTCGTTTCCTTCTTCGTACCGACCCATAGCACTTGCATCCATTCTTTCCAAGGTCATGGAAACGCTGATCAATTTTTAGCTCATGAAATATCTTGAAACCAACTATCTCCTTAGTGAAACCGCTCTTTCCATCAATTGGGTGAAAGCAAAGCAGTTGCATTCTATATTTCCAAAGCATTTGACAGAGTTTGCCATCAAGCTCTTTTGTATAAAATGCGTGCTTATGGAGTCGATGAAAACTGCTTCATTGGATTAGTAGAAGCTATCTTTTGGACCGCTCAATTCAAGTTGTTTTGGACGGTTTCAAATCTAAAATACATCAGATAAATGCTATTCTGTCTACGACGTTCTTTCTCATTTTTATTAATGGTCTCTTGTCTATTACTTCTAATCCAATTCACTATTTCGCTGATGACAGCACTCTCAGCTTCTCATATAAGTTTGAGGAACGTGCATCCACTTCTCATGTGGAACTTAAACAACTACGTATGTTAAGCACGTTAAATTCTGATCTGGACAGCATAATAAAATGGAGTGAAAGCAATCGAGTAGAATTTAACGCTTCCCAAACCCAATCCCAATCCCAATGCTGTCTCCTGTCGTCTAAGCGAATTCTTAATCCCACGCAATTATCCATGAATGGCACTTGCATCGAGAAAACTGAATATCTCGCAATTCTCGGTATGTGCGTTAACGACAAGCTACGTTGGAACGACCACATATTTACAGTCGCCAAAAATTATGCGAAATATTTAGGTTTTCTAGCCCGGTGCAAGAAATATTTCACTCCCTCTGATCTGGCTAGTATCTACAAGGCTTTTATTCGCCCTAAACTTGAGTACAATTGCCATATTTTGTCTGGTGCGCCTAAAACTACCTTGCATCGGCTAGATAGAATTCAAAACCGTGCGATAAAACTTATCAGTGACGCAAATATAGCGAAATCAACAGATTCGCTTGAACACCGTAGGAACGTTTCCTGCTTGTAACTGTTTTATCGTTTGTTCTACCAGCGGTGCTCAATATAAATAGCCAGTTGCATGCCACCTCTCCTTGAATTCAACCGCAATACTCGTGGCGCTCTAAATGCTCATCAGTTTACCCTTAAGCCCATCTTCGGACGTACAGTAAAGTTCAGGAATTCGTTCTTCAGCCGTACTACACGTATGTGGAATGCTTTGCCAAGCTCTGTCTTTCCACATCACTATGATCCGCAGGCATTCAAGACACGAGCTCATAGACATCTCCTCTTTTCTCTTCCTTTTCCTTAACGCCCACACTGTACCAAGCATATAACCGAGCATTATAAGGGTGCGAACCCCTTTTCGCGTGCGCAAATTATAAAAAAAAAAAAACTAGAATCAGTGCACCATTTTCGGACTCAGCCCCCATGATTTATCAAATTCTCTTTCACAATGAAAAAAGGTAAACTGAGCTTCTAATATTCTCGATTCCAGTTGCATCTTCCATTTCATCTTAAAGTCTAGAATTAGTCATAGGTATTCCGTGGAGAAGCGGTCAGCCATCAGCAGAAATAGGGGGAATAACACAGAATGCTCTAGAATTGCATGTGGCCGTAACTATCTCTGACTGGTGGAAGTGCGATCAAACCTCCACGTCGTGGCCGCTGGTAATTTTCCTCCAATGCAGGAAAAGCTGAATGATCGGGCTAGTCCCTTCAAAGTAAGGTTGGCGCGAGGCCAATAACCTCGCCCGTAAAAAATTATTATTACGGAACCCAAAATCAGCCTCGGATACACTGATGAACGACGACGAAAACGGCTAAACGATTTCAGAATTTTCTCATGGAACGTACGCTCACTGTACAGCAGCTAGCCGATACCCTGTCCAAATATAATGCTGACTTAACAGCAATTCAGGAGATGCGGTGGACAGGGAATGGTGTCCTGCAAAAATCAGAATATGACATACATTACAGCTGTCACGCAAGGCATCATGTGCTCGGGGTGGGGTTTCTAGTCAGCTATGCTCCCTTCGCGTGCGGGGCAAATTTAAAAACATAAGCCTAATAAACGTTCACGCACCTACAGAGGATTCCCCAGATGATGAAAAAGAAGAATTCTTTGAATCAGTCGAACAGGAACTCCATGCCTGCCCTCAGTATGATGTAAAAATCATTCTGGGGGATATGAATGCTAAAATAGGTAGGGAGCCAGTATTCAGGCAGTACATTGGCACCCAAAGCTTACACGAGAACACTAATGACAATGGACAACGAGTCATAGAGATGGCAGCAAGCAATAATTTGGTCGTTGCGAGTACAAGGTTTGCGCGTAAAAATATCCACAAAGCCACCTGGGTATCTCCTGATGGAGCCAATCGCAACCAGATAGACCACGTGTTGAAAGACCGCCGCCACAACCCGAACCTGATGACGGTACGAACGTACCGAGGTGCCAACGTCGACTCGGACCACTATCTTGTTGGTATGGTGCTCCGAGCGCGGATTGCATCATCACGGAAGACTGCATCCGCGAATCAGATTCGAGTCAACACGGCTGCCCTTCGCAATGAAGAAACCAGAAACAACTACGGTCAAGCGATAGGACTCGCCCTAAATGCAGGGAGGGTAAGTCATGGGGCTGAGATGTCGGGCGTAGAAGAGAAATGGACACGCCTTAAAAATACTGTCATTAGTACTGCTGACTCCATCTTAGGAAGTAGTCGTAGAGATCGAAACGACTGGTTCGATGACGAATGTAAGCTAGAGACCGAACGTAAGAATGTTGCGTACCGAGCAATGCAACAATCTCATAGAACGCGGGCACGCGAAGACGAATATAAAGAGCTCAGAAGATATGAAAAAATAGTTCACCGGCGAAAGAAAGCAGCCTGGGAGAAGAATCTGAATCCGTGAACTGGAACAGTACAGAGAGCAAGGACCGCACCAGGCGCGGAAGTTCTACCAAAGGGTCCGCGGTATGACGCAATATACACCGCGTTGCACATACTGCAAGGACAAAGAGGGTAATCTGATCGCCGATCTTAAAGGCATCTTAGAGCGATGGGAAGAGCACTTTCATGAGTTGCTAAATGGCCAGCTAACTGAGGAATTGGAAGCTCCACAAATGACCGAAGATCATACAATGCTGCCGCCACCAAGCATAGTCGAAGTTAGCAGAGCGATAAATCGGCTCAAAAATAATAAGGCCCCGGGATCTGATGGGATCCCAGCGGAACTGATAAAAATAGGAGGCCCCACATTACACCAAGCAATTCATGAAATAATAGTGCAAGTATGGGAAGAAGAAGTTATGCCAGAAGACTGGCGAAGAGGCATCCTGTGCCCCATACATAAGAAGGGAGATATCACAAAATGCAGCAATTATCGTGGTAAAACGTTGTTGAGTACCGCGTATAAGATTTTCTCCTCTATCCTTCAAGACAGGATAGCCCCATACGCTAATGACATCATTGGTCCATACCAGTGTGGCTTCATCCCAGGCAAATCAACAACTGATCAGATTTACACCCTAAGGCAGGTGATGGAAAAATGTCGTTTAAAAACTCACTACACCATCTTTTTATAGACTTTAAAGCCGCCTATGATAGCATAGCCAGAGTAGAACTTTATAAGGCCATGAGAGAATTCGGCAACCCAAATAAACTGACACGACTATGTAGGTTGACCATGACCAATGTTATAAGCCAAGTAAAAATATCCGGATCACTATCAAGTCCATTCAACATCTATAACGGGCTCCGACAGGGGGATGGACTGGCCTGCGTCCTCTTCAACCTGGCGTTGGAGAAAGTGATCCGAGACTCTGACGTAACGGCGAGAGGAACAATCCTCTATAAGTCCATTCAGATACTGGCTTACGCAGACGATATTGACATCGTTGGTAGAAACCACAGATCTGCACAGGAAGCTTTCATCCAGATAGAGCAGGCGGCACGAAATCTGGGGCTGCACATAAATGAGAGCAAAACAAAGTACATGGTGGCCACGACTGCGAGTAGAAGATCCCACATTGGTCCCTCAATTCAGATAGTGGAGCGCGAATTTGAAGTAGTGCAATCATTTAACTATCTCGGGTCAACTATAGCAGCCGATAACAGCATGGAACCAGAAATACGCGCACGGTTGCTTAAAGCCAACAAAGCCTACTATAGCCTGTCAAGACTCTTCAAACCCAGGAACTTAACCATAACATCCAAGCTGCTGATATATAAGACAATGGTCATACCAGTACTCACATATGGATCCGAGACTTGGGTGCTTAGCAAAAAGCATTCTGACCTCTTAGCCGCGTTCGAGAGAAAAGTCTTACGGAGAATTGTTGGCCCCGTATGTGAGGAAGGACGATTGAGACTCTATAATGATGAGATCTACGAGCGTTACCGCGATGTCGACATCGTGAAGAAAATTAAGCTCGGTAGGCTCCGGTGGGCAGGACACCTAGCTCGCATGAGCGAAGAGGATCCTGCTCGGAAAGTCCTTTGCAGTAGGATTTATGGAACAAGACAGCGAGGCCGGCCAAGCCTACGCTGGAAGGATGGCGTAGACCAGGACGCCCAGAGTTTAGGGATGCCAAACTGGATGACATCGGCTCGAAATCGGGACCGGTGGAGAGACTTTTTGCGGAAGGCCAGGACCGGACTCCAGGACCGGACCCCGGTTGTAGAGCCAAATATGATGATGATTCCGTGGAGGTTGGCAAAAATGAAACCTTTAGTACCGGAGAAATACGACCATCGAATTCACGCTTATGTGTAAATAAAACTTCAATAGTTTTGCTCGGATTTACCGATAGTTCATTTCTGCCACACCTGTTATCAAACCGATTCAGAGATAAGATATACATCATCCATATAAGCTTGTATGTGTATGTCTAATTGACGAACTTCTTCAAGCAAAAACACGGCAAAAAAGCAACACAGGAGCGGCAACCACATTGTGGGTACCTTTCCACGACGATTGGTTCTACGCACCGAAAGGACCCCAATACCTATCAAGACCTTGGGCCAAAGATCGTCAACACAACAACAGGTTTGAGATTGGATCACCTGGATCCACTTCTTACATTTACTTTATTTTGCTTTGCAAGCATGCCTATTTTTTTTTTGCTTTCAAAATGGGCCTCCCGGCATGCCTACTCTGCATTCTACTAATTAGAGCCGGCATCGAGCAATATTCCTATCCGTAAAATTTGTAGCCTCTGTGCGTTGCAACAGTTGTGCCAATTGGTGTCATTTGCAGCAATTCTCAGGGCTACACAGTGCCAATGATTATAACAACAGTTTCGTTGGCACATGCTGCCCCAAGGAGCTTCACAAATTAACAACAAATTAAGAGAGATCACCCACTATATTTTTCGCAATAACATCTTAATTGCTGCCGTGCAGGAGACCAAAATTTCCAACTCATACTCATTGACATCCTTTGACGGTTATCAAGTAATTCGACACGACAGATCCGACAGAGGCGGGGACTCGTTTTTTTTCTTCACCAGAATGTATCATACAAATACATCTGCAAATCCCCTTCTGCCACCCTCTGTTAAACTAACTCAGCAAACTATAGACACCACTGAATGTCGATATGCACTCTCTAGGCTTAGAGAAAAAAAGGTATACGAGAATATACGTCTCTTTCTCGCTTATCTACATGACAATTTAGACTCTGTCTGCTATGAGGGTAAAACCAAAACAAGCGTAATGGTATCCATCCAGCAGGAAGGTCTTCCTACGGATCTCACCAGTCTCAGGAAAATTTATATCCGGTACAACGAGATCTTCAATATGTCCCCCGAAAAACTCGCGGATGACCTTGCCGCTTTCAGTAACTATGTACATTTAAAAAGAATCTCACACCTCTAACGGAGCCGTGTTGACCAAAACAAATTTTTTCGACCCTTATTCTAAACCATTGACAGCACTTCAAGCACCTACCCCTACACTCTATAACTCTCCTCTTACCTTCTACTACCAGAACGTAAGAGGCCTACGCTCAAAAACCCATGTTGTTTTGCGCCAATCTCACGCTCTCCCTTTCGATATATATGCCTTGACCGAAACCAATTTAATCCCCGAATAAAGAACCAGGAGCTATTCTCCCCATCATTTAATGTGTTTCGAGATGACGAGGTCACCCGTCCTATGATACACTCTTCCTGTCGAGGCGTCCTGCTTGCCATCCAACATGACCTTGACTCGTCTCTTATCGCTATTTCTTCATTTTCTAATATCGATTTCGTTTCAATTAAAATAACACTCCCCCGTAGGTCCCTTTACGTTATGTGTTGTTACATACAACCGGCCCAACCTATCGAATCCTACCAACTTATTATTGATGCCATTGACCAAATAATCGACATTTCTGACTCCCTTGACGACATCCTTATTTTCGGCGATTTTAATTTGCCCCAACTGCACTAGACTGTATCAGATGATAAATAATTTTTCACTGCTTCGTATCCCAACTCAACCAAGGAATGTCTCTTTGTAGATCGGCTTACAGAATCTAGCCTAAGCCAAGTTAGTGGCGTCCCTAATTACATGGGTAGGCAATTAGATCTTATTTTCACAACCGATCCCATTAATTCCTCTGTCTCACTTAGTCCTCTAACTCTATCGACTATTGATAGTTTTCACCCCCCACTTCTTCTTTCTTTTTTCCACAACTCTCCACTACAGTCCCCTCCTTCCATATTTCTCTCTTCTTACGACTTTCATAAAGCTAACTTTCGCAAAATCAATGACTACATTAGCATGTTTTTCTTTTTACAGAGAATTACTTAATTCTATCTCTCTTTATGTCCCCTTCTCGCGCCATAAAACCTCATCTACATCTCCTCCTTGGTATAATCGAAGACTTCGGTCCTTACGAAACAAGAGAAACAAGTTATGGGCAACGTACCTTCGTACTTATTCTCTTTCCGACTATTCCAACTACCTCGGTAATTACTTGCAATTCACCCAGCCTTATAGCTGTCTCTACCAGCGCTATCTTAATAAAGCTCAAGAAAATCTCATAAACGAGTCTTCAGTCTTCTCTTATATTCCAGAACAATCTTCGAGTTGACACAAGTTGATTTACATGCTAGTAGAACAGCATGGTTACATGCTCGCAAGGTTTCGTCCTTGTATCTTTTAGAGACATCTCATTTGGCAACTTGTAAAATAGCAAATATTTCTATTTGAAAAATGGTTGGCCATTTTTCAAGTGCGAATGCCGCCTCAAAATTCTCATCTAATAACTATCCTGCTCCAGTTCTTTCATCATTAAGGAATCCGCCAGTAAAGAATATTGGTTCGACTTCCCTATGCATCTCAATTGAATTTTTCCCACTTTCGTGCTAGGGTATTGAACTTTATATCCTCTTTTGAACGCAGGAAAGGGTACAGTACAGTCCACAGGCATAGGGAGCGTAATCGCGCAATCTAAAAGTGTGTGTCCTAACTGCGATCGCGCGACCAGACGTCGTCGTGCTCGAAAACAACATTTCGCCATCACCTCAGTACATGTGAAGTGGTTGTTGACCAACAAGTTCGCATTTAACGCTAGAGAACTATTTACTTGTTATTTTTTTTAATAATAATATTTAAAATGTAATTGCATTCGCAACTTAAAATCGAAAAAATTAAAGTATGTATATAACTATAAATTATAGAAATATTTTAGTTGCTTAGTTTTTTTATTTTATTTGAAATATTCTGCAACAAAATATCACATTTTCTTCAAATTCCATTATTATAACTTCGCGATAGCGCGTCGAAAAACAAACTTGTTTGATTTTAAGTGACACATCGCGCTGTGTGATCAAACCGACTTTCGGTGTTCGATAAATGCTCGCGACGCGATGTCAAACAAAGTTGTTCGAACGTTCTCACTCATCGCGCTAGTTTTGTTTATGTTTTAAACAGGGCACGTAGTAAGATTATTGGTGTTTAATATTTTTCGTGATCATCGCTCATCGCCAGAACGCGCGATCGATGTCCAATTAGGACATTACCTTAATCCCTTCATTCCAGACCTTATTCTTTCAAAGTCGAGATATAGCTTTCACCGCTTTCATCTTAATAAACAATCTCAACATTCACAAATCCGCTGGGCCAGATAGTATTTCCCCATTAGTTCTGAAGAGGTGTTCTTCCAAGTTGGCATTACCATTGCGTAAGCTTTTCTAATTATACTATTCTTCTGTACTCTTCCGAGTAGTTGGAAAACAGTCTTTGTCTAGCCCACACCCAAAAAGGCGAACCGTCGTTTCCTTCTTCGTACCAACCCATAGCACTTGCATCTATTCTTTCCAAGATCATGGAAACGCTGATCAATTTTTAGCTCATGAAATATCTTGAAACCAACGATCTCCTTAGTGAAACCGCTATTTGCATCAATTTGGTGAAAGCAAAGCAGTTGCATTCGATATTTCCAAAGCATTTGACAGAGTTTGCCATCAAGCTCTTTTGTATAAAATGCGTGCTTATGGAGTCGATGAAAACTGCTTCACTGTATTAGAAGCTATCTTTTGGACCGCTCATTTCAAGTTGTGTTGGACGGTTTCAAATCTAAAATACATCAGATAAATGCTGTCTCCGACGTTCTTTCTCATTTTTATTAATTGTCTCTTGTCTATTACTTCTAATCCAATTCACTATTTCGCTGATGACAGCACTCTCAGCTTCTCATATAAGTTTGAGGAACGTCCATCCACTTATCATGTGGAACTCAAACAACTACGTATGTTAAGCACGTTTAATTCTGATCTGGACAGCATAATAAAATGGGGTGAAAGCAATCGAGTAGAATTTAACGCTTCCCAAACCCAATGCTGTCTCCTGTCGTCTAAGCGAATCCTAAATCCCACGCCATTATCCATGAAGCATCGAGAAAACTGAATATCTCGCAATTCTCGGTATGTGCATTAACGACAAGCTACGTTGGAACGACCACATATTTACCGTCGCCAAAAATGATGCGAAATATTTAGGTTTTCTAGCCCGGTGCAAGAAATATTTCAGTCCCTCTGATCTGGCTAGTATATACAAGGCTTTTATTCGCCTTAAACTTGAGTACAATTGCCATATCTTGTCTGGTGCGCCTAAAACTACCTTGCATCGGCTAGATAGAATTCAAAACCGTGCGATAAAACTTATCAGTGACGCAAATATAGCGAAATCAACAGATTCGCTTGAACACCGTAGGAACGATTCCTGCTTGTAACTGTTTTATCGTTTGTTCTACCAGCGGTGCTCAAGATAAATAGCCAGTTGCATGCCACCTCTCCTTGAATTCAACCGCAATACTCGTGGCGCTCTAAATGCTCATCAGTTTACCCTTAAGCCCATCTTCGGACGTACAGTAAAGTTCAGGAATTCGTTCTTCAGCCGTACTACACGTATGTGGAATGCTTTGCCAAGCTCTGTTTTTCCACATCACTATGATCCGCAGGCATTCAAGACACAAGCTTATAGACATCTCCTCTTTTCTCCTCCTTTTCCTTAACGCCCACGCTGTGCCAAGCATATAACCGAGCATTATAAGGGTGCGAACCCCTTTTCGCGTGCGCAAATTATAAAAAAAAAACTAGAACCAGTGCACCATTTTCGGACTCAGCCCCCATGATTTACCAAATTCTCTTTCACAATGAAAAAAGGTAAACTGAGCTTTTAATATTCTCGATTCCAGTTGCATCTTCCATATCATCTTGCAGTCTAGAATTAGTCATAGGTATTCCGTGACGATTGGCAAAAATGAAACCTTTTAGTACCGGAGAAATACCATCGACCATCGAATTCACGCTTATGTGTAAATAAAACTTCAATAGTTTTGCTCGGATTTACCGATAGTTCATTTCTGTCACACCTGTTATCAAACCGATTCAGAGATAAGACGTACATCATCCATATAAGCCTGTATGTGTATGTCTAATTGACGAACTTCTTCAAGGAAAAACACGGCAACAAAGCATTGACACTTTTGACAGCACTTCAAGCACCTACCTCTACACTCTATAACTCTCCTCTTACCTTCTACTACCAGAACGTAAGAGGCCTACGCTCAAAAACCCATGAAGTTTTGTGCCAATCTCACGCTCTCCCTTTCGATATATATGCCTTGACCGAAACCAATTTAATCCCCGAATAAAGAACCAGGAGCTATTCTCCCCATCATTTAATGTGTTTCGAGATGACGAGGTCACCCGTCCTATGATACACTCTCCCTGTCGAGGCGTCCTGCTTGCCATCCAACATGACCTTGACTCGTCTCTTATCGCTATTTCTTCATTTTCTAAAATCGATTTCGTTTCAATTAAAATAACACTCCCCCGTAGGTCCCTTTACGTTATGTGTTGTTACATACAACCGGCCCAACCTATCGAATCATACCAACTTATTATTGATGCCATTGACCAAATAATCGACATTTCTGACTCCCTTCACGACATCCTTATTTTCGGCGATTTTAATTTGCTCCAACTGCAGTAGAATGTATCAGATGATAAATCATTTTTCACTGCTTCGTATCCCAACTCAACCAAGGAATGTCTCTTTGTAGATCGGCTTACAGACTCTAGCCTAAGCCAAGTTAGTGGCGTCCCTAATTACATGGGTAGCCAATTAGATCTTATTTTCACAACCGATCCCATTAATTCCTCAGTCTCACTTACTCTAACTCTATCGACTATTGATAGTTTTCACCCCCCTTCTTCTTTCATTTTTTCACAACTCTCCACTACAGTCCCCTCCTTCCATATTTCTCTCTTCTTACGACTTTCATAAAGCTAATTTTCGCAAAATCAATGACTACATTAGCAGGTATTCTTTTGAGTTTCACAATCTATCTTTAAATGATGCCATCTCCATTTTTTACAGAGAATTACTTAATTCTATCTCTCTTTATGTTCCCTTCTCGCGCCATAAAACCTCATTTACATCTCCTCCTTGGTATAATCGAAGACTTCGGTCCTTACGAAACAAGAGAAACAAGTTATGGGCAACGTACCTTCGTACTTATTCTCCTTCCGACTATTCCAACTACCTCGGTACTTACTTGCAATTCCCACAGCTTTATAATTGTCTCTACCAGCGCTATCTTAATAAAGCTCAAGACAATCTCATAAACGACCCTAAGTTTTTTTTTAATTCGTCAACTATAAAAGGAAGTCCGATGGCTACCCGCCGTCACTCTCATATGAAAACACATCATCAACAAATCCACATACCATTGACAACTTTTTTGCTACCTTCTTCAAACAATCTTTCGCTGTTAACCCCTTCGTACCAGACCCCTCATATTTCAATTACTTACTTAACTTCTCCAATGGCCCCTTTCTCTCAAAAAATATCGACCCCACTGTTATCGAAAATAAATTACAAAACCTTAATGATGAATTCTCACCCGGCCCAGAGTGCCTTCCCGCCATATTTCTCAAAAGGTGTTCCTCCAGTCTCTCCCCCCCCTTTAAAACCTCTATCGACTATCCCTCTCACCCCGATACACAAAAAAGGATCAAAGAATAATGTCACCAATTATCGCCCCATTGCTAAACTTTCTCATAAACCCATACTTTTCGAAAGTATTCTATACGAAACCCTAAGCTTCCATTGTAAGTCTTTTATCTCTCCGAGACAACCACCTTTCTCAAAGGTAGATCAACCACCACTTACCTCCTCCGCTTTACAGTCTTATAGTCGCATCTTAGTCCTTGCGAAATGGCTTGGTTCCCAAAATTCTAGGCCCTAATGGCCAGTTCCAAGAATTTCCAAAGAAACAAGTCTTATAGTCACATCTTAGTCCTACATTCCGTGTTTATTACGAATCACTTGAGAAATGGATTAGTTTCTAATGCAGCTGTGGTCGTAGCGTTTTTATGCGAAAACAGATACTTTTGTCCTAAGGTCACTGTTGCTCTTTTTTGAAAAAAATTAATTTTGTAAGGTCTTAAAACCATTTCCGATTGAACGTCGTCAAATTCAAAAAAAAAAATTTAAATTTTATAATCAAACGCGATTATTTCAAAAATGCTCTCGTATAATTTTTTTGTTTACAAATTCAGTAATAAAGCTCATTCAATTTATTCATTAAGTCAACAGGAGCAGGGTTAAAATTGAAAGTTTGTAAAATGAACGAAAACGTACTTTTGATCTTACATGACTTCACACCATATAACTAATGAAAACTTCCCGCTACAAAGCTAGTGTTGGTCTTTTTTGAAAGAAAATTAAATTTTTAAGATCAATGTACATTTCGACAAAGTTAAAAATATAATTGTTTTTTTAAATTGTATTTTCAAACACGATTATTTCTAGAAATGCTCTCTGATACATTTTTTTTAAAATATAATATCAAAGTGTATTCAATATCATACAAATCCATGGCACAATATTTGTGCATTCAGTCAACAAGAGCTAGATAGTGCGGGTTGATACTACTACTACAACGTCTAAGAAGAGTCACTTGTCTCACAATCGCCGAGGTGCATGGTCGTGCTGCAATTCTGCATGCGCGTTGTTTAAAACTTGCTTGCGCACTTGTTTGCGCTTTAGTTAAAGTAACGGCTCGCGCGGTCGCTCCAAAAACAAGTGCAAAGTGCAGTGTGTGGTGTCCCTGTACCGCATCCCCAACAGCGCAGCTAAAGAACTTAGTGAAACATAACAGTCGTATGTTTTACAAGCGGCAGTTTGATGATCTAATTCTTTAGCTATTAGAAAAACGGATTGTGAGTGATTGTTTCTTTTGGTGATTTAACACATTTTGTCGTGAAGGTATAACACGGGCGACAATTTTTTGTTAATAATTGTGAGTCATCAACTACTCAAATTCGGTTAAAAGAAGCGGTAAGTTGTGTTTTGTGTGTTTGTTTTTTGTAGTTAGTTCTCGTTATTTTAGAGTGAACACATGAAAATGGTGGTGAAAATGTACATATGAAAATGGTGTCCACTCACAAAATTAGGTCCTTCTGGGCAAGCCCGTTTGAAGCACTGCACTGGAGTGAAATTGTAAGGGTGCATCCATTCCACGTATAATTTGGTTGCACTATTGCTGCAGGAACACTAAGACGGCATGGAACTCTTCTTATACGTAGTAGTAGTAACACAAACCCCACTATCTCGCTCTTGGTGACCGAATGCACAAATATTGTGCTATGGGTTTGTAGGGAATTGGAGAGGCTTTAATACTGCACTTGTCAAAAAAATGTATTCAATAGCATTTCTCAAAATAATCTTGTTTGTAAATACTATTAAAAAAAAATAATAGCCAAAAAAAATTATTTTTCTTCAAAGTATTTTCTTTTTTGCACGCTTCACATGGGATATCAAAATTGGCCACTGACATTGAGCTGCTTTTGGACTTAAACACTCACAAAATTTCAGCTCTCTAGGTCGTGTGGAAGGTGGTTAAAATGGACCTCAAAAAATGTTTTAAACCATTACACGCGAGATGCGTTACACGCGACACGCGTTACAGAATCGACACTTATAGAGGCAAAAAATGTATACTTGTTCGAATATTCTTTATATGAAGATTATATACAGGGAAAACTACATTTTCGACTCCAACGCCACCTATCGGGTCCAAATTTTGTCAACGACTTTCTTTTTATTTAAATACTAGCTGAAGTGCCCGGCGTTGCTCGTGGCTTCATTACCCACCCATCGTCTCCGGCGTTACCCAGCTGCCCCATCCCACTGACCCCCACCGAGTTCACCCGCCCACTGACACTACACACACTGACCTACCGCCCACTGACCCACCACCATCTGACCCCCAGCCCACGGACCTCTGACCTCATGACCACCCACTCACAGACCACCCCACCCACTGAACTCGCACCAACTGACCAACCCACCAACTGACCACCTCACCTGGACAGATAACTATAGAATAAGTTTGAACGCGATTGGTTCATAAACACATGCGAATTGTAGAAACAATAAAAAAAATTCTTATGGAGACCCTTTGACTCAGGAGTCTGACCACTTTCAAAATATGCCTATTTAGTTCCCGTTATGGTATAAAAACGATACGCAAAGTTTGAATGCGATTGGTTCATAATAACAATGCAATTTCTAGAAACAATAAAAAAAATTCTTACGGAGACCCTTTGACTCAGGAGTCTGACCACTTTTAAAATATGCCTATTATGTGTTCATTATGTTATAAAACCCCTATGCAAAGTTTGAACGCAATCGATTCATAAAAACATGCAATTTGTAAAAACAATAAAAAAAATTCGTATGGTGACCCCTTGACCTTCGTAATTTGGTTGCACTATTGCTGCAGGAACACTAAGACGGCATGGAACTCTTCTTATACGTAGTAGTAGTAACACAAACCCCACTATCTCGCTCTTGGTGACCGAATGCACAAATATTGTGCTATGGGTTTGTAGGGAATTGGAGAGGCTTTAATACTGCACTTGTCAAAAAAATGTATTCAATAGCATTTCTCAAAATAATCTTGTTTGTAAATACTATTAAAAAAAAATAATAGCCAAAAAAAATTATTTTTCTTCAAAGTATTTTCTTTTTTGCACGCTTCACATGGGATATCAAAATTGGCCACTGACATTGAGCTGCTTTTGGACTTAAACACTCACAAAATTTCAGCTCTCTAGGTCGTGTGGAAGGTGGTTAAAAAGGACCTCAAAAAATGTTTTAAACCATTACACGCGAGATGCGTTACACGCGACACGCGTTACAGAATCGACACTTATAGAGGCAAAAAATGTATACTTGTTCGAATATTCTTTATATGAAGATTATATACAGGGAAAACTACATTTTCGACTCCAACGCCACCTATCGGGTCCAAATTTTGTCAACGACTTTCTTTTTATTTAAATACTAGCTGAAGTGCCCGGCGTTGCTCGTGGCTTCATTACCCACCCATCGTCTCCGGCGTTACCCAGCTGCCCCATCCCACTGACCCCCACCGAGTTCACCCGCCCACTGACACTACACACACTGACCTCCCGCCCACTGACCCACCACCATCTGACCCCCAGCCCACGGACCTCTGACCTCATGACCACCCACTCACAGACCACCCCACCCACTGAACTCGCACCAACTGACCAACCCACCAACTGACCACCTCACCTGGACAGATAACTATAGAATAAGTTTGAACGCGATTGGTTCATAAACACATGCGAATTGTAGAAACAATAAAAAAAATTCTTATGGAGACCCTTTGACTCAGGAGTCTGACCACTTTCAAAATATGCCTATTTAGTTCCCGTTATGGTATAAAAAGTTTGAATGCGATTGGTTCATAATAACAATGCAATTTCTAGAAACAATAAAAAAAATTCTTACGGAGACCCTTTGACTCAGGAGTCTGACCACTTTTAAAATATGCCTATTATGTGTTCATTATGTTATAAAACCCCTATGCAAAGTTTGAACGCAATCGATTCATAAAAACATGCAATTTGTAAAAACAATAAAAAAAAATCGTATGGTGACCCCTTGACCTAGAAGACTGACCACTTTCAAAATATGCCTATTAAGTGCCTTTTATGGTAGAAAACCCATATGCAATATTAGAACGCGATCGGTTGAAGGGTTTGGCAGTCTATACCGGACATACACACATACAAAGTTTTACTTTTATATATATAGACTAGCTGTTCCCGGGCGCTTTGCTACCCACACACATGAACCCCCGGGGTGACGGGAGTACTATAGCCTATAACCTTCCCTCACCAGCCAATAATTTACGTTGACATTTTTTTTAAAAATACGTTTGTAAATGTCATGTTAAAATTTTACTTTCTCCCCTTCCATCTATACCTATAACTTTCCCCTACCTGCCAATTATATATCTAGCGGAAATACCCGGCGTTTCCCGGCTGTCCCATCCCACTGACCCCCACCAAGTTAACACCCAACCACTGACACTACACCCACTGACCCCCCGCACTGACCCACCCCGCCATCTGAGCGCCAGCCCACGGTTATGATTCATAACTTGTGTGATATTGATATCAAGTGCAAAGCATTTAACATCCACATCCTGCTGATCAAGCACAAGCAGACTTAAAACCGCTTCTCTTACCTCTGCACCGTCAAGGTGACCACACCCTGATACAGCAGCTTTTAATTTTTTTTCACCCATAAAGTACCTTGATTTCATATAATCTAGATATTTTAATACAAATTCTATATTTGGAAAGGGGTATGTTATATCAATTATAATATAATTAATAATTAGTATGTATAATTAGGTATATTAACAGTCAATGGAGTAAAATGTGGCTGAGTTCTTTGATAATGAAACTGACTACCAAGAACTAAGAAAAGCTGTTTCAGATATAATAGAAAGCATCGCACAATCCCCATCAGAGGGAAAAGAGGAGTTACTTAAAGCCATATCAGAACAAGTTGAAAAAATGAATTTTAATAATGTAGGCTTAGCGATTAATGATGACCACCCATTCACAGAACAACCCCACCCACTTAACTCACACCAACTAACCAACCCACCAACTGACCACCTCAACAGCCCAGAAAACTATAGAATAAGTTTGAACGCAATTGGTTCATAAAAACATGCAATTTGTAGAAACAATAAAAAAAATTCTTATGGAGACTCTTTGACTCAGAAGAACTCAGACCACTTTCAAAATATGCCTATTATGTGTTCATTATGGTATAAAACCCCTATGAAAAGTTTGAACGCGATCGATTCAGAAAACATGCAATTTGTAAAAAAAATTCGTATGGTGACCCCTTGACCTAGGAGTCTGACCACTTTCAAAATATGCCTATTAAGTACCTTTTATGGTAGAAAACCCCTATGCAAAGTTTAAATGCGATCGATTCATAAAAACATGCAATTTGTAAAAACAATAAAAAAAATCGTATGGTGACCCCTTGACCTAGGAGTCTGACCACTTTTAAAATATGGCTATTAAGTGCCTTTTATGGTAGAAAACCCATATGCAAAGTTAGAAAGCGATCGGTTGAAGGGTTTGGCAGTCTATACCGGACATACACACATACAAAGTTTCACTTTTATATACATAGATTATATGGTGTGAATTTGAGCCAAATCGTTCCATAATTAAGAATTTTCGGAAACAAATGACACCAGCGCCACCTATCGGGTCCAAATTTCGTCAACTACTTTATTTTTATTTAAATATTATATGGTGTAAATTTGAGCCAAATCGTTCCATAAATAAGAATTTTCAGAAAAAAACGATACCAGCGCCACCTAGCGGGGCTGAATTCACCTTTTAAACCTTTTCTGGACTTCCACAAATAATTTAAGACCAAAATTAGCCAAATCGGGTTAGCCGTTCTCGAGTTTTAGCCAGTCTAACGAACAGCAATTGATTTTTATATATATAGATAATAAATAAATAAATTTAATAATAAATAATAATAGTCAAAAATATTAACACAGTACTTACTAAAAATACAAAGTCGAAAGTACTTAGTACCTTTGAACTGTTGGTTGGGGATTCTGGAAATCTCTTGTTGCGTTAATAGCAAGGTATGTACTCTTGAATTATTAATTGAAGACTTGGATCTTACAGCGTTTATCTCGGAAGTAATAGCAAGGTAGATACTCTTGAACTATTAGTTGTGAACTCGGGAAGGAACTCGGGAAGAATAGGATTTTTGGTTGAGCTGCGTGCTCCTTTTATACTCTGTCCGTTGCTACAAAATAGTGCTATGCGGCTTGGTTTTCTTTGGTTTGTCGTTTTTCATTGTAGATATTGTTTTATTGTTGTTGTGCCAACATTTTCATAAACATCCAGACGCATATTGCAATATGTCCCAGGTCGTATGCATGCTTGCAACATGCATGTTCTCAATCGCAATATTGATGTTTTCCTCCGAAGTCGTTGCATAGTGTTTGTTGATTTTTGATCCATGCGTTGGAGTACATCTGCACCTAATGCCCGATCGTGAGGGGGACAGACGTTCTGTCGGGCGAATTTGCGGTTGTGTGCTTTGGTGATCATCTGCCTATATATACTAGTTGCCCACAAATAGAGATCGGTGGCGTTAGATTTGTTGTTGTGTGTTTGTTCTTAGAATTGTGCGTTTGCGTGGTGATAATTCTGTCCAATGCATTATGATTTGTATGATATCGACCATCGCTTGCAAGAGAAGGAAAAAAAACTGGAAAAAATAGATAAACATGACTATTTTGCTGTCAATTGAGTGACTTTTGAGTCGCTTAGCAATTGATTTAGATTTAGATTAGATTTTTATTACCATTCGTTTGAAATATTACAAAATCAAAAAAGCATGGCATTGCCGTCTGCCGATTGACAATTAATTCTGTATAATAATTTACAAGTTTTACCACTTTGATTTAGTAAAATAAAAATACACATAAATATTGAAATTAAAAAAAAAAAAAAAAAAAAAAAAAGAATTTAATTTACGAAGGAAAGAGGAAGAGGGATTACTTTAGAAGTTGAGCGTAATAATTTGATTTCGATACGCCAGAGCAACTTTGCAATAGCGATACAGTTGTGACACATTAGGCTTGTTTAAGCATCCTAGTACTTCGAAGTCCGGTATAAAATCAGTTTCGAAAAAGTGTCTTCTCGTTTCCTTCAACATCGGGCACCTTCCAAGGAAATGTAGAACATCTTCCCTTTCTCCAAGATTACATAGGGTGCAAATAATTGGAAGATCCTCTCTATGTGGAATAAAATTCAGATGGAGTAGTTCGCCATGAAGTTTTATAACCATCGATAGTTCATCCACACTATATTCGTCCCTAAAGTAACTGTCTTGCAGATTGTGACATAATTGACTATACGTGGTTCTGTGAATCGACGCCGCTGCTTCTCTTAGAAAGCCTTCCCTTAGTTGAAGGTCAACTTTTTTTATGAGGTTATAGAGCATTGGTTTCCAATTTTGATGCTCTGCTATATTAAGTTGAAGCTTCATGCCACAGCTTTGCGCTAGCTCCATCCATTCCGCGAACCAACTTGACCGGTTGGAAATTGTTTTAAGTGCAATTTTCTTCGGCAGTCGATCATTTGGCATTTTAAGAACCTTCAGGATATAGTCCACTTGCATCTTTAGCGGCATTGGGGGCAGTCCTGTCTCAATAATTAGCATGTAGTTAGGTGTATTCGGTGGAAGTCGGAATGTTCTTTTTATGTAGAATCTCAAGAGCTTTTCTACGGTGTCATACATTTTGGTTCCCCATACTTGGGCTGCATACAGTATAATGGCTTCGGAGCATGCTTCAAAAACTTTGTATTTGCTGCTATGCAAAATAAGTTTGTTGGCAAAACACTTTCTCCAGGTAGCATTTATTGCTATTTTTGCCTTTGCAATTTTTCATCGAAATGTTTTTTCATATTCAAGTTTTTTGTGAAGTAAACTCCTAGGTATTTGTAGTACGTCACTACCTCAATTCTTTCTCCATTGTACAACCATTTTTCGTTAGCACAGCTCCTGCCACCTCCTCTCTTAAATATCATTACCTTGGATTTCTCCAAGTTCACCACTAAGCTCCATAATTGACAGTATTCATATAACCGATTAATCATCCGCTGGAGAGTCTCGGGAGTGCATGCAAACATAACTATGTCGCTAAGCAATTGTTAAAATGCATTCACTCGCATTTTACATTTACGTTTACATTGAAAACTACGTTGTGAGTTTTCTTTTATATTATTATTTATATCAGCTTATGTATTTATAAAAACAAAACTTGGAAATAAAATATTTCAAGACATGTTGAAACGCATTTGTCTCTTATACGCCGTAGCGCCACTTGCGCAAGTGTAAAACAAAAATCAGCATAAAGAACAAACACCATCATTTCGCGTGTGCATGTTGTACCAGTGCAAAGTGCAGTGTGTGTGCGGGATTAACCGTCCTCAAAAACGCAGCTAAAGAATTTGGTGAAACATAACTGTCGTATGTTTTGCATGCGGCAGTTTGATGATCTAATTCTTTAGCAATTATAATAACTGATTTTGAGTGTTTGTTTCTTTTGGTGATTGTACTCATTTTATCGTGAAGGCACTGGCAACAATTTGTACTAATAATCCATTTTGAGACATCCACTTCTCTCAATTCGGTTAAAAGAAGCGGTAAGTTGTGTTTTGTTTGTTTGTTTTTTGTAGTTATGTGTGATTTCAGAGTGGATCTCAGCAACATATGTGGGCCGAGAATGAATTCTTTCGCTGTGTTTAACTATGTAAATGTCCACAGGCCAGCAATTCTGTCACTGAGTGAAACTCAGGTATTTGAGAATTCTGATGTATCGGAATTTAATTAAATCGTCATTGCGGGCGATTTCAATGTACACAATTCTGGGTAGCTTCGCCATTCTGGCCAGACAACACCCGAAGGAAGGTGTGTTGAGTTATTCGCTGAGTTTAATAACCTTACTCAGCTTGTTAATGAGCCTACACGACATTCCAAATCATTCCGCAAACACCGTTGACTTGTTCCTTACCTCTCGTCCTGATAAATACTCCGTAAATGTATTATCGTCTCTATAATCGTCAGACCATTATGTTGTATCAGCTAATTTCTCTATTAATAAACTACGTAGTTAGAGAAAAAACTCCCAAAAAACAGTATGGCAATACCGATTCCAACGCTCATTTATAATGATATTCCAGTTGTCAGCTCTATAGACAAGGCCAATCTGTTTTTTGCGCATTTCGCAGCTAGCACCACGCTGCTAGATTGTGCATTGCTGCTTCCTACACCTCAGAGTATTGAACACAATGGGACAGATATTCTTTCGTACTCGTGCAGTTGCTAGAGTTTTAAACGATCTCAACACTCACAAATCCGCTGGGCCAGATGGTATTTCCCCATTAGTTCTGAAGAGGTGTTCTTCCAAGCTGGAATTACCATTGCGTAAGCTTTTCCATCTATGCTATTCTTCTGGACTCTTCCCGAGAAGTTGGAAAGCACCCATACCCAAAAACGGCGAGCCGTCGTCTCCTTCTTCGTACTTACATCCATTCTTTCCAAGAAATATTTTGAAACCAACGAAATCCTTAGTGACCGGCAGTATGGATTTCGTGGGCAACGTTCTACTGGTGATTTGATGGTATATCTCAGGAACAGGAACCGGTCTTTGCATCAATTTGGAGAAAGCAAAGCTGTTGCACTCGATATTTATAAGGCATTTGACAGAGTTTGGCATCTAGCTCAATTCAAGTTGTTTTGGACGGTTTCAAGTCTTAAGTTCATTACCTAAATGCTGGCTCCCCAGGGCTCTGTTTTGTCCCCGACTCTCTTCCTTATTTTTATTAATGATCTCTTATCTGTTACTTCTAATCCAATTCACTCTTTCGCCGACGACAGCAATCTCAGCTTCTCATATAAGTTTGAGGAAAATCCCTCCACTTTTCATGTGGAACTCAAACAACTACGTATGTTAAGCGCGTTAAATTCTGACATTGACAGCATAATACAATGGGGAGAAATCAATCAAGTAGAATTTAACGCTTCCAAAACCCAATGCTGTCTCCTGTCGTATAAGTGAATCCTAAATCCCATGCCATTATGCTTGAATGGCACTTGCATCGAGAAAACTGAAAAACATCGCAATTCTCGGTATGTGTGTTAACGACAAGCTTCGTTGGAATGACCACATATTTACCGTTGCCAAAAATGCTGCGGCATGTTTAGGCTTTCTAGCCAGGTGCAAGAAATATATCACTCCCTCTGATCTGGCTAGTATCTACAAGGCTTTTATTCGCCCTAAACTTGAGTTCAATTGCCATATTTTGTCTGGTGCGCCTAAAACTACTTTGCATCAGCTAGATAGAATACAAAATCGCGCGTTAAAACTTATTGGTGACGAAAATATAGCCAAATCAATAGATTCGCTTGAACACCGCAGGAACGTGTCCTGCTTGTCACTCTTTTATCGCTCCTTCTCCCAGCGGTGCTCAAGAGAAATAGCCAGCTGCATGCCACCTCTGCTTGAATTCAGCCACAATACTAGTGGCGCTCTAAATGCTCATCAGTTTACCCTTAAGCCCATCTTCGGACGTACAGTAAAGTTCAGGAATTCGTTCTTCAGCCGTACTACACGTATGTGGAATGCTTTGCCAAGATCTGTCTTCCCACATGAATATGATCCACAGACATTCAAAACACAAGCTCATAGACATCTCCTATTTTCTCCTCCTTTCCTGAACGCCCACGCTGTGCCAAGCATGTAGCGAAGGCTTGTTCCCTGGAGATGGAAGAAGTGTCGAAGTCGCAGCTTTCTCATCCTTACGTCGATCTTGGCCTGGTTGATTTTTTCCTTCGACTCTTTAAATCAGTTTGTTGCGGTGGAGTCCTCGATTATGGTGATGTCGCTGCCAGTGAGAGAGAGGGCATCATCTCGTCTGCTGTCTGCCTCGGGGATTTGGTGTCGCCTCTTTTCTGCGGGTTCGGCCAGTTCGTTGGTATGTGTATGTTTTCCCAATAATATCGGGTGATCTTTGTTGTTCGGGTCCGCGTCGTTGCTGTTGTTGGTAGTTTTATCGTTATCACTTTTGCCGTTGCCATCACTTCTGCTGCCATTTGTATTGCTACTGCCATTGTCGTTGTTGTGATCGCTATTAGTTCTGCTGTTGCTGCTACTACTGCTGCTGCGACGGCTAATGCTACTACGGCTGCGGCTACCCCTATTGCTATGGCGCTGGCTGTTCCTGGGTCCCTTGTTACGTGGTTTCCCAAAGTTGATGTGGTGAAATGGTATTGTCGATTCAGCGTTCATCCGGATCACGGCGGCGGTTGACATTCTTTCACCGACTGTGACCAAGCCCGGCAGTCCCAATTCTATTGTTTTGTCGACTGCCTCCAGCAAATACAGGTCGCAGTCGGTCATGTTTGTTTGTTGCGGGATGTTGACGTGGTGATCAGGATAAAGGCCTTGGTAATCCTGCCACGTCCCACAACGACCTCTGGCCGTACGTACGGTTTCTTCACGCCGTCACCTGGCTAAGGAGTCATACAAGTAAATTTTTGCTCTTTCCGGTCTCCCGGGGTGCGCGACAACGGCGAGGTACCAGTGGTGTTTTTCGCATACAGGAATCACCACCAGGTCTCTGTCGAGGAATTCTTCATTTTTGTTTCACCGGTGAACCAGTACATGGCGTCCTTCTGTGCGATCCTCCACGTGTTCGAAGTTCGTTCGATTGTGATGCGTTGTAACTCCTCGAATTTTGTCATCTTTGAGTTTTTCCTTTTTTTTTTGCTACTTTGTAAAACTCGTCGTGACCACTGTTGAGATGTTACTCCTTCTGCTTTGTGATTCTTCTCAGAAAGAAAACTTGTTGCGGGAATAAAGAAAGGTTGTTGTGGTTCTTTGTCGGCGTTTGTTGACAGTGGTATGGGCGACAAATGATCTTGCTAGATGGCCATGTCTGTTGTATGCGTCGTGTTGCTGTTCTTGTGATGTGAAATCTTTCTTCTGCTTCTATGTGCTTGGCTATGGAGTCCTTGTGAAAGATTTTTAATTCGTTTACATGTGCGGTGCGTTCCATGTCTTGTCCTTTGCGCCTTAACTTCACGATTACCGGTGATATGAAGTCCGTCACCTGGTATAGTCCGTCGTAATTAGGGGCCAATTAGCTGGCGAACCCTTTCAGAGCGTTCGACAAATGATGCTGTTTGACTAGCACCAGTGGTCCTACTTCGGGCTTCCATGGACGGCGTTTTAAATTATAGTGACGGGCTTGGTGTCCCGCCGCGTGTTCTAGGTTTCGTCGGACGATCTCGAAGACTTCTGTCATCTGTTTTGCGCGTTCGTCGGGTGTCTTCGATAACGTACCTGTTCCCGGGGTGACCTGGTCGAACAATGCATGAGGGAGACGCGACTCTCTACCATGGGTAAGGAAGGCGGGACTGTACCGCGTTGAATGGAATTCATTGCGAGCATGATGTTACGCACAGGTCCCCGTGCTTTCCCGTAGGAGAAGAGGGAGTGTGCGGGCGAGTTTGAATATTAAATTAAACACAAGAAGTTTTTATTTTATATATTTTATTATAATATCGTATTTTTGTGTTCTTGATGATGTGAAATTCAACTGCCGCCCTTAGTAATTGCAGCAGTGGTCTTTTATAATATTTTGGATGGATCGACCAACCAATATGATTGGTTGGTTGCGGTACACCAATGGAACGACAGCATCGTGTGCATGAACAAGGGTTCAATACACAAATACAAGTGCAAGCATAGAACACACACGGTCGACCTGCGACATCTATTTCCCTTCTGCAGTCGAGCCACTTAACGGTCGCCTTAGAATTTCCCTCCTGCTGATATTACTATTTCGTAATATCTTCATGTGCACCAACTGTTTCTCGGTATCGTATCGGCATTTATGAGCTGCGTGCTGTGCTTAAAACTCGAGATGCATAAAGGATCACAGTGCCTTTATCGTATCTTGATCGGTTTCTTATTACAAACACCAGCCATCCGTACGTACTCTGCAGATTAGTGGTGCATGTGAATTCGAAAATTCGGTACACGAATGTTCTGGCAATGTGACAGGCTGTGCCGATCATAAAATAAGTAATTTATGAAAAGCAGATGTGGGTAGAGTGCAGCGAGTGTGTGGTCAGGGATCGAATAGTTGTGCCGGTCACAACATCCCTTCCCCCTACGAATAAGAAAATTCTTTACCAGGAGTAGGTAAAAACTTTCGTTAAACGGGAATGAACTTGTCGCGGTGATTTGTCGTTAACAGAATACCAGAAAAAACCACTGATTTGAAAACCTTGGTTGGCGTACAAATTTGTTTGTATTGTATATGTATTGTAAGAATTGTGGGCTTGTGGGCTTGTGGGCTTGTGGGCTTGTGGGTTTGTGGATTTGTGGATTTGTGTGTCATGAAATCTTGCGATCAATTTTTAACCCACTTCATACAGCCCGATTTTATTGAAATTTGGCACACATGTATATCTCCCATGACAACACTTTCTACTAAAATTTGAGGCCCCTCGGGCCGCGGGGTCGGGGGGCTCCCATACAAATATTTTACAAAATTTACCCGATTTTCTTTAAATTTTGTACACATGTGTGTCTTCGATGGAAAACACTTTTTGTAAAAATTTGGAGCGGTCGGCCCCTTGGGGACCCCAATATACAATTTTTAAATATCGCTATATCGCAACAGATCACGGCAAAGTATGAGCTCTGTGCTTTGTGAGCAGCGCTGTTCGCTGCCGCTGCGGCATTTGGTGGATGATTTTGCCACAAAACGAGCACGCAGTGTGTGTGTGTGTGTGTGTGTGTGTGTATATCCCCGATTAGAGAATTTACAAAAAAAATTTTAATTTTTATGGGTTTTTTTTTTGTTTTGTTAAAGATGAAATCACATATGACAAAAATAAATATATATATATGTAGTTTTATCATATCATATAATTACGATTATAAAGGGTTTTTCTCGTTAATTTTTAACACGAATTTAGTTGCTTCGGGACTTTCGTTGTTCTGTTCGCGACTAGTTTCTATTTCAGTGGGATTTAATTCTTGTGGAGTTAATCGTTGGTTTAGTTTCCACGCTTTAATTATAAAATAAATTACAGTGTAATGATGGACATTATGTGGGTTAATGGATTTTAAATCATAAGTCTCAAATGTTTTCAATTCATCAATTCGTTTAGATAATTTGTTCAGTTCTTAAGGTGCAGAATTTCTTATTAGTACTGTTTTTTCTTGACTATTAGGAGTGATTATTTTATTAGTAGGAATGAAACTAGAAATATTAAGGGAGGGTATAAAGAAATTGTTAATAATGTTTGATCTAGTGTTGTGGCTTTTAATGGTGAAATCTTTAGCTCTAATATAACATTTGTTATTTGTTTTTAAAATTCCAGCGTTTGCTAAAGTATAGGCGTGTATTTTGTTTGAGCAATTTTCATCAATATTATACTCGTATAGAGTGGAATAAAGCCAAGTGTTTTGCTGTTGAAGTTGAATCCAAATTATAAATACATTCGTTATTCTTATGTCACATGAACTCGACAGTGTTTTTGCTCCTCGTAGAAGTTTGAATTCACACTGTTCGTTAGAGGGACTAATGGTAAAAAGCGGGTGTTCCATCAGACATGTGTACATATTATGGTTTTGGACAGTGCATTTATGAACTTCGTTTTCAGACATATCGTAATGATGTTCTCTGTCATAATCTATGTCAAGATGTGAAATATTTGGTTGTATAAATACCAATTTTCCAGCATGTGCCGAAGGTAAAGGAATTATCTTGAATGATTGGTATTGTGTGCTGTAGGGTAGTCGAATACTTATTTCGTATATAATTTTCTCGCTCAGTATATTTACGCTTATTTTGCTTACTTGAAATATTGCAAGGGAATCATTGTCTAATATGGTCGGTAAAGATAGGCCGGGAGGTAATTTGTTCCTTATAGTAGTCTATTTGTTGTGAGTTTATTATAGATGGCTGAGGTTTAGTGTGTGCAGGCCTTGTTAGTAAGTCTATTAAGTTACCTATGATAGTTTGATAGCGTAAGGCCATCAGAGTCGTTATTGAAGTCAAAGCCTCCATTTCTAATTGAGCTCTAATGTCAGAGTTTCATTATGTTAACAGGTGAATTATTGATTGTATGCTGTTGACTCAGCCGTTTAGTGCTATAGTTTGTTGCTCTAATAATTGGGATTTATTAAATATATTATTTGTCATATCTAAAACTGTGGTTTGGTTTTGAATTAGTTTTAACAGGTGTTTCTCATTGTTTTGTAATGTCTGTATCTGTTCATTATAATGTATAGCGTCTTCCTCATCCAAAGTTCCAAATATAACTTTTCCAGCGATACCAATAGCATTGAACAGAGCTCGTTTGTTTCGGTGTCTAATAGATAAGTATTGTTATTTATTTTTAAGATCCTCTAGCAAATGATTTTCTTCTTATACAGTGCTATTGCAACTTATTGAAAAGTTTGTGGCGTGTTTTAGCTTGACGCATCTGACGTTTATGTTTTTAATGATATTTTCCATTTCTTCAATGCCTTGGATTAATCCTGAAATGTTGTAGTAAGTAATCACTTTCCATTGATTAGTATACAACTGGAGTTTGCCAAATTCTTCAAAATAAAGTCCCGAGTTTTGTCGAAGTGGTGTTATAGTCATTAAACCTTGTACGCAGGTTACCATTCCGATTATTGCAATCACAAGCGCCATCTTGTACCTACAATATTGTATATTCTATTTTAGTTGTTTGTAGAACCGATTTTAATTTTTTAGTTTAGATAGAGAGTGAATTTTTAATCGAAAAAATGCTTACGATGGTTATTGTGTACAAGCTTTGTTTTATTTTTGATTCTGATAACACTGTTTTCGTTTGATATAATTTTTGTTACTTCGTATGGTCCTTCCCATAATGAAGACAGCTTATTTTTTCGCGTGTGGTTACATGTTTTGACACAGTTGATTTGTCATAATATTTTATAGCGTTGTCCTTCCTTTTAATAAGTTCTTCCCTGGCTATTTGATAACCGTGTTGAAGTCGTGCTTTTATTTCGTTTGCATAGTTTTCGTAATTATAGCTCACATTAGGTCTTTGTTTCATCGGTATGGGTGGATTTCGTCTACTTTTATTTAACTGGCAGGAGGTGCATTTTTTAATATAATTTTTAATGTCTGAGTTCATTTTAGGCCAGAAGTATTTTGATTTTATACGTTTTAATGTTCGTTGGATGCCTTGGTGTCCTCCGAGTGGTGAGTCATGATATTGTATTAAAATCTCTAAAATGTCTACTTCGGTTTAATTATAAAATTTATTTACACTATTCTTAAGTCTACTTACTATAACTTATTCTACGGGTGGTACTTGGCCAATTTATGGCGTCAGTCGGTATCGGTCGGTATGTCGATGTTATGGCGGGGGTGTAGCGGATCGGAGATGTTTGCCTCAGGACGCGAGATATAGCGCTATATATCTCGACACTATATGGTAAGGTTTCGCGCCGTTGAGCATTCCCAACTGGGCTCGGATGGTGCCACCCACAACTGGGGGTGGGTATGAGTGACGTGTCACGTGTCGCTCATGCTACGTGCCATTGGGTCCGACGTCGTAGGCGACGGCAATATGCCTTTATAGAAATTAGTTTGAAAATTAATTTCTATGAAAAAAGATTTGCTCGTACGGGGATTTGATCCCACGTACTTCGGATCGGCGGCTTGGAGTATCTCCATGGAACTACTGAGCTACATGATTAAGATTTTTTTTTAGATTAAGATATTTTATTAAACATTTAGATATTATACAATTTTGACTTAAAAACTAAACTTATAACTATTATTATTAAGTGTCGGCTCAACAATAGGGGCCCGACGTATTTACATTGTCTTTTTTTTTGGATTGCTTATTATTAAACAATATTTTTTACTACTTAATCTACTACATGTTTATTTTTAAAGCAATTTAATTTTAAACGATAAATTTTAAAATAAAATAAAAATGAAGAATAATATTAAAGGGGGTATAAACAGGGCGATCTTCAGCCTCTGTAATGTTGATTGCTGGCCTTCTCGTAGAAGGAAACGTCTTGATTATTAAAGATGTCGTCAAATCTAGCATCTGTGAATCCTCTGATGTTTACATAGCGGTGGCTTGGCTCGATTTCTTCGATTCTCAGTCCTTGCATCTTCGGACTTGGATGTGTTTCCAACCCATCAACGAATTTCTTTGCCATTCGGAACAAGTGGTCGGTTATGGGCAGCAGACCTGCCGCGTCGTAAAGCCTTGCACTCGAGACAAACTTATAGCTGTTTGGCACCCTCCAGAGTCCTGTACAGATCCTAAGTACCTTCCTTTCAAATAGGGAGATCTTCTTCATCGTTGTTGGTGAGACGGTGAACCATATGGGATAGCCATAGGTTATCACTGGCCTGATGAGCTGCTTGTAGATGAGCAGCCTGGTGTTGTTTGACAGTCCGTTTCGCCTTCGTAGAAGCGGGTGCACCAAATGAAGGGCGTAATTAGCCTTTTTTAACGTTTTATCAATGTGGGCATTAAACTTGATTTCTGAGGTGTTCCTCCACTCTTCGGGCAGCTATCTCGGGAGAGCGGGAAACTGCATACGTTATGGAGTCATCCGCGAAGAGCATAGTCCTTGTTCCGGCTGTATTTGTGGGTTGATCCGCCGTGAAGATGCTATACAGGATTGGTCCAAGTCTGGAACCTTGAGGAACTCCGGCTTTGATCCTTTTCCTTGTCGATGGGCGGTCGTACACCTGTACAAAGAAGACCCTGTTAAAAAGAAAATTTTTAATTATTTTTACAATATAATTGGGGAAACCAAAACTAATAAGCTTGTACAGTAGCCCGTTTATCCAGACACTATCGAAAGCTTTTTCGATGTCTAGCAAACAGGCCACTGTACTACTTTTGATGTTCAGTCCTTTAGTGACGTCACTGTGAAGCTTCAGCAGAGGGTGCAGCGTAGAGTGCTTTTCTCGGAAACCGTACTGAAAGGAAGGAATAAGATTTCTTTCCGTACAAAACGTATTGATCTTTTTACGGATCAATGATTCCAATACTTTACTGATACAACACAGTAAAGCTATTGGACGGTAACCAGTTACGCTGGAGCGGTCGGTTTTCTTGGGTACTGGTACTACCTTGGCCACCTTCCAGTTGTCCGGAAAGTAGCCATTGTTTAGGCATTTGTTGAAAATGATGGTTAACATCAAAATTGCCATACCCGGTAACTTTTTAAGCAAAAAGTTAGAAATCCCATCTGTGCCTGATGATTTTTTTGAGTTTCCACTCATAATCAAATCATTGACAACAGCTGTTCCGGTAAACATATCGACATCTACGGGTGCGTTGGCGCGATTTTCTTTACTGAACTGCACTATAGTATTTCCTGGAGAAGTGGTTTCTTCCACAAGACTTTCAACCTCTTCCAAGAAATCTGGAAGATGCGTTGGTGGTCGGTCCGTAAAGCTCCTTTCAAAATGGCAGGCAAAGGCTTCCGCTTTCTCAGCAGCGCTGGATACTGTTCGATCTTCAATGGTGATAGTCTCTGGAATGGAAATACGCTTTCCAACCAGAGAGTTCAGCTTCCTAAAAGCATCAGGGCCTGGTTTGATGTCCTGGAGCCGTTTGGTCAGTTCATCTTCCTGAAACCTCCGCACAGCTTGACGACACATGTTAACTGTACAACTACTGAGCTACATGTCAGACATAGTGCTAAACGTGTAGTAGTAGTAGTAGTAGTAACTGACTATTTATTTTTCATAGTCTATGGTTTGGCTGAAGGCCGTCTACCAGATTGACAGATTGACATATAATAACATTTTTTTTTTGATTAAATAACTTTAAAAGTTTTCTTTAATAATGCGTTTTTTATAATAAAGGGCAATCCGTGCATATTTATATAATATATCCCACCCTCTCTGTCCGTTTAAAATGCATATTGTGTCTTCTTCATCCAGAGTTGTTGATCCAAATATTCCTAGTCGAATTTCTCTTAGGATTGGACAAATGGCAAGGAAATGGAATACATCTTCTCTTGTGTTCAGGTTACACATGTTGCCGAGAATTGGTAACTCTGGGCGGTGTGGTATATAATTTAAGTCTACCAGCTCTCCTCTCATTTTAAATATTGTGCTTATTTTCTCCGTTGAGTTGCAGTGTAGAAAATAAGTACTTTCTCGAAAGTAATAACTTAATTTACTATAGTACCTCCTGTACTGGGAAGATTGGGCTTCATTAGCATAAGTCTGGTATAGATTATTACTTGTTTTTTCTAGTAGAGTGTTAAGTTTGTTTCTAATCAACGCAGGCTGCATATCTGGTGTGATGTTTAGCCGCATGCCACATTCGGAGGCGAGATTCTGCCATTCACTCACGCAATTATCTCCCTTTGTTAAAATATTAAAATATGTATAAGCACAATTTTCGGCAACCTTTTTTCATCCATTGACATTACTTTGACAATATAGTCAAAGTGTAATTTCAAGGTTTCTAAAAACATAGGTGACGTCGCAGTTTCTAAATGCAACATGTAATTTGGCGTAATACTCGGCAGTCGAAATATTCGCTTCCAAAAATATCGGAGGAATTTCTCCACTGCTGGGAAAGATTCGTATCCCCAGACTTGGGCTCCATATAAGAGTACTGATGTTGCAGTTGCGCGAAAAAGTTTTTGTTGTGAGCTAATGGAGACAAATTTATTTGTAATGCAACGTCCCCAGACCAAGGAGACCGCTCGCTTAGCCTCAGATAGTAACGACTCCAAGTGCATATTCATATATAAATTGCCTGATATTTGAAATCCTAGATATTTGTATTTTCGTACATTTTCAATAGTCTCGCCGCGATACGTCCATTTTTCAGATCTTGAGTATCTTCCGCCACCACCTCTGAACACCGTCTTGGATTTATCCAGGTTAACGAATAGGTTCCAGCACATGCAGTATTCACTGAGTATGTTCATCATTAGTTGCATACCATATACCGTATCCGCAAGAAATACGATGTCATCCGCATACATAAGTGCGGGAATTTTCGTTCGGCAGATATCTATTCCTCCCCTTACTTCATCAGTTATGTCGTTTATAAACAGTATAAAAAGCAGTGCACTCAGTATGCACCCTTGCTTCACCCCCATTGATGTTGTAAATTCCTCGGATATCGATACACCATCCCATACATACGCTACATTATTTTCATACATTGCTCTTAGGATATGGATGACTTTAGTGGAAAATCCAATTTTGTATAATTCATAAACTAGTGCCTCACGTGATATGGAGTCAAATGCTGCTCTGAAGTCAACAAAAAATGCGTACAACTTTTTGTGCTTCTTTTTATAAATTTTGGCAACATTAGTAAGTACGAATATTTGATCAATAGTGGAATAGTTTTCTCTAAAACCTGCTTGAAACTCTGATAAAATCTCATTGTTTTTGACCCACTGAATAAGCCGAGAAAAGTTTTGCTGAAGTATTTTAAAAAGACATTCCTCTATAATTAGCTGGATTATTGTGGTCCCCTTTTTTATGTAGAGGATATATGATTGCTTTTTTGAAGCTTTCTGGAACAGTTGCCGTTTCGAAAATTCTGTTAAATTCTGTCGTGAGTGCAGAAACAAATTCCGCTGTACAATTTTTATAAAATTCGAAGGGGATACGCTTTATTATTTTTTTTTTTACTTCTCGATTACGACCCGTACTTCTTGCAATGTAAATGGTGCATCCAAAAATCGTAATAAGCGGTAATGAAATAGAGCAGAACAAAGTGTTGTGTTTAAAAGGTTGTTAAAATGTTCTTTTAGAAGTGGAGCATTTAACATCCTGCCAATTGTGCTTGTTTGCCGTTTATGTACTTCACTGCTCTCCAAAAGTCTGCAGATAATTTTGACTCATTCACTACAGCAATCGTTTGTTGTTCATAAGCTACCTTTTTCGTATAACAAAGACGTTAAAAATCTCTATTAGCTTCTCGGTAGAGAGATTTAAGAAAGTTGGTGCTCTATGTGCTCTAAATAACTTTAAAAAAGCAAACGAGTTGGTTCTAACACATTCTTTGTCGAACCATTTCTGCTTGTAGGAACTTTTGATTATTGATGGCTTGTATGGCGGAACTGCATTTTTAATAACATTTGTTAGTGTATCAATATTTAACAGAGTATTTGCAAAATATAAACTCTAGATTAATATTCATGTTAGTCTGGAAGTTATTGCACATTCTTTCGTACCAAACCAACTTTGGTAATAATCCCAGTCGCGAGCAAAGGTCACCATTTGGTGAACCTGTTACAATGCATTCAATTTCAAGAGGCATGTGATCCGAAAAATGCTCGACACCTACACGAAAATCTCCAAGTAGTTGCTTTCAACTTCCAGAGATATACTTAATAATAATGTATTGTTATACTGTATGCAATCGGAATACATCGGAATCAAATTTATATAAAAAGATTTTGACTAATTATTAATTGATTTGATTACTTATGTGCTAACATAGAAAACAAAATTGTATTAGAAAGTAGTTGTTATTGGTCTCTTTGGGTGTGGTCGCTCTTTGTTATTTGATGGGATGACCTTTATTTTAAGCGCCAATCACCTCCAGAGATATAATAATACAATTTATGTAGAATTGGATCCTGTTTTTTCAATCAATCGAAAAATTATTTCATAAAAATATAAAATAATAAAAAACACACAAGTTTTAAATTTTATATATAAAAAAGGCAAAATGGTTTTAATTCAAACAAAATAAGACATAATACAGTTAACTAAAGTTACAATTACAATTAATCAATCAATCCGAAAATCCAACAGAAAACACGACCGCACGGCTGCGTAGCTTAAGACAGAACTTCTTTCCTGTTGTGCAGTCACCTTCCTCTTTGCCTTAGAGCATGTCCCACACATGCAGTGCTTTCAGCAGCCGGTACCACGTCCAAAGTTTTAGCAGTGCCGTCAGCAGTAATCCAATACCGCCCGCAGCAACGACGGCGACTAGGAGCTTGGCCGGTGTCATCGCTAATAGATAACACCAACCTAAGCTGACTTGCCTTTTATCAGGCTGCCCATCACCCGTGTGATGATTCAGCCGACCTGCTTCGATATCTTTTACGTACGACAAAGAAAATAGACGCCCAGGAATTCGGACGACGTATGAGTAGCGCAACGACCCAAAACTACGGTGACTACACAACGTACCAACAGTAGAACATAATGCTTAATTAACAAAAGATAATTAGTAGAATAACTAAACAACAGAATAACTTATTTTAATGTTATGAGTAATACAAAAAGATAAACGACAGAATAACTTATAATAATTATGAGTAATGCAAAAAGATAAACGACAGAAAAACTTATAATAATTATGAGTAATGCAAAAAGATAAACGACAGAATAACTTACAATCCTACACGGCCATCCTGGATTTTCGACTGTCCTCAGTCGAGCATCGAAGCGTCTTCATAGTCATCTTCGCTGGCTCCTTCGCTACTGACCCATGGTTTCATAAGATCTACTGCCGTGGATGTCTGCCCTGGTCCCTCATGCTGGCCAACCTTGCGTACATCGTACCGATCATTCCTTTTGGCCTTAATGACTTCATAAGGCCCGAAAAACTTTGGGCACAACTTAAGCCCAACTCCAAACTGCGTGCGTTGAATAGCGACTAGATCTCCCACTTCGTATTTTCGAGGTTGCTTTCGCTTCCGGTCATAGTTTCGCTTATTTTCTTCCTGAACTTTATGTATTTCTTCCTTTGCTGCTTTTCTTACTGCATCGCGACTACTCTCGAAGTCATCCAGAATTGCTTCTTCAAGTAACGTCTTCATCTCAAGATCGCATTCCTTTCTCATAACCGCTCCGAACATTAACTGAAAAGGACTCCTCTTTGTGCTTCTGGACACCGTGGAATTCAGCGTGGTTTGCAAGTTGCTGACGGTCTTATACCACTTAGTAGGTTCGTCAACCGTCATTTTCGCCAGAATTTCGATGATTATACGAATAATTCTTTCCACCTGCCCGTTCCCTCTTGGAACTCCAGTTGTCGTCAATATGTGGTTAATCTTGCTTCGTTCACAAAACTTTTTAAAGATGTTGGAGGTGAAAGCAGGCCCTCTGTCAGAGATTATCCGGAAGGGGTTGCCAAAAACCTCACTCTGCACTTCTAATTTTTTGACGACTTCTTCAGCATTGGTTGTTCTCGTTGGGTAAATCCATACAAACTTGGTGAATAAATCGACTACCACGAAAACGTGTCTGTACAGCTTGTTCGTGGATGGTAAAGGTCCTAGGTGATCAATGTGGTACGTGTGCAAAGGCTGGTCACTCTTCTCAATAGGGTTCAGAAATCCTTCACCTTTTCCAGACTTTCTTGACGCTAGAATGCATGCCACGCAATTTGCAATTACGCGCTCCACTGCAGCGGTCACGTTCGGAATGTAGTAGTCTTGTTTAAGAATACCTTCCACTTTTACTGAATTGATATGACCCGACTCGTGCACGTTTCTTATAATTTCCCTCTGCATGATTTTTGGAACCACCAGGAGGTAATTTCCGGCTACAAACTTATACAACAGGTCGTTCCTCATCTCAAAGTCCTTGTTGGATCCTGTAACGGCCAAAATATCTATTATTATTTGACAATGTTCATCTTTACCTTGAGCGTTTTTTATCCGTGGAATGATGCCATCTTCAATACGTAGAACCGCCGGATAGCGACTAAGGGCATCCACATGGCGCATGGCAGATCCCGCCCGATGCAGAACTTCGCAGTTAAATTCTTGCAGCATTATAGCCCACCTGGCTACTCGTGGACATAAGTCTTTTTTGTTCATTGTTGCTTGAAACGCCTTACAGTCGCTGCAAATCTTAAAGCGTTGTCCCAGAAGGTAAATTCTCAACTTCTTGATACATTTCACCACGGCCAACACCTCGTGTTCATAGCTAGTGTAATTTTGTTCTGCTGGCGTTGCTTTAAAACTTATGTAGAACACCGGATGCAAACCTGTATCATGCTTCTGCAGAAGCACGCCTCCATACCCTGTCATGCTAGCATCGGTAAGTAACTCCGTCTCGAGTGCTGGTTGGAATTGTTTCAGCACGGGCTCCCTGCATAACATGTCCTTGAGAGAGGCAAACGCAGTATTTTGATCTAGTCCAAACAAGAACACTTCTTCGTCAAGTCCGACAATGGTTTTGCCAGACCGGCATAATTTGGTATAAACTTCCGGAAAAATCCGGTCAGTCCTAAGAAACTTTGGACCTGTTTCACGTTCACTGGCTTCGGAAAATATTTAACTGCTTTCAACTTTTCCACTGAAGGTTTGATGTTCCCATCTTCGACGACATGACCAAGGAATTCGACCTTCTTACATAGGAAATTACACTTTTCCCACTTGATGAACAATCCGCTTTCCTCGGCTACCTTTAATACTCTAGTCAGCTTCCTAAAGTTTTCATCTTCGTCTTTGGCAGCGATGACGACGTCGTCCAAATACAGCAGTAAGTAGTCCTGTCGAATCAGATCACGGAACACAGTGTTGATGAAGCGCTGGAAAACAGATGGTGAGTTTCACAAGCCAAAGGGAACTTTTAGAAACTCATATTGCCCGTCCGGCGTTACAAAAGATGTGTACTTTCTACTATCTTCGGCTACGTTGACGTGGAAAAACCCATTCCGTAGATCAAGTGTTAATAAATACTTAAATAGTAAATACTTTAGCGCTATGTGGCTTCTCCAAAATATCCTCCATAACAGGCAGAGGGTAGCGATCTTTGATAATCTTCGTGTTCAGCTTACGATAATCTACACATAAACGACTGCTACCATCCTTTTTCTTTACCAACACTATAGGACTAGCGAAGTCCGAACGGCTGTGTCGGATAATACCTTCCTCCAACCACTCGTCTATCTGCCGGTTCACAATTTCCTTTTCTGGAGCAGCCAGACGTCTCGCCTTTTGATACACAGGGACCTCGTCTTGCAGTATTAAGTTCATTTCGACACAAGATTGCTCTACCCTTCTGGGTGAGTATGATGCGACGACATTCTCAATTCGTTCCTTGAAGTCCTCGTTGCCTATGCACGGACTCTTTTTATTGTCCTCTTCCAGATTTGTCACTGCAATACTTAAAATATCATTTTCTTCTAGACTTACACTGTTTGAGAGCTTTTCCTTTTTACATAAATCCCGGATGCTAACTATCTTGCCTTGGTTGATTACCACTTCAACGTTTTCGAGAAAATCTTTACCCAAAAGAATCTGATCTGGAATCCACTCGTCGCGTACGACCTGGAATCTAACTTCATACTGATAGTTGTCTATCGTCAATGACAGTACACCAGATCCTAATGCTGTGTGCGGTGCGTTGCCAAATCCTTTCAGCATCATTCCAGGTTGCTCGGTCATACTGAAACCAATCTTCTTTTGCACGGACGCGTGCATGACTGATACGTCACTCCCACTATCTACGTAGGCATAGTACTTTTTGTTCCCGATCCCTACGAGTATCTGGCCATCTTCGGCGTTAAGTCTCTGTATTCGTCTGACACCCCTTGATGTTGCACCATCCCTTCTGTCATTGCTCGGACAACTGGCGGACATGTGTCCGAACTGATTGCACTTGAAGCACCTCCTTCCTCTGTCTTTATCGGGACAATTCTGCGCGAAATGTGCAACGGAACCGCAATTGTGACATCGTTTATTTGTAATATCTGGACGTCCCCCACGAGAGGAACTCGGCTTACTCGGCGTTGTGGATCTAGTCTCCATTCTTTGTTTCGGCATGTGTCGCTGCATCCTCTTGTAGCACTCCAGTTTTACCTTAAGTTCATCTAGCGTTGCTGCCTCGTATAGTATTACTTTGTTGGCTGCAGAGTCCGGAATCCCATTGATGATGTAATCAACCGTAGATGATTCATCTACCTTACCCTTGTTAGCCATCTGTGTCATAATGTAAAAATACTCTAACAAGCTTTCGGTCGTGTTCTTCTTCCTATTTTCCAGCAATCGATGAATCTCAGCAGCCGATGGATTCCTCCCAAACTCTTTCACCAATTTCTCTTTCAACGTAGACCAATTCGTTACTCCACCTGTTGCCTCGACGGCTAACTTGGCGGCACCCTTTAACAGACGCCGCGCATACAGGTACCTTTGGTCCTCATTCCACTCGCAGGCGGATGCAATATCCTCAAACTCCTTTAACCAATCTTGACAATTGCGACTTTCTTCACCGGAGCATTTTTCCAACGACTCTTCAATGTCCTTAAAAACAAAATTATTCTTACTTGTCATTCTGCTTACTTCTTCTGTGTTCTCTGCTTCGTATTTTTCTGCGTTTCCCTCTGCGTCGACGTCGTTATCGTTTTGCGCTCTGCTTTCCTTGTTTACCTCGTACTCTGGTACTTTGTTTTCTTCGTTGTCTTCGTCGCTCTGATTTCCCTGATCTGATTTTAATTCGTCGTCGTTTTTCACAACCGATAGCACGTCGTTCACTTTAATTGACCCAAATTTCGTGCGTATGCGCTCTACTAAGTCTGTCTTGACTGCGTAGCGATACGACAGTTCTTTTTCCCGCAAGAATGTCTGCAACTGCTTGACCGTAAGCGAGTTGAGATCATCCATAAATCGTAACGTTTGAGAAAAAAAAACGTTTCCGAAAGAAAAAACAGAATTTCAATTTGTCCGGTGATCCCGGTTGAGCCCCCAAATGTAGAATTGGATCCTGTTTTTTCAATCAATCGAAAAATTATTTCATAAAAATATAAAATAATAAAAAACACACAAGTTTTAAATTGTATATATAAAAAAGGCACAATGGTTTTAATTCAAACAAAATAAGACATAATACAGTTAACTTTAGTTACAATTACAATTATTCAATCAATCCGAAAATCCAACAGAAAACACGACCGCACGGCTGCGTAGCTTAAGACAGAACTTCTTTCCTGTTGTGCAGTCACCTTCCTCTTTGCCTTAGAGCATGTCCCACACATGCAGTGCTTTCAGCAGCCGGTACCACGTCCAAAGTTTTAGCAGTGCCGTCAGCAGTAATCCAATACCGCCCGCAGCAACGACGGCGACTAGGAGCTTGGCCGGTGTCATCGCTAATAGATAACACCAACCTAAGCTGACTTGCCTTTTATCAGGCTGCCCATCACCCGTGTGATGATTCAGCCGACCTGCTTCGATATCTTTTACGTACGACAAAGAAAATAGACGCCCAGGAATTCGGACGACATATGAGTAGCGCAACGACCCAAAACTACGGTGACTGCACAACGTACCAACAGTAGAACATAATGCTTAATTAACAAAAGCTATTTAGAAGAATAACTAAACAACAGAATAACTTATTTTACATGTTATGAGTAATACAAAAAGATAAACGACAGAATAACTTATAATAATTATGAGTAATGCAAAAAGATAAACGACAGAATAACTTATAATAATTATGAGTAATGCAAAAAGATAAACGACAGAATAACTTACAATCCTACATTTATAATTTATTAATTTTTTTTTGGTTATATTTCATTTTTTTCTGGTTTAATGTTGTTTTAAAATACTGTTTTGTTTTTGGTTTAATGTTTATTTTTCTGTTTTTTTTTTTTTTTTTTTTTTTTTTTTTTTTTTTTACTATTTTTCTCCGGGCAGTGGGCTGAGGGTGAGCGTACGGTTAGATTCCAGGGACGTCAAGTGGACAATTCCCCGGGTGGTGTCTGACGCCGGCCATTTTTTCCTTCAGAGGTCGCGGTCCGTGTTGGTCGACCATCGACGGTAGCATTGGTAGCGATGGTGGTAGTAGTTGCAATAGTAGTGGTAGTAGTAGTGGTAGTATTTGTGGCGGTGGCGATGATTGCGTTGGAGACGGCGGTAGCGGTGGTCATGGCGGTGGGTACTACCTCAATCCTCGTTATCCTGAATTCGTCAGGCCATTCTTCACCGGCGACGTGCCAGGTGGCGGTGTATGGTGCGGCAACATGCTGTGTGGTGGGCACGATAGATGGTGCGGCGTCTATACTGGCGGCGGTAGTGGTGACGGACGAGGTGTTGCGTGACAGGCCCAAGAAACGCATGGGTGTGGCGGCGGTGCCTCTGACTCGTGGGGCGGCGTGACACAGCCTTGCCAGTTTGTTGGCTGTTAGTGACCGTCGTGGTGGCGGAGGCTTCTTTTTCCACTCCTGTGTGCGGAGCTGTCCGGCTGATGTGCGGTGTGGGGGGGCGTTGGTACTGGTGCTGGTCGGGTACGACGGCGTTTGCCCATTTCTACCACGTCCGTGGTGAATTGTACCGTCTCGTTCGGCATGTTGACTGTGACTGATTGCTCGATTTCTATTTTGTCCATACCTGCGGTATCGGAATTTTCGATTGGTGGTTGTTCCAGTAATTGTTTGCAATCTTTAATGTGTGCGGTTATGGTCTTTTTGCTTTCACCTTCCAAGACATAGATTACTGGTGAGAGTTTATTTTTTATTAAGTATGGTCCGATAAATCTTGGGGCTAATTTGGCCGAGAATTGGTTGGCTGCGGACGAGAGGGGGCGGTGGCGGTAGTATACCAGTTCTCCTACCTGAGGGGCCCATGGTCGTCGCCGTAGGTCATAGTAGTGTTTTTGCTTAGTGAACGCTTTGGCGGCGTTTAGCTGAACCAGGGTAAAGGCATCGTATAATTTGCTTATTCGTTCGGCTGTATTGGGTTCGGCATTTAGGCTAATTGTGGGAGTGTTGGGTAAGCGGAGCTCTCGGCCGTAATTTAGGTATGCCGCAGAGTACCCCGTACTTTCGTGTTGACTTGTGTTGAATTGTGTTGATCGCTAGCATTAGTTCGTGTAAGTACTCGTCCCACTTCCGGTGGTCCTTTTATACGTACTGGGCTACCATGGTTTTGGTTACCCTATTCATGCGCTCGGTCGGATTTGCTTGAGGGGTATAGGGTTGCTCTATGTTAAGTTCTGCTAGTAGACTTTGAAAGGGCTTGCTTCGGTATTGTGTTCCGTTGTCGGTGATTAATTGCTTCGGGCATCCATAGCGGCTTAATAAACGTTCACGGAATCCTTTTATCAGGGCCGGTGTGGTCGCGTCTCGCAGGGCCACAAATTCGGTCCATTTCGTGAATTTATCGTGAAAGACCAGGATCATCGTATTTCCTTTCGTTGATCTGGGCAGTGGCCCGATAAAATCGGAACATACTATTTCCCATGGGTGTGAATTTGTGGTTCGGTGCATCTGGCCGGCGGGTTTCCTTGCAGGGGACTTGTACTCCATACAGGTAGGACAACTGCGGACGAAGCGGGCGACATCTCTGAATAACCCTGGCCAGTAATAGGTTTGGGCGACTCGTGCGATGGTTTTGGCTATGCCGATGTGGCCGGCGGTTATCCCTCTAAGTAAGGCCTCATTTTTTGGATTCCCCAGACGACGTCGGCACACTCTTTCTCGGTGACCGAATAATTTCGTTCGGCGTCGGTTAATGTGCGACTTGCGTATGAAATTACCCTCTCTTGGGTTTCTATCGTCTGGGACAGTACGGCGCCTAGTCCTTCGGCGCTGGCGTCCGTTTGGAGGAGGAACGGCTTGGTAAAGTCTGGGCAGGCAAGGATGGGGGCTTCCGTTAGCTTTTGTTTCAATAACTGAAATGCTTCTTCCTGGGCGGTCTGCCATACCCACTTCTGGGTTTTCTTTAATAAGCGTGTTAATGGAGCGGCTACGGTTGAGAAATTTGGTACCAATTTTCGGTACCATGAGGCGATCCCCAATATTCTGCGTAATTCCTTGATGTTTCGGGGTGCCATTAGGTTGCGGATTGCCTCTACCTTGCTCGGGTCTGTATGGATTTCCTTTTGGTTCACCATATGCCCTAGATATCGCATCTCGGAACGGCCAAATTCGCATTTGTCTGGGTATATCTTTAATCGGGCCTGCTTTAGCCGACGGAATACCTCCTTTAGTGCGGTAGTGTGTTCGGAGAAAGTGCGACCAATCACTATGATGTCATCTAAGTATGCGAATGCAAAGGGCTCGTAAGGCGGTGTATGGCCGACTGCTTGGTTGGAGAGGTATTTGCCAGTATCCTTGCTTCAGGTCAATGGTCGATATATATTTGGCTCCTTTTAACTTGTCCAGTATGTGTTGTATCTGAGGTAGGGGGTATGCATCTTTTATGGATATTTCGTTCAGTTGGCGGTAATCGACGCACAACCTCCATGTGCCTTGCTTCTTCTGTACCAGTACGATAGGTGAGCTGTATGGGCTTCGGGATGGTTCTATCTTCCCTTCCGCAAGCAATTGGTCAATCTCGGTGTTAATGACTGCCTGCATTGCTGGGTTTCTGGGCATGTATCTGTGCTTGAACGGTCGGTGGTGCTTCAACCGGATCTCGTGTTCAGTAACGGTGGTTAATCCTGCGAGACGCTCGAAGGTAGGTAGTTCTTCGGCTGTGTAATGTTTCTGTCTCGGTTGACAAGTTTCGCAGTGTCGGGGTTATGGGCTCGCTTTGGGCGGTTATAATCTCACTACCTCTATTTATCGTAAAATCGTGTTTCGCTAGAAAATCTGTACCGATGAGGAAATTGTCCATCAAGTTTGGTATATAAACAAATTCTTCGTGGAACGTCCACTTTCCCCATCGTATAGCCAGTCTGTATGCTTGGGTGGCGGTGACGGTGGACTTGTCCGCTAGCGAGAACGTGATCTCGATCGGATGGGCTGGTATGTTGGCGGCTATGTAAATATTTCTGATGTCTTTGCCTATGCAGGATCTGCCTGCCCCGGTATCAATCACTGCGTTGTATGGTTGGTGGCAGAATTCGATTGGTAGAGTGTATGAGGTGTGACTAGGGGTAGCGGTATCGGGGGCGTCTAAAGTCTCACTGGCTTGGACGGCCCGGTGGCGTTTCCCGCTAAGCATCGACAGTGTCGGCTTTGTATTCCATCGGTGCCGCAGTACGAGCAGAATATCCGTCGGTTTTGGCAGGATCCTCGTTGATGTCCTGGCCGGCAATAGGTCCAGCAGCAGGTTCGGCGGTCATACTCGGGATTGGGTAGTGGTGACGCTGGATACGGTTGTGGTGGTCCACCGATGGTTGGGACGTCATTTGGTCGGGCGGTCTGTAGTTGCGGCTGGTAGGTAGGTACTGCCGTTTGTTGTGGCGATGTGGTTTGGTGATACAATGCCTCTATCGGGTGAGTGACTTTCATCGGTGGGTAGTATGCCTGGGTGGTCACTTGGTGCAGCGGTGCACTTGGGCGGTGTGAAGCATCGGTTGGTCGGGCGGTCTGCCCTTGTGGTTGGTAGGCCGTGAGGGCCGACTGAGGCAGCGGTGCAGTTGGGCGGTACTGTGGCGTGGCTCGCCGGTAGGGCGCGGGAGCTGGTCGGAATGGAGGTCTTGACATCGGTGTGTTTGATCGGATGTGAGGGTTGTTTACCATCTCATCAAGGCCTGTATTGCTGTGATAAATTCCTTCCCCTTTTCCTTCAATGTTTGTGTTCGATTCCGTATTTGGTCACGGAGATGAGTGGAGAATCGGTAGGGGAGGAAGAACTTCCGCAGTTCGGTGCTGAATTCGTACCAAGTACCCAGGAGTTCCTTATTATTTCTATACCAGGTTAAGGCGGTCGCTTTGAGTAACTCCGGTAGTGTGCGAACGATGCGGTCGAGTGGGACCTGGTAGCACTCGGCTAATTCTTCCACTCGATCCAAAAATTCGAGTGGGCTACCCGAACCATCATACCGCACATTCCACCGGCGTACTTTATCCATCACCTCAGCGTCGGATATGCGATAGACGGCAATTGGAGCCTCATCGGCTGGTTGCTTTGCTTCCATCGGAGATAGCGATATTGTTGGTATAATCGGCGGTTTCACTTGGTGGCTTTCATATTTAGCGGGGGTTGCGGAGGCAGTCAGGTCTTCACACGACTTGTGTTTGCGGATGCTGCCGGATAGTCGTTTCCGCAGCTCGTCTACGGTGCCTGTGCTGTCCATACCACGTTGTGTCAGTTCTACCACAAGTTCGTCTTTTTTCAGCAGATAGACTTCGCTGGCGTTCAGACTGGTTCCTTCGCTGGCCATTGCTAGGTACAGCTTTCTTCTTTAAAAAAAATGGGGCTTCTGATGACTGGATTTTGGGTTGACCACTCGCCGTTTGGTGGCCAAGAATTTATCTTTGGGTGACGCTTTCACCACTTTAATCTATTACCTTTGCTACTACTATGATTTGCTACCAACACGCGTTGCTGCTAATATAGTGTATGCTACGGGCGGTCGGTGGAATATTGTGGACGAAACGTCCCTGCTTGGGCGCCAAATTTGTAACGAGTTTCGCTCCGGTGACGCTCGCCGGTCACCCAGGGTTCATATGGTGGGTTGTTACAAATTAAAAGATTTATACTTCGGTTTAATTATAAAATTTATTTACACTATTCTTAAGTCTACTAACTATAACTTATTCTACGGGTGGTACTTGGCCAAATTATGGCGTCAGTCGGTATCGGTCGGTTTGTCGATGTTATGGCGGGGGTGTAGCGGATCGGAGGTGTTTGCCTCAGGACGCGAGATTAGCGCTCTATATCTCGACACTATAGCATTCCCAACTGGGGTCGGATGGTGCCACCCACAACTGGGGGTGGGTATGAGTGACGTGTCACTCGAACCGCTCTTGGTGGGCAGCTAGCCTTATCGGATGGCACACGGGGGGGGGGGGAGCTTGGTGACGCCCAGGCTACCGAGTTGTGAAGCCGAACAAGTCGTAGGTTCAACAGTAGCGGCCCCGTCTAACGAGCTGCGGGCCTCTACGGGTGTTCCGAACTTGGACGGACGGTTAAGTTTTCAGTCGCACAAGTGGCAGATTTAGCAGTAGTGGCCCCGTCTAGCGAGCGGCGTGCCTCTTATGTTCTTTCTGGACTTGGACGGTAAAGTTTGCGTCAAACAAGTTGTAGATCAAACAGTAGTGGCCCGTCTAACGAGCGGCGTGCCCCTAATGTTCTCTCTGGACTCGGACGGTAAAGTTTTAGTCAAACAAGTTGTAGATCAAACAGTAGTGGCCCCGTCTAACGAGCGGCGTGCCCCTAATGTTCTCTCTGGACTTGGACGGACGGTTAATTACTGGAAGAGTGACGCGGAATTTATTGGACAAAATTGTCCCTGGTGCTCTCGGTGAAGAGTGCGGATATTGGAACAGAGTTCCTCGTGGTGTGAATAAATGGCCTTGGCGATAAACTCCGGTCAGGGTTACTCCACCACGACTTCAATGGTTCGTGGCGGTCTTGATACGTTTATATTTTTGACGACCGATGGGGAATTATATTGGCGCTGATTTGGAAAATATAATTTGTTGCTTTTCTCAGCTCTTATATTGTTATACAAATGCCCGACCACACCCTTGAACCTGTGATTTTGTGTTTGGTCGGTATCTTGGCTGGAGACTTCTCCGTGAAGCTAATATCTGGTATATTTTTGGCCGGGCGATCGGTATACATAGACCCTGGTATTCGCGAGTTTTTATGAAAAAACTATTTTTCCTCGCCTGGGATTTGATCTCGGGCATGTTGACTTTCCGGCCAATCGCTCATGCTACGTGCCATTGGGTCTGAAGTGGTAGGCGACGGCAATATGCCTTTAAAGAAATTAATTCGAAAATTAATTTCTATGAAAAAAATGTTTGCTCGTACGGGGATTTGATCCCACGTTTGGGCAAGGTAGTGCAATAAGATTCCTTTTTCCCATTTGAGATAATTTCTATTTGTCCTATGCGTGGTTTAATAAACTTTTGATTGAGGGTTTTAAGAATAAATTCATCAGGTGAGGATACTAAAGGTAAAATTATTACTTTTGCTTCTAGGTTGTTGTTGGCGAAAATCGACCTTATTTTTTCTATTACACTCAAATTTTCGCTGGTTTAAAGGTTATTTCTACAATTGTTATACTCGTTGAACTGTTCCGAAAGAATTCGTTGCTTTTTAGCATGAGATCTGGTTAAAACCATCACATTATTTTGTTCTTTGTAGGGGAATGGGGTTTCTGTTAGTTGTTCACTCCTAGGTTTTAGGGTCAGATTGCTCAGAAACAATTGCGTCGTATGCAGTTGTGTTATGGTTATCATTTTTATTAGGATTTTGATTTCCAAAAGCGGTTTTATTCTTATTTTTTAAGGATGTAGATCGTTGATCGTAAGCTATACTATCGTGATGGTTGTGTCTACTTTTGATGTGCTTTCATACCGATTTTTACGATCACCTTTTATATTACACGTAGGTACTACCCTTTTATTAGGTAAGAATTTTACTTCATTATTTTGAAATTTTTTAGTTTGATTTGTACCTGTATCTATATTTGATGGAGTTTTGTTTTTTATTGTATAAATGGTGTCATTTTTTAAATAAAGCTTAAATTTTGTTTGGAATAATCAATTTTACACCCATATTTAGTTAAAAAATCATTTCCAAAATCATACCATCGTAATGTAAATGAACATTTTTGGTTAAAACATGGAAAGTGTGCTTAAAAGAAATAAATTCTGCATCTGAATCGAATTCTATTGAACCCACAATTGTGCCAAGAGTGTCCATACGATCACCGGCAATCGTTGATATAGTGCACTTTTGTTTTTTTTCGGTGAATTGTCAAGCAGTTGTAAAGGCAGCTATATTTTTCAAAATACTAACCTGAGCGCCTGTTTCAATTAATAAATTTAGATATCTTTTTTCAGATGGACTAAATAAAACTCTTATCACAGGTTCTTTGTATGGTGCCGAAAATGAAATATTGGTGTTTGTGAATTTCGGCAGTCATTTTGAATTGGGAAAGATTGGCGTCTACCTCCACCGATTACTCGTTTTTCTGCCAGCGAGTTCCAAGTGCAATGTTGTTCTGTTACAACATATCTCAAATTGTGATTATTGTTATTTAAACCATTTTCGCGGAAAGGATTAAATTGTTGTGACTGTGATGAGCGGGAAGTTTGATCTTGTGGTCGCGGATTTCTTTGTAACTCGTTTTTTGCCGCGTCCTACATTCTCGATACGAATGATTAGACTTATTGCAATAACTACAAATTAAACGCTGTACCTCTTTTTTATATTCTTCGGGATAAAATTTGGGAAACTTTTGTTTCGAAAACAAATTGCCTTTTGATCTATTGAATAATATCGAATGCTTTCCCATGTAATTTTGTTTTTGCAATTTCCAGAAATAGTTGCGTTTCTACTTCGGACTTTGTATGCGCAAAAATGGTTTTACAACATGATACATATTTATTTAATTTACCCGGAGTTCCGTCGAACTCTGGTATTAAATTATTTGCATCTGACATGGTAATTGTAACTTCCATTGTAGGAGTTTTAGGATTCGGAAAAGGATAATACTGGAAGGGTAACTCTTTGAACAGTGCAACTGTCCTAAAACGACTTCGCGGAAAAATTTTGAAAAAAATTCTTAAACTTTCGACCGAGAGCGAAACTTACGCGAACGAGAATAACCCTTTAAACTTTACGAGGTACGAGAATATAGCTTTTTTTTTTAAATTATATATAAAAATATTAATATATTAAAATATAAAAAATAAGGAAATATTTTTCGATTTTTTTGTTTTTATTGTTTGTTTTTTTTTTTTAAATTAATTTTTTTGTATTTACCCTGTTTTTTATTTTTAAGAAACCCTTTTTTTTACTTATGATGCTGAGGCTGTTTTTAGCACTTTTTTTTATACCCTGTTGTAGCCGGGTTTGACGCTTTATAAGGATGTTTTTTTTTTTTGTAACTTCCCCTGTTGTGGCCGGGTTTTACGCCTTATACTTTTTTTTGTTGTATTTTTATTTAATCATTTTTTTTTTTATTTTTTTATTTGGTGTGATCCCACTGCTGCCACCAATTTTGTTACGCACAGGTCCCCGCGCTTTCCCGTAGAAGAAGAGGGAGTGTGCGGGCAAGTTTGAGTATTAAATTAAACACAAGAAGTTTTTATTTTATATATTTTATTATAATATCGTATTTTTGTGTTTTTGGTGATGTGTTTAAAATTCAACTGCCGCCCTTAGTAATCGCAGCAGTGGTCTTTTATAATATTTTGGATGGATCGACCAACCAATATGATTGGTTGGTTGCGATCCACCAATGGAACGACAGCATCGTGTGCATGAACAAGGGTTCAATACACAAATAGAAGTGCAAGCATAGAACACACACGGTCAACCTGCGACATCTATTTCCCTTCTGCAGTCGAGCCACTTAACGGTCGCCTTAGAATTTCCCTCCTGCTGATATTACTATTTCGTAATATCTGCATGTGCACCAACTGTTTCTCGGTATCGTATCGGCATTTATGAGCTGTGCGGTTTGCCCTCTCGGTTGCATTTTCCTAGTGCGTATATGGGGCAGTGTATTGGAGCCGAGTGCCCATATTCTGAAGGAATCGACGAAATACTTTACTGGTGAATTGTGCACCATTGTCTGTAATCAAGACCTTGGGCACACCTTAGAGTGTAAGGATGCGCTCTCGAAACATCTTTTATACTCCGTACGTCGTTGCTCGTCGCATAGGGATCAACTCAACCCACTTGGAGAACCGGTCGAAGAAGACCAACAGCATGGTGTTTCCATGTTTTGATCTCGATAGTGGCCCCACGAAATCGGCGCACAGTGTAGCCCACAATTCCTCTGCGATTTGTGTTAACATCTTTCCGGCTGCTTGTTGCTGGTTGGGTTTATAGTGCTGGCAGCTTTCGCATATCTTGACATAGTTTCGTACATCCCGAAACAAACCTGGCCAGTAGTAGCGTCCTCATATGCGCGCCTTGGTCTTTCGATTGCCCGTGTGACCCCCTGAAGCATCATCGTGGTTTTCCTGTAACACTTGCTCCCGAAGTGTTTTGGGAACGTAGAGTTTCCACGGCGTAGCATTGTCGTCCCCGGCACGCTGCTCTATGTGACGGTACAGTTGTCCGCCTTCCATGATATAGTTGCAGTTAGAGCTCCCATCGTGCCATCCGTCCGGACGGGCTGGCGATGGAATTCAACCATTTCAAAGAGAGGTGTGGTCCGTTATCACCGTGAAATAGTATCCCTCGATCGCATCTTTATGATTCCCCATACGATTACCAGGCACTCCTCGGTTGGGGAGTAGTTTCTTTTTGCCGGGATGAGATGTCTGCTGGCATAGGCGATGACCCGTTCGCTGCCATCAAGCTCCTGGGTGAGGACTGCCCCTAAGCCGTAGTCGCTTGCATCGGTCTGTAAGGAACATTTTTTTTGAGAAATCTGGACATGCCAAAATCGGTGCTTCAGTAAGGTTTTGTTTTGGTTGTTCGAACGCTAATTGCTGTTCTTCTTCCCATTTCCAGTGTTTGCCCTTTTTTTAGCAGTGTGGTCAAGGGTTGTACTGTCTTGTAGAAATCGGGGACGAATCGTCTGTAGTGATCGCACTACATGTCGTCTCATCAAGTTAACTCTCCTTAACACGATCTCCTTTCCCACAGCGTCAAATGTATGTATACAGCACTGCAGCTATAACAAATAGCAATGCACGTAATTCATGCGATCACTCTGTTGCTTAATGCTGTGTATACACAGCACTGCAGCTATAGCATTCCCAATTGTTCCATACCGAATACAATGCTGTACGGCGGCGGATACACACAAAATCCAAAGTCAAGTACATTTATGAATTGTAGGTATAGAGAACAAGGGTGAATGGACATCGTCAACGGCAACAGCTGGGTGTATGAACTATATCCAGAGACATTGACGAACTTTATGCTGATGCATTTATATTGTGTAATAATTTTCCGGCTCAATTGTTTAGCCTAATATTATTGATATTGGGTAATAATTTAATTGCTTACGCAGTTAATAGTGCATCGCACTATATCTGGAGCATTAATTATTTGATTTATCGATATTGGGAAATATCGCTGATGAGTGCATTTCCGTGAACTGCGTTGATTTGGGGCAAAGATCGTTTGGATTTGAGCGTATAAAAGGGGAGTGAAATCCAGTTGAAAAGTCAGAGTTAATCCGAAGTTAAAACCAGGAAGTAATTCTAGTAGAGGTCGCAGCCGAGCTTAAGACAGCGGGCCTCTCTGGTAATATATAACCAAAAATAAAATAAAGTACTTAATTGAAAAAATACTAAATAAACGTTTTATTTAAAAATTAACTCTCCGCCCAAGTAGCTCTTCCCTTAGTCAAATAAGGAAGCACGGCTACTCACATCGGCGAAAAACAGTCGGTATCAAGAGGCAATACCCAGATAACGTCGTAATTCGCGGACATTTTTTTTTTTTATTCGCGCACGCTTCAAGGGGTTCGCACCCTTATAATGCTCGGCCATATGCTTGGCACAGCGTGTCGTTAAGGAAGAGGAGGAGAAAAGAGGAGATGTCTATGAGCTTGTGTTTTGAATGCCTGTGGATCATAGTGAGGTGGGAAGACCGAGCTTGAGAGCATTCCACATACGTGTTGTACGGCGGAAGAACGAATCCCTGAATTTAACTGTACGTCCGAAGATGGGCTTGAGGGTAAACTGATGAGCATTTAGAGCGTCACGAGTATTGCGGTTGAATTCAAGGAGAGGTGGCATGCAGCTGGCTACTTCGACATCGACTCCATAAGCACGCATTTTAGACAAAAGAGATTGATCCCAAACTCTGTCAAATGCCTTAGAAATATCGAGTGTAACAGCTTTGCTTTCTCCAAATTGATGCAAAGACCGATTCCACTGTTCGGTGAGATATAGAATCAAATCACCAGTAGAACGTTGCCCACGAAGTCCATACTGCCGGCCACTAAGGATTTCGTTGGTTTCAAGATATTTCTTAAGCTGATAATTGGTCAGCGTTTCCATGTCCTTGGAAAGAATGGATGTAAGTGCTATGGGTCGGCACGAAGAAGGAGACGACGGCTCGCCTTTTTTGGTTATGGGCAAATGCTGTTTTCCAACTTCTCGGGAAGTGTCCAGAAGAATAGGATAGATGGAAAAGCTTACGCCATGTGCTGCAAACAGATTGGCCTTGTCTATAAAGCTGACAACTGGAATGTCATTATAAATGAGCGTTTGAATTTTCACGAAAGACCAGAAATTTTTCCTACCTTTGGGACATTGTAGTATCTTTTGCCTTTATTTTTGGTCGTAGGCGAATTTTACTCGCCGAAGATGGGCATTGCAATCGTTTCTGGCTCGTTCAAAATTTGTTCGGTTTTCCTCTGTAGGGTTTACTTTGTAAAACCGAAAGCATACCTCTCAAATCCTAGAACCCTCTTTACAGCTCGAGTCGTACCATCCATCTTTTTTTAATTTGATAGACTTATTCCTGAAAGGGATAAACTTTCTCATACCAATAAAAATGATGTTTGTGATTGCATCAGCGGCAGCATCTACGTTGCTATCGCAAAAAATATCGACCAGTTAATTCTCCCAAAGAAGTTGTTAAGGCCGTCCCAATTGGCTGTCTCGTATTGCCATACTATTTTTTAGGGTTTTTTTTCTAACTACGTGGGTTGGGTTATTAACGAGAAATTAGTTGATACTACACAATGGTCTGAGAGTGTGGAGAAGAGTATTCCTGTCTGATAAAGACATATATACAAGAGGACGAAGAGACCGTGGCCAGGAGACGGAGTGCGCTAGTAAGCAGGTGGGACCGCCACTTCAAATTCATCCAGAGCGACCTAGCCATAGTGCCCGTGTGTGACCGCGAGCACTGGTATCTCGTGGCGGTAACCAACCCGGGTATTCCGGACTACGCCACGGTCGACGTGTAAGATTCCTTAGCGACAGCACGGCGAGACGAAGTGGTGCAGATCATAAGAGGATATGCCATTCAGCAACACCGGACGAAGGGACGCCACAGGACCTGGCAAGAGTTCCAGCACTGCTTCCGGAGCAACTACGTGGAAATCCCACAACAACCCAACTTGACCGACTGTGGGGTATTTCTCCTAAAAGCCGCGGAGAAAGTCATGACATGGGGACTTAAAAGGACCGAATCACCAGCACAAAATATGTCATTGGAAAGCGCCATGGGAAAAAGAGTTACAATTGCCAGTGTAATCAAGGAACACACGGACCCATCCATAAGACTCCCCGACATTGGCCTGAGCGACGGCAAAAGAGGGAACAACAATCGAGAGGCCAACCACAGGGGTAGGACTCGAACGCCACGCCACAGCAGCCACAAACATAGAAGCCGCAGTCCTAGGAGTCGCCACCGACGTTATGAAAGCAGCAGTAGTAGCAGCAGCAGCAGTAGTAGCCGCAGCAGCAGTACTAGCAGCAGCAGCAGTAGTAACCGCAGCAGCAGTACCAACAGCAGTAGCAGCAGCCGCCACAGCAACAACAACGGCAGCGACAGTGGTGGAAACACTAATAACAACAAAGACAACACCCTCAACAGCGAGAACAGTGGCATTGATATCAGCAGTACATACACACCACCACCGAGGCCGAAAGCAGGAGTTGAACACCCTACCACCCCAAGCATGGAGAGCGAACGAGGCGACGCACTGTCGCTTACAGGGAGCGACATCATCCAAGGCAGCGAAACAACCACAGAAGCCTGGCCCTACGAATTGCAAGCGAGGATAATTGCGGAAAAAGCAAAAATAAGAACGGGGAACTTCCGCCGTCTACAGTTCTTCCACTACCAGGGAGACACCCTTTTCAGTGTTATGGTGACCCGCAAGGGACAGGTCAGCGTCCGCCGCAGCAACAGGGAGGTGTGAGGAAAAATTATGTCACACAAATTTTCCCACACGACTGGGAGTTACATTTCTTTTCTTTTATTTTGTTATCACAATGAAATTGATGTACAATAAAATTTAAGAGAACATTTCAAAACAAATAGAATTTCATTTCTCCTAGCCTCCCAACTCTCACAAATAGAGCGAGAGCAATTTGATTTCGCCGTTTGTAGATTTCCCCTCGTTTTGGCAACTTTCGAACATCCACACAGAAACTCTTAATGTACGAAACTTATATTAAGAAGGGGGGGGGGAGAGACGGAGAACCACCGACGCTGCACTCACATGGGAGAGCAGAATACTGAGGAGGAGTCATGACTAAGTCACAGAAATCGGCAAACCATACAGATGGTGGCAAATGCAAACAACCACCACCATCCCAGTGTGAGAAAAAGCAGATCACCACACACACAGCCGACAGGGTTCACCGAAAATCAACCTATCAGGATCAAACGCTGATAAAAAGCACCAACAACAAAAGAGCGACATACCGAACAGCACAATAATAGACGAGCTGAGCAACACCAACCAAACGAGCATGCCTATTGCAACATACCAACAACAACCCGAAATATGCAGCCAAACAACACCAAGATCATAGAAGCCGAGCAATACCAACCGAACGAGATTACCTATTGCAACACCCGAAAAGTACCAACAACAGAAGAGCGATATAGCTGAACTGAGCCACGAAAACAACAAAACCCACACACAGAGCTGAGCCAAGCAACGCAACCCAAATGAATTTACATATTGCAAACAAATGAACAGATGAGCAGAACAACAGTACACTGACAAACAAAGCTAAACCCAAATTATGCTTTGATTTCTGCAACGCAGGAATACAACACCAACAGGTACAGAGCTGGACAAAACAACACAAAAATCGAATGAATTAACGGAACAACAATGAGCATAGCAACAACGGGATCTCGGACCGACCGTGGGAACCAAACAACATGGATCGTCCCACGGTTCAGAGATAACAGGACCTTTCCAACCGATTCAAAAACATATAAAAGGCAGGAAATTCCGACAACCAGTCTTCTTTCCTCCCTGTGATTCCTAGTACTAGCAATTCGCTTAGTAATTCCTCGCATTAATGGTTCAAGAGAGATATCCTTACCATTACGTCCAAACGCTTCACGCTAGACTCGGTAATTCCTCGCATTAATGGTTCAAGAGAGATATCCTTACCATTACGTCCAAACGCTTCACGCTAGACTCAGTAGTTCCTCGCATTAATGGTTCAAGAGAGATATCCTTACCATTACGTCCAAACGCTTCACGCTAGACTCAGTAATTCCTCGCACTAATGGTTCAAGAGAGATATCCTTACCATTACGTCCAAACGCTTCAAGCTAGACTCAGTAATTCCTCGCATTAATGGTTCAAGAGAGATATCCTTACCATTACGTCCAAATGCTTCACGCTAGACTCGGTAATTCCTCGCATTAATGGTTCAAGAGAGATATCCTTACCATTACGTCCAAACGCTTCACGCTAGACTCAGTAGTTCCTCGCATTAATGGTTCAAGAGAGATATCCTTACCATTACGTCCAAACGCTTCACGCTAGACTCAGTAATTCATCGCATTATGGTTCAAGAGAGATATCCTTACCATTACGTCCACACGCTTAACGCTAGAAATTCGTCGCATTAATGGTTCAAGAGAGATATCCTTACCATTACGTCCACACGCTTAACGCTAGAAATTCGTCGCATTAATGGTTCAAGAGGGATATCCTTACCATTGCGCCCACATTTAACGCCAAACCTAAGCAAACATTGATACTACAGCCAAAGGGGTACAAAGGCCCCGACGCTAGTACAACGACACCGCGCTCGCCATCCACATAGTCAACACCAACGCCCCCGGTACTACGCTTCGCCAGCATATATACACCGCCGCCGAGGATACGACCGGATATCATAAACATTATACTTGAATTTACACAAATAAATAATTGTTAACTGAAAGAAGAGAATAAAAGATAGAATTCCATTCCCCAAACAAATAAATTCTTTTTTATTGTAACGACCCTATAAACAAAGAACCCTGGTCACACTGAGTTTTACCCCGGCTGGAAAACCTTGTTACAATTGGCGCCCGAGCAGGGACCCTGGAATTTAGTAAGAATACACTAATAAAGTCAAAAATCTAATAATACCAGTATAAAACCAAGATGGTTAAGACCAGTTGGATATATACGTTATCGAAAGAGGAGCTGAAGAACTACATGAGCGAGTTCAGACTAGACAACAGCGGCGCACTAGAAGAGTTGAGGAAGAGATTTTCACACTACGTCTTAGGACGAGACGTCACGTCTGAGGACGAAACACGCCTAAGCGAATTAGAAGAGAAACACAGATGCAGCCCATCGCCATTTACCCTACTAACGTTGGACCCATCGGAAGCTAGAGGGAGCGACGATCCAAAGGCAGCCATCAGAGCAGCATCGCCGATACTATCTGAAGTAGCTTTGACACGAAACAGGACCGAGACGGCGACTATATCATACGCCCAGATAATGGACCAAGTAAGGAAATGGTCGGTAAGGTACGATGGAGGGAAGGAACCTCTTCAGTTCATTGAAAGGCTGGAAGAACTCGCCGACGCCTACTGCGTAAACAAGGACCTCCTACCCAGAACTATGCCTGCGTGCTTTGTTGTGGTTCCGCAACAATAACCAAAAATGGGATAATTGGAAAGCGTTTACAGCGGACTTTCTACAGTTCTTCCTGCCCATCAGGTTCTGGGAACACTTGGACGATGAAATTCGCCAACGCCAACAAAAACCGAAGGAATGTTTTAAAGACTTCGTAATCGTAATGCGAAACCTAATGAGGCACGCGCATTACACTAGTGCACAGCAGGTCGAGAGGATTTTTCGGAATTGTCGGCAAGAATACCAGTATTACATCCGGAGGAAGGACTTCAGAGATCTACACGAGCTTATCGGCCTGGCAGAAGACTTCGAAGGCATCGCCGGAACAACGGAAGCCATTAGACCTCCACCTCGACCCAGACAACCCGAAAGGAACTTCATGGTGGCGCAGAACGCGGAAGCACGGATAAACGTCACGACGGCCTGCCTGCGATGTGGCCAGGACGGACACATGAGACGGGACTGTCGCAACCCCCAAATCCTCTATGCTGGGACTGCGGCCTGCGAAACATTCGGACTGTAGAATGCTGCCGAAAATGTGTCGAACAGTCGGGAAACGGACAAGGGGACCGCCGGAACCGAGGTGCCACGGAACCCCCGAGACCGACACCTCATACCCAGTACATTTTCTCGCATTCGATTCCAATCGGATATTCGCTACCATCACCCTACGCGGAACGCTTGTAAAAGCCACAATCGACACCGGGGCCACCAGGAGTTTTGTAAGCGAACGTTTTGCGGAGGAGCGTAGGGGCACAACCAAAAGTTTACCCGTTGATGTGACCGTGCGAATGGCCGAAGGAACACCCAAACTGATTCGAGAGGCCCTACAGCTAGATGTCAGGATAGGGAATAGAGAGATCCAGTTTCCGTTCCTGATCCTCCCAGAATGGACGATGTGATCCTGGGCTTGGACTTTTTGTCACGGGCGGAGGCCCGTCTAAGCTGCGGCGGTCAGACAGTACAACAGCAACACGGAGCAGAGCCCGCAGAACACATCCGCCAATGCACCATCGCTCAGACAACACCACGGACAGACGAGGAAAAGCTTGCAGCTTTCCTACACCAGGAGTTCAAAAGGTTCGACCAGCTACCCGCAGTTTCCAAAATCACCGAACACCGAATTATCATGCAGGACGAACGCCCAATAAAGCAACGTTACTTCCCCCGAAACCCAGCGATGCAGAAAATAACAAAGAAATTGACGAGTTATTGGAAAAGGGGTGCATCGAACCCTCACATAGCCCCCACAGCGCGCCCATAGTTCTCGACAGTCAAGTGGAGGCTCTGTATTGACTATCGGGAGCGCAATGCAAGGTCGGTGCCAGATGCATACCCTCTGCCACGGATACAACACATTTTGGAAAAGCTTCGCGGTGCCAAGTTCATCAGCAGCCTAGATCTACGAAATGGATACTGGCAGATACCCATGGAGAAGAGGAGCAAACAGTACACTGCCTTTACAGTGCCCGGTCGTGGCCTGTTCCAGTGGCGCGTAATGCCGTTCGGACTGCACTCGGCCCCCGCGACATTCCAGCGAGCGCTCGATCGAGTCATCGGACCGGAAATGGAGCCTCACGCGTTTGCATACCTCGACGACATAGTCGTTATCGTGAGGACATTCGAAGAGCACATGGAGAACCTGCGAAAGGTATTTAGGCGGCTGCAGATGGCCAACTTAACGATCAATCCCGACAAATGCGAGTTCTGCAAAACGGAGATACGATACCTGGGACATGTAGTCAGCAGCAAAGCTATACACACTGATCCAGACAAAGTAGCGGCTATCAAGGAGCTCCAACCGCCACGAAGTGTTCGAGAAGTGCGTCGGTATTTGGGCATCGCATCGTAGTACCGACGTTTTGTCCCAGACTTCGCCGAGACCGTACGACCAATGACAAATTTGCTAAAGAAAGGGAAGCACTGGAAGTGGGGAAAAGAACAACAGAAGGCATTCGAAACTCTCAAGGAAAAAACTCACCGAGGCTCAGATCCTGGCGTGCCCCGAAATTTTCTCTCCAAACCGATGCAAGTGACTACGGGTTGGGGGCAGTCCTCACCCAAGAAATCGATGGCAACGAACGGGTCATAGCGTATGCCCGCCGGCACCTGAACCCCGCAGAGAAAAACTACTCTCCGACCGAAAAGGAGTGTCTGGCCATCATATGGGGAATTAGGACAATGCGTGCGTATGTCGAAGGTTATCGGTTTACGGTGGTAACAGACCACCTCTCCCTCAAGTGGCTTAACTCCATATCCAGCCCTTCGGGACGGATCGCATGATGGGCACTAGAACTGCAGCAATATACGTTCGATATACAGTATAGGCGAGGCAAACTCAACGTCGTCGCAGACGCGCTGTCACGACAGCCGCACGAAACGCTGATGACAGCCTGCGAGGTACACGCGGAACAACCAAACTGTCACTGGCTACAAAACAAGATTCATCAAGTCAAAGAGAACCCAGCTAAATTCCCGGATTACGTGATTGAAGGCCAGCAGTTATACCGACATATAGGTCAGCGCGCGGGACGAGGACACAGCACCGTGGAAGCTGTGCGTACCAAATACGCTTCGAAGTCGAGTGCTACAGGAGAACCACGACAGCGCATCAGCAGGACACCTGTGAATTCGAAAGACCACAGCGCGAATATGTGGTCGGTATTACTGGCCGGGCATGTTTCGCAACATTCGTCAGCACGTAAAAAGGAAAGTTGCCAGTGTTACAAGCCCAGTCAACGGCAGGCAGCAGGGAAAATGCTTACACAAGTAGCCGACGAACCATGGGCCACGTTGTGCAGCGACTTTGTTGGACCACTTCCTAGATCCAAACACGGGAATACTATGCTTTTAGTTTTCTTCGATCGGTTTTCGAAGTGGGTCGAACTAATCCCCATGCGAAGGGCAACGACGGAAGGGGTCCAAATGGCGTTCCGCGAACGTATACTGGCTCGGTATGGTGTCCCAAAGATCCTAATTACAGACAACGGTGCACAATTCAGCGGCAGAGGATTTCGTCGGTTCCTGGAGGCCATGGGTGTTCGCCAACAGTTCACGGCGCCATACACCCCCCAAGAGAACCCTACTGAACGAGCCAATCGAACTGTCAAAACCATCATCGCCCAACTGTCAGGGGTACAACAGCGCACTTGGGACGAAAAACTACCCGAAGTCATGCTGGCCATAAACTCCAGCATCCAGGATTCAACGGGGTACAGCCCAGCCTTTTTGACGCAAGGACGAGAACCACGCCTCCCGCATGCGTTGTATGACGAAATAACTCCCGGGACAGGCACGTTAATCAAAGCTCCCGAAGATCGAGAGGCCGATATGAATGAGATCTTCGAGATAGTGCGACGGAATCTGGAACGAGCAGCTAAGGACCAAGCCCGCCACTACAACTTAAGGCGACGTCCCTGGAAACCATAGATTGGGAAACTAGTTCTAGTCAATCAACATCATCTATCAAAGGCGGCAGAAGGATTCGCCAGTAAATTACCTCCTAGATACGATGGACCCTATTGCGTAATGGATTTCGTCTCACCAGTCATCGTAAGATTAAGAAAGCAAGGACAGACTAAGGATCGCACTGCACACGTAAATGAGTTAAAAAACTTCCATGAAAACTGCCCACAGGAAACAGAAAAAAACAAACCGCGTCACAACAACAATTTCCCTTCACACACAACAGCGACACGAAGACACTACAATGAAACATCCCGAAAACAAACACCAGAACGATCGGCATATTACGTCGCATAGCTGGCGAACAGGGAACAAGAACGACAAACACAGCGCCGCACTACCGAGAGCACAAGGTAATGAACATACGACAATTAATTCCAAAAACAGCCACAGTGGGAAGCAAAAACCTAACAAGGAGAGACCACATACATACCAAACACACGACTGCACCCGCAACATTATCCCCGAAGCCCAAGCAACACGTCGAGATTGTCCCGATTCTCCCACGAGGCAAACGGCATTTGACGACATCAGCATCAAATCAAGCACTAAACCAAGAGTAACAAAACCGTTGGAACACGTGATGCTAGTTCAACACTAGTTCCCGAATACCATGAAGACGAACAAACAACACAGGACAACAACAATGGTCCAGGCACATCAGAGACTTGAGTATGAGGAAAATCAATGGAACACAGGTCCCGCAACGTGTTTTCGTGCTGAGTAAAAATTAATCAAGTAAAATAGTCACAAGTGATCATCGATCATCTCCAGACACATAAACTAAAGAAGGCAAAGAAAGCAAATTTACCAACGATGTCCAAACACGGAAACACTCAGGAGGCACCAAAACCAACCGATGAGGTCGTACACCGCATCGTACTGGTAAAGAAGACAGGCAGCTGGGCCATCAAGACGGCAGCCGATGAAGTCAAGCTGGAGCAAATAGTCTGCAGGTACCCCCTCGGACCCAGGAGCATCGACGTCCGGCTAGAAGACTACTGTCGACTCAGGCCAGAAGTTTTCCTTAACGACGTTCTAGTGGAAGTCGGTCTAAGCTGGATGCTGGGAAAACTGGCCGAAGACAAACAACGCAGCATCCAAATTTGCAGCACTTTTCTAGTCTCAAAAATGCAGCAATATCAGCCAACGCCACAAGAGGACGAAGAGACCGTGGCCAGGAGACGGAGTGCGCTAGTAAGCAGGTGGGACCGCCACTTCAAATTCATCCAGAGCGACCTGTGTGACCGCGAGCACTGGTATATCGTGGCGGTCACCAACCCGGGTATTCCGGACTGCGCCACGGTCGACGTGTACGATTCCTTAACGACAGCACGGCGAGACGAAGTGGTGCAGATCATAAGAGGATATGCCATTCAGCAACACCGGACGAAGGGACGCCACAGGACCTGGCAAGAGTTCCAGCACTGCTTCCGGAGCAACTACGTGGAAATCCCTCAACAACCCAACTTGACCGACTGTGGGGTATTTCTCCTGGAAGCCGCGGAGAAAGTCATGACATGAGGACTTACAGGGACCGAATCACCAGCACAAAAGATGTCATTGGAAAGCACCATGGGAAAAAGAGTTACAATTGCCAGTGTAATCAAGGAACACGCGGACCCATCCATAAGACTCCCCGACATTGGCCTGAGCGACGGCAAAAGAGGGAACAACAATCGAGAGGCCAACCACAGGGGTAGGACTCGAACGCCACGCCACAGTAGCCACAAACATAGAAGCCGCAGTCCTAGGAGTGGCCACCGACGTTATGAAAGCAGCAGTAGTAGCAGCAGCAGCAGTAGTAGCAGCAGCAGCAGTACTAGCAGCAGCAGCAGTAGTAACCGCAGCAGCAGTACCAACAGCAGTAGCAGCAGCCGCCACAGCAACAACAACGGCAGCGACAGTGGTGGAAACACTAAGGTGTGAGGAAAAATTCTGTCACACAAATTTTCCCACACGACTGGGAGTTACATTTCTTTTCTTTTATTTTGTTATCACAATGAAATTGATGTACAATAAAATTTAAGAGAACATTTCAAAACAAATAGAATTTCATTTCTCCTAGCCTCCCAACTCTCACAAATAGAGCGAGAGCAATTTGATTTCGCCGTTTGTAGATTTCCCCTCGTTTTGGCAACTTTCGAACATCCACACAGAAACTCTTAATGTACGAAACTTATATTAAGAAGGGGGGGAGAGACAGAGAACCACCGACGCTGCACTCACATGGGAGAGCAGAATACTGAGGAGGAGTCATGACTAAGTCACAGAAATCGGCAAACCATACAGATGGTGGCAAATGCAAACAACCCAGTGTGAGAAAAAGCAGATCACCACACACACAGCCGACAGGGTTCACCGAAAATCAACCTATCAGGATCGAACGCTGATAAAAAGCACCAACAACAAAAGAGCGACATACCGAACAGCACACAGCAACAACAACCCGAAAACGAACAACTACAAAACCCACGCACAGAACTGAGCCACGAACAACAACAAAATCCACACACAGAGCTGAGCCAAGCAACGCAACCCAAATGAATTTACATATTGCAAACAAATTTTCGCACCAAGACACAACAACAACAAACAACACGATGAGCAGAACAACAGTACACTGACAAACAAAGCAAAACCCAAATTATGCTTTGATTTCTGCAACGCAGGAATACAATAACAACAGGTACAGAGCTGGACAAAACAACACAAAAATCGAATGATTTAACGGAACAACAAAACACAATGAGCATAGCAACAACGGGATCTCGGACCTACCGTGGGAACCAAACAACATCGATCGTCCCACGGTTCAGAGATAACAGGACCTTTCCAACCGATTCAAAAACATATAAAAGGCAGGAAATTCCGACAACTTCTTCTTTCCTTCCCTGTGATTCCTAGTACTAGCAACTCGCTTAGTAATTCCTCGCATTAATGGTTCAAGAGAGATATCCTTACCATTACGTCCAAACGCTTCACGCTAGACTCAGTAATTCCTCGCATTAATGGTTCAAGAGAGATGTCCTTACCATTACGTCCCAACGCTTCACACTAGACTCAGTAATTCCTCGCATTAATAGTTCAAGAGAGATATCCTTACCATTACGTCCAAACGCTTCACGCTAGACTCGGTAATTCCTCGCATTAATGGTTCAAGAGAGATATCCTTACCATTACGTCCAAACGCTTCACGCTAGTCCCAGTAATTCCTCGCATTAGTGGTTCAAGAGAGATATCCTTACCATTACGTCCAAACGCTTCACGCTAGACTCAGTAGTTCCTCGCATTAATGGTTCAAGAGAGATATCCTTACCATTACGTCCACACGCTTAACGCTAGAAATTCGTCGCATTAATGGTTCAAGAGAGATATCCTTACCATTACGTACAAACGCTTCACGCTATACTCAGTGATTCATCGCATTAATGGTTCAAGAGAGATATCCTTACCATTACGTCCACACGCTTAACGCTAGAAATTCGTCGCATTAATGGTTCAAGAGAGATATCCTTACCATTACGTCCACACGCTTAACGCTAGAAATTGGTCGCATTAATGGTTCAAGAGAGATATCCTGGAATTTGTCTTGCTTAAAAGTGTTAATGCTATTGCAACTGTTGGCCGCTGCTTCGAGCCAAGCAGTTCATTACGAACGCCCTCCGAGTGCTCACTGTTACTTTCAAGTACGCAGCCCTCAGTTGTTGATGTTATTGCAACTGTTGACTGCTGCTTCGACCCGAGCAGTTCATTACGAACGCCCTCCGAGTGCTCACTGATACTCAAGTACGCAGCCCTCAGTTGTTGATGCTATTGCAACTGTTGGCCGCTGCTTCGAGCCGAGCAGTTCATTACGAACGCCCTCCGAGTGCTCACTGTTACTTTCAAGTACGCAGCACTCAGTTGTTGATGCTATTGCAACTGTTGGCCACTGCTTCGAGCCGAGCAGTTCATTACGAACGCCCTCCGAGTGCTCGCTGTCCCTTTAAGTGCGCAGTCCTCAGTTGTTGATGCTATTGCAACTGTTGGCTACTGCTTCGAGCCGAGCAGTTCATTACGAACGCCCCACGCGCTCATCCTAAACTATAGAAGGTAGTTATATAGGTATATTAGTTTATTAAGTAGACCACTAGATTAAGAACACTCCCGATTGTAACCTTTTATCGACAGTCGACATATTGAAAAAATAAAGAAAATTAATTTAAACAAAGAAACCAAAAACAATTAATTTTTAACACAAAGGAGAGAACGAACCCTGGGAGACCGGCGAGCGTCACCCGAGAAAACAACGTTAAATCTTATTGCAACTTGGTTTTTATAATTACAACGTATAACGCTATACGTACAAAGGCAAAAATATTCATGGTTTCAGCATATTTTTAACACTTTCGAATAAACTTTCGGCTAAATCTTAATGGTATTTTGCTCGGCTCGGCTGGACCGAGTAGGCTCATTTTTATTTTATAATGTTCGAATAAGGTTTATGCGAGAAAAAAATTAGAAAAGTTGCCCAGAAAATGGGAAAATTCGGAAAAAATTAAAAGCGCGTCTTTCATAGGATTTTTGTATGAACTCGCGACCATAACTGCCGGCTCGAATGATGTATTTGCCTAATTTTCTAATTTTCTTTTTTCCTGGGAAAGAAAGATAATAGAATAAAAAAAGGAAGAAACAAAGAAAAGTCGAAAAATTCGTAATTTTTTTATGCATAAACTGACGATAGGAACGACAAATTTGGTTCATTCTTTTTTTTCGTTATGATCCCGGAGATATTTTTAGGAAAATAAATTCGGGGAAAATTACAAAATAGTGTAGAACAATTTGGAAAACGATAAATAAGATATTTTTTGAGGAATAACTCAATTGAATGTTTTCGGTAAAATATGAAATAAAATATAAAATATGAATGAAGTAAAATTAAATTTGTTTTTACTTTTGTGTTGATTCTTGATTTGGACAACAAAAGACGTTATTACATTTCTATTCCAATGGATTCCAATACTTGGCGCTATGTGCTCAAATATCATTTGACAGCTGATCCACGGTGAACGGTCTTATTTTTGAGACCTGTCAACGCATCCCAATGATTCCAACCGACATGCCATTAGACTTTAAGCACTTGGAGTTTCGGTTGCGGTTTGCATTCGCAATTACAAGGACAATTATTGAGTGTTTGCGGCATTAACCTTGAAAATCCGTGCTTCCGGAAAACCATCAGCATTGTTTGTTTACGCGCATAACAAATAAAAAACAGTAAGCGTACCTCATACGCGCGGTTGAAGATTCATAAAAGAATCTTTAAAAACCCATAAAAGATCCTCAAAGTACCCCCAAAGGACCCACAAAAAAAATCAAAAGATTCTCAAAAGACTTCCCAAAAGACCCTCATAAGGCTCACAAAGGACCCTCACTAGACTCCCCTAAAAGACTTCCAAAAGACCCCCAAAAGCTCTTCACAAATTCACAAAACTTTCACAAACAAATTTATTGAAAGTTGGACAACGTCTGTCGGGTCAGCTAGTATAATATAAAAAAAAAATGCTCTCTTTTTTTTCCAGTTATTTATTGCGAGCCCAAAGGGCGAAGCTAATAAACAGAGGACAAGAAACTTTTTCTAGCGTACGTGTGTCGGTTTGTCGGTTTGTAAGTTTGTCAGTTTGTCCGCTTGTATATCGCGACTTCTACCAGTCAGAATTTGATGGGACCTGTTTTTAAACAATTGGTAAGCGCTCGGATTGCGATGACGTGACGCAAGTCGCGTGTCGCACATCGCGTGCGGCGCGTGTGGCGCGTGTTTTTTTAAATACTTTTTTTAAAACTCGGCTTGCGATGACGTGACACGTGTCACGTGTCGCGCGTTGCGTGTGGCGCGTGCAATTTTTTTTCAAATACAATTGGTAAGCGCTCGGCTTGCGATGACGTGACGCGTGTCGCGCGTTGCGTGTGGCGCGTGCAATTTTTTTTTTAAATACAATTGGTAAGCGCTCGGCTTGCGATGACGTGACGTACGTGACGCGTGTTTTGCATGTGGCGCGTGTTTTTTTTTTAAATACTTTTTTTAAAACTCGGCTTACGATGAAGTGACACATTTCACGTGTCGCACATCGCGTGCGGCGCGTGTGGCGCGTGTTTTTTTTAAATACTTTTTTTAAAACTCGGCTTGCAATGACGTGACACGTGTCACGTGTCGCGCGTTGCGTGTGACGCGTGCAATTTTTTTTTCAAATACAATTGGTAAGCGCTCGGCTTGCGATGACGTGACGCACCTCGCGTGTGGCGCGTGTAGCGCGTGTAATTTTTTTTAAATATACTTTTTTTAAAACTCGGCTTGCGATGAAGTGACACGTGGCCCATGTCGCGTGTCGCACGGCGCGTGTGGCGCGTGTCGCTGCCCGGCATATCGTTTATGGAAGGAGTCCTGAGTGCCTGACAGCTCCCTACGACATCGACCGGTTTCCGCGCCGATGTTACCAGCTGCCCTGGATGTACAAGTGGGCGAAGACCTAGGTCAACACCCTCTCGACCCCAAGGCTTTGCCTAGAGTTTCCGAGGTTCGACAAGGTCTCCCTCTAGATGACCGGTGGAATTAATCCCCGAGCAACCTGACAGACCCGTGTGTCGACACCCGGAACTCCAAAACATTAAGAATTTAATTAAAGGAATAGGTTATTATAACCTATGAACTACTAAAGAGAGCGAAGCCATGCCACGCGAGAGTTTGGCAGGCTGAACCCGTGTAGGGTTGAGAATGGTAGCCTAAAACGTTTTCTGCCCCCACCACAGGGCGTCATCAGTAGGCTTACTGAAGAAGGGGAGCAGGGAAAGGGGGAACTTATATTAAATAAATAAATAAATAAAGAGTTTCTCAAGCTATCCCGGTATGTCTTTTTGCGGAAGGAGTCCTCGAATGCCTGATAGCACGCTTTTCGAGCTGCTCGGCATGTCTTTTTGTGGAAGGAGTCCTCGAGTGCTTAACAGCTTCCTAAAAAGCTACCCGAGCTGTCCGGCATGTCTTTTTGTGGACGGAGTCCTCGAGTTTCTGACAGCTCCCTAAACAGCTTCTCGAGCTGTCCCGGCATGTCTATTTGTGGACGGAGTCCTCAAGTGCCTGACAGTTCTCTAGAAATATTCTTGAGCTGCTCGGCATGTCTTTTTGTGGAAGGAGTCCTCGAGTACCTGACAGCTCCCTAAAACCCTACATAGTATACTTAATGCTTATATACTTAAATGCTTAAATACTTACTTAATTAAACACATATATATAAATTGAGAATAGTCTATTACTCATCTATCTGGTCTAAGCTCATCTATATTCAATTAATCAAATATTAAACTGACTAAATTTTTTTTTAATTCTGTCACTCAAATTTTTGGAACACGTCAAAAAAATGAAAAACCTGAGCGTGTGTGTATTTTCATCATGTAACACGAATTTCATACCAATAAAGTATAACCCTTATTCAAAATGGTAATATGTACTTGCTGTTTATTCTGGGTTGCCTGTTTTTTGCAAGATCTTTTGTCCAAAATTAAGAAAATGAAAAATTAATACAGTTATCAGTTATTATATAAAAGCTCGCATATCAAAGCTCGTATTTTTGGCCGATCCAAGAGTGCGAGTTCAATGTGCCGAAAAGGAAATAGAATTTACAAGCGCGATTGTGTATGTGGTTTTACCACATACACACAAGTCATATTGTTCAAGGTTGCAAAAACGTAATGTATTGATTTAGTATTTGAAAAAAAAACGGTGTTGTCTTAACGGTTTATGGTTTATGATTGCAATTATTGCAAAACTGTATCATAGTTGAGCGTGTGTGTCATATTATAATTTACAAGCGCGATTGTGTATGCGGTGATACACACATACACAGGAGTCATATTTTTCAAGGTTGCAATAATGTAATGTATTGATTTAGTATTTGAAAAATAACGGATGTTGGCTCAGCATGTTGATTGCAACACTATATCATAGTTGTAAGTGCTGGTCAGTGGACACATTGGTAGAAAGTTACAACAAGTAATTTTATAGTGGTCACTTTACAAAATCAGTTCATCTGTAGTAGATCGGTTACACATGGCGCGGCGGTGATAATATTACTAATCAGTACTAAGTGTAAATAATTTGTAACTTTTTTTTTTAGTGGTAGATAGTTTAAGTGATTTATGTACCATTCTGGGTCTGGCCCAGTGGTAAAAAAAACTGCAGGCGTGATCAGTTACTGCATAAGAATTCTCAAAATTATTAAAAGACTTAAAACGGTAAGTAATCAAAAGGTAAAAAGAATATGAAATTAAAACTTTGTAGTTTCATTAAAATAGTAAATTTTTTAGTGAGATATATTGTGTGCATAAGGTGGTAAGACCTATTTGTTTTTAGTGAGTATTGACGTATTCTATTCGAAACGGTCATAAATTTGTTTAATATATTTTTGTGTTTTACTGAAAAACACATCAAATGCTTCTTTTCTTTTCCAAAAAATGAACCAAAAAAAAGATAGAATCCCCATGTAATTTAAAAAAAGAGGTCGCGATAAATTTAAATAACCGATTCTAAACTACACAAATTAGTATACTTAATCTCATTGAAATAGATTATTTACTAGGCAATGGATTTTGTTGACATTAAAAATATAAAAAAGGAAAAAGGCATTTAATAAAAAAGTGTTTTTAATCAATCAAATATCACTGTACAACCATTAACATTATGTAGTTTTTTGGCAACAATCGCCTGCGATTGTCCCTCAGTAGAGCCTTGAACGAGCTGAATGATCTCTCAACGTGGGCAGAAACGAGTGGAGCCCAGAGAGACGGCACGTCATTGACTTCAATATTTAATGGCAATTTGGAGTTTACAGCAACATTGACTACTTTTTTATATTTTTTTAATTATCTCGAGTCCTTCACTTACAGAAAAAACTAAGTTGAAATTTGTAACGACATCTTCAGCAACTGACCCTTTCGCTTTCTGCAATTTATTCTCGATTTTATTCTTTCTTCATTTCTTCAGTCGGACTTTCTAAATATTTCATTAAAAATTTTCAACTTTCAAATTTCAAATTAAAACGCACATTTAAAATCACCTGGTTTTTTGCAATCGATTAAATATATGCTCTTTCGGGTCAACTAAAAATCGAGTCAAAACCTGTTTGAATTAAAAATATATACTTGAAATCAAATTCAAATTATATTTTTAAATTCTCTATATTAACTTCGCGTGCCCGTGTCTGGCTGGCTGGCTGGTGGGCAGAATCTTGTGATAAATTTTTAACACACTTTCTAAAGTCCGATTTTATTCAAACTTTGCACACATGTGTATTTTCCATGACAATACATTACAAATATTAAAATTTGGGGCACCTCGGTCCTCGGGGTTTCTAGGACTCCCATAAAAATTTTTAAAAAAAATACTCGATTTTTTTCAAATTTTATACGCATGTGTATCTCCGATGGACAACACTTTCTGTAAAAATTGTGAAGCGATCGGGCCCCGGGTCGGGGGGGCACCCATACAAATTTTTTAAAAATTTAAATTTTCTTCAAATTTTATATGCACATGGACAACACATTTTGTAAAAATTTGGAAGTGAAATGGCCCCTGGGTCGGGGGGCTCTATAACAAAAATTTACCCGATTTTATTTAAACTGCACATTGTGTACTCCCGATTAGAGAATTTACACGAAAAATTTTAATTTTTATGGGTTTTTTTTATAGTTTAAATTTACGGGCTGAAGGGGTAGTGTCAGCTCAGGTTCCTTCTCCTTAATAAAAAGCAATTCGGAAGGCGCTTTTTAAAAAAATAGTTTTTATATTTAAAACTAAGGCATCAACTTTCGGAAAGCTATAGTTTTACAAACCCTATGTACACCGTGAGCGACGCAAGTAACATGTATCATTTTGGCATACAGAATTCTTGCGATTTTCCTCTTTTCTTCATGTATGGGGCAGCGTCCGTAACAAATAGCAATACTTTTTCGCGCTTAAGTCCATCAGGCCACAGCAATCGCAATGAATCGTCAAAAGCGTAGCTATTGTCGTCGCATTCACCTTTTCCAAAACCTCAGAAGTACACAAATAACCACGTCCATTCTCACGTAACATTCATTCACATTCGTTGAAGAACTTCGACATAGCAATCCTGAACATAGTTTTCCGAAGCGTAGACTCGTCTGGAACTTTCTTTAGTACATACTTTTCAAAAAATATTTTGAACTGTGGAAGATTTACCTTGTGTAAAGGTATGTCACACGCCAACAACATTCTCGTCAGATCTGTGTAAAATTCATTTTTGGTGCTTCCACGAAGGAAAGAAGAAATGCTATTGCGACTAAAAACGGAAATTCCATACCGACACAAGTAGAATGTGGGTATAGATTAGTTTGCTGCGCACTTGTGTGCGCACGAGTGCAAGTAAATTTTTGTTGCTAAAATTATATAGACACCAAAAAAGACAAAAAAGGCAATGTGGATAAAAAAAAAGGTTAAAAAATGCAAAAAAGGCAATGTCAACAAAATCCCTTCCCTGATTATTACATATGTTTTTCATATCACCGAGTATGGGGAAATCAGAGAACAATAGAGTAACAGTTATTAACAGCGTGGGTGTTTTAGGACTAAATTTTTGTATTTTTAGTTTGCTCTTTGTGACTGCAAAAAACATTATTATTTTTACTTTTTGTGTGTTTGCTGTGTGTGAGAAATTTGTATGTTCTTTACTCTCTTAATAATTTTACTAAAAAAAGTACGGGAACAGGGCTAATAAAATTCTTATGTCAGTAAATATTCTCAAGTTTAACATCTAAATAATTGCTTCATTGTTACAGTTGAAATTAGGAATGGCTCCCAAAGAGACTCCAAGACAAAAAAAAGATAGATTGGAAAAGATCAAAGCTGAGAAAAGAGCTCAAGAGTCACCCCTTGCTAAAAGACAACGCCTTGAAGCACAAGCGCACAGACAATCAACTTTGCGAAATGGGCAGACCGAGCAACAAAGAGCACAAAGCCTTGCTGCAGAAGCTCAAAGCCAGACAGCGTTGCGAAACAGACAGACAGAGCAACAGCGAGAACAAAGGCTTGCAGCACAAGCGCACAGACAATCAACTTTGCGAAACGGGCAGACCGAGCAACAAAGAGCACAAAGCCTTGCTGCAGAATCTCAAAGCCAGACAGCGTTGCGAGACAGACAGGCAGAGCAACAGCGAGAACAAAGGCTTGCAGCACAAGCGCACAGACAATCAACTTTGCGAAACGGGCAGACCGAGCAACAAAGAGCACAAAGCCTTGCTGCAGAAGCTCAAAGCCAGACAGCGTTGCGAGACAGACAGACAGAGCAACAGCGAGAACAAAGGCTTGCAGCACAAGCGCACAGACAATCAACTTTGCGAAACGGGCAGACCGAGCAACAAAGAGCACAAAGCCTTGCTGCAGAAGCTCAAAGCCAGACAGCGTTGCGAGACAGACAGACAGAACAACAGCGAGAACAAAGGCTTGCAGCACAAGCGCACAGACAATCAACTTTGCGAAACGGGCAGACCAAGCAACAAAGAGCACAAAGCCTTGCTGCAGAATCTCAAAGCCAGACAGCGTTGCGAGACAGACAGGCAGAGCAACAGCGAGAACAAAGGCTTGCAGCACAAGCGCACAGACAATCAACTTTGCGAAACGGGCAGACCGAGCAACAAAGAGCACATAGCCTTGTTGCAGAAGCTCAAAGCCAGACAGCGTTGCGAGACAGACAGACAGAGCAACAGCGAGAACAAAGGCTTGCAGCACAAGCGCACAGACAATCAACTTTGCGAAACGGGCAGACCGAGCAACAAAAAGCCCAAAGCCTTGCAGGAAAAGCTCAAAGACAGACAGCGTTGCGAGACAATCAGACACAGCAACAGCGAGAACAAAGGCTTGCAGCACAAGCGCACAGACAATCAACTTTGCGAAACGGGCAGACCGAGCAACAAAAAGCACAAAGCCTTACGGGAAAAGCTCAAAGACAGAGAGCGTTGCGAGACAGACAGAAAGAGCAACACCGAGAACAAAGGCTTGTAGAAAATGCACGGAGAGAAGCTTCAAGGAGAGAGGTCCATATAGGACATCAATTGGAAGATGCTACTCGTCAGCGAATTTTTCGCCAAAGACAGCAAATATTAAAGAAAGATTATCTAGATAAGTTTAATGCTACAGTACATGGTAATCTACACGAGCAGCATTTTGTTTATAAGCATATGAAAGATTTCCATGATGAAATGCGTAATTATAACCTTCTCCACTGCGTTTATTGTAAAGAACTTTGGCCAGCCAACGATAGACTAAATATAAATTAATCCTGTTCTCGTTGTAGAAAAGAAAATAATTTTCACAAATTTAGCCCTGAAAATGATATGACTAGAGACATGTCATCAATTCCAAAAGAGATTCAGAAGCACCTACGAAAATTTACACCTGTTGAGGAAATGCTGCTTTCTCCAGTCTTGTCAATAATGTCTGTGTATCGTTTGGCAAGTGGTGGCAATGTATCTCGTGGCTTCGTTGCTAACTTTAAGAACTTTAAGGACGCAGAAACATTCATCAGAGAGATACCACTTTTGTCATCACAACTACCATGCATGATTGTACGAATGAGAGGCGAGTTGAATACATCAAAAGATTTCAAAGTATGTCGAAAACGTATTGAAGAAGTTGGTCGTTTCCTTATTCAGCATCATCCAGGATTTAATGCAAACGGCATAACGTTTAATCAGTCTAATTGCGATTTACTTCAAGAAAATGGAATTTTGGATGGAATAGTAGCAGTTGAAGTTGATGAAAATCAGGACCTTTGATCAAGGACCCAATGTTAGAGAGGATCCTGTTGAAAACGACGATGACCCACCTCCTGATCAAGCATTTGTTATCCAAAATGATAAAAGACCACTTCAAAGGAATGAAATTCTGAATGCCTTAAATCCCGTTGCATGGCCAAATATAGCGCCAGATCCAATTAATGAATTTCTGTTTGCTTCTGGTCTAGCTTCACTTGCTTTTGTCAAGCTGTTTCCATTGGCACAAGCCGATCCTACAAAAAAGGGTCGATTTGAAGACGTTAGCGAACTTGCATCTCATCATTTGCACAAGTATGGAGAGTTAGACTGTGTTGCTAGTACGGATGGAAATCCTGTTCTGTACTATCCATTTGGTGAACACGATCGTTTTAGCTTTTGGATGGGTGACCGTATCCTTAGCTTAGTGCCAAGTGTTTCTGCGACAGCATCCAGAAGAAGTAGCTTTGACCATGGATGAATTAAAAGCAATGGCGCGCAGTGGAGATATAGACGCTGTTATTAGCAAAATGTATTCATATACAGCTAATATATCGGGTACGAATGCTTACTGGAAAAAAGAGGACGAGAGTTGGAGGCTGTGATGCAACAAAAAAATCTGGGTACGGCGTTTTTTACGTATAGCTATGGAGACAATCATTGGCCAGATCTTGACCGACTCATGCCCCTTGGGCTGTTGGAACCAAACTTTCGATATCGCAACACAAATGCCAATCCACATTTAGCTGATTGGTACTTTTCAGAGAAACTAAAATTTTTCATTAAACATTTCTTTAAAGGTCACGAATGTATTTGGTATCGATATGAATGACAGTCTCGTACTGCAATTCATGCACACGGTGTCGTAAAATTTAAAAATGATCCTGGAATTGCAGATTTGGTGGTTAAAACCTATACTGGCAAGCTAATGGCGGAAAATTTGGAAAATGAGCATTACGTTGTTACCGGACAAGAAAACGAATTGGCAAAATGCCGAAAAATTGTTTGCGATGGTCTTCAAGCTGAAAAAAAAGTATTAAGCTATGTTGATACTCTGCAAACGGCGATGAACACCCGCACTGATCTAATACATGCAGCTGTACCTGATCCACATCCGTGTTCAAAAGATATTTCGTCATCTTTAAACGATGCTACTGAAATGGACAGAGATTAGGAAGAACTGGCGAACTGTGTTCAACGTCACGTTTGCCGTCCGAATGGATATTGCAAGTCCAGAAAAGCGGGGACACAATGTCGTTTTAACTACCCATTCAACAATCAGGCTGAATCTAGGATTGTGTTTGAAAAAACTTGAGAATCTGGATCAGTTCGTGCCAAGATTATCCATAAACGAAATGACAAATATCTTAATGTCCACAATAGAGTCATGCTTCAAAACTGGCGGGCCGATGTTGATTTGCAGATTATTCTAGATCATCACGCCGCGATCAATTATATGGCAAAATATGCCACTAAAAGTGAACATTGTGGACAAGCACTAGAAAATATAATAAAGAATATTATAATTTCGGCAGAACAAAAAAATAGTGCAGTAAATGTATTTAGGTCTGCTATCATTCGATCAGTTGGTTATCGCGATATTGGCAAAGGCGAAACGCCTAGAATACTATTTTCTGGACATCACTACGAATGTTCTTCTAAATTTGTCAATGCCTCATTGGATGTCAATGTTCAAGAGGTAGTTCGAAATGCAGCTACGGGAAACTTGGAACAAAAGTCAACGTTACTAACTTACCTTGCCAAACGCAATCTGTATATTACAGAAAATATCTTTCCTGGATACGAACTAAATCAGCCAAATTTTATCGAGTTCTGTCGGCGATTTTCTGTGGTAAATGGACAACTACGAATAAATCCAAATCCAGAAAAAACTATTGTTCTTACATTTCCAAATTACCGGAATATGCCCGATTCCCCACATTATTATTTGTATTGTAGATCTGCTCTCATAAAATATTATCCATGGGATGAAAATTTTAAGACTGTTTTATTGGATCACAATCAGACGATTCCGATATGGGAGCAATTTCGTAATACAGCATTAGCTGAATTAAAAAGATATTTTACAATGGATCTGCAATAGAAAAATAGACTTGATCAAGCCGCTGAAGACTTAGAAGTCGAAGAAGGTTATATTAAACGAGATCTGGACCAATTAGAATGGCAGCATGCAGCTGGGCTGCGACCACCTCATGAAAATCTACCAATTGGAAATACTCCTCAAGTGACTTCAAATTTTGACTGGAAAGCAAATATACAGCTACGTTACACACCTACTGAATTGGCAACTGCAAAAGACTGGATGAGCAAATCATTGGGGAATGGAAGAAATATTTCTGACGTAAACAATGATCTTCCATTCATACAACCACAGCAGCTGAATCGTTTGCAACTAAGGTGGTTTCAGATGACCTACGAAGCTCTAGAATCAAATACGCAGTTACTTTTGATTGTTAATGGTATTGCAGGAACGGGGAAAAGTCATACCATCGCAGCTATATCAGCATCTATGCCACATGAGGAAATCTTCAGAGCAGCGTTTACTGCTAAAGCTGCTTATCTAATCCGTGGTGAAACTTTACATGGCAAGTTTAAAATTCCTGTTGCAAGAGGTATGTCTGCTAAATTTGGTCCTCTTAATGGAAATCGACTAGCTGAACTTCAAGCTAGTTTTCTTAATGTTCGACTTGTCATCATTGACGAATACTCCATGTTAAGTCTTCCGAGCCTGGGCCAAATTGACGCAAGACTTCGCGAAGCAAAGGGAAATAGCAACCCCTTTGGTGGAATTTCAGTGATTTTGGTTGGCGATCCTGCACAACTTCCTCCAGTTGGTGCCCCAGCTTTATTCAATAAGGTGTCAACGATTTCCTTTGCAAACGAAGGACGAATTGCATATTCTTTGTTTAAAAAAGTCATCAAACTGATCGATATTCATCGGCAAGTAGTGGCTTCCGGAGATGAAGATCAAGAACAATTCATCGAAACGTTGAACAGTCTTCGAGAAGGTAGATGCAGTAAAGATCAATGGCAAATATTCAAGGTTTTGAGGAGTCATTTGATGATGCTATCTTCATATTTTCAACAAATGAAGCAGCAAACAATATAAATAATATCCAATTACAAAAGCTCAATATGCCTATTACTGTTCTCAATGCAGTAAATAATCCTCATAATTTGAAGTCAAAAACGGTAGACCATTTCAAAGGTTTGCAGCAATCACTGTATCTAGCTGTTGGAGCCAAAATAATCTTGATTTCAAACATCAGCACTGCATATGGTCTCACAAATGGAGCTAAAAGCAAAGTCGTTGATAAAGTTTATTCCAAACGGCCGAACTTGGATCTACCCGACTTTTTTGTAGTTCACTTTCCAGAATATAGTGTGCCTGCGTTCTTTCAAGATGCTTCAACACCAAACCATCCGTACTACATCCACTTCCAAGCATATCGGTAATGTCAGAAGATACCAGAGGGGGCCGAACTCAGTTTCCAATTCGTCTGGCTTATGCTATGACAATTTGGAAATGCCAAGGTGACACTTTGGATAAAACGGTAGCAGATATCGGACATAGGGAAGTAGCTGGCCTTACTTTTGTTGCATTCTCTCGAGTGAGACACATCTGTCACCTAGCAATAATGCCCTTCGATTTTGTACGAGCACAAAAAATTGCTAGCGCGGATTCTTTAGTTTTACGAAGGATTGAAGAATCAAGACTATCTGCCTTAACAATCTCAACCGAAAACGAATGGAGTTTGGAACACCAATAAGAAAAATATCAAGAAAAAAGAGCTTAAATATTTGTAATACGATATATTTATGTTATTTATATTAGTCTATAATTATTCTACGTTTCTTATCATAGCCCCACGATGTTGTTCTAGATTGGACGATACGATTCAACGACGACTACATCGTTATCTGTAAAAAAAAAACAGAACATAAAGTAACAATGAAAACATTGGAAACATTGACTACAGTAGTGAGTGAACAAAAATATTTTAATAATTTATTAAATTATAATCATCATTTTTTCACGCAGACCATCAAGCAAAAACGCATTCGCTTAGAAATGTACAAATCATTTGTTAATTTAAAGGAAAGAAGGAAGTGACTGGAATTTAACTTATTTGGTTTATTTTACTTTTACTACATTTTAAGTACATTTTCTTTTTATTATCATAATTATTGTAATACATGTGACGTTTTTGTTGTATATTAACACAAAAATCATGTTTACCAAAACTATTACCCTTTGTTGTATTTACTCAGTTTATTTATCAAACGTAATTTTAACTTTTTTTTATTAAATACAATGTGTACGAGACATTCAGAATTCAGAAGACACGCATTTTTTTCAGTGAGCGTCTATCAGTTTGTCACTTTGAATCCACTCCACATCTGCAGGACAGAATTTTTATGAATTTGTTTTAAAACAATTGTTAAGCGCTTAGCTTGCGATGGTTTAATTTTGAGTTTTTTTTATTCATAGGGGTTAGGAGAAAAAAAATGTTTTTTTTTTTTAAAGTAAAATTCTTTTAAGATAATTCAGTCTTTAGGCTGAATTACAATTATCCATATGGCGAGCTGAGAAGCTCGCTTTACTATCTTATATATATTTTTTGTGAGTTTATGTGTATCCCAAGATGTATATTATTTTTTTTCCAAAGTAGTTATTCTTTTGTTTTCTTTTCTTTTCTGTAATTCATTTTATTTCTTTCTTTTCAAAGTAAATTTTGTTTTCTGTAAATTATTTTATTTATTTCTTTTCTTTCCTTTTATTCATACTTTCATTTAATAAAATAATACCAGTAATAATAATAAAAAAAATCATTATTTTCCTGCTGGTGGTTGTAGGGTTATCTTGTGGCCGCATTCTGGTAGGGTTATGATGACAGTGCCATCGGCTTGGCGAGTACCCCACAGCAAGCCTTCTTGGCTGAGGATGCGAAATCTTCTGCGCTTGGGAACGTGTTGGCTGCTTACGGCTGCGAATTCGGCTTTGGTCAAATTCGGCGAAGGTTCGGCACGGTGTGGTTCTATTGGCTGTCTGTTCAGCGACGTCGGTTGCGGTAGCGATAATAGAAGCGGTAGTGGTGGTGATGACGAAAGCGTTGACGGGAGCGGTGGTGGTATTAGCGGTTGCAGTGGTGGCGATTAAAGCGGTGTTAGCGATTACGGTGGTGGTGATGACGGAAGTTGTGGTAAAATCTTTAGCGGCGACGATGGGGTGGCGGTGTTGGCGTTTGTAGCTGCGGTCTGGGGGTTATGGTGGTGATGCCAGGAGCGGGTAGGAGGTGTTTGCTGAAGGTTTGTAGATCTGATCTGGGCCATATTTCGATAGCCTAGATTATTGGGCTTTCCCTCGGACTGATCGGGGTTTCCGGTGTGAGTTTGCCTAGGGGTAGCGGTGCAGCGGTGCAGCGGTATAGCCGAGGGATATTGGCGCGATTCTGCACAGCTAAAATAATTCTTCCGACGTCAGTGGGCGTTCATTTTATTTCTTTCTTTTCAAAGTAAATTTTGTTTTCTGTAAATTATTTTATTTATTTCTTTTCTTTCCTTTTATTCATACTTTCATGTAATAAAATAATACCAGTAATAATAATAAAAAAAATCATTATTTTCCTGCTTGTGGTTGTAGGGTTATCTTGTGGCCGCATTCTGGTAGGGTTATGATGACAGTGCCATCGGCTTGGCGAGTACCCCACAGCAAGCCTTCTTGGCTGAGGATGCGAAATCTTCGGCGCTTGGGAACGTGTTTGCCGGTTACGGCTGCTAATTCGGCTTTGGTCAAATTCGGCGAAGGTTCGGCACGGTGTGGTTCTATTGGCTGTCTGTTCAGCGACGTCGGTTGCGGTAGCGATAATAGAAGCGGTAGTGGTGGTGATGACGGAAGCGTTGACGGGAGCGGTGTTGGTATTAGCGGTTGCGGTGGTGGCGATTAAAGCGGTATTAGCGATTACGGTGGTGGTGATGACGGAAGTTGTGGTAAAAGCTTTAGCGGCGACGATGGGGTGGCGGTGTTGGCGTTTGTAGCTGCGGTCTGGGGGTTATGGTGGTGATGACAGGAGCGGGTAGGAGGTGTTTGCTGAAGGTTTGTAGATCTATTCTGGGCCTTATTTCGATAGCCTAGATTATTGGGCTTTCCCTCGGACTGATCGGGGTTTCCGGTGTGAGTTTGCCTAGGGGTAGCGGTGCAGCGGCATAGCCGAGGGATATTGGCGCGATTCTGCATAGCTAAAATAATTCTTCCGACGTCAGTGGGCGTTTTGGTGGTGGTGCCTGTTTTTTCCATGCTACCGTCAGTTGTAATTACTGCCGTAGCTGACCTGGGCCCGTGGGCAAAGGTAGGTTGTGGGTTCGTTCGGCGGTGGGAGCCGGACGTTCTGGCTGCGTCGGTACAGATGACCGTTGGTTTTGACATCTCGGAATGTACTGAGTGTTGATCGGTACTTCGGTCGTCCATACCCTCGGCTCGAATATTTTCTGGTGGGGGTGCTGTTTGTTTCACTCTTTGACGTGTGCAGTGAGTGTCTCTTGGTTGTCGCCTTCCAGTACCTATATTACCGGAGATATCTTCTTTTTGACCCGGTATGGACCGGTATGGTAAGTTTAATCTGACTAGGGTGAAGACATCATTGAGGACATTCAGGCGTTCGAACGTGCTGGGATCAGTATTCAACGCGACATTGGGGTGTCCGGTAAGTGAAGTTCTCTGCCAAAGTTAAGATACGGGGCGGAGTATTCGGTAGTCTCGTATTGATTGCCAACATTAACTCAGGGAGGTGCTCATCCCATTTTCGGTGTTCTTGCTGAACGTATTGGGCGACATGGTCTTGATGACTTGTTTCATCCTCTCGGATTTGCTTGCGGGGTGTACTGTGGTGTAAATCGATGTTCTACCTGAAGTTCGACTAGTAATCCTTGGAGTTGCTTACTTCGGTACTGCGTTCCGTTGTCGGTGATGAGTTTCTTTGGACAACCGTATCGACTTAAAACTCTTTCTCAAAGCCCTTGATCAGTGCTGGTGTGGTTTCGTCCCATAGTGCCATGAATTCCGTCCATTTCGTCCAACGTACCAATCTTCCAGATGGGTTCTCTAGACTGTGTAACCATCTTAGTAAGCGGTGGTCGGTGTGGACGATAAAGTGATATCCCTCCAGATATGGCCGAATTTTACGTATACCCCATACGAAGGATAGGCATTCTCTCTCGGTGACCGAGTAATTTATTTCGGCATCGGTGGGTGTTCGGCACTAGCATTGGTCTGTAATAAGAATGGAATCTGGGCATGCCAAAATCTGGGCGGTAGTTTATCTTTCTTTCAACATTTCGAACCCCTCCTGAACGGTCTCCCATGTCCATTTTTGTTTTTTCTATAGTAGCTTGGTCAGTGGTGCGGCTATGGTGGAGAAATTCGGTACGAACCGTCGGTAACATGAGGCGGTCCTAAGTATTCGGCGGAGTTCTTTGATATTCCTTGGTGCATCAGGGTCTAGATGGCTTCAATTTTATGCGGGTCGTTATGTTTGCCGCTTTGATTTACCATGTGCCCTAAGTATCATATTTCGGAGCGACCGAACTCACATTTCTCTGGATTAATCTCTAGTTTAGTATTTTTTAATCGTCGAAATACCTCTGCCACCTCGATAACGATAATATCATCTAATTTTGCAAAGGCAACGGCAGGAATTTGTCAATCAGGTTCGGTATATGCACGAATTCTTGGTTAAACGTCCAGTTTCCCCAAGTTGGAGTGAGCATATATGCGTGGCGGGCGGTGACGGTGGACTTGTCAGCCAACGAAAACGTGATGTTTATCTGCCGTCCGGGTATCTGTTTGTTTACGCAAATTGTCCTGACTGCCTTACCAATACAGGACCGTCCAGCACCGGTTTGGATCACTGCTCTAAACGGACATTAACTGAACTTGATCAGTAACGTGTAGGTAGTGTGGGTATCAGCGGTTGTACGAAACGGTGGAGCGGTAGTTCGGAACGGTGGTATCGCTAGTCGGGCGGAGGTTGTCGTAGATGCGGTCGAATTTCTCCCCAACGCCGAGCGTTTCCTGCAATCTAATCATAGCCTGGATTGCGGTCGCTTTTAATAGGTCGGGTAAGGTTCGTACGATGCGGTCGAGCAGTACTTGGTAACAGTCCGCCAATTCTTCAACGCGTTCTAAGATTTCGAGGGCATCTTAGTCGGACGGTCGGTGTGCTCTATTCGATACTGCTCTGTTGGTGTGAGCTTGATGGTCGGTACTTTCGCTATCGTTGGAGGCAGCACTAGCTGGTTCCCGCTGATGTTCTTCTCAGTTTGCATGACGCATGACTTATGCCTCTTAATCTCACTGGACAATGGTTTGCGCAGGTTGTCCACGTTATCCATGCTGTCAATATTATGTCGATCTAATTCGGCGATTAGTTCCTCCTTTCGGAGTTGATATTTTCCAGACGTGCTGAGACTGGCTTCCTCGCTTGATGTCGAACTATTAATACAAAATTTTCACCCCCGTTTAGTAGTGCTACTTCTGGTGACGCACTCACCACTCTCGTAAGGAGACAAAAATTCTCTGGTCAATGGACTTGCTTTGCGATTAAATGCCCCTTTTAGGTTGAATTTTTTTAATGGCTGAGCCACACCCCGGTTAGTGGCTCGGTTATCATAGGCATATTTTGAAAGTAGTCAGACTCCTGAGTCAAAGGGTCTCCATAAGAATTTTTTTTATTGTTTCTACAAATCGCATGTGTTTATGAACCAATCGCGTTCAAACTTATTCTATAGTTATCTGGGCCGGTGAGGTGGTCAGTTGGTGCGAGTTCAGTGGGTGGGGTGTGCTGTGAGTGGGTGGTCATATGAGGTCAGAGGTCCGTGGGCTGGGGGTCAGATGGTGGTGGGTCAATGGGCGGGGGGTGGTGGTCAGTGGGTGTAGTGTCAGTGGGCGGGTGAACTTGGTGGGGGTCAGTGGGATGGGGCAGCTGGGAAACGCCGGAGACGATGGGTGGGTAATGAAGCCACGAACAACGCCGGGCACTTCAGCAAGTAGTATATATAGTAGAAATCGAAACAAACAATTTACTATAGATGCAATAAATGTAGAAATAATATGTGATACTTTTCACACTTCACACTAAACCAATTGCAATTAATTAAAATCCTCATCAAGGTCAACATGCAACAATATCTCAGTCCACATATATTCCAATTAATCATAGTATTATGCTTCATGCAGACCAAAATCATCCAAGTGTTTCAGATATTGTAGAAATGCCAAATCGGCAGGACGAAATAAATTCAATTAGACGTAAAACGGATTCAATTGTTAATGTTTCTAATGAATTAAAGTCAGAAGAACTTGCGTGGTTTCATTTATTCCCATATGGAATTAATGGTTTTCAAGAACATCGTCAAGTCGATATCACTCCACTTGACTATTTTCAAACAAGAATCATAGGCAGTCATACACGTTTCCACACACCTGAATATTTAAAGTATTCTTTAGCTATGTATGAATATTGTAGAAGCAAATCTAATATTAACGTTTGTGGAAAAAAAAGTAAGACAAGATGGACATGTTGTAGAAGATTTATATTTATATGTTAAAAATCTTCTGGGATCAGGAGCATACTTTACAGACTGTGGTAAGGAAATTGTTTCTATGATTAAATTAGGTCGGCCGACTTTCTTTATGACTTTCAGTTCTTACGATTTAAAATAGCATGACTTCAAAAGAGCTTTACTTTTAACTGATGGACGACCAAATATACTACCTGAGACTCTTTCAATGGAGGATACTCAAGTAATGGTTGAAAAGTACCATGTTGTTGTAATGAGTCAGTTTAAAAATAGAGTTCAAGCTGTATTGCAAGTTATGCTAAATGATGATAAATTATTTTCTGGTAAAGTTAACGATTTTTGGTGGCGTATAGAGTTCCAGAATAGAGGTTCTCCTCACCTTCATATGGTTATTTGGGTGCCAAATTTTCCATCATTACCAAATCCTGTATCTTTATTAAATACAATTATTTCTTGTCGATTGCCTGATGAAAATGCAGATAAAGCTTTTCATAAATTAGTTAAAGATTGCAAAACACATCGAAATACACATTCTTTTAATAGACATGCAGAATACTGTAGATTTGGTTTTCCCCGAAGATTGAGTGATAGAACAAAAATTATTGACCCGAACTCAAATGAATTCCTGGCCAATGATGGGAGAATATGTATATTGTAAAGACGACGGGGATATCCAATATTGCGGTGAAACTTTGACTACTGCATATTATATTGCAAAATACGTATCAAAAGGGGAACCTTAACGCTTAACAAAACTCTTCGTAATGCTATTTCAAATATTCGTAGAGAACAAACATTATGAAAAAATTTTAAAATTTGTGTGAAAATATTTAATAGACGACAAGTTTCAGTATGTGAGTGTGCACTACGTTTATGTCATCTTAAATTTAAACAAAGCTCCCGTAAAAGTGTTTTTCTTAATACTCGTGTTCCCGAAAAACGATATAATGTAATTCAATTTTCTAACAATACTGATCATGATAATGAATATTGCCAGAAAATTTTTGACAGATATCAAAACCGACCTAACGAATTAGAGATATAGCGTACTATTTTTGTGCGGATATAACTTAGTATTAATAAAGAACAATCAACACGATTATAAATTAATTCATTTATTTGTAACGAAGTGTTTTGCTACAGCACAAACACTTCGTCACAAACCATACGATTAACATACTACGCTAATATACAAGTTTAGCACTACATCTGACATGGAGTTTAGTAGCGCCATGGAGATACTCCAAACCGCCGATCCAAGGTACGTGGGTTCAAATCCCCGTACGAGCAAAATTTTTTTTCATAGAAATTAATTTTCGAATTCGAATTCGAAAAGAATTTTCGAATTAATTTCTATAAAGGCATATTGCCGTCGCCTACCACATCGGACCCAATAGCACATAGCATGAGCGATTGGCCGGAGAGTCAACTGCCCGAGATCAAATCCCAGGCGAGGGAAAACATTTTTTTCATAAAAATCTCGCGAACATCAAGGTCCATGTACACCAATCGCTCGGTCAAAAATATATCCGATATTAGCGCCACGGATAAGTCTCCAGCCAAGATACCGACCGAACACCAAATCACAGGTTCAAGGGTGAGGTCGGGCATTTGTTTTTTTGACAAAACGAAGGGGAGAATGGTATCATAATATAATAGCAACAAATTATATTTTCCGAAATCAGCGCCAATATAATTCCCCATCGGTCATCAAAAATACAATCGTATCAAGACCGCCACGAACCACTGAAGTCGTGGTGGAGTAACCCTGACCGAAGTTAATTGCCAAGGCCATTTATTCGCACCACAAGGAACTCTGTTCCAATTTCTGCACTCTTCACCGAGAGCACCAGGGACAATTCTGTCCGATAAATTCCGTCACTCTTCCAGTGCGTTACCGTCCGAGTTGGAAGGAAACACTAGGGGCACGCCGCTCGTTAGACGGGGCCACTACTGTCTCGCCTCCCAACTTGTTTGACTCAAACTTACCGTCCGAGTTAGGGGGAAACACTAGGGGCACGCCGCTCGTTAGACGGGGCCACTACTGTCTCATCTCCCAACTTGTTTGACTCAAACTTACCGTCCGAGTTGGAAGGAAAAACTAGGGGCACGCCGCTCGTTAGACGGGGCCACTACTGTCTCATCTCCCAACTTGTTTGACTCAAACTTACCGTCCGAGTTGGAAGGAAACACTAGGGGCACGCCGCTCGTTAGACGGGACCACTACTGTCTCATCTCCCAACTTGTTTGACTCAAACTTACCGTCCAAGTCCAGAGATAACGCTAGGGGCACGCCGCTCGTTAGACGGGGTCGCTACTGCTATATCTGCCATTTGTGTGACTAACCGTAATTTCACAACTCGGTAGCCTGGTCGTCACCAAGCTTCTCCCGTGTGCCTTCCGATAAGGCTAGTTGTCTATCAAAAACGGTACGAGTGACACGCCACTCATACCCCCCCCCCCCCAGTTTAGCGTCGAGAGATAGAGCGCTATATCTCACGTGCTGAGGTTCACGCCTCCGCTCCGTTACCCCCTCCCGTAACACCGACCTACCGACCGATACCGACCGACGCCACGAGTTGGCCAAATAACGACCGTAGAATAAGGTATAATAAGTAGTTTTAAGTATAGAATAAATAAATTGTATGAACCGAAACCTCAATCTTTAATTTGTAACAACCCACCGCATGAACCCTGGGTGACCGGCGAGCGTCACCCGAGCGAAACTCGTTACAATTTGTAATAATTTAAAATATATAACTTAAAAGGAAAAACTAATGTACGCTAACAAGACACGCACTCGAATGAATTGAAAACTTCTTTCTGTCAAAAACTTACAGTCGGGTGCAATAATGTTGAAAAACATATACTACAGTCGCGTGCATAAGTGTTGTATCGCGTAATATCGAGTTGCCACATTACTCCGCCGCCAGACTGAAAGTCGGTATTATAAAAACAAAATTATACAATTCAACATACTTTATAGGCATTATCAACTACAAATACATACCGGCCCATCCGATCGAGATCACGTTCTCGCTAGCGGACAAGTCCACCGTCACCGCCCACCAAGCATACACACTTGCCATACGATGGGGAAAGTGGACGTTCAACGAAGAATTTGTCTATATACCAAATCTGATGGACAATTTCCTCATCGGTACAGATTTCCTAGCGAAACATGGTTTTACCATAAACAGAGGGAATGAGATTATAACCGCCCAAAGCGAGCCAACACCACCGACACTGCGAAATTTGTCAACCGAGACAGAGATACTAAACAGACTACTAGCCGAAGAACTACCTACCTTCGAGCGGCTCGCAGGATTAACCACCGTCACCGAACACGAGATCCGGTTGAAGCACCACCGACCGTTCAAGCACAGATACATGCCCAGAAACCCAGCAATGCAGGCAATCATTAACACCGAAATTGATCAATTGCTTGCGGAAGGGAAGATAGAACCATCCCGAAGCCCATACAGCTCACCTATCGTACTGGTACGAAAGAAGCAAGGCACGTGGAGGTTGTGCGTGGATTACCGCCAACTGAACGAAATATCAATAAAAGATGCATACCCCCTACCCCAGATACAACACATACTGGACAAGTTAAAAGGAGCCAAATACATATCGACCATTGACCTAAAGCAAGGATACTGGCAAATACCTCTCCAACCAAACAGTCGGCCATACACCGCCTTTACCGTCCCGGGCCGAGGTTTGTTTCAATGGAAGGTAATGCCATTTGGACTGCACTCTGCGCCTGCCACTTTCCAGCGCCTGCTCGATCAAATTATTAGCCCCGAATTAGAGCCCTTTGCATTCGCATACCTAGATGACATCATAGTGATTGGTCGCACTTTCTCCGAACACACTACCGCACTAAAGGAGGTATTCCGTCGGCTAAAACAGGCCCAATTAAAGATAAACCCAGACAAATGCGAATTTGGCCGTTCCGAGATGCGATATCTAGGGCATATGGTGAACCAAGAGGGAATCCACACAGACCCAAGCAAGGTAGAGGCAATCCGCAACCTAATGCCACCCCGAAACATTAAGGAATTACGCAAAATACTTGGGATCGCCTCATGGTACCGAAGGTTCGTACCAAACTTCTCAACCGTAGCCGCTCCATTAACACGTTTACTAAAGAAAACCCAGAAGTGGGTATGGCAAACCGCTCAGGAAGAAGCATTTCAGTTATTGAAGCAAAAGCTAACGGAAGCCCCCATCCTTGCCTGCCCAGACTTTACCAAGCCGTTCCTCCTCCAAACAGACGCCAGCGCCGAAGGATTAGGCGCCGTACTATCCCAGACGATCGAAACTCAAGAGAGGGTAATTGCATACGCAAGCCGCACATTAACCGACGCCGAACGGAATTATTCGGTCACCGAAAAAGAATGTCTCGCCATCGTCTGGGGAATCCGGAAAATGAGGCCCTACTTAGAGGGATACCATTTCATCGTACACACCGATCACCGTTCGTTAAAATGGCTAAACAATTTGGAGAATCCATCTGGTCGCCTAGCCCGTTGGGCAATAGAGTTGCAACAATTCGATTTTGATATCCGCTACCGGAAGGGTTCACTAAGCACCGTCGCTGACGTACTCTCCAGACATCCCACCAAAGAGTCACCAGTACGGCTATTGCTGCCCATCACCGCAACTTGCCCGTGGTATGAAGGAAAATTACAACTGGTAAAGAAGAACCCCGAGGATAATCCAGAGTACCAAATAACCGAGGATACCCTGTACCGACACATTTACAACCCGACTTGCTACACGGAAACCACCGCATCTGCATGGAAGATATGCGTACCAAAGCCCCTACGCAGGCAGATATTACACGAAACCACACAGCCGTAACCGCCGGCCACATCGGCATAGCAAAAACCATCGCACGAATCGCCCAAACCTATTACTGGCCAGGGTTATTCAGAGATGTCGCCCGCTTCGTCCGCAGTTGCCCTATTTGTATGGAGTACTAATCCCCGGCCAGGAAACCAGCCGGCCAGATGCACCGAACCGCAAATTCGCACCCATGGGAAATAGTATGTTCCGATTTTATCGGACCACTGCCTCGATCAACAAAAGGAAATACGATGATTCTGGTTTTCCACGATAAATTTACGAAATGAACCGAATTTGTGGCCCTGCGAGATGCAACCACCCCAGCCCTGATCAAAGGATTTCGGGAACGCATACTAAGCCGCTACGGATGCCCGAAGCAATTAATCACCGACAACGGAACACAATACCAAAACAAGCCCTTTCAAAGTCTACTGGCAGAACTCAACATAGAGCAAAGGCTTACCCCACCCTACACCCCGCAAGCAAATCCGACCGAGCGCATGAATAGGGTAATCAAAACCATGGTAGCCCAGTACGTACAAAAGGACCACCGGAAGTGGGACGAGTACTTACCCGAACTAATGCTAGCGATAAACACAAGTCAACACGAAACTACGGGGTACTCGGCGGCTCCGCTTACCCACCACCCCCACAATCAGCCTAAACACCGAACCCAACACAGCCGAACGAATAAGCAAATTATACGATGCCTTCACCCTGGTCCAGCTCAACGCCGCCAAAGCGTTCACCAAACAAAAACACTACTACGACCTACGGCGACGCCCATGGACCCCTCATGTAGGAGAACTGGTATACTACCGCCACCGCCCCCTCTCGTCCGCAGCCAACCAATTCTCCGCCAAATTAGCCCCAAGATTTATGGGACCATATTTAATAAAAAAGAAACTCTCACCAGTAATCTATATCTTGGAAGGGGAGAGGAAAAAAATAACCGCACACATGCGTTTCCTGGGCCTGCCACGTACCACCTCGTCCGTCATCACTACCCCCGCCAGTGCAGACACTGCACCACCCACCGGGGCCGCCACACAGCATGTTGTCGCACCCTACACCGCCACCTGGCATGTCGCCGGTGAAGAATGGCCTGACGAATTCAGGATAAAGCTACCACCACCGTTCCAACCATCACCGCTACCGCCACCGGAGTTTAGTAGCGCCATGGAGATACTCCAAACCGCCGATCCAAGGTACGTGGGTTCAAATCCCCGTACGAGCAAAATTTTTTTTCATAGAAATTAATTTTCGAATTCGAATTCGAAAAGAATTTTCGAATTAATTTCTATAAAGGCATATTGCCGTCGCCTACCACATCGGACCCAATAGCACATAGCATGAGCGATTGGCCGGAGAGTCAACTGCCCGAGATCAAATCCCAGGCGAGGGAAAACATTTTTTTCATAAAAATCTCGCGAACATCAAGGTCCATGTACACCAATCGCTCGGTCAAAAATATATCCGATATTAGCGCCACGGATAAGTCTCCAGCCAAGATACCGACCGAACACCAAATCACAGGTTCAAGGGTGAGGTCGGGCATTTGTTTTTTTGACAAAACGAAGGGGAGAATGGTATCATAATATAATAGCAACAAATTATATTTTCCGAAATCAGCGCCAATATAATTCCCCATCGGTCATCAAAAATACAATCGTATCAAGACCGCCACGAACCACTGAAGTCGTGGTGGAGTAACCCTGACCGAAGTTAATTGCCAAGGCCATTTATTCGCACCACAAGGAACTCTGTTCCAATTTCTGCACTCTTCACCGAGAGCACCAGGGACAATTCTGTCCGATAAATTCCGTCACTCTTCCAGTGCGTTACCGTCCGAGTTGGAAGGAAACACTAGGGGCACGCCGCTCGTTAGACGGGGCCACTACTGTCTCGCCTCCCAACTTGTTTGACTCAAACTTACCGTCCGAGTTAGAGGGAAACACTAGGGGCACGCCGCTCGTTAGACGGGGCCACTACTGTCTCATCTCCCAACTTGTTTGACTCAAACTTACCGTCCGAGTTGGAAGGAAAAACTAGGGGCACGCCGCTCGTTAGACGGGGCCACTACTGTCTCATCTCCCAACTTGTTTGACTCAAACTTACCGTCCGAGTTGGAAGGAAACACTAGGGGCACGCCGCTCGTTAGACGGGACCACTACTGTCTCATCTCCCAACTTGTTTGACTCAAACTTACCGTCCAAGTCCAGAGATAACGCTAGGGGCACGCCGCTCGTTAGACGGGGTCGCTACTGCTATATCTGCCATTTGTGTGACTAACCGTAATTTCACAACTCGGTAGCCTGGTCGTCACCAAGCTTCTCCCGTGTGCCTTCCGATAAGGCTAGTTGTCTATCAAAAACGGTACGAGTGACACGCCACTCATACCCCCCCCCCCAGTTTAGCGTCGAGAGATAGAGCGCTATATCTCACGTGCTGAGGTTCACGCCTCCGCTCCGTTACCCCCTCCCGCAACACCGACCTACCGACCGATACCGACCGACGCCACGAGTTGGCCAAATAACGACCGTAGAATAAGGTATAATAAGTAGTTTTAAGTATAGAATAAATAAATTGTATGAACCGAAACCTCAATCTTTAATTTGTAACAACCCACCGCATGAACCCTGGGTGACCGGCGAGCGTCACCCGAGCGAAACTCGTTACAATTTGTAATAATTTAAAATATATAACTTAAAAGGAAAAACTAATGTACGCTAACAAGACACGCACTCGAATGAATTGAAAACTTCTTTCTGTCAAAAACTTACAGTCGGGTGCAATAATGTTGAAAAACATATACTACAGTCGCGTGCATAAGTGTTGTATCGCGTAATATCGAGTTGCCACATTACTCCGCCGCCAGACTGAAAGTCGGTATTATAAAAACAAAATTATACAATTCAACATACTTTATAGGCATTATCAACTACAAATACATACCGGCCCATCCGATCGAGATCACGTTCTCGCTAGCGGACAAGTCCACCGTCACCGCCCACCAAGCATACACACTTGCCATACGATGGGGAAAGTGGACGTTCAACGAAGAATTTGTCTATATACCAAATCTGATGGACAATTTCCTCATCGGTACAGATTTCCTAGCGAAACATGGTTTTACCATAAACAGAGGGAATGAGATTATAACCGCCCAAAGCGAGCCAACACCACCGACACTGCGAAATTTGTCAACCGAGACAGAGATACTAAACAGACTACTAGCCGAAGAACTACCTACCTTCGAGCGGCTCGCAGGATTAACCACCGTCACCGAACACGAGATCCGGTTGAAGCACCACCGACCGTTCAAGCACAGATACATGCCCAGAAACCCAGCAATGCAGGCAATCATTAACACCGAAATTGATCAATTGCTTGCGGAAGGGAAGATAGAACCATCCCGAAGCCCATACAGCTCACCTATCGTACTGGTACGAAAGAAGCAAGGCACGTGGAGGTTGTGCGTGGATTACCGCCAACTGAACGAAATATCAATAAAAGATGCATACCCCCTACCCCAGATACAACACATACTGGACAAGTTAAAAGGAGCCAAATACATATCGACCATTGACCTAAAGCAAGGATACTGGCAAATACCTCTCCAACCAAACAGTCGGCCATACACCGCCTTTACCGTCCCGGGCCGAGGTTTGTTTCAATGGAAGGTAATGCCATTTGGACTGCACTCTGCGCCTGCCACTTTCCAGCGCCTGCTCGATCAAATTATTAGCCCCGAATTAGAGCCCTTTGCATTCGCATACCTAGATGACATCATAGTGATTGGTCGCACTTTCTCCGAACACACTACCGCACTAAAGGAGGTATTCCGTCGGCTAAAACAGGCCCAATTAAAGATAAACCCAGACAAATGCGAATTTGGCCGTTCCGAGATGCGATATCTAGGGCATATGGTGAACCAAGAGGGAATCCACACAGACCCAAGCAAGGTAGAGGCAATCCGCAACCTAATGCCACCCCGAAACATTAAGGAATTACGCAAAATACTTGGGATCGCCTCATGGTACCGAAGGTTCGTACCAAACTTCTCAACCGTAGCCGCTCCATTAACACGTTTACTAAAGAAAACCCAGAAGTGGGTATGGCAAACCGCTCAGGAAGAAGCATTTCAGTTATTGAAGCAAAAGCTAACGGAAGCCCCCATCCTTGCCTGCCCAGACTTTACCAAGCCGTTCCTCCTCCAAACAGACGCCAGCGCCGAAGGATTAGGCGCCGTACTATCCCAGACGATCGAAACTCAAGAGAGGGTAATTGCATACGCAAGCCGCACATTAACCGACGCCGAACGGAATTATTCGGTCACCGAAAAAGAATGTCTCGCCATCGTCTGGGGAATCCGGAAAATGAGGCCCTACTTAGAGGGATACCATTTCATCGTACACACCGATCACCGTTCGTTAAAATGGCTAAACAATTTGGAGAATCCATCTGGTCGCCTAGCCCGTTGGGCAATAGAGTTGCAACAATTCGATTTTGATATCCGCTACCGGAAGGGTTCACTAAGCACCGTCGCTGACGTACTCTCCAGACATTCCACCAAAGAGTCACCAGTGCGGCTATTGCTGCCCATCACCGCAACTTGCCCGTGGTATGAAGGAAAATTACAACTGGTAAAGAAGAACCCCGAGGATAATCCAGAGTACCAAATAACCGAGGATACCCTGTACCGACACATTTACAACCCGACTTGCTACACGGAAACCACCGCATCTGCATGGAAGATATGCGTACCAAAGCCCCTACGCAGGCAGATATTACACGAAACCACACAGCCGTAACCGCCGGCCACATCGGCATAGCAAAAACCATCGCACGAATCGCCCAAACCTATTACTGGCCAGGGTTATTCAGAGATGTCGCCCGCTTCGTCCGCAGTTGCCCTATTTGTATGGAGTACTAATCCCCGGCCAGGAAACCTGCCGGCCAGATGCACCGAACCGCAAATTCGCACCCATGGGAAATAGTATGTTCCGATTTTATCGGACCACTGCCTCGATCAACAAAAGGAAATACGATGATTCTGGTTTTCCACGATAAATTTACGAAATGGACCGAATTTGTGGCCCTGCGAGATGCAACCACCCCAGCCCTGATCAAAGGATTTCGGGAACGCATACTAAGCCGCTACGGATGCCCGAAGCAATTAATCACCGACAACGGAACACAATACCAAAACAAGCCCTTTCAAAGTCTACTGGCAGAACTCAACATAGAGCAAAGGCTTACCCCACCCTACACCCCGCAAGCAAATCCGACCGAGCGCATGAATAGGGTAATCAAAACCATGGTAGCCCAGTACGTACAAAAGGACCACCGGAAGTGGGACGAGTACTTACCCGAACTAATGCTAGCGATAAACACAAGTCAACACGAAACTACGGGGTACTCGGCGGCCTACCTAAATTACGGCCGAGAGCTCCGCTTACCCACCACCCCCACAATCAGCCTAAACACCGAACCCAACACAGCCGAACGAATAAGCAAATTATACGATGCCTTCACCCTGGTCCAGCTCAACGCCGCCAAAGCGTTCACCAAACAAAAACACTACTACGACCTACGGCGACGCCCATGGACCCCTCAGGTAGGAGAACTGGTATACTACCGCCACCGCCCCCTCTCGTCCGCAGCCAACCAATTCTCCGCCAAATTAGCCCCAAGATTTATGGGACCATATTTAATAAAAAAGAAACTCTCACCAGTAATCTATATCTTGGAAGGGGAGAGGAAAAAGACAATAACCGCACACATTAAAGATTGCAAGCAATTACCAGAACAACCACTAATCGCAAATGCCGATACCGCAGGTATGAACAAAACAGAAATCGAACAATCAGTCACAGTCAACATGCCGAACGAAACGGTCAAATTCACTACTGACATGGTCGAAATGGGCAAACGACGCCGTACACAACCAGCCCCAGTACCAACTCCTCCATGCCGCACATCAGCCGGACAGCTCCGCACACGGGAGTGGAAAAAGAAGCCGCCGCCACCACGACGGCCACTAACGGCCAATGAGCTGACAAGACTGTGTCACGCCGTCCCACGCGTCAGAGGCACCGCCGCCACACCCATGCGTTTCCTGGGCCTGCCACGTACCACCTCGTCCGTCATCACTACCCCCGCCAGTGCAGACACTGCACCACCCACCGGGGCCGCCACACAGCATGTTGTCGCACCCTACACCGCCACCTGGCATGTCGCCGGTGAAGAATGGCCTGACGAATTCAGGATAAAGCTACCACCACCGTTCCAACCATCACCGCTACCGCCACCGCCAACGTTCCGATAATCACCGCTACTACCACCGCTCCGATCAGCACCTTTACCGCCACCATCCCGACCATCACCGCTACCGCCACCGTTCCGACCATCACCGCTACCGTCACCGCTCCGACCACCACCGCTACCCGCACCGTACCGATCAGCACCGCCACCAACGCGATCATCGCCACCAACGCGATCATCGCCACTACCGCTTCTACTACCACTACTACTACAACTGCTATCACCCTCGCTACCGTCGAACCAACCCGCACCTTCGAAGGATATCGGGTCGTGGGAGGCACTATGACACCGGAGGAGATTGCGGCCATAATGTGTCTGACCAACCCACGACCATCCCGGAAATTTAAGTTGTGGACCACTGAAGGAAAGGTAGCCGGCGTCAGACACCACCCAGGAATTGTCCACCTGACGTACCTGGAAAGTAACCGCACGCTGACCCTCAGCCCACCGCACGGACACAAAAATTAAACTTAAAACTAAAAAAAAAAAAAAAAAAAAAAACTATGAAATGAAATGGAAAAAAAAAGAATAATGGAAAAAAAAAAGAAAATGAAAATAACCGAAAAAAAATTACCAAAAAAAAAATGAAGTATAATAAACCGAAAAAAAAAAAAAAGGAAAATATATTAACAGAAAACAAATGAAGTACATTAAACCAAAAAAAAAAAAAAAAATCGAACCAAATTAGATATAAGTTTGCACATAGTATTATAAATTGTATTTCATCTCAGGAGGTGATTGGCGCCTAAAATAAAGGTCATCCCATTAATAATAAAAAGCGACCACACCCAAGAGATCAATAAAAACTACTTTCTATTACAATTTTTTTTCCTATGTTAGCACATAAATAATCAAATCAATTAATAATTAGTCAAAATGATATTCACACAAATTTAATTCCAATGCATTCCGATTGTACACAATGTAACAATTAAGCATATTTTCTTGTACATATTTATATAAGCACTACTATTTTTAACAAAAACATTAACGACAGTAAGGACAAGACATAAGAAACAAAACCCTTATTACAAACCCCCCCCCAAGTAAGAGGAACGAAGTGTTTTGCTACAGCACAAACCAATACTCCAAACCGCCGATCCAAGGTACGTGGGTTCAAATCCCCGTACGAGCAAAATTTTTTTTCATAGAAATTAATTTTCGAATTAATTTCTATAAAGGCATATTGCCGTCGCCTACCACATCGGACCCAATAGCACATAGCATGAGCGATTGACCGGAGAGTCAACATGCCCGAGATCAAATCCCAGGCGAGGGAAAACATTTTTTTCATAAAAATCTCGCGAACATCAATGTCCATGTACACCAATCGCTCGGTCAAAAATATATCCGATATTAGCGCCACGGATAAGTCTCCAGCCAAGATACCGACCGAACACCAAATCACAGGTTCACAGGCAGATGAACTCTGACTGCGGTATCGTCGTCTTATCGCCACTTTCGAAAAATTGCCCCGGCAGTCGTAACGTTTGCCCATACAGCATCTCTGCTGGTGTAGAGTTGATGTCTGGTTTGTACGTTGATCTCAGACCAAGTAATATCGGCAAAACCGCTGACCAATTGGGCGTTTGATGACACATGATTGCTGACTTTAATGTCCTATACCATCGTTCCACCAACCCGTTTGATTGTGGGTGGTAACTTGTTCTCTTAATATGCTGGATACCCAGTAGTTTATACAATTCGTGAAACAAACTCGATTCGAATTGTCGACCGTGATCTGTCGTGATGATTTTCGGAATTCCGAACCGTGAAAACCATCCTGAAATTAAGTTCTTAGCCACCGTCTCTGCCGTCATTATCGGGATTGGAATTGCCTCGGGCCACCTTGAATAACGATCGATTATGGTAAGACAATAATTATACTCGCCTGATGTTGGTAATGGACCGATTAAATCAACGTTGATGTGATCAAATCGTTGGCTTGGTGGCACAGTTGTTAGCACTTCTGATCGATTGTGTTTGGTGACTTTCGATCGTTGGCACGCTACACAATTTTTTACGAACGCCTGACAGTCTTTATGCATGCCTTTCCACATGAATCTTTCCTGCACTAGGCGCTGAGTTTCCCTCACTCCTGGATGTGACAGATTGTGAACACCCTCGATTACCGTAGTCCTGAATTTTGGCGTAACGTAAGGACGAACGTTACCGTTGAAGACGTCACAGTATAGTCGCTGATTGGAACCTGGTACGTTTATAGCTTATAGGCTCAATGTGAGGTTATTGTCGTTCAACACGGATGCCAATTCACTGCATCTTTGTTGATCTAAAGCCAATTCGTTGTAGTCGATCGGTTGTGTCGAACTCGTTGATTCGTGATAAAAAATCGGCTGATACGTTCGATGCTCCAGATATTGTCGAATATCTGTGGAAAACTGCGACACGAAATCCAAGTGGCGGATTTGCCTTGGAGAAGCCTTGTCCAACCGATGCTTAAATGCAAAGGCCAATGGCTTATGGTTGGTGTAAATACAACACGGTCGGCTCTCGATAACATACCGGAAATACTTTACGCCTAGGTATATCGCCAACAGTTCACGATCGTACGTACGTGCTGTATTTGCGTATTGTCTAGCTTTTTTGAAAAAAAGCCTAAAGGTTGCTGCTGTTGATTTACGAACTGATGTAAAACGGCACCTACTGTGTTGTCTGGCGCGCCAACTAGCAATGCTAGTGGCGCATTTGGTGATGGATGGCATAATAACGTGGATGTTGATAGGTCATGTTTACACTGATTAAACCCTGCAACCGTAGTGTCGTCCCAAACAAGATGTGTTCTATCGTTTTTCTTAATGTCTTTTGCAGTATCATCTGGTGCTTGACTGCGTTCGGGATAAACTTTCTATAAAAATTTATCATTGCCAAAAACTGTTTGAGGTCTTTGGCAATCGTAGGAAGCTTAAATTGTCGAATAACTTCCACTTTTTATGGCAACGGCTGAACACCGACGGACGAAATTCTATGGCCAAGAAAATCTATCGCTGACTTTCCGAGCTCGCACTTCGATGGTTTTATATACAGCTTGTACTGTCGCAGACGTTGAAACACTTGGCGAAGATGATTACGACGTTCCTCAATGTCGGATGAAGCAATCAATATATCGTCGATATATGCGAATACAAAGTCCAATCCGCGCAGGACTTCTGATATGAACCTCTGAAAGGTTTGTGCGGAGTTATAGAGGCCAAACGTCATGTACAGAAACTCAAAAAGTCCGAATGGTGTTTTATGGCTGTCTTATGCACATCGGCTGGATCTATTGGAACCTGATGAAATGCTTTTTGCAGATCGATATTCGAAAAAAAATTAGTTTACCGCGGATATTTGTATGGATTCGTGACTGCGTCTAACGCTCGGAAATCTCCACATGGCCGCCACGTTCCATTCTTCTTCATTACCATATGGAGTGGCGATGACCAATTGCTTTTCGACGGTCGACATATACCTAGCCGCATCAATTCTTTGCTTGCCCCAGCTTGTCCTTAAAGGAATATTACGCGAATATAAGGACCAAGAGCGAAAGGAAGAATTGATATGCACAAACTATTTACTAGCCACAGAGGACAATATTACCGTAAAACTAAAAAAGAATGGAAAAAATGCATGGATGTATTTATTAGACACATCACCTCAAACCTTTAGAAAATTGGTATGTCACCCTGGACTTTCCCTGGACTTTGGCTCTCACTATGTAAAGGAACATTTTACTATCACTAGATGTTTTAAATGCCAAAAATATTAGCTCACACTGCCTTGGAAATGAAACATGTGCCAAATGCTCAGAGAATCACGACACGAGAAATTGTGATAAGACTAGTGAAACGGATTTTAATTGCACCAATTGTGCTCATGCTTATAAAAATGGATTAAGGTATAGCACATGCCATGCTGCTGGATCAATATTTTGTGATATTTATATTTATTTATTTTTATATTTAGACCACCAAACAGCAATCTCAACTATTTTTTTTCTCAACTTGATGGAGTATTAAACAACAGTCGCAATATGGTGATGGCCGCTGATATAAATATTAACATTATGGAAGTGAATAATACTACAAATAGCTGTATGGACATTTTAGGTAGCAGTGGATTTAGTGTAATTAACAATTCTCAACCAACTAGAGTAACAGATAACAGTGCAACTCTTATAGACCACATTTCCACTGATTAAGAACCAACCAACACGCACAAATGCTACCTTCTAGACACGCCATTATCTGATCATAAAATGTTAGTTTGTAAAATCCAATTAAAACAGAAAATCAATAAAATGGTATATAAACACTTTTATAGTGTAAATAAAACTATACTCTTAGAAGATATTAGAAACAAAATACTACAAATTCAGCGACCAAACTTTGAGGAATTAATAGAAATAATCAAGGAAGCAAAAATCAATGCGACAGTCTCTACAAGGATAAGAGTTAGAGGCTATAACTGGATTACTTTTGCTATAACAGAAGAAATTAAAAAAAGAAATAAAATTTATAAAAAGGTCAAAAAATATCCACTTTGCAACTACTGTGAAAAAATATGCTGAAGTTGAAAAAAATGTTAAACGAATGATTAAATCTGCTAAAGAATCGTATTTTAATAACAAGATTGGAAAAGCAAACGGCAGCTCACGGGCTCTTTGGAAATGCATAAATGGAAAATAATAAAAGTATCGCAGACTTACGATATAACGGCACACTTTATACTGAAGACAAAGAGAAGGCAGACCTGCTAAATGATTATTTTAACTCTATTGGAAGTAGTGTAGTAGGCTCTAATATATCTTATGATGAAAGAATTAAAAATGATCGATGTATAAATTCGATATTCCCTTCGCCAAAAAATTCCTCAGAATTAAAAACGATTATTCAGAATCTTAATAAATGCGCTGCTCCGGGTATTGATGGAATTACACCCAACGATATTGTCACAATTTTCGAAGTGATCAATAATAGTCTTGGCTCTAAAGGAAGCCATTATTGTTCCAATATGGAAGTCTGGGGAAAAATCGTGCCCAAGCAACTACCGTCCCATCTCGCTCTTGACAACATTTGGTAAAATATTTGAAAGAGTACTTGATAAAAGAATAAGAGAATTTGTTAAAAAAAACTATGATTTTGATAAAAAACAGTTTGGTTTCCAATTAAAAAGTGGAACCGATTCAGCACTTATTGAAGCGATCAATAACATTAACGGACATCTTGATAGTGGATTTTACGTAGTATCCATGCTCCTGGATCTTAGGAAAGCCTTTGATACAGTTAGACATGATTTATTATTTATATGTCTAGAAGAACTTGGAATAAGAGGTTCAGCACTGCAAATCATCATAAGTTATTTTTCAAATAGAAAAATCAGAGTAAAAGTAAATAACACGTACAGTAGTTCACTAACACTCTGTGCTGGTGTTCCTTAAGGATCTATATTGGGATCCCTTTTTTATCTGCTTATTATTAATAACATCAGATATAGTGGTCTGAAGGGAGATTATCCAATCTTTGCTGATGACACAAGCATTATGTACCATGGTGAGAATAAAGAAATAATCCAGAGAATGATAAATGATGACCTGAAAATATTCAATAAATGGCTAAAGGGCAACGCTCTATCTTTAAATGTAGAAAAGACATGCTACCTACAATTTAAACAACGTGGAAAATGTGATATAGACTTATATATAACTTTAGATAATTCTGTAATTAGACGAGCACATAAAGCCAAATACCTTGGTATGATTTTAGATGAAAAGCTATGTTGGGATGAACATGTAAATCACTTCACAAAAAAAAATTGTGCCAATCCTGGGAGCATTAAAAAGATGTTCAAAACTAAGCAACCAAATGGCTGGGATGGTTTTGCATTCATTTGTAATGTCTCAAGTTAGAAACAACATCCCTATCTGGTCACAATGTAACTGTAGCACCATCAAGAGATGCTCTACACTTATGAACAGGGCACTAAAAATATTATATAGAATGCCATTCAGGACCTCTACTACCCAAGAATGCTTGACCTAAACGAATGTATAATAATTGAAAAGGCTAAACTTATATACAAAATAAAAAATCAACTTATAAGAACAAATTTAAAGCTGACTACATCTGTTGATGTACACAACTACAATATACGAAGCAGAAATAACTTCCGAGAAAATAGATCAAAAACAAATCGGCTAGCAGGCAGTGTCCTCAATTCAAGCATAAGGATTTTCAATGCACTACCAGATAAAAAAAAAATCATCAAGTTGTCTACCAACATTCAAAAAACTTATCAAAAATCACTTAGTCTAAGGTAAAACAAAACTAAAATAAAAAAATAAACCCAATTATTCTAACTTAATTTCAACAAAAAAATAATAATCACTACTAAGTTTAAACTAAGTTAATTACTACTAATGATTGTAAACATAAAATAAAAAAAGACCACATCAGCAATTATGTGGATAATTGCTTTATACCAGCATTAAGCTGACTAGCAATATTGAAAAACTTTATATATTTATAACAAAATATTAATTAGGCAATCTTGCAATTGTAACCAATCTGTTCAGAAAAGAATCTATTCAAATAAATAAAAAAAAAATTCCTCGAACTCGGCCTTTGCTGATTTGTATTTTTCCGACGACAGCGGTCTCGCTTTGGCGCTGACCGGATGCCCTGTCGTCTCGATCTGATGTCTCGCCTTGTGACCTTGCCGATTTCGCCGCTGAATCGCGTTATGTCAACAAACTCATGCAGTAACGAAGCGAATTGATGGTTTGCATTAAAAGTTTTAATTGCTACATCGTGCAGACTAGCGATTACTCCATACTTTTCGAATGACGTCACCTTCAATCAATTTATTACTTGCCACGTCCACAAGTAGATTGTAGTGCGATAAAAAATCTGAACCGATTATTGGTTGCTTAACATCGGCTACCGTAAACGTCCACGTCAGCGATTTTCTAAGCCCGAACTTCAATTGAAGGCGCTTTTCACCGAAAGTTGCAATTGTAGAGCCATTGGCGGCATACAATAATTGTGTTGACGTAGCTGAACGTGGTGCGAAAGATTTGGGGAGCAGCGATATATCTGCTCCGGTTTCAATCAGGAAACTAATTTTGCTCGAATTGTCGTGAACGCAAAGCTGATTAACACTGATTGCATTATGCAGCGGTGTTACTGATGTTGGCTGGATACCGGAATTACTATTATGGGATGATGGTTTCGATGATTTTGAATTGTTAGCGTTACCAATAACTTTGCTGTTAGGCTTGCTCTGCTTTTATCCATATATCCTATGATACCAGCATGTGGTCGTTTGATTTGAGCGATTTGAAGGCGCTGCATTTTGCCTTGGTGTAAAGCGGCCTGAATACGGTGAAGAGCGACCTACAGAGAGCTGTTGCACTTGTAATGTTAACTCCTGCAATTGCCGCTGGTCATACTGAGGTTGGGCGTAAGATGCTTGCGGTGGTTGATTTAAAGGCTGTTGACTTACTTGATTTACTGAGATATTCATTGCATCCATAACCGCATCTGCAACTTTCGCAACTTCGGACAACTCTCCCTTGCTAGCGCTGACAATAACCTTCACCTGGATCGGCAATCGACTTAACCAAAAATTTTTCAATATATTTTCGTCTTGGTTTTCAATCACCCAGCTGAATGCCCGACACTAGCTTTTAAAAACGCTGTTGCGATGTCTCGGCGTAAGCTGCTAATACAGCCTGTTTGAGGTTGTCATATGGTTTGACATCGGGTGGGTATTTTACTGCGTCGTACGTTTGACTAACGATGTTCGGGTCCAATGATGCAACAACGGTACCGAATTTCATTTTCTCGGAAATTCCATTGATGAGAAACCATTATTCAAGTTGCAGAAACCATGTTTCCACCTGATCCTTCTTTAGCGTAGGAATAGGCACCCTCGATGCGATTGCGTTCACTAACCTGTTTGAATTAGCGCCATCAACCAATTTCGGCGTGTCGACATTCCTTTCGTCGTCTGACATTGTCCCTAAAATGTGCGTGTTGAAGAATTTAACCTCGAAAAAAATGGCGTGCTTCGAGTTTCAATTTTAAGACAATTGCGTTTTTGTCCTCGTCGACGGTCACCAATATAGCGTACTATTTTTGTGCGGATATAACTTAGTATTAATAAAGAACAATCAACACGATTATAAATTAATTCATTTATTTGTAATAATTTAAAATAGATAACTTAAAAGGAAAAACTAATGTACGCTAACAAGACACGCTCTCGAATGAATTAAAAACTTCTTTCTGTCAAAAACTTACAGACGGGTGCAATAATGTTGAAACACGTATACTACAGTCGCGTGCATAAGTGTTGTATCGCGTAATATCGAGTTGCCACAGAGAATATGACATTATTTGAATTTGGTATGTTGTACGAACCTATGAATACCCGAAATATTCAAATATATGATCACGATAAAGGAGATGACGACGCGTATGATTTAAATGATGACAAACAACAAACTTGTTCAAATATTATCATTCTAAAAAGCTATAGTAACAACTCCTAAATTTTCTGTACGTCCTGATCTTGATTCTTATGTATATAACCAATTAGTATGTCCTTTTAGACAAAAATCAAATCTTGTTTTAAATTACGAATCTGTTAGATCTACATTTGATCTTCTCGAAATTTTTCTGACGAATTAGATGCTGCTTTAGAACATATGAACACAATTAGTGACGAAAATATTAATGCAATCGATCAAGATTTGATTGCAGAGCTTCCTGAAAATATTCCTCCAGTACAAATGTCTGATAAAGTTTTTGAAATGAATGTTCACCGACTTAATGTACAGCAACAGTGTTGAATTTTATTTTACTATAATTAAATGAAATTACTGATAATACAAACTGATTTTATTTGAGACAAGCGGGTACAATTTTCATGAATTGAATCCAATTATATTATAAGTTATACTATATTTTATTTAACAGACAATATTTTATAAAGACGACTGCAACCATTTGCTTTTCTAAAAAGGGAATTAATAGAGAGTGTTCAGAGACAGTATTGCCACTTTTATATTGAAATACATTTATACAGAATAAGAATAGTGTTGCCATCTTAATTTGTTGTGTTATGTTTTACAGTCTTTGTAAATATAATTAATTTCAACACTCCTCCTTAATTATATTACGACGAAGTGATTCAAACAACTTTCTATTGAGGGGTTTGGTCAGGATATCAGCAAGTTGCTTGGAGCTTTCTACGTGTTTGAGAGCAACAGTTTTGCCGACATGCTCCTGGATGAATTTGCGTGGAATCTCTATATGCTTCTTTCCTTTTGTAGTCTTTCCCTCGTATGCATTGTGCAGCATGTGTATTGCTGACTGGTTGTCAACAAATAACGTAACTGGTTCGTCTGACTTCAAGATTTCGAGTTCCAGTCCAATTCTTTTGATCCAGCTAATGTCATCAATCGATGAGACGGCTGCTCTATATTCTGCTTCTGCTGTTGATGTAGCGACGAGTCGCTGCTTCTGTGTGTACCAAATGATTGGTCCTCCTCTCAGTAGTAGAACACCACTTGTTGAGCGTCCAGTTACAGTGTCTCCACCGTAATCTGAATCTGTGTATGCGACAAGTGTGTCGTCTCCATTGAATAAAATTCCATAATCTGGAGTTCCCTTCAAATACTGAAATACTTTCTTTACCATTTTCCAGTGGCTTTGCATAGCTTTGCCGTTGAAGCGGCTCAGGTAATTCACTGCGTAGCAGATATCTGGTCGGGATATTGTAGCTAGGTAGAGTAGACTTCCAACTGCTTCTCGATATGGAATTGTAGATGGTGCTGGTCTGTCGTTGATTCGATCTTCTTCGTTTGTTACCATTCCTTTCTCCATAGGTGTCGAACTTGAATTGCAAGTATTGAACTCAAAACGGTTGATTATTTTTCTGGTGTATCCAGCTTGATTCACAAAAATTCCATCCTTCTCGATTCTGACTTCCATGCCTAGATATGTGAATTGCTTCTGAACTGACCGTTGGTAGGTAATTTCAAATTCCTGATTTATGACATCCAAGACTTCAAAGATTTCTCTTTCATTGTATCCAGCGACAAGCCCGTCGTCGACGAAAAGAGTTATAATCAAGGTTCTCTTCTTGTTATAATAGATGCAGGGGTCATCGTCGGTGTTCACTTGTCCAAGTTTCTTCTCAAGAAATGCTGACATTTTCTCATTCCATTTTCTCGGTGCTTGCTTTAGACCATATAGACTTTTCATAAGTTTGCATACTCTATCGGTACCATCTTCGAATCCTTCAGGTTGATACATGTACAAGTTCTCCTCCAAGTCTCCGTGCAAGAAGGCTGTCTTCACATCAAAGGGAACAAGTTTCATTTTCTCAGAAGCGGCATGACTGAGAATCAGTCGAATTGAAGCATGGGTTGCTACTGGACTAAAGGTTTCTGAGTAGTCGACTCCTTCTTCTTGCTCAAAACCTCGTGCTACCAGTCGTGCTTTCATTCTCCCATCAGGCTTTTCTCGTAACACCCAGCGGCAAGTCAAGGGTCGAATTCCTTCTGGACATTTTACTAGATTCCATGTTTCCATCTTCTGTAAGGATTCAAATTCTTCTGACATGGCTTTCAGCCACTTGGTATCTTTCAACGCTTTGGATATAGGAATATCCTGAATTTCTCCTATCATGGCTATGTTGGCGCTCCTCCCTCCCCGGAAGTAACCCATGACGTAGTCTGATAGTTTGGCAGGTGACTGAATATTTTGACGATTGCGTAGTCCTGGTCTTCTTGGCTGTTCAACTTCTTCTTGGGCTTCATCTTTTTCTTCGTTTCTGTCTTGTCTCAGGCCTATACTGTCTTCATACTCATCTTCATCTGATTCAAAGCTATCATCATCTTCAATACACTTGTTCTCATATTCGTTGTTCACGGCCATTTCAATATCTGTCGGGTTTTGCTTATATTTTTCTCCTTCGTTAACCATAACATTATCTGAACTGACAACATCATGCATTTCAGGCAAGTATATTCTGTAGGATGAAGAATCTATGTCATATCCAACAAAAATACCTTTCATAGACTTCTTGTCAAGCTTGCTTCTTTTGTGCTTGGGAATCAAAACGTAGCAGTCGCATCCGAAGACCTTCAGTTTGTTGATGTTCATCTGTCGTCCAAACCATAAGTCTACTGGACTTTTTCCTTTGACTGAACTTGTGCCAGTCTGGTTGATCGTGAACACAGAGTAGTTCACTGCCTCTGCCCATAGATTGTCCTTCAGGTTTCGTGCATGAAGTGATGACCTCGCTGACTCCACAATTGTTCTCATTTCACGTTCCGCTCTTCCGTTCTGTTCTGGGGTGTAAGCGTTTGAAAAAGTGTGAAAGACACCTAGCTCCTCCAACAGTGCACGTGTGTTGCCATTCTTGATCTCGGTTCCATTGTCTGATCGTAGAATTTTCACATTTCTTCCGAATTGATTTTTCACCAGCTTCATATAGACGTTCACTTTGGCTGGTGCTTCATCCTTCGTCTTCATAAAATATACTGTTCGGAAATGTGAAAAGTCATCCTTGAAAAGTAAAAAGAAAATGGCTCCTCCTAGTGATGGTGTCCCCATCTCTCCCATATCTACATGGACCAGATCCAGTGGTTGGGTAGCAACCTTGTCGTTCAGTGGGTGAGATTCCCGATGTTGCTTCCCATAGATGCATCCTTCGCAGACTCTGTCGTTCCAGTCATCAGTGTATGGAATGCCATTCCTGTCCAAAGTATTCTTGACATACTTCAGATTTTGATGTGCGAATCTCTCGTGCCAAGTTACGATCGATGCGGTCAGCATACAGGCTTCAGACTTCTCCTGGCGTAGCATCATTCTGTACAGGTTATCTTCTCTGACTGCTATTGCCACAATTTGACGATGATCAGACGTTTCGAATATTGACTTCTCTTTATTTGCAGTTTGAACATAACCTCTGTCGAGTACCTGACTTACGGAGATCAAATTATAGTTCAGCTTAGGCACGTAAAGCACATCCTCCAGGATGACTTTGTACCATTCTGTTCCGTTGAACGCCTCAAGTTGAACGTTACCGATACCTACGCCCTTTAGTTCAGTTGCATCTCCGATGACAACAGTAGATGGATTTTCCAACTCAATCAATTTTGTGAACCAGTTTCTGTGTGATGTCATGTGTTGAGTAGCACCACAGTCTTGGTACCAGTTGTTTCGTGTGTTACGTTTCGAATTGAGACTGTTCAGCTCTGCAGTTGACAGTCCCACTGACACTAGTGCGCGGTATTGACGATTCGTACTTCTCTGTTCATTCTGTTGTTGCCTTTCATTTCCATTTCTATTATCTTCCTTCTTTGTACAGTCTCTTGCGAAGTGACCTTTCTGTCCACACACATGGCAAGGGTAGTTTTCTTTACAAAAAACAAGATATTTGGCACAAGGTTTGTTTCTGCAGTATTTCTTCACATGCCCTTTTTGATCACACTTAAAGCAGATGACTGGCGCGCTTCCACTCTGTCTGTTACTATTGTAATTGTTTTTATTTTTGTTGTGAGCAGACTGATTTCCAGTTTTCCTTTCCGTTGAGATGAGTGCGTTGGCTGCATTTGCTTCAGTTCCCTTTTCACATTCATTGAGTCGATCCTCTTCTAGCCTCAATCTCTCGATGAGTGTTTCAATAGTTTTGTCGACTCCTGTCACATTGTCCCAGGCTGTCCTGAAATGGTGCAGCTTAGGTGGCAGCATACTCAGCATTCGTGTCATGATCCAACTGTCTTTCACTCTGTCGTCATCTGATGACAGATCTTCGGCTATCTGTTGGATCTCTAAGCAATTTTCAACAGCAGACTTTTGGTTGTCAAAAACATAACCAAAAAATTTCCTTTGCAAACCTTCAATGGTGATATCAGTCTTTTTACCATAGACATTTTCTAGCTTGTCTAACATTTGTTTCGCAGTTTGACATTTGACTAGCTTTTTTGCTATATTGCTGCTGACATTTAAACCTACGAGCGCTTGAGCCTCTACATCTTTCTTATTCCAATTACGTACAGGATCTGTGTTCGCATCACCTTCTGGCTTGACTGTTAGACCAATTGCAATTTCAAACAAGTCTTTTGTTCTCAAAGCTAAATTAATTTTGAAACGCCAAGAATCATAATTTACATTTCCTTGCAAATCTTCTGTTAAAGTTTCTAAATGCACCTTTACTGAATCCATGACTCAAATAGTCTATTTTCAAATTGTTTTATCAATTAGCTCTAACACGTGTACGGTTGACTGATGTTTTTAAAAGATAGGTTAACTTAGCTGACTTTCTCGGGCTGACGACGTGGTTTAGGTCCTCTTTGACGGGGCTGACTTTGTCTGCGATGACTGATGTGACTGACGTTGACTTTCTCGGCTTACTGGACTGACCTGACTACTGGCTTTTGACTTGGACGATGACAATTGACTGACTTACTTTTTCTCGATGTCCAAATTGTTTTCCGTAATGTTTTGTCTGTATTATGAGCGGTGCCTGGGCCCATAACCTGTTGAATTTTATTTTAATATAATTAAATGAAATTACTGATAATACAAACTGATTTTATTTGAGACAAGCGGGTACAATTTTCATGAATTGAATCCAATTATATTATAAGTTATACTATATTTTATTTAACAGACAATATTTTATAAAGACGACTGCAACCATTTGCTTTTCTAAAAAGGGAATTAATAGAGAGTGTTCAGAGACAGTATTGCCACTTTTATATTGAAATACATTTATACAGAATAAGAATAGTGTTGCCATCTTAATTTGTTGTGTTATGTTTTACAGTCTTTGTAAATATAATTAATTTCAACAAACAGTCGCTTATTGAACATATTAAGCGACAAATTTTACGAGAAGTTAATAATGAAAATCCAGTTCCAATACTACTTTTCATTACAGAAAGTGCTGGTACCGGTAAAACTTTTACTTTAAAATTAATAAATAATAATAATAAAGAAATTCTACGTGGCTATATAGAATTATTAATACTAATGGAATTTTCGTTAAAATCGCTGCTTTAACTGGTGTTGCTGCAATACTTGTTAATAGTTTAACCTTACATTCTTTATTAAAAATTCCAATACAAAAACCCCATAAAATGCCTGATTATCACAAACTTACTGGGATATATCTTGAAACATTGCGACGACAATGGGCAAATGTTCGGTTTATGATTATTGATGAAAGTGTGATTCCTTAAGAAATGTTAGTCCATATAAATTATCGTCTACAAGAAATAAAAAAATGAACTATTATTTGGTGGTCTCAATATTTTATTGGAGATCTTATGCAACTTCCACCTGTTTTTACCGTAAGGGACGTCTCACTGTTGAACAATATAGATTATAAGTTACAAAACAATCAACATTTAAAAAAGAAAATAATTTCGCACAGGTACGAGCTTACGAATTTTACCAACAAATGCATTAGTACAAAAATATAATGAGTCAGTTATTATTTAGTAGATTCAACTACAGTAGACTCGCGGTAACGTGAACTATTAAAAACCGATCGTGTTCACGTTTGCGAAGTTGTTCATGTTGACGAAGGTGTAGTTCTTTAAATTTTCCATTTAAATTAGACATGTGTTTGAGCTCAAATTCATATATTTTTTGTTTTTCGGTTTGTATATACGTAATTCATACATGTTTTGTTAAGAAAAAAAGTATGTTCGTTTAAATTAATGAAAAAAATGGGTTATCTTTTTCTGGATTTTCTTTTTTTGCAAATTGCTAAACATTTATGTTTTATCTTTCGCCCATTCCAAAGCTTTATTGAAAATGATGATTGCTTCACTAGGCTCTATTATGGTATGTATTCTTTCCAGAATACTGTCATCGCTTTCATTTTCATCACTGATCAAAACCTCGTTCGTTTCAGTTGCGTTTTGAAGATCTATATTCCATTCATGGATATCAGCAAATGAAAAACTGACCTACAAAGACACAATTTGAATTAAATGACTTACTGGACGGAAGAAAAGGTTCAAACCTTAATTGGTGAACAAATCCTTTCTCTCAAAATAGCTAGTGGGATATCCTCTTCACAGTCTTCTTCATCTCCTATAGAGCTTATAATGTTCGTCCAAGCATTTTGCTATTGTTTCCTTTTCAAGAAGTTGCTAAGCTGAATAGCAAGCATTTTGCTATTGTTTCCTTTTCAATTCGTCAATTTCTTTAAGGCTTCAATATCATCATTCTCTGTGGCTACAATTGATGCCAAAAGACTGTTTCTGTAGAAAATTTTAGGCATTTTGATCCATTGGCTATATGAGCGGCATGACGTTTGGTGGCATAAACATTTCAGTTATTAACTCGTCGTCTGATCTCAATTCATTTTTGGGAGGATGAGATGGAGCATTATCTATCAAAAGTAGAGCTTTGTTTGGTAATCCTTGCTTTTTTAAAAAGTTTCTGACCTACACGTGTAAAGGTTTGAAATCAATGTAAAACTGCAAGCTGTTTCTTACCTGTGGTACGAACGAATGGTGAAACTAATTTTTAAAAATTGCACCTGTCGTCCATGACGATTTGGAGCCACTGTAGTCAACAGGAGATTCAAAATTTCTAAAAGAGCGAGGATTTTTTGCATTTCCAATCACTAAAAGTTTAACTTTATGTACCCCTGTTGCGTTTGTACAAGCTAGAAAAGTGACGTGCTGTTTTTCCGTTTTTCTTCCAGGAGCATTTTTTTCTTGAGATGATACGTATGTTTTGTCAGGTAGCAGCTTCCAAAATAATCCCGATACGTCTGCATTATAAATTTGATCGTGAGACAGGCCGAGCTCTTTAATTTTGGCTTGCAACTTGTTCTTGAAAGGGTCCACAAGGTCAGGTCTAGAAGATAACTTTTCTCTACTTATTTTGATGAAACGCACACCCTAACGCTTCTTAAATCGCTGCAACCATCCGTCACTCGCATTAAAATCGCTTTGAGTTTCATTAATTTTTGAATGAAAAAATTAAGCTTTAACCATCAATCCATTGACTGGATAATTGTTTTGTCGCTGTTTGAGGAACAAACGGTACAGCGCTTTTTCCATTTTAGGAAGTTCAGAACACTTCATAGTCTTCCGCATTCCAGGTCCAGAAAATGTATTGTTAACACATTTTAAAATTTTCTCATTTTTTTTGTTGATAGCGCAAATGGTTGATTTTGCAACATTGTACTCTTTTGCTAAGCTAGTTACGCTTGATCCTCCTTTTAATTTTTCTCTTAAATCCACTTTTTCCTTTAGAGACAAGAATTTTGGTACTTTCTGCGACATTTTTCACGAAAAACTTTGTTTAGATCATGCCAAATCAGCACCGCGCACTAAACTCAATGCCAAACCACAGCGAAAATGCTAGGAAAAATCCTTAACTGGGATTCCCCGTTTAGTAAAACGATTCGGATAACCGACAAACGCAGAAAAAAAGCAATGTTTTCTATGTTAAATGCATTTTAAATTTGTTCACGTTATAGGGCTTTCTCTCCGTGTTCACGCTACAGAGTAGTCAGTATAAAAAAATTATGTTCACGTTAGCCGGTGTTCACGTAAGGCGGTGTTTTTGTTAGCGCGAGTCTAATGTATCACAAAATATATACATATATATAAAACGCCATCTTCAAGATATTATACCACAGCAAATTAATAAGACTGGTGGAGTTCCAAAAGAAATTACATTATATATAGGTTTACGATTAATGCTTAGACGAAATTATGATATATCACATGGATTAGTAAATGGTAGTATGGGTAAAATAATTAATATGATATGGCCTGGTATGAGACATGGTCAGATTTATGCTCAAGACATTCCAAGTGTAGAAATCGAGTTCGACAATAATGTTGGAAACCACATCATTAGACCAATTGAATTAACTTTTGACGCCAAATTTGGATATGGACCTATTGAAAGACGAATGCTTCCATTTGTACCATATTATGCAGTGACAGTGCATAAACTTCAAGCCTGCACAATTGAATCAGCAGTAGTTAATTTAGGACCAGAATAGTTTGCACCAGGACAAAAATTTGACGATTTAAGTCGATATACATCATTAAATAGTATTTAAAGTGACGATGATCTTGCTGAAATTGAACGACTTATAAAATAGCCAAGATACAACAGCAATTAATTATTGCCTCTACTAAATTATTTATGTAATATAATTTTATAATAATTTAATAAAAAATGTATACATAAAAAAATTCATTTTATTCACAGTATATATTAGGCTAAATATTATTATTGAACGTTTTATTAAAATAATAAATGATTTTATAAATTACTGGAAGAACAAAGTAAAAATACTCTTGCTGAAATGTAATCATCGATCGAGACACACGAAAAACTAAATCATTTAATCTTCTTGCATGATGAATATAAATTTTACACTTGTTTTATATTAGAAAGAAAAAAACAACCATCAAAATAAAATTTTTCGTGTAAATTCTCTAATTGATACACAAAGTGCAAAGGGAGCCGCCTTATCCTGATCACTTCAAAATTTTTACAAAAAGTGTTTCCATTGGAGATACACATGTGTATAAAATTTAAAGAAAATCGGGCTAATTTTTTAAAATTTATGTGGAAGCCCCTCAGCGTTGGTACCACTTCAACATTTTTACAAAAAGCCTTGTCCATAGGATTAAACATGTGTGTATAAAATTTGAAAAAAATCAGGTTAATTTTTAAAAATTTTAATTTTCCGTCACCGAGGCCCGATCACGCCAAAATGTTTACACAAAGTGTTTTCCGTTTGAGATACACCCAGTTTAGTTTTCGAATGAAAACACCACAACTAAATTAAACACAAGTATTTTAATTTATAAAACAACTTTTTATTTATTAGCACTTAATTAAACTGAGAACATAGAACAGAAGGCTGATTTCGGTCGCAAATGAGTCTAGATGTTATAGCAGTAGATCCCACACCTCATACATTCCAAATAATATGAATAACTTCATATCGTACATATTCAAATTACTCATAATACACAATTATAATATTACTCATAATGCACATACGCGCAGTCACAATGGAAAATTCCATTGCTTATCCCTAATTCAATTCCTTATCTCTAATTCAGATCTAAGAAGTAAACATGTTTACTTCTTCTAAATTCAAGGACGCATATATATTCTTATCTTGTTTACCAATTTCACAATATGATGAAATCATCTTGTTTACCATTTAGATACATTCTTATCTTGTTTACCATTTACACATCCTTATCTTGTTTACCAAATTCAAAGACATGTTCTAACATGAATAATCATTATCACATTTTGCGATCTAAGAGATCAACATGTTTACTCCGTAAACACAACAACAAGATCAAAGTCCACAACAACAAGATCAAAGTCCAACAACTCAAAATAGTATTTAAGCAGCATGCAAATACACAGTAGGGACAGTTCGTATATATTCAGTTCCAGTGACAGTTCATTATTATTATTCTTCAGTCAACAAGTTAATCATCCAGTTCTTATTCAGTTCCAGTATTCAGTGCAGTTCTTATTCAGTTCCAGTATTCAGTGCAATTCATAATTATTCAGTTATAGTGCTTATTTAATTACATCAGTGACACAGTATGAAATAAACTAATATAATATAGTCAGATATAAGTGAGTTATAAATTAAGTTGCAATAAAGTGTAAACCAAATATTACTTTTGTAAAAAACGATTTTATTGAAAATATATTTTCTTTTTAAAAATATATTTCGCAAATAATAAAATAAAACTGGCGCAGTCGGTAGGATGTACTTAGTCAATTAAAGACTAACTTTTTTAAAAGTTTTAAAGTGCACCACCAAAACGAAAGGTATTCGTTGAATTTAAGAAAGATCTTAAACAACAAATTCCTACAAAAGTAACATACAAAAAAAAAAGTATTTCATAATTTTATTTTATGAACAAATACTTAGTGAACTTGCAACAAATATTTCATGATTTTATTTCATAGAAATATTAATAACACAACTTATCTGACAAGAAAATTAATAAAAATAAATAATTATACAATAAATTAAAGAAGGCGAAAACATCATACATCATACATCAACAGTGAAATAAAGAAGAAAATTATACAATAAAATAAAGAAGGCGAAACATCATACATCAACAGTGAAATTAAGAAGAAAACTATACAATAAAATAAAGAAGGCGAAACAACATACATCCACAGTGAAATAAGGAAGAAAACTATACAATACAACATCAGGATCAACAACAAAATAAGAAGGTTACACAAATTAATTTTAAATTTTTTTTTTGAAAAATATTAAATAAATTTACACATATATTTTATTCTGCCTTACATATATATACAATATTTTACTATATTACCTATATATCTTTCTAGAATAAAAGTGCTTTCTATACACCTAAAGTTAAAATATATAGATATTTTTTTTTAAAAAACAATACAACCACAATATCTACAAAAAAAAAATACCTTTTAATTGTAAAGTGAAAATCCATAAATACAAATAAATTAAAATGGCAGTGGAAAATCAAGGAAATAGTGTGGTAATAAATCCAATCAAATACTTAAATGCACTCCCATATTTTGACGGAAACCCAGACAATTTATTAACCTTTTCAAACTTAGTAGACAGAATACACCCACTCTTATTAACATACGACGACTTATCCAAATATTTATTTTCTGATATTATTAAAAGTAAACTAATTAAAAAAGCCAGGGAAGTCATAGAAATAAATACTCAAGCCACTGCATTGAGCGACATTAAAGTTGTTCTACAAAATAACTTCAGTGAAAGACGTAGTCCAGAAGAACTCTACGATGAGTTAAGAGGCGTAACTTTCAAAAATAATGTATTAGGCTTTTATAATGAAATTAAAGACAAATTAAGAAAATTAAATAATAAAACTTTACTAATTTCTGGTCCAGGTGAAATAGCAAACCAATGTGCATTAAATAATATACGCACAGCATTAAGGTTAAGGAGGTTACGTAGACCAATCTTATAATGAAATAAATCATTATAACAATAGACAAACGCGTAACTATAGCAATAACAAATACAATAATCCATTCTCTAATCAACAAGTAAATCAAAATAGAAACAAACAATTTAACAATAACAGGTATGAACAAAATCAAAATAGAAATGAACAATTTAAAAATAATAAATACGTACAAAACCAAAACAGAAACGAACAATTTAACAACAATAAGTATGAACAAAATCAAAATAGAAACAGACAATTTAACAATAACAGGCATGACCAAAACCAAAATAGAAATTTTCAATTTAATAACTATAGACACAATCAAAACCAGAACAGATATAGACAATCCGACAATAATTATAGATATAACAGTAGACAACAGAACTACAATAGATTTTCAAACGACATTCAAGACAATTTACCAAATGTTCAACAAAATCAAACGGTTGAACCCATGGATGTTAATCAATGCGAAACAAGTGAAAATTTTCACTCACGAGCCTCGGAGGTGACTTACCATATGTAAAAATTAAATCTAATAAAAATCCACTAAAATTTATTATTGACACTGGAGCAACAAATTCAATCATTAATCCAGGTCTCTGTAACCCTAAATGGAAAGTACCAACAAATAAAATTCAAATTAAAACAATACAAAATAATATAACAAATGTAACCGAAAGAGTATCAGTTCCTCTTTTTAAAGAATTTGGCATTTCTGAGCAAAAAATCAACTTTTTGGTTTGCGCATTCCATGATAAATATGACGGTTTAATTGGCAATGACATACTGAAACGATTTAATGCTAAATTAGATTATAAACAAAATCTATTAGAAATAAATGGCCAAACAATACAAATCTTGTTCCAAAATTCAAAACAGCATACTATACACTTATTAGTGAACCAACAAAAAGGTTTAGCCTATCTCAAGACGAAGATGTTCTTGGAAGGTGAAGTTATTTCTGATGAAGGAATTTACAATGTTGAAAATCATAAGATTGAAGTTCAAACAAATGTAAAATGCTTAGGCCCTATTGAAATTAGACCTAATCAAATCGAACAAGTAACCACTGAAAACTTTTGTGTAATAGATGAACTCGAAAATATACCACTAATGAAACAATTAAGAACTCAACACTTAAACTTAGAAGAAAAACAAAAATTATCAAAAATAATAAATCGATACTCAGATATCTTTTATCAAGAAGGAACAAACCTTACTTTTACAAATGCAATAAAACATGAAATTCGTACAATCGATAATGTACCATTAAAAGTAAAATCATATAGGTACCCATATGTACATAAAGATGAAGTCAAACAACAGATTCACGAACTCCTCGAAAATAAAATAATAAGACCGAGTTATTCGCCTTATTCCGCTCCTGTTTGGATCGTACCGAAAAAGGTCGACGCAAGCGGTAAACAAAAGTGGAGGCTTGTCATAGACTATCGTAAACTTAATGAAGTTACAATAGACGACAAGTACCCTCTGCCAAATATTGATGAAATATTAGATAAACTGGGAAGATGCCAGTATTTCACAACCCTTGATTTAGCTAAGGGATTTCATCAAATAGAAATTGAGGAAAAGGATGTTCACAAGAACGCCTTTAATGTAGAAGGAGGACACTATGAATTCTTACGAATGCCATTTGGACTGAAGACAGCCCCAGCGACATTTCAAAGACTTATGAATAATATCCTTAAGGATCATATTAATAAGATCTGTTTAGTATATCTGGATGACATTATCATCTTTTCAACATCGTTACAAGAACACATAAATTCTATAAATATAATTTTCAATTGTTTAAAAAAGGCTAATTTAAAAATTCAATTAGACAAATCAGAATTCTTAAAAAAGGAAACAGAATTCCTTGGACACATAGTAACACAAGAAGGTATAAAACCAAACCCAAAAAAAATCGAATGCGTGACAAAATTTCCCATTCCAAAAACGGTAAAACAAATTAAACAATTCCTAGGACTAACTGGTTACTATAGAAAATTTATTAAAGATTATTCATTGATAGCGAAACCAATGACATTATTTCTAAAAAAGGATTCAAAAATAAACATTTCAGACATGAGATATCAAGAAAGCTTCAACACACTTAAAAAACTATTAACACACGATCCAATATTAGTATATCCTGACTTTACCAAGAAATTCACGCTTACAACAGATGCTAGTAACTATGCGTTAGGCGCAGTACTTTCGCAAGATAATCATCTAATTTGTTATGCTAGCCGCACGTTAAACGAACATGAAATTAATTACAGCACAATAGAAAAAGAATTATTAGCAATTATCTGGTCAACCAAATATTTCAGACCATATCTTTTTGGACGAAAATTCTTGATCGAAACCGATCACAAACCGTTAACTTGGCTTTTCTCAATTAAAGAACCTAATTCAAAACTTGTAAGATGGAGATTAAAATTATCAGAATTTGACTACGAAATTAAATATAAAAAAGGAACATTAAATAAAAATGCAGACGCTCTTTCAAGAATAGAAATAAATCTCAATGAAGAAAATAGAGTAATCGAAGATATTAATCCATTTCCAATCACCAAATCTCCTCTAAACATATTTAAAAGACAAATAGCAATTCTAAAAACAAATTATGGTTCTTTACGAATAAAACAAATAAGAATTTTCAACAAACACAGAAAAATAATTTATGTCAAATCCTTAGATGCAGAAACCGCATTAACACTTTTAAAATCACATTTTAATCCAAAATCTCTAAATTGCATCTACATAGAAAATGAAGAATTTCTTAAAACACTAGAAGATGTTTATAAAACGCATTTTGAAGCACAAAATCAATTAAAAATAGTCAGAACTGAAATAATGCTAAAAGACATAATAAATGAAGAAGAATTAGCAGAACTCATTAAAGAAGAACATCTTAGAAACAACCATAGAGGAATTATAGAGGTTTACAAAAAACTACATTTAAAATATTATAATCCAAAACTTAATATCAGAGTCACTCAATTCATTAATAACTGCGAAATATGCAACTAAGAAAAGTATGAACGTAAACCAATAAAGCATAAATATCAAATAACAGAAACACCCTCAGGTCCTAATGAAATTATTCACGCTGATGTATTCTATACACTCGAAAAACAAATTTTCGTTACATTCATCGACAAATTTAGCAAATTTGCACAAGCTATTAAAATTACAGCAAGAACTTGGACCGAATTCAAAAGAACCATTCTTGTTCTACTTTCTACAATAGGATCAATAAATAAAATTATAGTCGACAACGAACTAGGATTCAAAGCTCTTCCACTAAGAGAATTTCTACAGAGCGAACAAATAGAAATCCACTATACTTCTAATAACAATCACACATCTAATTCAGACGTAGAACGACTACATAATACAATTAATGAACACATAAGATTATTAAAACATGATCCCAACAAAGACAATGATACAGTCGAAGAAAAAATTTTAAAAATAATACGCTTCTATAATAACACCATTCATTCTACTACAGACAAAAAACCAATAGATTTTAAAAATGGAACTATAAAAAATGATGAATATAATTTAATTAAAGAAAAAATTCTAAAGAAAAAACAAATTACTATCAATAAATTAAATATAGGTAGAGAAGAAGTAGAAATACAACCCGGAACAAATTTTATTAAAGAAACACGTGGTGGAAAAAATCATACAAAGTTTAGGAAACTCAGTACAGAGAAAACCGATGAAAATCATATAATTAATAAAGAATCTGGCTTAAAATATTACAAATCACACATAAAGCGTAAAAAGAAATTTCAAACAATTGACTCTCCTTCAATTCAAGCGAAAAACAAAATCATTAAAAGGAAACCTTAACATATTCCTATCTTTTACAGATCATAATTTTATTATTCTCAACAATATTATCTTTAATACACGGACAATCACTTGAAATACATGACTTAAATAACAACCATGGATACATGACAATTAAGAAAGACGATATTAATATTATTAAAAAATACAACAAAATCCTTCATATTATAAATGTTACAGAAATAGAAAATACAATGCATCACATAAACGAAAATATAAACTTAATAAAAATAAAAATCGGTACAACTAACCCAATGTTCAACACATTAGTACATAACTATAAACACTTAGAACAAAAAATATATAATCTCAGACCACATTCTAAAAATAAACGAGCACTCATGAATATATTAGGCACAGGACTAAAATACCTAGCAGGAACAATGGACTCACAAGATGAGATCGAAATAAAAACACAATTAGAAGCCCTTACTACAAATAATAAAGAATTAATATCAGAAAGTAATAAACAAATCTCCTTTAATTCCAAAATCTCTCAACAAATTAAAGACATAACAGACCATATTCAAAAGCAACAATTAAACATCACACAGTTTTTAAATAACATTAACATATTAAATAAAAACAATTTCAATAAATTACAAGACGAAATAGACTACGTTCAAAACATTTATCAAATCAATTACGACATAAATCTTTTTCGACACCATATAGACGACATAGAACAAATCATTTTAACAAGCAAACTAGGCATACTAACTAGAAACATTCTGACAAAAGAAGAACTAAGACTAACAGAAGGTATACAAGGTTTTAAAGACACTAAAATAGCCGTAATTTTCGAAAACAGACTTATCATAATAGTCCTATTAATACCACAATATTCTAACACTTCCTATTCCACTGTTATTATCGAACCGATGCCAAATAAAAATAATAAAGCTATATTGCTTGATGAAAGTATTTTTATTATAGATGAGAATAATAAAGTATATAACAGAAAGGTTAAAGATAAATTAAAGAAAAACCTACACGAAATAAATGATAACTGTACTTCAAACATTATTAAATTTAAAGAAGCATATTGTCCAATGAAAAACTTTACGGGAAATAAAATAAAAGAAATAATACCCGGAATTATTTTGACAAAAAATATTTCAAATATAAATATTGAACATAATTGTAACAAATTGAAATTAAACATATCCGGAAGCAAATTAATTAAATTTGAAAATTGTAATGTAATCATAAGAAATAATACATTTATTAAAACATACTTTAAAATTAAAGATATTGTTATTCTCCCATATTTTGTGTCAGAGATAAAAGAAAATAAAACTATAGAAATGATAAAACTAGAAGATTTTCATATCAAAAAAATTGAAACAAACAGAAAACAAATTGAAGAAATAACTCTAAACAATACACATAAAATATTTTATCATATACCTTATATTTTAATAATAATCATTATAATTATCACACTATCAATATATAAAATTAATAAGCACAAAAACACTATTAAAATTGTAACTTCGTCGGAGCCTCAGGCTAACGGGGGGGGTGTTATAGCAGTAGATCCCACACCTCATACATTCCAAATAATATGAATAACTTCATATCGTACATATTCAAATTACTCATAATACACAATTATAATATTACTCATAATGCACATACGCGCAGTCACAATGGAAAATTCCATTGCTTATCCCTAATTCAATTCCTTATCTCTAATTCAGATCTAAGAAGTAAACATGTTTACTTCTTCTAAATTCAAGGACGCATATATATTCTTATCTTGTTTACCAATTTCACAATATGATGAATTCATCTTGTTTACCATTTAGATACATTCTTATCTTGTTTACCATTTACACATCCTTATCTTGTTTACCAAATTCAAAGACATGTTCTAACATGAATAATCATTATCACATTTTGCGATCTAAGAGATCAACATGTTTACTCCGTAAACACAACAACAAGATCAAAGTCCACAACAACAAGATCAAAGTCCAACAACTCAAAATAGTATTTAAGCAGCATGCAAATACACAGTAGGGACAGTTCGTATATATTCAGTTCCAGTGACAGTTCATTATTATTATTCTTCAGTCAACAAGTTAATCATCCAGTTCTTATTCAGTTCCAGTATTCAGTGCAGTTCTTATTCAGTTCCAGTATTCAGTGCAATTCATAATTATTCAGTTATAGTGCTTATTTAATTACATCAGTGACACAGTATGAAATAAACTAATATAATATAGTCAGATATAAGTGAGTTATAAATTAAGTTGCAATAAAGTGTAAACCAAATATTACTTTTGTAAAAAACGATTTTATTGAAAATATATTTTCTTTTTAAAAATATATTTCGCAAATAATAAAATAAAACTGGCGCAGTCGGTAGGATGTACTTAGTCAATTAAAGACTAACTTTTTTAAAAGTTTTAAAGTGCACCACCAAAACGAAAGGTATTCGTTGAATTTAAGAAAGATCTTAAACAACAAATTCCTACAAAAGTAACATACAAAAAAAAAAGTATTTCATAATTTTATTTTATGAACAAATACTTAGTGAACTTGCAACAAATATTTCATGATTTTATTTCATAGAAATATTAATAACACAACTTATCTGACAAGAAAATTAATAAAAATAAATAATTATACAATAAATTAAAGAAGGCGAAAACATCATACATCATACATCAACAGTGAAATAAAGAAGAAAATTATACAATAAAATAAAGAAGGCGAAACATCATACATCAACAGTGAAATTAAGAAGAAAACTATACAATAAAATAAAGAAGGCGAAACAACATACATCAACAGTGAAATAAGGAAGAAAACTATACAATACAACATCAGGATCAACAACAAAATAAGAAGGTTACACAAATTAATTTTAAATTTTTTTTTTGAAAAATATTAAATAAATTTACACATATATTTTATTCTGCCTTACATATATATACAATATTTTACTATATTACCTATATATCTTTCTAGAATAAAAGTGCTTTCTATACACCTAAAGTTAAAATATATAGATATTTTTTTTTAAAAAACAATACAACCACAATATCTACAAAAAAAAAAATACCTTTTAATTGTAAAGTGAAAATCCATAAATACAAATAAATTAAAATGGCAGTGGAAAATCAAGGAAATAGTGTGGTAATAAATCCAATCAAATACTTAAATGCACTCCCATATTTTGACGGAAACCCAGACAATTTATTAACCTTTTCAAACTTAGTAGACAGAATACACCCACTCTTATTAACATACGACGACTTATCCAAATATTTATTTTCTGATATTATTAAAAGTAAACTAATTAAAAAAGCCAGGGAAGTCATAGAAATAAATACTCAAGCCACTGCATTGAGCGACATTAAAGTTGTTCTACAAAATAACTTCAGTGAAAGACGTAGTCCAGAAGAACTCTACGATGAGTTAAGAGGCGTAGCTTTCAAAAATAATGTATTAGGCTTTTATAATGAAATTAAAGACAAATTAAGAAAATTAAATAATAAAACTTTACTAATTTCTGGTCCAGGTGAAATAGCAAACCAATGTGCATTAAATAATATACGCACAGCATTAAGGTTAAGGAGGTTACGTAGACCAATCTTATAATGAAATAAATCATTATAACAATAGACAAACGCGTAACTATAGCAATAACAAATACAATAATCCATTCTCTAATCAACAAGTAAATCAAAATAGAAACAAACAATTTAACAATAACAGGTATGAACAAAATCAAAATAGAAATGAACAATTTAAAAATAATAAATACGTACAAAACCAAAACAGAAACGAACAATTTAACAACAATAAGTATGAACAAAATCAAAATAGAAACAGACAATTTAACAATAACAGGCATGACCAAAACCAAAATAGAAATTTTCAATTTAATAACTATAGACACAATCAAAACCAGAACAGATATAGACAATCCGACAATAATTATAGATATAACAGTAGACAACAGAACTACAATAGATTTTCAAACGACATTCAAGACAATTTACCAAATGTTCAACAAAATCAAACGGTTGAACCCATGGATGTTAATCAATGCGAAACAAGTGAAAATTTTCACTCACGAGCCTCGGAGGTGACTTACCATATGTAAAAATTAAATCTAATAAAAATCCACTAAAATTTATTATTGACACTGGAGCAACAAATTCAATCATTAATCCAGGTCTCTGTAACCCTAAATGGAAAGTACCAACAAATAAAATTCAAATTAAAACAATACAAAATAATATAACAAATGTAACCGAAAGAGTATCAGTTCCTCTTTTTAAAGAATTTGGCATTTCTGAGCAAAAAATCAACTTTTTGGTTTGCGCATTCCATGATAAATATGACGGTTTAATTGGCAATGACATACTGAAACGATTTAATGCTAAATTAGATTATAAACAAAATCTATTAGAAATAAATGGCCAAACAATACAAATCTTGTTCCAAAATTCAAAACAGCATACTATACACTTATTAGTGAACCAACAAAAAGGTTTAGCCTATCTCAAGACGAAGATGTTCTTGGAAGGTGAAGTTATTTCTGATGAAGGAATTTACAATGTTGAAAATCATAAGATTGAAGTTCAAACAAATGTAAAATGCTTAGGCCCTATTGAAATTAGACCTAATCAAATCGAACAAGTAACCACTGAAAACTTTTGTGTAATAGATGAACTCGAAAATATACCACTAATGAAACAATTAAGAACTCAACACTTAAACTTAGAAGAAAAACAAAAATTATCAAAAATAATAAATCGATACTCAGATATCTTTTATCAAGAAGGAACAAACCTTACTTTTACAAATGCAATAAAACATGAAATTCGTACAATCGATAATGTACCATTAAAAGTAAAATCATATAGGTACCCATATGTACATAAAGATGAAGTCAAACAACAGATTCACGAACTCCTCGAAAATAAAATAATAAGACCGAGTTATTCGCCTTATTCCGCTCCTGTTTGGATCGTACCGAAAAAGGTCGACGCAAGCGGTAAACAAAAGTGGAGGCTTGTCATAGACTATCGTAAACTTAATGAAGTTACAATAGACGACAAGTACCCTCTGCCAAATATTGATGAAATATTAGATAAACTGGGAAGATGCCAGTATTTCACAACCCTTGATTTAGCTAAGGGATTTCATCAAATAGAAATTGAGGAAAAGGATGTTCACAAGAACGCCTTTAATGTAGAAGGAGGACACTATGAATTCTTACGAATGCCATTTGGACTGAAGACAGCCCCAGCGACATTTCAAAGACTTATGAATAATATCCTTAAGGATCATATTAATAAGATCTGTTTAGTATATCTGGATGACATTATCATCTTTTCAACATCGTTACAAGAACACATAAATTCTATAAATATAATTTTCAATTGTTTAAAAAAGGCTAATTTAAAAATTCAATTAGACAAATCAGAATTCTTAAAAAAGGAAACAGAATTCCTTGGACACATAGTAACACAAGAAGGTATAAAACCAAACCCAAAAAAAATCGAATGCGTGACAAAATTTCCCATTCCAAAAACGGTAAAACAAATTAAACAATTCCTAGGACTAACTGGTTACTATAGAAAATTTATTAAAGATTATTCATTGATAGCGAAACCAATGACATTATTTCTAAAAAAGGATTCAAAAATAAACATTTCAGACATGAGATATCAAGAAAGCTTCAACACACTTAAAAAACTATTAACACACGATCCAATATTAGTATATCCTGACTTTACCAAGAAATTCACGCTTACAACAGATGCTAGTAACTATGCGTTAGGCGCAGTACTTTCGCAAGATAATCATCTAATTTGTTATGCTAGCCGCACGTTAAACGAACATGAAATTAATTACAGCACAATAGAAAAAGAATTATTAGCAATTATCTGGTCAACCAAATATTTCAGACCATATCTTTTTGGACGAAAATTCTTGATCGAAACCGATCACAAACCGTTAACTTGGCTTTTCTCAATTAAAGAACCTAATTCAAAACTTGTAAGATGGAGATTAAAATTATCAGAATTTGACTACGAAATTAAATATAAAAAAGGAACATTAAATAAAAATGCAGACGCTCTTTCAAGAATAGAAATAAATCTCAATGAAGAAAATAGAGTAATCGAAGATATTAATCCATTTCCAATCACCAAATCTCCTCTAAACATATTTAAAAGACAAATAGCAATTCTAAAAACAAATTATGGTTCTTTACGAATAAAACAAATAAGAATTTTCAACAAACACAGAAAAATAATTTATGTCAAATCCTTAGATGCAGAAACCGCATTAACACTTTTAAAATCACATTTTAATCCAAAATCTCTAAATTGCATCTACATAGAAAATGAAGAATTTCTTAAAACACTAGAAGATGTTTATAAAACGCATTTTGAAGCACAAAATCAATTAAAAATAGTCAGAACTGAAATAATGCTAAAAGACATAATAAATGAAGAAGAATTAGCAGAACTCATTAAAGAAGAACATCTTAGAAACAACCATAGAGGAATTATAGAGGTTTACAAAAAACTACATTTAAAATATTATAATCCAAAACTTAATATCAGAGTCACTCAATTCATTAATAACTGCGAAATATGCAACTAAGAAAAGTATGAACGTAAACCAATAAAGCATAAATATCAAATAACAGAAACACCCTCAGGTCCTAATGAAATTATTCACGCTGATGTATTCTATACACTCGAAAAACAAATTTTCGTTACATTCATCGACAAATTTAGCAAATTTGCACAAGCTATTAAAATTACAGCAAGAACTTGGACCGAATTCAAAAGAACCATTCTTGTTCTACTTTCTACAATAGGATCAATAAATAAAATTATAGTCGACAACGAACTAGGATTCAAAGCTCTTCCACTAAGAGAATTTCTACAGAGCGAACAAATAGAAATCCACTATACTTCTAATAACAATCACACATCTAATTCAGACGTAGAACGACTACATAATACAATTAATGAACACATAAGATTATTAAAACATGATCCCAACAAAGACAATGATACAGTCGAAGAAAAAATTTTAAAAATAATACGCTTCTATAATAACACCATTCATTCTACTACAGACAAAAAACCAATAGATTTTAAAAATGGAACTATAAAAAATGATGAATATAATTTAATTAAAGAAAAAATTCTAAAGAAAAAACAAATTACTATCAATAAATTAAATATAGGTAGAGAAGAAGTAGAAATACAACCCGGAACAAATTTTATTAAAGAAACACGTGGTGGAAAAAATCATACAAAGTTTAGGAAACTCAGTACAGAGAAAACCGATGAAAATCATATAATTAATAAAGAATCTGGCTTAAAATATTACAAATCACACATAAAGCGTAAAAAGAAATTTCAAACAATTGACTCTCCTTCAATTCAAGCGAAAAACAAAATCATTAAAAGGAAACCTTAACATATTCCTATCTTTTACAGATCATAATTTTATTATTCTCAACAATATTATCTTTAATACACGGACAATCACTTGAAATACATGACTTAAATAACAACCATGGATACATGACAATTAAGAAAGACGATATTAATATTATTAAAAAATACAACAAAATCCTTCATATTATAAATGTTACAGAAATAGAAAATACAATGCATCACATAAACGAAAATATAAACTTAATAAAAATAAAAATCGGTACAACTAACCCAATGTTCAACACATTAGTACATAACTATAAACACTTAGAACAAAAAATATATAATCTCAGACCACATTCTAAAAATAAACGAGCACTCATGAATATATTAGGCACAGGACTAAAATACCTAGCAGGAACAATGGACTCACAAGATGAGATCGAAATAAAAACACAATTAGAAGCCCTTACTACAAATAATAAAGAATTAATATCAGAAAGTAATAAACAAATCTCCTTTAATTCCAAAATCTCTCAACAAATTAAAGACATAACAGACCATATTCAAAAGCAACAATTAAACATCACACAGTTTTTAAATAACATTAACATATTAAATAAAAACAATTTCAATAAATTACAAGACGAAATAGACTACGTTCAAAACATTTATCAAATCAATTACGACATAAATCTTTTTCGACACCATATAGACGACATAGAACAAATCATTTTAACAAGCAAACTAGGCATACTAACTAGAAACATTCTGACAAAAGAAGAACTAAGACTAACAGAAGGTATACAAGGTTTTAAAGACACTAAAATAGCCGTAATTTTCGAAAACAGACTTATCATAATAGTCCTATTAATACCACAATATTCTAACACTTCCTATTCCACTGTTATTATCGAACCGATGCCAAATAAAAATAATAAAGCTATATTGCTTGATGAAAGTATTTTTATTATAGATGAGAATAATAAAGTATATAACAGAAAGGTTAAAGATAAATTAAAGAAAAACCTACACGAAATAAATGATAACTGTACTTCAAACATTATTAAATTTAAAGAAGCATATTGTCCAATGAAAAACTTTACGGGAAATAAAATAAAAGAAATAATACCCGGAATTATTTTGACAAAAAATATTTCAAATATAAATATTGAACATAATTGTAACAAATTGAAATTAAACATATCCGGAAGCAAATTAATTAAATTTGAAAATTGTAATGTAATCATAAGAAATAATACATTTATTAAAACATACTTTAAAATAAAAGATAGTGTTATTCTCCCATATTTTGTGTCAGAGATAAAAGAAAATAAAACTATAGAAATGATAAAACTAGAAGATTTTCATATCAAAAAAATTGAAACAAACAGAAAACAAATTGAAGAAATAACTCTAAACAATACACATAAAATATTTTATCATATACCTTATATTTTAATAATAATCATTATAATTATCACACTATCAATATATAAAATTAATAAGCACAAAAACACTATTAAAATTGTAACTTCGTCGGAGCCTCAGGCTAACGGGGGGGGTGTTATAGCAGTAGATCCCACACCTCATACATTCCAAATAATATGAATAACTTCATATCGTACATATTCAAATTACTCATAATACACAATTATAATATTACTCATAATGCACATACGCGCAGTCACAATGGAAAATTCCATTGCTTATCCCTAATTCAATTCCTTATCTCTAATTCAGATCTAAGAAGTAAACATGTTTACTTCTTCTAAATTCAAGGACGCATATATATTCTTATCTTGTTTACCAATTTCACAATATGATGAAATCATCTTGTTTACCATTTAGATACATTCTTATCTTGTTTACCATTTACACATCCTTATCTTGTTTACCAAATTCAAAGACATGTTCTAACATGAATAATCATTATCACATTTTGCGATCTAAGAGATCAACATGTTTACTCCGTAAACACAACAACAAGATCAAAGTCCACAACAACAAGATCAAAGTCCAACAACTCAAAATAGTATTTAAGCAGCATGCAAATACACAGTAGGGACAGTTCGTATATATTCAGTTCCAGTGACAGTTCATTATTATTATTCTTCAGTCAACAAGTTAATCATCCAGTTCTTATTCAGTTCCAGTATTCAGTGCAGTTCTTATTCAGTTCCAGTATTCAGTGCAATTCATAATTATTCAGTTATAGTGCTTATTTAATTACATCAGTGACACAGTATGAAATAAACTAATATAATATAGTCAGATATAAGTGAGTTATAAATTAAGTTGCAATAAAGTGTAAACCAAATATTACTTTTGTAAAAAACGATTTTATTGAAAATATATTTTCTTTTTAAAAATATATTTCGCAAAAAATAAAATAAAACTGGCGCAGTCGGTAGGATGTACTTAGTCAATTAAAGACTAACTTTTTTAAAAGTTTTAAAGTGCACCACCAAAACGAAAGGTATTCGTTGAATTTAAGAAAGATCTTAAACAACAAATTCCTACAAAAGTAACATACAAAAAAAAAAGTATTTCATAATTTTATTTTATGAACAAATACTTAGTGAACTTGCAACAAATATTTCATGATTTTATTTCATAGAAATATTAATAACACAACTTATCTGACAAGAAAATTAATAAAAATAAATAATTATACAATAAATTAAAGAAGGCGAAAACATCATACATCATACATCAACAGTGAAATAAAGAAGAAAATTATACAATAAAATAAAGAAGGCGAAACATCATACATCAACAGTGAAATTAAGAAGAAAACTATACAATAAAATAAAGAAGGCGAAACAACATACATCAACAGTGAAATAAGGAAGAAAACTATACAATACAACATCAGGATCAACAACAAAATAAGAAGGTTACACAAATTAATTTTAAATTTTTTTTTTGAAAAATATTAAATAAATTTACACATATATTTTATTCTGCCTTACATATATATACAATATTTTACTATATTACCTATATATCTTTCTAGAATAAAAGTGCTTTCTATACACCTAAAGTTAAAATATATAGATATTTTTTTTTAAAAAACAATACAACCACAATATCTACAAAAAAAAAAATACCTTTTAATTGTAAAGTGAAAATCCATAAATACAAATAAATTAAAATGGCAGTGGAAAATCAAGGAAATAGTGTGGTAATAAATCCAATCAAATACTTAAATGCACTCCCATATTTTGACGGAAACCCAGACAATTTATTAACCTTTTCAAACTTAGTAGACAGAATACACCCACTCTTATTAACATACGACGACTTATCCAAATATTTATTTTCTGATATTATTAAAAGTAAACTAATTAAAAAAGCCAGGGAAGTCATAGAAATAAATACTCAAGCCACTGCATTGAGCGACATTAAAGTTGTTCTACAAAATAACTTCAGTGAAAGACGTAGTCCAGAAGAACTCTACGATGAGTTAAGAGGCGTAACTTTCAAAAATAATGTATTAGGCTTTTATAATGAAATTAAAGACAAATTAAGAAAATTAAATAATAAAACTTTACTAATTTCTGGTCCAGGTGAAATAGCAAACCAATGTGCATTAAATAATATACGCACAGCATTAACCGTTTTTAAAAGTAAAATACCTGAACCTATGAAAACCGTTTTAACCTGTAGAAATCCTGAAAGTCTTGAATCCGCAATCGACATATTAATTCAAGGAGGTTCCGTAGACCAATCTTATAATGAAATAAATCATTATAACAATAGACAAACGCGTAACTATAGCAATAACAAATACAATAATCCATTCTCTAATCAACAAGTAAATCAAAATAGAAACAAACAATTTAACAATAACAGGTATGAACAAAATCAAAATAGAAATGAACAATTTAAAAATAATAAATACGTACAAAACCAAAACAGAAACGAACAATTTAACAACAATAAGTATGAACAAAATCAAAATAGAAACAGACAATTTAACAATAACAGGCATGACCAAAACCAAAATAGAAATTTTCAATTTAATAACTATAGACACAATCAAAACCAGAACAGATATAGACAATCCGACAATAATTATAGATATAACAGTAGACAACAGAACTACAATAGATTTTCAAACGACATTCAAGACAATTTACCAAATGTTCAACAAAATCAAACGGTTGAACCCATGGATGTTAATCAATGCGAAACAAGTGAAAATTTTCACTCACGAGCCTCGGAGGTGACTTACCATATGTAAAAATTAAATCTAATAAAAATCCACTAAAATTTATTATTGACACTGGAGCAACAAATTCAATCATTAATCCAGGTCTCTGTAACCCTAAATGGAAAGTACCAACAAATAAAATTCAAATTAAAACAATACAAAATAATATAACAAATGTAACCGAAAGAGTATCAGTTCCTCTTTTTAAAGAATTTGGCATTTCTGAGCAAAAAATCAACTTTTTGGTTTGCGCATTCCATGATAAATATGACGGTTTAATTGGCAATGACATACTGAAACGATTTAATGCTAAATTAGATTATAAACAAAATCTATTAGAAATAAATGGCCAAACAATACAAATCTTGTTCCAAAATTCAAAACAGCATACTATACACTTATTAGTGAACCAACAAAAAGGTTTAGCCTATCTCAAGACGAAGATGTTCTTGGAAGGTGAAGTTATTTCTGATGAAGGAATTTACAATGTTGAAAATCATAAGATTGAAGTTCAAACAAATGTAAAATGCTTAGGCCCTATTGAAATTAGACCTAATCAAATCGAACAAGTAACCACTGAAAACTTTTGTGTAATAGATGAACTCGAAAATATACCACTAATGAAACAATTAAGAACTCAACACTTAAACTTAGAAGAAAAACAAAAATTATCAAAAATAATAAATCGATACTCAGATATCTTTTATCAAGAAGGAACAAACCTTACTTTTACAAATGCAATAAAACATGAAATTCGTACAATCGATAATGTACCATTAAAAGTAAAATCATATAGGTACCCATATGTACATAAAGATGAAGTCAAACAACAGATTCACGAACTCCTCGAAAATAAAATAATAAGACCGAGTTATTCGCCTTATTCCGCTCCTGTTTGGATCGTACCGAAAAAGGTCGACGCAAGCGGTAAACAAAAGTGGAGGCTTGTCATAGACTATCGTAAACTTAATGAAGTTACAATAGACGACAAGTACCCTCTGCCAAATATTGATGAAATATTAGATAAACTGGGAAGATGCCAGTATTTCACAACCCTTGATTTAGCTAAGGGATTTCATCAAATAGAAATTGAGGAAAAGGATGTTCACAAGAACGCCTTTAATGTAGAAGGAGGACACTATGAATTCTTACGAATGCCATTTGGACTGAAGACAGCCCCAGCGACATTTCAAAGACTTATGAATAATATCCTTAAGGATCATATTAATAAGATCTGTTTAGTATATCTGGATGACATTATCATCTTTTCAACATCGTTACAAGAACACATAAATTCTATAAATATAATTTTCAATTGTTTAAAAAAGGCTAATTTAAAAATTCAATTAGACAAATCAGAATTCTTAAAAAAGGAAACAGAATTCCTTGGACACATAGTAACACAAGAAGGTATAAAACCAAACCCAAAAAAAATCGAATGCGTGACAAAATTTCCCATTCCAAAAACGGTAAAACAAATTAAACAATTCCTAGGACTAACTGGTTACTATAGAAAATTTATTAAAGATTATTCATTGATAGCGAAACCAATGACATTATTTCTAAAAAAGGATTCAAAAATAAACATTTCAGACATGAGATATCAAGAAAGCTTCAACACACTTAAAAAACTATTAACACACGATCCAATATTAGTATATCCTGACTTTACCAAGAAATTCACGCTTACAACAGATGCTAGTAACTATGCGTTAGGCGCAGTACTTTCGCAAGATAATCATCTAATTTGTTATGCTAGCCGCACGTTAAACGAACATGAAATTAATTACAGCACAATAGAAAAAGAATTATTAGCAATTATCTGGTCAACCAAATATTTCAGACCATATCTTTTTGGACGAAAATTCTTGATCGAAACCGATCACAAACCGTTAACTTGGCTTTTCTCAATTAAAGAACCTAATTCAAAACTTGTAAGATGGAGATTAAAATTATCAGAATTTGACTACGAAATTAAATATAAAAAAGGAACATTAAATAAAAATGCAGACGCTCTTTCAAGAATAGAAATAAATCTCAATGAAGAAAATAGAGTAATCGAAGATATTAATCCATTTCCAATCACCAAATCTCCTCTAAACATATTTAAAAGACAAATAGCAATTCTAAAAACAAATTATGGTTCTTTACGAATAAAACAAATAAGAATTTTCAACAAACACAGAAAAATAATTTATGTCAAATCCTTAGATGCAGAAACCGCATTAACACTTTTAAAATCACATTTTAATCCAAAATCTCTAAATTGCATCTACATAGAAAATGAAGAATTTCTTAAAACACTAGAAGATGTTTATAAAACGCATTTTGAAGCACAAAATCAATTAAAAATAGTCAGAACTGAAATAATGCTAAAAGACATAATAAATGAAGAAGAATTAGCAGAACTCATTAAAGAAGAACATCTTAGAAACAACCATAGAGGAATTATAGAGGTTTACAAAAAACTACATTTAAAATATTATAATCCAAAACTTAATATCAGAGTCACTCAATTCATTAATAACTGCGAAATATGCAACTAAGAAAAGTATGAACGTAAACCAATAAAGCATAAATATCAAATAACAGAAACACCCTCAGGTCCTAATGAAATTATTCACGCTGATGTATTCTATACACTCGAAAAACAAATTTTCGTTACATTCATCGACAAATTTAGCAAATTTGCACAAGCTATTAAAATTACAGCAAGAACTTGGACCGAATTCAAAAGAACCATTCTTGTTCTACTTTCTACAATAGGATCAATAAATAAAATTATAGTCGACAACGAACTAGGATTCAAAGCTCTTCCACTAAGAGAATTTCTACAGAGCGAACAAATAGAAATCCACTATACTTCTAATAACAATCACACATCTAATTCAGACGTAGAACGACTACATAATACAATTAATGAACACATAAGATTATTAAAACATGATCCCAACAAAGACAATGATACAGTCGAAGAAAAAATTTTAAAAATAATACGCTTCTATAATAACACCATTCATTCTACTACAGACAAAAAACCAATAGATTTTAAAAATGGAACTATAAAAAATGATGAATATAATTTAATTAAAGAAAAAATTCTGAAGAAAAAACAAATTACTATCAATAAATTAAATATAGGTAGAGAAGAAGTAGAAATACAACCCGGAACAAATTTTATTAAAGAAACACGTGGTGGAAAAAATCATACAAAGTTTAGGAAACTCAGTACAGAGAAAACCGATGAAAATCATATAATTAATAAAGAATCTGGCTTAAAATATTACAAATCACACATAAAGCGTAAAAAGAAATTTCAAACAATTGACTCCTTCAATTCAAGCGAAAAACAAAATCATTAAAAGGAAACCTTAACATATTCCTATCTTTTACAGATGAATTCCCAGATCATAATTTTATTATTCTCAACAATACTATCCTTAATACATGGACAATCACTTGAAATACATGACTTAAATAACAACCATGGATACATGACAATTAAGAAAGACGATATTAATATTATTGAAAAATTCAACAAAATCCTTTATATTATAAATGTTACAGAAATAGAAATTACAATGCTTCACATAAACGAAAATATAAACTTAATAAAAATAAAAATCGGTATAACTAACCAAATGTTCAACACATTAGTACATAACTATAAACACTTAGAACAAAAAATATACAATCTCAGACCACATTCTAAAAATAAACGAGCACTCATGAATATATTAGGCACAGGACTAAAATACCTAGCAGGAACAATGGACTCACAAGATGAGATCGAAATAAAAACACAATAAGAAGCCCTTACTACAAATAATAAAGAATTAATATCAGAAAGTAATAAACAAATCTCCTTTAATTCCAAAATCTCTCAACAAATTAAAGACATAACAGACCATATTCAAAAGCAACAATTAAACATCACACAGTTTTTAAATAACATTAACATATTAAATAAAAACAATTTCAATAAATTACAAGACGAAATAGACTACGTTCAAAACATTTATCAAATCAATTACGACATAAATCTTTTTCGACACCATATAGACGACATAGAACAAATCATTTTAACAAGCAAACTAGGCATACTAACTAGAAACATTCTGACAAAAGAAGAACTAAGACTAACAGAAGGTATACAAGGTTTTAAAGACACTAAAATAGCCGTAATTTTCGAAAACAGACTTATCATAATAGTCCTATTAATACCACAATATTCTAACACTTCCTATTCCACTGTTATTATCGAACCGATGCCAAATAAAAATAATAAAGCTATATTGCTTGACGAAAGTATTTTTATTATAGATGAGAATAATAAAGTATATAACAAAAAGGTTAAAGATAAATTAAAGAAAAATCTACACGAAATAAATGATAACTGTACTTCAAACATTATTAAATTAAAAGAAGCATATTGTCCAATGAAAAACTTTACGGGAAATAAAATAAAAGAAATAATACCCGGAATTATTTTGACAAAAAATATTTCAAATATAAATATTGAACATAATTGTAACAAATTGAAATTAAACATATCCGGAAGCAAATTAATTAAATTTGAAAATTGTAATGTAATCATAAGAAATAATACATTTATTAAAACATACTTTAAAATAAAAGATAGTGTTATTCTCCCATATTTTGTGTCAGAGATAAAAGAAAATAAAACTATAGAAATGATAAAACTAGAAGATTTTCATATCAAAAAAATTGAAACAAACAGAAAACAAATTGAAGAAATAACTCTAAACAATACACATAAAATATTTTATCATATACCTTATATTTTAATAATAATCATTATAATTATCACACTATCAATATATAAAATTAATAAGCACAAAAACACTATTAAAATTGTAACTTCGTCGGAGCCTCAGGCTAACGGGGGGGGTGTTATAGCAGTAGATCCCACACCTCATACATTCCAAATAATATGAATAACTTCATATCGTACATATTCAAATTACTCATAATACACAATTATAATATTACTCATAATGCACATACGCGCAGTCACAATGGAAAATTCCATTGCTTATCCCTAATTCAATTCCTTATCTCTAATTCAGATCTAAGAAGTAAACATGTTTACTTCTTCTAAATTCAAGGACGCATATATATTCTTATCTTGTTTACCAATTTCACAATATGATGAAATCATCTTGTTTACCATTTAGATACATTCTTATCTTGTTTACCATTTACACATCCTTATCTTGTTTACCAAATTCAAAGACATGTTCTAACATGAATAATCATTATCACATTTTGCGATCTAAGAGATCAACATGTTTACTCCGTAAACACAACAACAAGATCAAAGTCCACAACAACAAGATCAAAGTCCAACAACTCAAAATAGTATTTAAGCAGCATGCAAATACACAGTAGGGACAGTTCGTATATATTCAGTTCCAGTGACAGTTCATTATTATTATTCTTCAGTCAACTAGTTAATCATCCAGTTCTTATTCAGTTCCAGTATTCAGTGCAGTTCTTATTCAGTTCCAGTATTCAGTGCAATTCATAATTATTCAGTTATAGTGCTTATTTAATTACATCAGTGACACAGTATGAAATAAACTAATATAATATAGTCAGATATAAGTGAGTTATAAATTAAGTTGCAATAAAGTGTAAACCAAATATTACTTTTGTAAAAAACGATTTTATTGAAAATATATTTTCTTTTTAAAAATATATTTCGCAAATAATAAAATAAAACTTCTAGACTCCTGAAGGTGAGATGTCATTTTCGTATATGTACGAGGTGTTACAGCATACAATTTTATTGTTGTGTTATGTTTTTTCTTTCTTTGGGTAAGTGTAAATTTAATGACAGAAAGTAGTAAAATCTTGTACATAATTGCCGAATCGGTTCACTCTTGCCTCATGCAGCCAAATGCTGGCGACTACGTGAAAAGTCTTTATCTGTCAAAATTGTAGTTAAACACTAATCATATGCTTATGACCAGTGCTGCTGCTAAATTGCAATCAAGGTATTATACTACTATTTCATTAGCCGCACTATTATACTACCTTAAACCTAATTATACTACTTTTATTAAGTAATTCTAAATCGAAACGATACCAAATTTATTTGATTTTTAGCAAAAAAATGGTTTCTTTTACATTCACATGTTATTAAGTCTGTAAATTTCTCTCCGAACTATCAATAATTATTATAAAGAATTTTTACATTTCCCGAAAATTATATTGACCAAGAATGTATGTCAAAAAATAAACAAAACACAAATAACAAAATTTGGTATTTTATTTCAATTGATGCCTTTGCTTCCAAATTGAAAGCCAAATACTATTATATAATATACTAAGAAACCGACGAGTTTTTTTCGATTGATTTTTGTAAAATCTTTATATGATTTTGTTTTCGGATATATAATACACAAAATAAACGTCGGTTTATTTGTTATATTTTGGTACTTTATTTAAGGCATTTGTATTTTGTTGTTGTAATGTAGTAAAATAATAAATATATATAATATATATATAAGCATATAAGCATGGAATAATTTATTTTGTGCAATTGCAAAAAAGGGCGAAAAATCAATCACAAAATATTTATATAATTTAAAAGGCTTTTTTGTTTTCTGTTGGAACTATTTTTACAAATATTTTTATCGTATAATCCAGTATACTTCCAAAAAGCCGATAATGTACTCCGCTCTAAAAATGTAAGCCAGCAGCACTGCTCTTGACATAAAAGCAAAATCAAATTATGCGCATGCGTCAAAACGTCGTACCACTACACATAACATCTACTTACACCACAAACTTGCGGTTGTTCAGGAGTCTAGACTCATTTGCGAACGAAATCGACAAGATGATTTCATCATATTGTGAAATTGGTAAACAAGATGATTTCATCATATTGTGAACTTGGTAAACAAGATGATTTCATCATATTGTGAAATTGGTAAACAAGATGATTTCATCATATTGTGAAATTGGTAAAAGGAATGGAATTTTCCATTAGGACTACACATATGAGTAATATTATGAATGTGTATTATGAATAATATTATAAAGTGATGTGAGAGTGTTCTGGGAATGTAACCCCTCCCTCCTTAAGTTTAATGCTCTCCTGAGTATCTATAATTCTATTTTCAATTCTAATTTTTTGGGTTTTTCGACATGTATAATATAATAATAGAATTGCAATTATAATAATTATGATTGTGATACTTGTATATGATATAACATGTTTTACATTGTTTCAGTATCTTACAGCTTGCAATTCTTTTAAATTTTCAATTTGATTTATATGTATCTCTTCTAATGTTACTGTTCAAGAACAGAAATGTGTTTGTGCATGTTGGATTTATTTTCATAATAAAATTCATAATGCAAATTCACTAGGCATGCAAATGAACCCAACATGCACGAAGCCAAAGTTCCGAATTCCGGCTAAGCGAAACATGATCCCAGAGTTATTACAGTTCACCTTGAATTTAAAGTAAAAACAAACAAGTGCAGCGATGGGAATATGTTTCGCTTATCAGCAATTCGAACGATATCATTCATTGAGCACCAATGTCAATTGCAACTAAGCATTTTTTTTGTGTGTCAGTCACTGCGTGTGCAGACTAACTGCATATTGTTGCAGTCGCACAGGTACGAGCTTACGAATTTTACCAACAAATGCATTAGTACAAAAATATAATGAGTCAGTTATTAATTAGTAGATTCAACTACAGTAGACTCGCGGTAACCTGAACTATTAAAAACCGATCGTGTTCACGTTTGCGAAGTTGTTCATGTTGACGAAGGTGTAGTTCTTTAAATTTTCCATTTAAATTAGACATGTGTTTTAACTCAAATTCATATATTTTTTGTTTTTCGGTTTGTACATACGTAATTCATACATGTTTTGTTAAGAAAAAAAGTATGTTCGTTTAAATTAATGAAAAAAATGGGTTATTTTTTTCTGGATTTTCTTTTTTTGCAAATTGCTGAACACTGCCTTTTCGCGGAGACGCTTAAGTACGCTGTTGGATTTATGTTTTCATCTTTCGCCCATTCCAAAGCTTTATTGAAAATGATGATTGCTTCACTAGGCTCTATTATGGTATGTGCTCTTTCCAGAATACTGTCATCGCTTTCATTTTCATCACTGATCAAAACCTCGTTCGTTTCAGTTGCGTTTTGAAGATCTATATTCCATTCATGGATATCAGCAAATGAAAAACTGACCTACAACTCTTCACAGTCTTCTTCATCTCCTATAGAGCTTATAATGTTCGTCCAAGCATTTTGCTATTGTTTCCTTTTCAAGAAGTTGCTAAGCTGAATAGCAAGCATTTTGCTATTGTTTCCTTTTCAATTCGTCAATTTCTTTAAGGCTTCAATATCATCAGTCTCTGTGGCTACAATTGATGCCAAAAGACTGTTTCTGTAGAAAATTTTAGGCATTTTGATCCATTGGCTATATGAGCGGCGTGACGTTTGGTGGCATAAACATTTCAGTTATTAACTCGTCGTCTGATCTCAATTCATTTTTGGGAGGATGAGATGGAGCATTATCTATCAAAAGTAGAGCTTTGTTTGGTAATCCTTGCTTTTTTAAAAAGTTTCTGACCTACACGTGTAAAGGTTTGAAATCAATGTAAAACTGCAAGCTGTTTCTTACCTGTGGTACGAACGAATGGTGAAACTAATTTTTAAAAATTGCACCTGTCGTCCATGACGATTTGGAGCAACTGTAGTCAACAGGAGATTCAAAATTTCTAAAAGAGCGAGGATTTTTTGCATTTCCAATCACTAAAAGTTTAACTTTATGTACCCCTGTTGCGTTTGTACAAGCTAGAAAAGTGACGTGCTGTTTTTCCGTTTTTCTTCCAGGAGCATTTTTTTCTTGAGATGATACGTATGTTTTGTCAGGTAGCAGCTTCCAAAAAAATCCCGATACGTCTGCATTATAAATTTGATCGTGAGACAGGCCGAGCTCTTTAATTTTGGCTTGCAACTTGTTCTTGAAAGGGTCCACAAGGTCAGGTCTAGAAGATAACTTTTCTCTACTTATTTTGATGAAACGCACACCCTAACGCTTCTTAAATCGCTGCAACCATCCGTCACTCGCATTAAAATCGCTTTGAGTTTCATTAATTTTTGAATGAAAAAATTTAGCTTTAACTATCAATCCATTGACTGGATAATTTTTTTGTCGCTGTTTGAGGAACAAACGGTACAGCGCTTTTTCCATTTTAGGAAGTTCAGAACACTTCATAGTCTTCCGCATTCCAGGTCCAGAAAATGTATTGTTAACACATTTTAAAATTTTCTCATTTTTTTTGTTGATAGCGCAAATGGTTGATTTTGCAACATTGTACTCTTTTGCTAAGCTAGTTACGCTTGATCCTCCTTTTAATTTTTCTCTTAAATCCACTTTTTCCTTTAGAGACAAGAATTTTGGTACTTTCTGCGACATTTTTCACGAAAAACTTTGTTTAGATCATGCCAAATCAGCACCGCGCACTAAACTCAATGCCAAACCACAGCGAAAATGCTAGGAAAAATCCTTAACTGGGATTCCCCGTTTAGTAAAACGATTCGGATAACCGACAAACGCAGAAAAAAAGCAATGTTTTCTATGTTAAATGCATTTTAAATTTGTTCACGTTATAGGGCTTTCTCTCCGTGTTCACGCTACAGAGTAGTCAGTATAAAAAAATTATGTTCACGTTAGCCGGTGTTCACGTAAGGCGGTGTTTTTGTTAGCGCGAGTCTACTGTATCACAAAATATATACATATATATAAAACGCCATCTTCAAGATATTATACCACAGCAAATTAATAAGACTGGTGGAGTTCCAAAAGAAATTACATTATATATAGGTTTACGATTAATGCTTAGACGAAATTATGATATATCACATGGATTAGTAAATGGTAGTATGGGTAAAATAATTAATATGATATGGCCTGGTATGAGACATGGTCAGATTTATGCTCAAGACATTCCAAGTGTAGAAATCGAGTTCGACAATAATGTTGGAAACCACATCATTAGACCAATTGAATTAACTTTTGACGCCAAATTTGGATATGGACCTATTGAAAGACGAATGCTTCCATTTGTACCATATTATGCAGTGACAGTGCATAAACTTCAAGCCTGCACAATTGAATCAGCAGTAGTTAATTTAGGACCAGAATAGTTTGCACCAGGACAAAAATTTGACGATTTAAGTCGATATACATCATTAAATAGTATTTAAAGTGACGATGATCTTGCTGAAATTGAACGACTTATAAAATAGCCAAGATACAACAGCAATTAATTATTGCCTCTACTAAATTATTTATGTAATATAATTTTATAATAATTTAATAAAAAATGTATACATAAAAAAATTCATTTTATTCACAGTATATATTAGGCTAAATATTATTATTGAACGTTTTATTAAAATAATAAATGATTTTATAAATTACTGGAAGAACAAAGTAAAAATACTCTTGCTGAAATGTAATCATCGATCGAGACACAAGAAAAACTAAATCATTTAATCTTCTTGCATGATGAATATAAATTTTACACTTGTTTTATATTAGAAAGAAAAAAACAACCATAAAAATAAAATTTTTCGTGTAAATTCTCTAATTGATACGCAAAGTGCAAAGGGAGCCCCCTTATCCTGATCACTTCAAAATTTTTACAAAAAGTGTTTCCATTGAAGATACACATGTGTATAAAATTTAAAGAAAATCGGGCTAATTTTTTAAAATTTATGTGGAAGCCCCTCAGCGTTGGTACCACTTCAACATTTTTACAAAAAGCCTTGTCCATAGGATTAAACATGTGTGTATAAAATTTGAAAAAAATCAGGTTAATTTTTAAAAATTTTAATTTTCCGTCACCGAGGCCCGATCACGCCAAAATGTTTACACAAAGTGTTGTCCGTCGGAGATACACCCAGTTTCGTTTCCGATTCGTATTTATTTTAAAAAAATATATTTTGTGTTTTCGAATGAAAACACCACAACTAAATTAAACACAAGTATTTTAATTTATAAAACAACTTTTTATTTATTAGCACTTTATTAAACTGAGAACATAGAAAAGAAGGCCGATTTCGGTCGCAAATGAGTCTAGACTCCTGAAGGTTAGATGTCATTTTCGTATATGTACGAGGTGTACAGCATACAATTTTTATTTTTGTGTTATGTTTTTTCTTTCTTTGGGTAAGTGTAAATTTAATGACAGAAAGTAGTAAAATCTTGTACATAATTGCCGAATCGGTTCACTCTTGCCTCATGCAGTAGTCTAGCCACATGCTGGCGACTACGTGAAAAGTCTTTATCTGTCAAAATTGTAGTTAAACACTAATCATATGCTTATGACCAGTGCTGCTGCTAAATTGCAATCAAGGTATTATACTACTATTTCATTAGCCGCACTATTATACTACCTTAAACCTAATTATACTACTTTTATTAAGTAATTCTAAATCGAAACGATACCAAATTTATTTGATTTTTAGCAAAAAAATGGTTTCTTTTACATTCACATGTTATTAAGTCTGTAAATTTCTCTCCGAACTATCAATAATTATTATAAAGAATTTTTACATTTCCCAAAAATTATATTGACCAAGAATGTATGTCAAAAAATAAACAAAACACAAATAACAAAATTTGGTATTTTATTTCAATTGATGCCTTTGCTTCTAAATTGAAAGCCAAATACTATTATATAATATACTAAGAAACCGACGAGTTTTTTTCGATTGATTTTTGTAAAATCTTTATATGATTTTGTTTTCGGATATATAATACACAAAATAAACGTCGGTTTATTTGTTATATTTTGGTACTTTATTTAAGGCATTTGTATTTTGTTGTTGTAATGTAGTAAAATAATAAATATATATAATATATATATAAGCATATAAGCATGGAATAATTTATTTTGTGCAATTGCAAAAAAGGGCGAAAAATCAATCACAAAATATTTATATAATTTAAAAGGCTTTTTTGTTTTCTGTTGGAACTATTTTTACAAATATTTTTATCGTATAATCCAGTATACTTCCAAAAAGCCGATAATGTACTCCGCTCTAAAAATGTAAGCCAGCAGCACTGCTCTTGACATAAAAGCAAAATCAAATTATGCGCACGCGTCAAAACGTCGTACCACTACACATAACATCTACTTACACCACAAACTTGCGGTTGTTCAGGAGTCTAGACTCATTTGCGAACGAAATCGGCCCAATGAATTCGTAAATTGCAAGTTAAACTTAAACTGTATTTCTGGATACAACTGAAGTACTGAACGGTTGAATAGAACTGAACTGAACTGAAGCTTTGCACGCTGCTTATATACTATTTGTGTGCTGTCCAACTTCTTTGTAAGCTTTTGGACTTTGATCTTGTTTTGAATTTACGGAGTAAACATGTTGATCTCTTAGATCGCAAAATATGATAATTGTAATTCATGTTAGAACATGTCTTTGGATCAGAATGGTAAACAAGATAAGAATGTGTAAACGGTAAACAAGATGATTTCATCATATTGTGAAATTGGTAAACAAGTTGATTTCATCATATTGTGAACTTGGTAAACAAGATGATTTCATCATATTGTGAAATTGGTAAACAAGATGATTTCATCATATTGTGAAATTGGTAAAAGGAATGGAATTTTCCATTAGGACTACGCATATGAGTAATATTATGAATGTGTATTATGAATAATATTATAAAGTGATGTGAGAGTGTTCTGGGAATGTAACACCTCCCTCCTTAAGTTTGATGCTCTCCTGAGTATCTATAATTCTATTTTCAATTCTAATTTTTTGGGTTTTTCGACATGTATAATATAATAATAGAATTGCAATTATAATAATTATGATTGTGATACTTGTATATGATATAACATGTTTTACATTGTTTCAGTATCTTACAGCTTGCAATTCTTTTAAATTTTCAATTTGATTTATATGTATCTCTTCTAATGTTACTGTTCAAGAACAGAAATGTGTTTGTGCATGTTGGATTTATTTTCATAATAAAATTCATAATGCAAATTCACTAGGCATGCAAATGAACCCAACATGCACGAAGCCAAAGTTCCGAATTCCGGCTAAGCGAAACATGATCCCAGAGTTATTACAGTTCACCTTGAACTTAAAGTAAAAACAAACAAGTGCAGCAATGGGAATATGTTTCGCTTATCAGCAATTCGAACGATATCATTCATTGAGCACCAATGTGAATTGCAACTAAGCGTATTTTTTTTGTGTGTCAGTCACTGCGTGTGCAGACTGACTGCATATTGTTGCAGTCGCACAGGTACGAGCTTACGAATTTTACCAACAAATGCATTAGTACAAAAATATAATGAGTCAGTTATTAATTAGTAGATTCAACTACAGTAGACTCGCGGTAACGTGAACTATTAAAAACCGATCGTGTTCACGTTTGCGAAGTTGTTCATGTTGACGAAGGTGTAGTTCTTTAAATTTTCCATTTAAATTAGACATGTGTTTTAACTCAAATTCATATATTTTTTGTTTTTCGGTTTGTACATACGTAATTCATACATGTTTTGTTAAGAAAAAAAGTATGTTCGTTTAAATTAATGAAAAAAAATGGGTTATCTTTTTCTGGATTTTCTTTTTTTGCAAATTGCTGAACACTGCCTTTTCGCGGAGACGCTTAAGTACGCTGTTGGATTTATGTTTTCATCTTTCGCCCATTCCAAAGCTTTATTGAAAATGATGATTGCTTCACTAGGCTCTATTATGGTATGTGCTCTTTCAAGAATACTGTCATCGCTTTCATTTCCATCACTGATCAAAACCTCGTTCGTTTCAGTTGCGTTTTGAAGATCTATATTCCATTCATGGATATCAGCAAATGAAAAACTGACCTACAAAGACACAATTTGAATTAAATGACTTACTGGACGGAAGAAAAGGTTCAAACCTTAATTGGTTATATATTAGGCTAAATATTATTATTGAACGTTTTATTAAAATAATAAATGATTTTATAAATTACTAGAAGAACAAAGTAAAAATACTCTTGCTGAAATGTAATCATCGATCGAGACACAAGAAAAACTAAATCATTTAATCTTCTTGCATGATGAATATCAATTTTACACTTGTTTTATATTAGAAAGAAAAAAACAACCATAAAAATAAAATTTTTCGTGTAAATTCTCTAATTGATACACAAAGTGCAAAGGGAGCCCCCTTATCCTGATCACTTCAAAATTTTTACAAAAAGTGTTTCCATTGGAGATACACATGTGTATAAAATTTAAAGAAAATCGGGCTAATTTTTTAAAATTTATGTGGAAGCCCCTCAGCGTTGGTACCACTTCAACACTTTTACAAAAAGCCTTGTCCATAGGATTAAACATGTGTGTATAAAATTTGAAAAAAATCAGGTTAATTTTTAAAAATTTTAATTTTCCGTCACCGAGGCCCGATCACGCCAAAATGTTTACACAAAGTGTTGTCCGTCGGAGATACACCCAGTTTCGTTTCCGATTCGTATTTATTTTAAAAAAATATATTTTGTGTTTTCGAATGAAAACACCACAACTAAATTAAACACAAGTATTTTAATTTATAAAACAACTTTTTATTTATTAGCACTTAATTAAACTGAGAACATAGAACAGAAGGCCGATTTCGGTCGCAAATGAGTCTAGACTCCTGAAGGTTAGATGTCATTTTCGTATATGTACGAGGTGTACAGCATACAATTTTTATTTTTGTGTTATGTTTTTTCTTTCTTTGGGTAAGTGTAAATTTAATGACAGAAAGTAGTAAAATCTTGTACATAATTGCCGAATCGGTTCACTCTTGCCTCATGCAGTAGTCTAGCCACATGCTGGCGACTACGTGAAAAGTCTTTATCTGTCAAAATTGTAGTTAAACACTAATCATATGCTTATGACCAGTGCTGCTGCTAAATTGCAATCAAGGTATTATACTACTATTTCATTAGCCGCACTATTATACTACCTTAAACCTAATTATACTACTTTTATTATGTAATTCTAAATCGAAACGATACCAAATTTATTTGATTTTTAGCAAAAAAATGGTTTCTTTTACATTCACATGTTATTAAGTCTGTAAATTTCTCTACGAACTATCAATAATTATTATAAAGAATTTTTACATTTCCCAAAAATTATATTGACCAAGAATGTATGTCAAAAAATAAACAAAACACAAATAACAAAATTTGGTATTTTATTTCAATTGATGCCTTTGCTTCCAAATTGAAAGCCAAATACTATTATATAATATACTAAGAAACCGACGAGTTTTTTTCGATTGATTTTTGTAAAATCTTTATATGATTTTGTTTTCGGATATATCAATCACAAAATATTTATATAATTTAAAAGGCTTTTTTGTTTTCTGTTGGAACTATTTTTACAAATATTTTTATCGTATAATCCAGTATACTTCCAAAAAGCCGATAATGTACTCCGCTCTAAAAATGTAAGCCAGCAGCACTGCTCTTGACATAAAAGCAAAATCAAATTATGCGCACGCGTCAAAACGTCGTACCACTACACATAACATCTACTTACACCACAAACTTGCGGTTGTTCAGGAGTCTAGAAGTTTTATTTTATTATTTGCGAAATATATTTTTAAAAAGAAAATATATTTTCAATAAAATCGTTTTTTACAAAAGTAATATTTGGTTTACACTTTATTGCAACTTAATTTATAACTCACTTATATCTGACTATATTATTTTAGTTTATTTCATACTGTGTCACTGATGTAATTGAATAAGCACTGTAACTGAATAATTATGAACTGCACTGAAATGTCTGATGATGAACTGTATAAGAACTGGATGATTAACTTGTTGACTGAAGAATAATAATGAACTGTCTATTTGCATGCTGCTTAAATACTATTTTGAGTTGTTGGACTTTGATCTTGTTGTTGTGGACTTTGATCTTGTTGTTGTGTTTACGGAGTAAACATGTTGATCTCTTAGATCGCAAAATGTGATAATGATTATTCATGTTAGAACATGTCTTTGAATTTGGTAAACAAGATAAGGATGTGTAAATGGTAAACAAGATAAGAATGTATCTAAATGGTAAACAAGATGATTTCATCATATTGTGAAATTGGTAAACAAGATAAGAATATATATGCGTCCTTGAATTTAGAAGAAGTAAACATGTTTACTTCTTAGATCTGAATTAGAGATAAGGAATTAAATTAGGGATAAGCAATGGAATTTTCCATTGTGACTGCGCGTATGTGCATTATGAGTAATATTATAATTGTGTATTATGAGTAATTTGAATATGTACGATATGAAGTTATTCATATTATTTGGAATGTATGAGGTGTGGGATCTACTGCTATAACACCCCCCCCGTTAGCCTGAGGCTCCGACGAAGTTACAATTTTAATAGTGTTTTTGTGCTTATTAATTTTATATATTGATAGTGTGATAATTATAATGATTATTATTAAAATATAAGGTATATGATAAAATATTTTATGTGTATTGTTTAGAGTTATTTCTTCAATTTGTTTTCTGTTTGTTTCAATTTTTTTGATATGAAAATCTTCTAGTTTTATCATTTCTATAGTTTTATTTTCTTTTATCTCTGTCACAAAATATGGGAGAATAACACTATCTTTTATTTTAAAGTATGTATTAATAAATGTATTATTTCTTATGATTACATTACAATTTTCAAATTTAATTAATTTGCTTCCGGATATGTTTAATTTCAATTTGTTACAATTATGTTCAATATTTATATTTGTAATATTTTTTGTCAAAATAATTCCGGGTATTATTTCTTTTATTTTATTTCCCGTAAAGTTTTTCATTGGACAATATGCTTCTTTAAATTTAATAATGTTTGAAGTACAGTTATCATTTATTTCGTGTAGATTTTTCTTTAATTTATCTTTAACCTTTTTGTTATATACTTTATTATTCTCATCTATAATAAAAATACTTTCGTCAAGCAATATAGCTTTATTATTTTTATTTGGCATCGGTTCGATAATAACATTGGAATAGGAAGTGTTAGAATATTGTGGTATTAATAGGACTATTATGATAAGTCTGTTTTCGAAAATTACGGCTATTTTAGTGTCTTTAAAACCTTGTATACCTTCTGTTAGTCTTAGTTCTTCTTTTGTCAGAATGTTTCTAGTTAGTATGCCTAGTTTGCTTGTTAAAATGATTTGTTCTATGTCGTCTATATGGTGTCGAAAAAGATTTATGTCGTAATTGATTTGATAAATGTTTTGAACGTAGTCTATTTCGTCTTGTAATTTATTGAAATTGTTTTTATTTAATATGTTAATGTTATTTAAAAACTGTGTGATGTTTAATTGTTGCTTTTGAATATGGTCTGTTATGTCTTTAATTTGTTGAGAGATTTTGGAATTAAAGGAGATTTGTTTATTACTTTCTGATATTAATTCTTTATTATTTGTAGTAAGGGCTTCTAATTGTGTTTTTATTTCGATCTCATCTTGTGAGTCCATTGTTCCTGCTAGGTATTTTAGTCCTGTGCCTAATATATTCATGAGTGCTCGTTTATTTTTAGAATGTGGTCTGAGATTGTATATTTTTTGTTCTAAGTGTTTATAGTTATGTACTAATGTGTTGAACATTGGGTTAGTTATACCGATTTTTATTTTTATTAAGTTTATATTTTCGTTTATGTGAAGCATTGTAATTTCTATTTCTGTAACATTTATAATATGAAGGATTTTGTTGAATTTTTCAATAATATTAATATCGTCTTTCTTAATTGTCATGTATCCATGGTTGTTATTTAAGTCATGTATTTCAAGTGATTGTCCATGTATTAAGGATAGTATTGTTGAGAATAATAAAATTATGATCTGGGAATTCATCTGTAAAAGATAGGAATATGTTAAGGTTTCCTTTTAATGATTTTGTTTTTCGCTTGAATTGAAGGAGAGTCAATTGTTTGAAATTTCTTTTTACGCTTTATGTGTGATTTGTAATATTTTAAGCCAGATTCTTTATTAATTATATGATTTTCATCGATTTTCTCTGTACTGAGTTTCCTAAACTTTGTATGATTTTTTCCACCACGTGTTTCTTTAATAAAATTTGTTCCGGGTTGTATTTCTACTTCTTCTCTACCTATATTTAATTTATTGATAGTAATTTGCTTTTTCTTTAGAATTTTTTCTTTAATTAAATTATACTCATCATTTTTTATAGTTCCATTTTTAAAATTTATTGGTTTTTTGTCTGTAGTAGAATGAATGGTGTTATTATAGAAGCGTATTATTTTTAAAAATTCGACTGTATCATTGTCTTTGTTGGGATCATGTTTTAATAATCTTATGTGTTCATTAATTGTATTATGTAGTCGTCGAATTAGATGTGTGATTGTTATTAGAAGTATAGTGGATTTCTATTTGTTCGCTCTGTAGAAATTCTCTTAGTGGAAGAGCTTTGAATCCTAGTTCGTTGTCGACTATAATTTTATTTATTGATCCTATTGTAGAAAGTAGAACAAGAATGGTTCTTTTGAATTCGGTCCAAGTTCTTGCTGTAATTTTAATAGCTTGTGCAAATTTGCTAAATTTGTCGATGAATGTAACGAAAATTTGTTTTTCGAGTGTATAGAATACATCAGCGTGAATAATTTCATTAGGACCTGAAGGTGTTTCTGTTAATTGATATTTATGCTTTATTGGCTTACGTTCATAATTTTCTAAGTTGCATATTTCGCAGTTATTAATGAATTGAGTGACTCTGATATTAAGTTTTGGATTATAATATTTTAAATGTAGTTCTTTGTAAACCTCTATAATTCCTCTATGGTTGTTTCTAAGATGTTCTTCTTTAATGAGTTCTGCTAATTCTTCTTCATTTATTATGTCTTTTAGCATTATTTCAGTTCTGACTATTTTTAATTGATTTTGTGCTTCAAAATGCGTTTTATAAACATCTTCTAGTGTTTTAAGAAATTCTTCATTTTCTATGTAGATGCAATTTAGAGATTTTGGATTAAAATGTGATTTTAAAAGTGTTAATGCGGTTTCTGCATCTAAGGACTTGACATAAATTATTTTTCTGTGTTTGTTGAAAATTCTTATTTGTTTTATTCGTAAAGAACCAGAATTTGTTTTTAGAATTGCTATTTGTCTTTTAAATATGTTTAGAGGAGATTTGGTGATTGGAAATGGATTAATATCTTCGATTTCTCTATTTTCTTCATTGAGATTTATTTCTATTCTTGAAAGAGCGTCTGCATTTTTATTTAATGTTCCTTTTTTATATTTAATTTCGTAGTCAAATTCTGATAATTTTAATCTCCATCTTACAAGTTTTGAATTAGGTTCTTTAATTGAGAAAAGCCAAGTTAATGGTTTGTGATCGGTTTCGATCAAGAATTTTCGTCCGAAAAGATATGGTCTGAAATATTTGGTTGACCAGATAATTGCTAATAATTCTCTTTCTATTGTGCTGTAATTAATTTCATGTTCATTAAGTGTGCGGCTAGCATAACAAATTGGATGATTCTTGCGAAAGTACTGCGCCTAACGCATAGTTACTAGCATCTGTTGTAAGTGTAAATTTCTTGGTAAAGTCAGGATATACTAATATTGGATCGTGTGTTAATAGTTTTTTAAGTGTGTTGAAGCTTTCTTGATATCTTATGTCTGAAATGTTTATTTTTTAATCCTTTTTTAGAAATAGTGTCATTGGTTTCGCTATCAATGAATAATCTTTAATAAATTTTCTATAGTAACCAGTTAGTCCTAAGAATTGTTTAATTTGTTTTACCGTTTTTGGAATGGGAAATTTTGTCACGCATTCGATTTTTTTTGGGTTTGGTTTTATACCTTCTTGTGTTACTATGTGTCCAAGGAATTCTGTTTCCTTTTTTAAGAATTCTGATTTGTCTAATTGAATTTTTAAATTAGCCTTTTTTAAACAATTGAAAATTATATTTATAGAATTTATGTGTTCTTGTAACGATGTTGAAAAGATGATAATGTCATCCAGATATACTAAACAGATCTTATTAATATGATCCTTAAGGATATTATTCATAAGTCTTTGAAATGTCGCTGGGGCTGTCTTCAGTCCAAATGGCATTCGTAAGAATTCATAGTGTCCTCCTTCTACATTAAAGGCGTTCTTGTGAACATCCTTTTCCTCAATTTCTATTTGATGAAATCCCTTAGCTAAATCAAGGGTTGTGAAATACTGGCATCTTCCCAGTTTATCTAATATTTCATCAATATTTGGCAGAGGGTACTTGTCGTCTATTGTAACTTCATTAAGTTTACGATAGTCTATGACAAGCCTCCACTTTTGTTTACCGCTTGCGTCGACCTTTTTCGGTACGATCCAAACAGGAGCGGAATAAGGCGAATAACTCGGTCTTATTATTTTATTTTCGAGGAGTTCGTGAATCTGTTGTTTGACTTCATCTTTATGTACATATGGGTACCTATATGATTTTACTTTTAATGGTACATTATCGATTGTACGAATTTCATGTTTTATTGCATTTGTAAAAGTAAGGTTTGTTCCTTCTTGATAAAAGATATCTGAGTATCGATTTATTATTTTTGATAATTTTTGTTTTTCTTCTAAGTTTAAGTGTTGAGTTCTTAATTGTTTCATTAGTGGTATATTTTCGAGTTCATCTATTACACAAAAGTTTTCAGTGGTTACTTGTTCGATTTGATTAGGTCTAATTTCAATAGGGCCTAAGCATTTTACATTTGTTTGAACTTCAATCTTATGATTTTCAACATTGTAAATTCCTTCATCAGAAATAACTTCACCTTCCAAGAACATCTTCGTCTTGAGATAGGCTAAACCTTTTTGTTGGTTCACTAATAAGTGTATAGTATGCTGTTTTGAATTTTGGAACAAGATTTGTATTGTTTGGCCATTTATTTCTAATAGATTTTGTTTATAATCTAATTTAGCATTAAATCGTTTCAGTATGTCATTGCCAATTAAACCGTCATATTTATCATGGGATGCGCAAACCAAAAAGTCGATTTTTTGCTCAGAAATGCCAAATTCTTTAAAAAGAGGAACTGATACTCTTTCGGTTACATTTGTTATATTATTTTGTATTGTTTTAATTTGAATTTTATTTGTTGGTACCTTCCATTTAGGGTTACAGAGACCTGGATTAATGATTGAATTTGTTGCTCCAGTGTCAATAATAAATTTTAGTGGATTTTTATTAGATTTAATTTTTACATATGGTAAGTCACCTCCGAGGCTCGTGAGTGAAAATTTTCACTTGTTTCGCATTGATTAACATCCATGGGTTCAACCGTTTGATTTTGTTGAACATTTGGTAAATTGTCTTGAATGTCGTTTGAAAATCTATTGTAGTTCTGTTGTCTACTGTTATATCTATAATTATTGTCGGATTGTCTATATCTGTTCTGGTTTTGATTGTGTCTATAGTTATTAAATTGAAAATTTCTATTTTGGTTTTGGTCATGCCTGTTATTGTTAAATTGTCTGTTTCTATTTTGATTTTGTTCATACTTATTGTTGTTAAATTGTTCGTTTCTGTTTTTGGTTTTGTACGTATTTATTATTTTTAAATTGTTCATTTCTATTTTGATTTTGTTCATACCTGTTATTGTTAAATTGTTTGTTTCTATTTTGATTTACTTGTTGATTAGAGAATGGATTATTGTATTTGTTATTGCTATAGTTACGCGTTTGTCTATTGTTATAATGATTTATTTCATTATAAGATTGGTCTACGTAACCTCCTTGACTTAATATGTCGATTGCGGATTCAAGACTTTCAGGATTTCTACAGGTTAAAACGGTTTTCATAGGTTCAGGTATTTTACTTTTAAAAACGGTTAATGCTGTGCGTATATTATTTAATGCACATTGGTTTGCTATTTCACCTGGACCAGAAATTAGTAAAGTTTTATTATTTAATTTTCTTAATTTGTCTTTAATTTCATTATAAAAGCCTAATACATTATTTTTGAAAGTTACGCCTCTTAACTCATCGTAGAGTTCTTCTGGACTACGTCTTTCACTGAAGTTATTTTGTAGAACAACTTTAATGTCGCTCCATGCAGTGGCTTGAGTATTTATTTCTATGACTTCCCTGGCTTTTTTAATTAGTTTACTTTTAATAATGTCGGAAAATAAATATTTGGATAAGTCGTCGTATGTTAATAAGAGTGGGTGTATTCTGTCTACTAAGTTTGAAAAGGTTAATAAATTGTCTGGGTTTCCGTCAAAATATGGGAGTGCATTTAAGTATTTGATTGGATTTATTACCACACTATTTCCTTGATTTTCCACTGCCATTTTAATTTATTTGTATTTATGGATTTTCACTTTATAATTAAAAGGTATTTTTTTTTTTGTAGATATTGTGGTTGTATTGTTTTTTTTTTTTTTTTAAAAAAAAAATATCTATATATTTTAACTTTAGGTGTATAGAAAGCACTTTTATTCTAGAAAGGTATATAGGTAATATAGTAAAATATTGTATATATATGTAAGGCAGAATAAAATATATGTGTAAATTTATTTAATATTTTTCAAAATAAAAATTTAAAATTAATTTGTGTAACCTTCTTATTTTGTTGTTGATCCTGATGTTGTATTGTATAGTTTTCTTCTTAATTTCACTGTTGATGTATGATGTTTCGCCTTCTTTATTTTATTGTATAATTTTCTTCTTTATTTCACTGTTGATGTATGATGTTTCGCCTTCTTTATTTTATTGTATAATTTTCTTCTTTATTTCACTGTTGATGTATGATGTTTCGCCTTCTTTAATTTATTATATAATTATTTATTTATTAATTTTCTTGTCAGATAAGTTGTGTTATTAATATTTCTATGAAATAAAATCATGAAATATTTGTTGCAAGTTTACTAAGTATTTGTTCATAAAATAAAATTATGAAATACTTTTTTTTTTTGTATGTTACTTTTGTAGGAATTTGTTGTTTAAGATCTTTCTTAAATTCAACGAATACCTTTTGTTTTGGTGGTGCACTTTAAAACTTTTAAAAAAGTTAGTCTTTAATTGACTAAGTACATCCTACCGACTGCGCCAGTTTTATTTTATTATTTGCGAAATATATTTTTAAAAAGAAAATATATTTTCAATAAAATCGTTTTTTAAAAAGTAATATTTGGTTTACACTTTATTGCAACTTAATTTATAACTCACTTATATCTGACTATATTATTTTAGTTTATTTCATACTGTGTCACTGATGTAATTGAATAAGCACTGTAACTGAATAATTATGAACTGCACTGAAATGTCTGATGATGAACTGTATAAGAACTGGATGATTAACTTGTTGACTGAAGAATAATAATGAACTGTCTATTTGCATGCTGCTTAAATACTATTTTGAGTTGTTGGACTTTGATCTTGTTGTTGTGGACTTTGATCTTGTTGTTGTGTTTACGGAGTAAACATGTTGATCTCTTAGATCGCAAAATGTGATAATGATTATTCATGTTAGAACATGTCTTTGAATTTGGTAAACAAGATAAGGATGTGTAAATGGTAAACAAGATAAGAATGTATCTAAATGGTAAACAAGATGATTTCATCATATTGTGAAATTGGTAAACAAGATAAGAATATATATGCGTCCTTGAATTTAGAAGAAGTAAACATGTTTACTTCTTAGATCTGAATTAGAGATAAGGAATTGAATTAGGGATAAGCAATGGAATTTTCCATTGTGACTGCGCGTATGTGCATTATGAGTAATTTGAATATGTACGATATGAAGTTATTCATATTATTTGGAATGTATGAGGTGTGGGATCTACTGCTATAACATCTAGACTCATTTGCGAACGAAATCGGCCCAATGAATTCGTAAATTGCAAGTTAAACTTAAACTGTATTTCTGGATACAACTGAAGTACTGAACGGTTGAATAGAACTGAACTGAACTGAAGCTTTGCATGCTGCTTATATACTATTTGTGTGCTGTCCAACTTCTTTGTAAGCTTTTGGACTTTGATCTTGTTTTGAATTTACGGAGTAAACATGTTGATCTCTTAGATCGCAAAATATGATAATTGTAATTCATGTTAGAACATGTCTTTGGATCAGAATGGTAAACAAGATAAGAATGTATAAACGGTAAACAAGATGATTTCATCATATTGTGAAATTGGTAAACAAGTTGATTTCATCATATTGTGAACTTGGTAAACAAGATGATTTCATCATATTGTGAAATTGGTAAACAAGATGATTTCATCATATTGTGAAATTGGTAAAAGGAATGGAATTTTCCATTAGGACTACGCATATGAGTAATATTATGAATGTGTATTATGAATAATATTATAAAGTGATGTGAGAGTGTTCTGGGAATGTAACCCCTCCCTCCTTAAGTTTGATGCTCTCCTGAGTATCTATAATTCTATTTTCAATTCTAATTTTTTGGGTTTTTCGACATGTATAATATAATAATAGAATTGCAATTATAATAATTATGATTGTGATACTTGTATATGATATAACATGTTTTACATTGTTTCAGTATCTTACAGCTTGCATTTTTTTTAAATTTTCAATTTGATTTATATGTATCTCTTCTAATGTTACTGTTCAAGAACAGAAATGTGTTTGTGCATGTTGGATTTATTTTCATAATAAAATTCATAATGCAAATTCACTAGGCATGCAAATGAACCCAACATGCACGAAGCCAAAGTTCCGAATTCCGGCTAAGCGAAACATGATCCCAGAGTTATTACAGTTCACATTGAACTTAAAGTAAAAACAAACAAGTGCAGCAATGGGAATATGTTTCGCTTATCAGCAATTCGAACGATATCATTCATTGAGCACCAATGTCAATTGCAACTAAGCATATTTTTTTTGTGTGTCAGTCACTGCGTGTGCAGACTGACTGCATATTGTTGCAGTCGCACAGGTACGAGCTTACGAATTTTACCAACAAATGCATTAGTACAAAAATATAATGAGTCAGTTATTAATTAGTAGATTAAACTACAGTAGACTCGCGGTAACGTGAACTATTAAAAACCGATCGTGTTCACGTTTGCGAAGTTGTTCATGTTGACGAAGGTGTAGTTCTTTAAATTTTCCATTTAAATTAGACATGTGTTTTAACTCAAATTCATATATTTTTTGTTTTTCGGTTTGTACATACGTAATTCATACATGTTTTGTTAAGAAAAAAAGCATGTTCGTTTAAATTAATGAAAAAAATGGGTTATCTTTTTCTGGATTTTCTTTTTTTGCAAATTGCTGAACACTGCCTTTTCGCGGAGACGCTTAAGTACGCTGTTGGATTTATGTTTTCATCTTTCGCCCATTCCAAAGCTTTATTGAAAATGATGATTGCTTCACTAGGCTCTATTATGGTATGTGCTCTTTCAAGAATACTGTCATCGCTTTCATTTTCATCACTGATCAAAACCTCGTTCGTTTCAGTTGCGTTTTGAAGATCTATATTCCATTCATGGATATCAGCAAATGAAAAACTGACCTACAAAGACACAATTTGAATTAAATGACTTACTGGACGGAAGAAAAGGTTCAAACCTTAATTGGTTATAAAGGGTGTTTTTTGGGAGGTTTGTTTTTCCGATAGATGTCGTTTTATTTTATGACAGTTGTTTTGACAGCTCAAAGTGGCATTTCTACTCAGTATTGTTTGGCAAATCATTATGAAAAAAAAAAAAAAAAAAAAAAAAAAAAAAAAATGACATTTGTGAAAAATAGTCGTGGTAGCCATATGCCAGAAATTGTGTTTAAATGTTAAATGCCAAAAAATTATCTACCAAATAAAAAAAATTTTTGGTCATTTCATGATTTTATATGTGTTTTATTCAAAAAAAAAATCGGCAACCTCTTAAAAAAACACGTTATATCTAACGGGTGGTTGGCATTTAACATTTAAACACAATTTCTGGCATATGGCTACCACGACTATTTTTCACAAATGTCATTTTTTTTTTTTTTTTTTTTTTTTTTTTTTTTCATAATGATTTGCCAAACAATACTGAGTAGAAATGCCACTTTGAGCTGTCAAAACAACTGTCATAAAATAAAACGACATCTATCGGAAAAACAAACCTCCCAAAAAAACACCCGTTATATTAGGCTAAATATTATTATTGAACGTTTTATTAAAATAATAAATGATTTTATAAATTACTAGAAGAACAAAGTAAAAATACTCTTGCTGAAATGTAATCATCGATCGAGACACAAGAAAAACTAAATCATTTAATCTTCTTGCATGATGAATATAAATTTTACACTTGTTTTATATTAGAAAGAAAAAAACAACCATAAAAATAAAATTTTTCGTGTAAATTCTCTAATTGATACACAAAGTGCAAAGGGAGCCCCCTTATCCTGATCACTTCAAAATTTTTACAAAAAGTGTTTCCATTGGAGATACACATGTGTATAAAATTTAAAGAAAATCGGGCTAATTTTTTAAAATTTATGTGGAAGCCCCTCAGCGTTGGTACCACTTCAACATTTTTACAAAAAGCCTTGTCCATAGGATTAAACATGTGTGTATAAAATTTAAAAAAAATCAGGTTAATTTTTAAAAATTTTAATTTTCCGTCACCGAGGCCCGATCACGCCAAAATGTTTACACAAAGCGTTTTCCGTCGGAGATACACCCAGTTTCGTTTTCGAATGAAAACACCACAACTAAATTAAACACAAGTATTTTAATTTATAAAACAACTTTTTATTTATTAGCACTTAATTAAACTGAGAACATAGAACAGAAGGCCGATTTCGGTCGCAAATGAGTCTAGACTCCTGAAGGTGAGATGTCATTTTCGTATGTGTACGAGGTGTACAGCATACAATTTTATTGTTGTGTTACAATTTTATTGTTGTGTTATGTTTTTTCTTTCTTTGGGTAAGTGTAAATTTAATGACAGAAAGTAGTAAAATCTTGTACATAATTGCCGAATCGGTTCACTCTTGCCTCATGCAGTAGTCTAGCCACATGCTGGCGACTACGTGAAAAGTCTTTATCTGTCAAAATTGTAGTTAAACACTAATCATATGCTTATGACCAGTGCTGCTGCTAAATTGCAATCAAGGTATTATACTACTATTTCATTAGCCGCACTATTATACTACCTTAAACCTAATTATACTACTTTTATTAAGTAATTCTAAATCGAAACGATACCAAATTTATTTGATTTTTAGCAAAAAAATGGTTTCTTTTACAATCACATGTTATTAAGTCTGTAAATTTCTCTCCGAACTATCAATAATTATTATAAAGAATTTTCACATTTCCCAAAAATTATATTGACCAAGAATGTATGTCAAAAAATAAACAAAACACAAATAACAAAATTTGGTATTTTATTTCAATTGATGCCTTTGCTTCCAAATTGAAAGCCAAATACTATTATATAATATACTAAGAAACCGACGAGTTTTTTTCGATTGATTTTTGTAAAATCTTTATATGATTTTGTTTTCGGATATATAATACACAAAATAAACGTCGGTTTATTTGTTATATTTTGGTACTTTATTTAAGGCATTTGTATTTTGTTGTTGTAATGTAGTAAAATAATAAATATATATAATATATATATAAGCATATAAGCATGGAATAATTTATTTTGTGCAATTGCAAAAAAGTGCGAAAAATCAATCACAAAATATTTATATAATTTAAAAGGCTTTTTTGTTTTCTGTTGGAACTATTTTTACAAATATTTTTATCGTATAATCCAGTATACTTCCAAAAAGCCGATAATGTACTCCGCTCTAAAAATGTAAGCCAGCAGCACTGCTCTTGACATAAAAGCAAAATCAAATTATGCGCACGCGTCAAAACGTCGTACCACTACACATAACATCTACTTACACCACAAACTTGCGGTTGTTCAGGAGTCTAGACTCATTTGCGAACGAAATCGACAAGATGATTTCATCATATTGTGAAATTGGTAAACAAGATGATTTCATCATATTGTGAACTTGGTAAACAAGATGATTTCTTCATATTGTGAAATTGGTAAACAAGATGATTTCATCATATTGTGAAATTGGTAAAAGGAATGGAATTTTCCATTAGGACTACACATATGAGTAATATTATGAATGTGTATTATGAATAATATTATAAAGTGATGTGAGAGTGTTCTGGGAATGTAACCCCTCCCTCCTTAAGTTTAATGCTCTCCTGAGTATCTATAATTCTATTTTCAATTCTAATTTTTTGGGTTTTTCGACATGTATAATATAATAATAGAATTGCAATTATAATAATTATGATTGTGATACTTGTATATGATATAACATGTTTTACATTGTTTCAGTATCTTACAGCTTGCAATTCTTTTAAATTTTCAATTTGATTTATATGTATCTCTTCTAATGTTACTGTTCAAGAACAGAAATGTGTTTGTGCATGTTGGATTTATTTTCATAATAAAATTCATAATGCAAATTCACTAGGCATGCAAATGAACCCAACATGCACGAAGCCAAAGTTCCGAAAAACAAATTCTGGTTCTTTACGAATAAAACAAATAAGAATTTTCAACAAACACAGAAAAATAATTTATGTCAAATCCTTAGATGCAGAAACCGCATTAACACTTTTAAAATCACATTTTAATCCAAAATCTCTAAATTGCATCTACATAGAAAATGAAGAATTTCTTAAAACACTAGAAGATGTTTATAAAACGCATTTTGAAGCACAAAATCAATTAAAAATAGTCAGAACTGAAATAATGCTAAAAGACATAATAAATGAAGAAGAATTAGCAGAACTCATTAAAGAAGAACATCTTAGAAACAACCATAGAGGAATTATAGAGGTTTACAAAAAACTACATTTAAAATATTATAATCCAAAACTTAATATCAGAGTCACTCAATTCATTAATAACTGCGAAATATGCAACTAAGAAAAGTATGAACGTAAACCAATAAAGCATAAATATCAAATAACAGAAACACCCTCAGGTCCTAATGAAATTATTCACGCTGATGTATTCTATACACTCGAAAAACAAATTTTCGTTACATTCATCGACAAATTTAGCAAATTTGCACAAGCTATTAAAATTACAGCAAGAACTTGGACCGAATTCAAAAGAACCATTCTTGTTCTACTTTCTACAATAGGATCAATAAATAAAATTATAGTCGACAACGAACTAGGATTCAAAGCTCTTCCACTAAGAGAATTTCTACAGAGCGAACAAATAGAAATCCACTATACTTCTAATAACAATCACACATCTAATTCAGACGTAGAACGACTACATAATACAATTAATGAACACATAAGATTATTAAAACATGATCCCAACAAAGACAATGATACAGTCGAAGAAAAAATTTTAAAAATAATACGCTTCTATAATAACACCATTCATTCTACTACAGACAAAAAACCAATAGATTTTAAAAATGGAACTATAAAAAATGATGAATATAATTTAATTAAAGAAAAAATTCTGAAGAAAAAACAAATTACTATCAATAAATTAAATATAGGTAGAGAAGAAGTAGAAATACAACCCGGAACAAATTTTATTAAAGAAACACGTGGTGGAAAAAATCATACAAAGTTTAGGAAACTCAGTACAGAGAAAATCGATGAAAATCATATAATTAATAAAGAATCTGGCTTAAAATATTACAAATCACACATAAAGCGTAAAAAGAAATTTCAAACAATTGACTCCTTCAATTCAAGCGAAAAACAAAATCATTAAAAGGAAACCTTAACATATTCCTATCTTTTACAGATGAATTCCCAGATCATAATTTTATTATTCTCAACAATACTATCCTTAATACATGGACAATCACTTGAAATACATGACTTAAATAACAACCATGGATACATGACAATTAAGAAAGACGATATTAATATTATTGAAAAATTCAACAAAATCCTTTATATTATAAATGTTACAGAAATAGAAATTACAATGCTTCACATAAACGAAAATATAAACTTAATAAAAATAAAAATCGGTATAACTAACCCAATGTTCAACACATTAGTACATAACTATAAACACTTAGAACAAAAAATATACAATCTCAGACCACATTCTAAAAATAAACGAGCACTCATGAATATATTAGGCACAGGACTAAAATACCTAGCAGGAACAATGGACTCACAAGATGAGATCGAAATAAAAACACAATAAGAAGCCCTTACTACAAATAATAAAGAATTAATATCAGAAAGTAATAAACAAATCTCCTTTAATTCCAAAATCTCTCAACAAATTAAAGACATAACAGACCATATTCAAAAGCAAAAATTAAACATCACACAGTTTTTAAATAACATTAACATATTAAATAAAAACAATTTCAATAAATTACAAGACGAAATAGACTACGTTCAAAACATTTATCAAATCAATTACGACATAAATCTTTTTCGACACCATATAGACGACATAGAACAAATCATTTTAACAAGCAAACTAGGCATACTAACTAGAAACATTCTGACAAAAGAAGAACTAAGACTAACAGAAGGTATACAAGGTTTTAAAGACACTAAAATAGCCGTAATTTTCGAAAACAGACTTATCATAATAGTCCTATTAATACCACAATATTCTAACACTTCCTATTCCACTGTTATTATCGAACCGATGCCAAATAAAAATAATAAAGCTATATTGCTTGACGAAAGTATTTTTATTATAGATGAGAATAATAAAGTATATAACAAAAAGGTTAAAGATAAATTAAAGAAAAATCTACACGAAATAAATGATAACTGTACTTCAAACATTATTAAATTAAAAGAAGCATATTGTCCAATGAAAAACTTTACGGGAAATAAAAAAAAAGAAATAATACCCGGAATTATTTTGACAAAAAATATTTCAAATATAAATATTGAACATAATTGTAACAAATTGAAATTAAACATATCCGGAAGCAAATTAATTAAATTTGAAAATTGTAATGTAATCATAAGAAATAATACATTTATTAAAACATACTTTAAAATAAAAGATAGTGTTATTCTCCCATATTTTGTGTCAGAGATAAAAGAAAATAAAACTATAGAAATGATAAAACTAGAAGATTTTCATATCAAAAAAATTGAAACAAACAGAAAACAAATTGAAGAAATAACTCTAAACAATACACATAAAATATTTTATCATATACCTTATATTTTAATAATAATCATTATAATTATCACACTATCAATATATAAAATTAATAAGCACAAAAACACTATTAAAATTGTAACTTCGTCGGAGCCTCAGGCTAACGGGGGGGGTGTTATAGCAGTAGATCCCACACCTCATACATTCCAAATAATATGAATAACTTCATATCGTACATATTCAAATTACTCATAATACACAATTATAATATTACTCATAATGCACATACGCGCAGTCACAATGGAAAATTCCATTGCTTATCCCTAATTCAATTCCTTATCTCTAATTCAGATCTAAGAAGTAAACATGTTTACTTCTTCTAAATTCAAGGACGCATATATATTCTTATCTTGTTTACCAATTTCACAATATGATGAAATCATCTTGTTTACCATTTAGATACATTCTTATCTTGTTTACCATTTACACATCCTTATCTTGTTTACCAAATTCAAAGACATGTTCTAACATGAATAATCATTATCACATTTTGCGATCTAAGAGATCAACATGTTTACTCCGTAAACACAACAACAAGATCAAAGTCCACAACAACAAGATCAAAGTCCAACAACTCAAAATAGTATTTAAGCAGCATGCAAATACACAGTAGGGACAGTTCGTATATATTCAGTTCCAGTGACAGTTCATTATTATTATTCTTCAGTCAACTAGTTAATCATCCAGTTCTTATTCAGTTCCAGTATTCAGTGCAGTTCTTATTCAGTTCCAGTATTCAGTGCAATTCATAATTATTCAGTTATAGTGCTTATTTAATTACATCAGTGACACAGTATGAAATAAACTAATATAATATAGTCAGATATAAGTGAGTTATAAATTAAGTTGCAATAAAGTGTAAACCAAATATTACTTTTGTAAAAAACGATTTTATTGAAAATATATTTTCTTTTTAAAAATATATTTCGCAAATAATAAAATAAAACTTCTAGACTCCTGAAGGTGAGATGTCATTTTCGTATATGTACGAGGTGTTACAGCATACAATTTTATTGTTGTGTTATGTTTTTTCTTTCTTTGGGTAAGTGTAAATTTAATGACAGAAAGTAGTAAAATCTTGTACATAATTGCCGAATCGGTTCACTCTTGCCTCATGCAGCCAAATGCTGGCGACTACGTGAAAAGTCTTTATCTGTCAAAATTGTAGTTAAACACTAATCATATGCTTATGACCAGTGCTGCTGCTAAATTGCAATCAAGGTATTATACTACTATTTCATTAGCCGCACTATTATACTACCTTAAACCTAATTATACTACTTTTATTAAGTAATTCTAAATCGAAACGATACCAAATTTATTTGATTTTTAGCAAAAAAATGGTTTCTTTTACATTCACATGTTATTAAGTCTGTAAATTTCTCTCCGAACTATCAATAATTATTATAAAGAATTTTTACATTTCCCGAAAATTATATTGACCAAGAATGTATGTCAAAAAATAAACAAAACACAAATAACAAAATTTGGTATTTTATTTCAATTGATGCCTTTGCTTCCAAATTGAAAGCCAAATACTATTATATAATATACTAAGAAACCGACGAGTTTTTTTCGATTGATTTTTGTAAAATCTTTATATGATTTTGTTTTCGGATATATAATACACAAAATAAACGTCGGTTTATTTGTTATATTTTGGTACTTTATTTAAGGCATTTGTATTTTGTTGTTGTAATGTAGTAAAATAATAAATATATATAATATATATATAAGCATATAAGCATGGAATAATTTATTTTGTGCAATTGCAAAAAAGGGCGAAAAATCAATCACAAAATATTTATATAATTTAAAAGGCTTTTTTGTTTTCTGTTGGAACTATTTTTACAAATATTTTTATCGTATAATCCAGTATACTTCCAAAAAGCCGATAATGTACTCCGCTCTAAAAATGTAAGCCAGCAGCACTGCTCTTGACATAAAAGCAAAATCAAATTATGCGCATGCGTCAAAACGTCGTACCACTACACATAACATCTACTTACACCACAAACTTGCGGTTGTTCAGGAGTCTAGACTCATTTGCGAACGAAATCGACAAGATGATTTCATCATATTGTGAAATTGGTAAACAAGATGATTTCATCATATTGTGAACTTGGTAAACAAGATGATTTCATCATATTGTGAAATTGGTAAACAAGATGATTTCATCATATTGTGAAATTGGTAAAAGGAATGGAATTTTCCATTAGGACTACGCATATGAGTAATATTATGAATGTGTATTATGAATAATATTATAAAGTGATGTGAGAGTGTTCTGGGAATGTAACACCTCCCTCCTTAAGTTTGATGCTCTCCTGAGTATCTATAATTCTATTTTCAATTCTAATTTTTTGGGTTTTTCGACATGTATAATATAACAATAGAATTGCAATTATAATAATTATGATTGTCATACTTGTATATGATATAACATGTTTTACATTGTTTCAGTATCTTACAGCTTCTTCAGCTTCAGATTCTTTTAAATTTTCAATTTGATTTATATGTATCTCTTCTAATGTTACTGTTCAAGAACAGAAATGTGTTTGTGCATGTTGGATTTATTTTCATAATTAAATTCATAATGCAAATTCACTAGGCATGCAAATGAACCCAACATGCACGAAGCCAAAGTTCCGAATTCCGGCTAAGCGAAACATGATCCCAGAGTTATTACAGTTCACCTTGAACTAAAAGTAAAAACAAACAAGTGCAGCAATGGGAATATGTTTCGCATATCAGCAATTCGAACGATATCATTCATTGAGCACCAATGTCAATTGCAACTAAGCATATTTTTTTTGTGTGTCAGTCACTGCGTGTGCAGACTGACTGCATATTGTTGCAGTCGCACAGGTACGAGCTTACGAATTTTACCAACAAATGCATTAGTACAAAAATATAATGAGTCAGTTATTAATTAGTAGATTCAACTACAGTAGACTCGCGGTAACGTGAACTATTAAAAACCGATCGTGTTCACGTTTGCGAAGTTGTTCATGTTGACGAAGGTGTAGTTCTTTAAATTTTCCATTTAAATTAGACATGTGTTTTAACTCAAATTCATATATTTTTTGTTTTTCGGTTTGTACATACGTAATTCATACATGTTTTGTTAAGAAAAAAAGTATGTTCGTTTAAATTAATGAAAAAAATGGGTTATCTTTTTCTGGATTTTCTTTTTTTGCAAATTGCTGAACACTGCCTTTTCGCGGAGACGCTTAAGTACGCTGTTGGATTTATGTTTTCATCTTTCGCCCATTCCAAAGCTTTATTGAAAATGATGATTGCTTCACTAGGCTCTATTATGGTATGTGCTCTTTCCAGAATACTGTCATCGCTTTCATTTTCATCACTGATCAAAACCTCGTTCGTTTCAGTTGCGTTTTGAAGATCTATATTCCATTCATGGATATCAGCAAATGAAAAACTGACCTACAAAGACACAATTTGAATTAAATGACTTACTGGACGGAAGAAAAGGTTCAAACCTTAATTGGTGAACAAATCCTTTCTCTCAAAATAGCTAGTGGGATATCCTCTTCACAGTCTTCTTCATCTCCTATAGAGCTTATAATGTTCGTCCAAGCATTTTGCTATTGTTTCCTTTTCAAGAAGTTGCTAAGCTGAATAGCAAGCATTTTGCTATTGTTTCCTTTTCAATTCGTCAATTTCTTTAAGGCTTCAATATCATCAGTCTCTGTGGCTACAATTGATGCCAAAAGACTGTTTCTGTAGAAAATTTTAGGCATTTTGATCCATTGGCTATATGAGCGGCGTGACGTTTGGTGGCATAAACATTTCAGTTATTAACTCGTCGTCTGATCTCAATTCATTTTTGGGAGGATGAGATGGAGCATTATCTATCAAAAGTAGAGCTTTGTTTGGTAATCCTTGCTTTTTTATAAAGTTTCTGGCCTACACGTGTAAAGGTTTGAAATCAATGTAAAACTGCAAGCTGTTTCTTACCTGTGGTACGAACGAATGGTGAAACTAATTTTTAAAAATTGCACCTGTCGTCCATGACGATTTGGAGCAACTGTAGTCAACAGGAGATTCAAAATTTCTAAAAGAGCGAGGATTTTTTGCATTTCCAATCACTAAAAGTTTAACTTTATGTACCCCTGTTGCGTTTGTACAAGCTAGAAAAGTGACGTGCTGTTTTTCCGTTTTTCTTCCAGGAGCATTTTTTTCTTGAGATGATACGTATGTTTTGTCAGGTAGCAGCTTCCAAAAAAATCCCGATACGTCTGCATTATAAATTTGATCGTGAGACAGGCCGAGCTCTTTAATTTTGGCTTGCAACTTGTTCTTGAAAGGGTCCACAAGGTCAGGTCTAGAAGATAACTTTTCTCTACTTATTTTGATGAAACGCACACCCTAACGCTTCTTAAATCGCTGCAACCATCCGTCACTCGCATTAAAATCGCTTTGAGTTTCATTAATTTTTGAATGAAAAAATTTAGCTTTAACCATCAATCCATTGAGTGTAGTTCTTTAAATTTTCCATTTAAATTAGACATGTGTTTTAACTCAAATTCATATATTTTTTGTTTTTCGGTTTGTACATACGTAATTCATACATGTTTTGTTAAGAAAAAAAGTATGTTCGTTTAAATGAATGAAAAAAATGGGTTATCTTTTTCTGGATTTTCTTTTTTTGCAAATTGCTGAACACTGCCTTTTCGCGGAGACGCTTAAGTACGCTGTTGGATTTATGTGTTCATCTTTCGCCCATTCCAAAGCTTTATTGAAAATGATGATTGCTTCACTAGGCTCTATTATGGTATGTGCTCTTTCAAGAATACTGTCATCGCTTTCATTTTCATCACTGATCAAAACCTCGTTCGTTTCAGTTGCGTTTTGAAGATCTATATTCCATTCATGGATATCAGCAAATGAAAAACAGACCTACAAAGACACAATTTGAATTAAATGACTTACTGGACGGAAGAAAAGGTTCAAACCTTAATTGGTTATATATTAGGCTAAATATTATTATTGAACGTTTTATTTAAATAATAAATGATTTTATAAATTACTAGAAGAACAAAGTAAAAATACTCTTGCTGAAATGTAATCATCGATCGAGACACAAGAAAAACTAAATCATTTAATCTTCTTGCATGATGAATATAAATTTTACACTTGTTTTATATTAGAAAGAAAAAAACAACCATAAAAATAAAATTTTTCGTGTAAATTCTCTAATTGATACACAAAGTGCAAAGGGAGCCCCCTTATCCTGATCACTTCAAAATTTTTACAAAAAGTGTTTCCATTGGAGATACACATGTGTATAAAATTTAAAGAAAATCGGGCTAATTTTTTAAAATTTATGTGGAAGCCCCTCAGCGTTGGTACCACTTCAACATTTTTACAAAAAGCCTTGTCCATAGGATTAAACATGTGTGTATAAAATTTAAAAAAAATCAGGTTAATTTTTAAAAATTTTAATTTTCCGTCACCGAGGCCCGATCACGCCAAAATGTTTACACAAAGCGTTTTCCGTCGGAGATACACCCAGTTTCGTTTTCGAATGAAAACACCACAACTAAATTAAACACAAGTATTTTAATTTATAAAACAACTTTTTATTTATTAGCACTTAATTAAACTGAGAACATAGAACAGAAGGCCGATTTCGGTCGCAAATGAGTCTAGACTCCTGAAGGTGAGATGTCATTTTCGTATGTGTACGAGGTGTACAGCATACAATTTTATTGTTGTGTTACAATTTTATTGTTGTGTTATGTTTTTTCTTTCTTTGGGTAAGTGTAAATTTAATGACAGAAAGTAGTAAAATCTTGTACATAATTGCCGAATCGGTTCACTCTTGCCTCATGCAGTAGTCTAGCCACATGCTGGCGACTACGTGAAAAGTCTTTATCTGTCAAAATTGTAGTTAAACACTAATCATATGCTTATGACCAGTGCTGCTGCTAAATTGCAATCAAGGTATTATACTACTATTTCATTAGCCGCACTATTATACTACCTTAAACCTAATTATACTACTTTTATTAAGTAATTCTAAATCGAAACGATACCAAATTTATTTGATTTTTAGCAAAAAAATGGTTTCTTTTACAATCACATGTTATTAAGTCTGTAAATTTCTCTCCGAACTATCAATAATTATTATAAAGAATTTTCACATTTCCCAAAAATTATATTGACCAAGAATGTATGTCAAAAAATAAACAAAACACAAATAACAAAATTTGGTATTTTATTTCAATTGATGCCTTTGCTTCCAAATTGAAAGCCAAATACTATTATATAATATACTAAGAAACCGACGAGTTTTTTTCGATTGATTTTTGTAAAATCTTTATATGATTTTGTTTTCGGATATATAATACACAAAATAAACGTCGGTTTATTTGTTATATTTTGGTACTTTATTTAAGGCATTTGTATTTTGTTGTTGTAATGTAGTAAAATAATAAATATATATAATATATATATAAGCATATAAGCATGGAATAATTTATTTTGTGCAATTGCAAAAAAGTGCGAAAAATCAATCACAAAATATTTATATAATTTAAAAGGCTTTTTTGTTTTCTGTTGGAACTATTTTTACAAATATTTTTATCGTATAATCCAGTATACTTCCAAAAAGCCGATAATGTACTCCGCTCTAAAAATGTAAGCCAGCAGCACTGCTCTTGACATAAAAGCAAAATCAAATTATGCGCATGCGTCAAAACGTCGTACCACTACACATAACATCTACTTACACCACAAACTTGCGGTTGTTCAGGAGTCTAGACTCATTTGCGAACGAAATCGACAAGATGATTTCATCATATTGTGAAATTGGTAAACAAGATGATTTCATCATATTGTGAACTTGGTAAACAAGATGATTTCATCATATTGTGAAATTGGTAAACAAGATGATTTCATCATATTGTGAAATTGGTAAAAGGAATGGAATTTTCCATTAGGACTACGCATATGAGTAATATTATGAATGTGTATTATGAATAATATTATAAAGTGATGTGAGAGTGTTCTGGGAATGTAACACCTCCCTCCTTAAGTTTGATGCTCTCCTGAGTATCTATAATTCTATTTTCAATTCTAATTTTTTGGGTTTTTCGACATGTATAATATAACAATAGAATTGCAATTATAATAATTATGATTGTCATACTTGTATATGATATAACATGTTTTACATTGTTTCAGTATCTTACAGCTTCTTCAGCTTCAGATTCTTTTAAATTTTCAATTTGATTTATATGTATCTCTTCTAATGTTACTGTTCAAGAACAGAAATGTGTTTGTGCATGTTGGATTTATTTTCATAATTAAATTCATAATGCAAATTCACTAGGCATGCAAATGAACCCAACATGCACGAAGCCAAAGTTCCGAATTCCGGCTAAGCGAAACATGATCCCAGAGTTATTACAGTTCACCTTGAACTAAAAGTAAAAACAAACAAGTGCAGCAATGGGAATATGTTTCGCATATCAGCAATTCGAACGATATCATTCATTGAGCACCAATGTCAATTGCAACTAAGCATATTTTTTTTGTGTGTCAGTCACTGCGTGTGCAGACTGACTGCATATTGTTGCAGTCGCACAGGTACGAGCTTACGAATTTTACCAACAAATGCATTAGTACAAAAATATAATGAGTCAGTTATTAATTAGTAGATTCAACTACAGTAGACTCGCGGTAACGTGAACTATTAAAAACCGATCGTGTTCACGTTTGCGAAGTTGTTCATGTTGACGAAGGTGTAGTTCTTTAAATTTTCCATTTAAATTAGACATGTGTTTTAACTCAAATTCATATATTTTTTGTTTTTCGGTTTGTACATACGTAATTCATACATGTTTTGTTAAGAAAAAAAGTATGTTCGTTTAAATTAATGAAAAAAATGGGTTATCTTTTTCTGGATTTTCTTTTTTTGCAAATTGCTGAACACTGCCTTTTCGCGGAGACGCTTAAGTACGCTGTTGGATTTATGTTTTCATCTTTCGCCCATTCCAAAGCTTTATTGAAAATGATGATTGCTTCACTAGGCTCTATTATGGTATGTGCTCTTTCCAGAATACTGTCATCGCTTTCATTTTCATCACTGATCAAAACCTCGTTCGTTTCAGTTGCGTTTTGAAGATCTATATTCCATTCATGGATATCAGCAAATGAAAAACTGACCTACAAAGACACAATTTGAATTAAATGACTTACTGGACGGAAGAAAAGGTTCAAACCTTAATTGGTGAACAAATCCTTTCTCTCAAAATAGCTAGTGGGATATCCTCTTCACAGTCTTCTTCATCTCCTATAGAGCTTATAATGTTCGTCCAAGCATTTTGCTATTGTTTCCTTTTCAAGAAGTTGCTAAGCTGAATAGCAAGCATTTTGCTATTGTTTCCTTTTCAATTCGTCAATTTCTTTAAGGCTTCAATATCATCAGTCTCTGTGGCTACAATTGATGCCAAAAGACTGTTTCTGTAGAAAATTTTAGGCATTTTGATCCATTGGCTATATGAGCGGCGTGACGTTTGGTGGCATAAACATTTCAGTTATTAACTCGTCGTCTGATCTCAATTCATTTTTGGGAGGATGAGATGGAGCATTATCTATCAAAAGTAGAGCTTTGTTTGGTAATCCTTGCTTTTTTATAAAGTTTCTGGCCTACACGTGTAAAGGTTTGAAATCAATGTAAAACTGCAAGCTGTTTCTTACCTGTGGTACGAACGAATGGTGAAACTAATTTTTAAAAATTGCACCTGTCGTCCATGACGATTTGGAGCAACTGTAGTCAACAGGAGATTCAAAATTTCTAAAAGAGCGAGGATTTTTTGCATTTCCAATCACTAAAAGTTTAACTTTATGTACCCCTGTTGCGTTTGTACAAGCTAGAAAAGTGACGTGCTGTTTTTCCGTTTTTCTTCCAGGAGCATTTTTTTCTTGAGATGATACGTATGTTTTGTCAGGTAGCAGCTTCCAAAAAAATCCCGATACGTCTGCATTATAAATTTGATCGTGAGACAGGCCGAGCTCTTTAATTTTGGCTTGCAACTTGTTCTTGAAAGGGTCCACAAGGTCAGGTCTAGAAGATAACTTTTCTCTACTTATTTTGATGAAACGCACACCCTAACGCTTCTTAAATCGCTGCAACCATCCGTCACTCGCATTAAAATCGCTTTGAGTTTCATTAATTTTTGAATGAAAAAATTTAGCTTTAACCATCAATCCATTGAGTGTAGTTCTTTAAATTTTCCATTTAAATTAGACATGTGTTTTAACTCAAATTCATATATTTTTTGTTTTTCGGTTTGTACATACGTAATTCATACATGTTTTGTTAAGAAAAAAAGTATGTTCGTTTAAATGAATGAAAAAAATGGGTTATCTTTTTCTGGATTTTCTTTTTTTGCAAATTGCTGAACACTGCCTTTTCGCGGAGACGCTTAAGTACGCTGTTGGATTTATGTGTTCATCTTTCGCCCATTCCAAAGCTTTATTGAAAATGATGATTGCTTCACTAGGCTCTATTATGGTATGTGCTCTTTCAAGAATACTGTCATCGCTTTCATTTTCATCACTGATCAAAACCTCGTTCGTTTCAGTTGCGTTTTGAAGATCTATATTCCATTCATGGATATCAGCAAATGAAAAACAGACCTACAAAGACACAATTTGAATTAAATGACTTACTGGACGGAAGAAAAGGTTCAAACCTTAATTGGTTATATATTAGGCTAAATATTATTATTGAACGTTTTATTTAAATAATAAATGATTTTATAAATTACTAGAAGAACAAAGTAAAAATACTCTTGCTGAAATGTAATCATCGATCGAGACACAAGAAAAACTAAATCATTTAATCTTCTTGCATGATGAATATAAATTTTACACTTGTTTTATATTAGAAAGAAAAAAACAACCATAAAAATAAAATTTTTCGTGTAAATTCTCTAATTGATACACAAAGTGCAAAGGGAGCCCCCTTATCCTGATCACTTCAAAATTTTTACAAAAAGTGTTTCCATTGGAGATACACATGTGTATAAAATTTAAAGAAAATCGGGCTAATTTTTTAAAATTTATGTGGAAGCCCCTCAGCGTTGGTACCACTTCAACATTTTTACAAAAAGCCTTGTCCATAGGATTAAACATGTGTGTATAAAATTTAAAAAAAATCAGGTTAATTTTTAAAAATTTTAATTTTCCGTCACCGAGGCCCGATCACGCCAAAATGTTTACACAAAGCGTTTTCCGTCGGAGATACACCCAGTTTCGTTTTCGAATGAAAACACCACAACTAAATTAAACACAAGTATTTTAATTTATAAAACAACTTTTTATTTATTAGCACTTAATTAAACTGAGAACATAGAACAGAAGGCCGATTTCGGTCGCAAATGAGTCTAGACTCCTGAAGGTGAGATGTCATTTTCGTATGTGTACGAGGTGTACAGCATACAATTTTATTGTTGTGTTACAATTTTATTGTTGTGTTATGTTTTTTCTTTCTTTGGGTAAGTGTAAATTTAATGACAGAAAGTAGTAAAATCTTGTACATAATTGCCGAATCGGTTCACTCTTGCCTCATGCAGTAGTCTAGCCACATGCTGGCGACTACGTGAAAAGTCTTTATCTGTCAAAATTGTAGTTAAACACTAATCATATGCTTATGACCAGTGCTGCTGCTAAATTGCAATCAAGGTATTATACTACTATTTCATTAGCCGCACTATTATACTACCTTAAACCTAATTATACTACTTTTATTAAGTAATTCTAAATCGAAACGATACCAAATTTATTTGATTTTTAGCAAAAAAATGGTTTCTTTTACAATCACATGTTATTAAGTCTGTAAATTTCTCTCCGAACTATCAATAATTATTATAAAGAATTTTCACATTTCCCAAAAATTATATTGACCAAGAATGTATGTCAAAAAATAAACAAAACACAAATAACAAAATTTGGTATTTTATTTCAATTGATGCCTTTGCTTCCAAATTGAAAGCCAAATACTATTATATAATATACTAAGAAACCGACGAGTTTTTTTCGATTGATTTTTGTAAAATCTTTATATGATTTTGTTTTCGGATATATAATACACAAAATAAACGTCGGTTTATTTGTTATATTTTGGTACTTTATTTAAGGCATTTGTATTTTGTTGTTGTAATGTAGTAAAATAATAAATATATATAATATATATATAAGCATATAAGCATGGAATAATTTATTTTGTGCAATTGCAAAAAAGTGCGAAAAATCAATCACAAAATATTTATATAATTTAAAAGGCTTTTTTGTTTTCTGTTGGAACTATTTTTACAAATATTTTTATCGTATAATCCAGTATACTTCCAAAAAGCCGATAATGTACTCCGCTCTAAAAATGTAAGCCAGCAGCACTGCTCTTGACATAAAAGCAAAATCAAATTATGCGCACGCGTCAAAACGTCGTACCACTACACATAACATCTACTTACACCACAAACTTGCGGTTGTTCAGGAGTCTAGACTCATTTGCGAACGAAATCGGCCCCCTGAATTCTTAAATTGCAAGTTAAACTTAAACTGTATTTCTGGATACAACTGAAGTACTGAACGGTTGAATAGAACTGAACTGAACTGAAGCTTTGCATACTGCTTATATACTATTTGTGTGCTGTCCAACTTCTTTGTAAGCTTTTGGACTTTGATCTTGTTTTGAATTTACGGAGTAAACATGTTGATCTCTTAGATCGCAAAATATGATAATTGTAATTCATGTTAGAACATGTCTTTGGATCAGAATGGTAGACAAGATAAGAATGTGTAAACGGTAAACAAGATGATTTCATCATATTGTGAAATTGGTAAACAAGATGATTTCATCATATTGTGAACTTGGTAAACAAGATGATTTCATCATATTGTGAAATTGGTAAACAAGATGATTTCATCATATTGTGAAATTGGTAAAAGGAATGGAATTTTCCATTAGGACTACGCATATGAGTAATATTATGAATGTGTATTATGAATAATATTATAAAGTTATGTGAGAGTGTTCTGGGAATGTAACCCCTCCCTCCTTAAGTTTGATGCTCTCCTGAGTATCTATAATTCTATTTTCAATTCTAATTTTTTGGGTTTTTCGACATGTATAATATAACAATAGAATTGCAATTATAATAATTATGATTGTCATACTTGTATATGATATAACATGTTTTACATTGTTTCAGTATCTTACAGCTTCTTCAGCTTCAGATTCTTTTAAATTTTCAATTTGATTTATATGTATCTCTTCTAATGTTACTGTTCAAGAACAGAAATGTGTTTGTGCATGTTGGATTTATTTTCATAATTAAATTCATAATGCAAATTCACTAGGCATGCAAATGAACCCAACATGCACGAAGCCAAAGTTCCGAATTCCGGCTAAGCGAAACATGATCCCAGAGTTATTACAGTTCACCTTGAACTAAAAGTAAAAACAAACAAGTGCAGCAATGGGAATATGTTTCGCATATCAGCAATTCGAACGATATCATTCATTGAGCACCAATGTCAATTGCAACTAAGCATATTTTTTTTGTGTGTCAGTCACTGCGTGTGCAGACTGACTGCATATTGTTGCAGTCGCACAGGTACGAGCTTACGAATTTTACCAACAAATGCATTAGTACAAAAATATAATGAGTCAGTTATTAATTAGTAGATTCAACTACAGTAGACTCGCGGTAACGTGAACTATTAAAAACCGATCGTGTTCACGTTTGCGAAGTTGTTCATGTTGACGAAGGTGTAGTTCTTTAAATTTTCCATTTAAATTAGACATGTGTTTTAACTCAAATTCATATATTTTTTGTTTTTCGGTTTGTACATACGTAATTCATACATGTTTTGTTAAGAAAAAAAGTATGTTCGTTTAAATTAATGAAAAAAATGGGTTATCTTTTTCTGGATTTTCTTTTTTTGCAAATTGCTGAACACTGCCTTTTCGCGGAGACGCTTAAGTACGCTGTTGGATTTATGTTTTCATCTTTCGCCCATTCCAAAGCTTTATTGAAAATGATGATTGCTTCACTAGGCTCTATTATGGTATGTGCTCTTTCCAGAATACTGTCATCGCTTTCATTTTCATCACTGATCAAAACCTCGTTCGTTTCAGTTGCGTTTTGAAGATCTATATTCCATTCATGGATATCAGCAAATGAAAAACTGACCTACAAAGACACAATTTGAATTAAATGACTTACTGGACGGAAGAAAAGGTTCAAACCTTAATTGGTGAACAAATCCTTTCTCTCAAAATAGCTAGTGGGATATCCTCTTCACAGTCTTCTTCATCTCCTATAGAGCTTATAATGTTCGTCCAAGCATTTTGCTATTGTTTCCTTTTCAAGAAGTTGCTAAGCTGAATAGCAAGCATTTTGCTATTGTTTCCTTTTCAATTCGTCAATTTCTTTAAGGCTTCAATATCATCAGTCTCTGTGGCTACAATTGATGCCAAAAGACTGTTTCTGTAGAAAATTTTAGGCATTTTGATCCATTGGCTATATGAGCGGCGTGACGTTTGGTGGCATAAACATTTCAGTTATTAACTCGTCGTCTGATCTCAATTCATTTTTGGGAGGATGAGATGGAGCATTATCTATCAAAAGTAGAGCTTTGTTTGGTAATCCTTGCTTTTTTATAAAGTTTCTGGCCTACACGTGTAAAGGTTTGAAATCAATGTAAAACTGCAAGCTGTTTCTTACCTGTGGTACGAACGAATGGTGAAACTAATTTTTAAAAATTGCACCTGTCGTCCATGACGATTTGGAGCAACTGTAGTCAACAGGAGATTCAAAATTTCTAAAAGAGCGAGGATTTTTTGCATTTCCAATCACTAAAAGTTTAACTTTATGTACCCCTGTTGCGTTTGTACAAGCTAGAAAAGTGACGTGCTGTTTTTCCGTTTTTCTTCCAGGAGCATTTTTTTCTTGAGATGATACGTATGTTTTGTCAGGTAGCAGCTTCCAAAAAAATCCCGATACGTCTGCATTATAAATTTGATCGTGAGACAGGCCGAGCTCTTTAATTTTGGCTTGCAACTTGTTCTTGAAAGGGTCCACAAGGTCAGGTCTAGAAGATAACTTTTCTCTACTTATTTTGATGAAACGCACACCCTAACGCTTCTTAAATCGCTGCAACCATCCGTCACTCGCATTAAAATCGCTTTGAGTTTCATTAATTTTTGAATGAAAAAATTTAGCTTTAACCATCAATCCATTGAGTGTAGTTCTTTAAATTTTCCATTTAAATTAGACATGTGTTTTAACTCAAATTCATATATTTTTTGTTTTTCGGTTTGTACATACGTAATTCATACATGTTTTGTTAAGAAAAAAAGTATGTTCGTTTAAATGAATGAAAAAAATGGGTTATCTTTTTCTGGATTTTCTTTTTTTGCAAATTGCTGAACACTGCCTTTTCGCGGAGACGCTTAAGTACGCTGTTGGATTTATGTGTTCATCTTTCGCCCATTCCAAAGCTTTATTGAAAATGATGATTGCTTCACTATGCTCTATTATGGTATGTGCTCTTTCAAGAATACTGTCATCGCTTTCATTTTCATCACTGATCAAAACCTCGTTCGTTTCAGTTGCGTTTTGAAGATCTATATTCCATTCATGGATATCAGCAAATGAAAAACAGACCTACAAAGACACAATTTGAATTAAATGACTTACTGGACGGAAGAAAAGGTTCAAACCTTAATTGGTTATATATTAGGCTAAATATTATTATTGAACGTTTTATTTAAATAATAAATGATTTTATAAATTACTAGAAGAACAAAGTAAAAATAATCTTGCTGAAATGTAATCATCGATCGAGACACAAGAAAAACTAAATCATTTAATCTTCTTGCATGATGAATATAAATTTTACACTTGTTTTATATTAGAAAGAAAAAAACAACCATAAAAATAAAATTTTTCGTGTAAATTCTCTAATTGATACACAAAGTGCAAAGGGAGCCCCCTTATCCTGATCACTTCAAAATTTTTACAAAAAGTGTTTCCATTGGAGATACACATGTGTATAAAATTTAAAGAAAATCGGGCTAATTTTTTAAAATTTATGTGGAAGCCCCTCAGCGTTGGTACCACTTCAACATTTTTACAAAAAGCCTTGTCCATAGGATTAAACATGTGTGTATAAAATTTAAAAAAAATCAGGTTAATTTTTAAAAATTTTAATTTTCCGTCACCGAGGCCCGATCACGCCAAAATGTTTACACAAAGCGTTTTCCGTCGGAGATACACCCAGTTTCGTTTTCGAATGAAAACACCACAACTAAATTAAACACAAGTATTTTAATTTATAAAACAACTTTTTATTTATTAGCACTTAATTAAACTGAGAACATAGAACAGAAGGCCGATTTCGGTCGCAAATGAGTCTAGACTCCTGAAGGTGAGATGTCATTTTCGTATGTGTACGAGGTGTACAGCATACAATTTTATTGTTGTGTTACAATTTTATTGTTGTGTTATGTTTTTTCTTTCTTTGGGTAAGTGTAAATTTAATGACAGAAAGTAGTAAAATCTTGTACATAATTGCCGAATCGGTTCACTCTTGCCTCATGCAGTAGTCTAGCCACATGCTGGCGACTACGTGAAAAGTCTTTATCTGTCAAAATTGTAGTTAAACACTAATCATATGCTTATGACCAGTGCTGCTGCTAAATTGCAATCAAGGTATTATACTACTATTTCATTAGCCGTACTATTATACTACCTTAAACCTAATTATACTACTTTTATTAAGTAATTCTAAATCGAAACGATACCAAATTTATTTGATTTTTAGCAAAAAAATGGTTTCTTTTACAATCACATGTTATTAAGTCTGTAAATTTCTCTCCGAACTATCAATAATTATTATAAAGAATTTTCACATTTCCCAAAAATTATATTGACCAAGAATGTATGTCAAAAAATAAACAAAACACAAATAACAAAATTTGGTATTTTATTTCAATTGATGCCTTTGCTTCCAAATTGAAAGCCAAATACTATTATATAATATACTAAGAAACCGACGAGTTTTTTTCGATTGATTTTTGTAAAATCTTTATATGATTTTGTTTTCGGATATATAATACACAAAATAAACGTCGGTTTATTTGTTATATTTTGGTACTTTATTTAAGGCATTTGTATTTTGTTGTTGTAATGTAGTAAAATAATAAATATATATAATATATATATAAGCATATAAGCATGGAATAATTTATTTTGTGCAATTGCAAAAAAGTGCGAAAAATCAATCACAAAATATTTATATAATTTAAAAGGCTTTTTTGTTTTCTGTTGGAACTATTTTTACAAATATTTTTATCGTATAATCCAGTATACTTCCAAAAAGCCGATAATGTACTCCGCTCTAAAAATGTAAGCCAGCAGCACTGCTCTTGACATAAAAGCAAAATCAAATTATGCGCACGCGTCAAAACGTCGTACCACTACACATAACATCTACTTACACCACAAACTTGCGGTTGTTCAGGAGTCTAGACTCATTTGCGAACGAAATCGGCCCCCTGAATTCTTAAATTGCAAGTTAAACTTAAACTGTATTTCTGGATACAACTGAAGTACTGAACGGTTGAATAGAACTGAACTGAACTGAAGCTTTGCATACTGCTTATATACTATTTGTGTGCTGTCCAACTTCTTTGTAAGCTTTTGGACTTTGATCTTGTTTTGAATTTACGGAGTAAACATGTTGATCTCTTAGATCGCAAAATATGATAATTGTAATTCATGTTAGAACATGTCTTCGGATCAGAATGGTAGACAAGATAAGAATGTGTAAACGGTAAACAAGATGATTTCATCATATTGTGAAATTGGTAAACAAGATGATTTCATCATATTGTGAACTTGGTAAACAAGATGATTTCATCATATTGTGAAATTGGTAAACAAGATGATTTCATCATATTGTGAAATTGGTAAAAGGAATGGAATTTTCCATTAGGACTACGCATATGAGTAATATTATGAATGTGTATTATGAATAATATTATAAAGTTATGTGAGAGTGTTCTGGGAATGTAACCCCTCCCTCCTTAAGTTTGATGCTCTCCTGAGTATCTATAATTCTATTTTCAATTCTAATTTTTTGGGTTTTTCGACATGTATAATATAACAATAGAATTGCAATTATAATAATTATGATTGTCATACTTGTATATGATATAACATGTTTTACATTGTTTCAGTATCTTACAGCTTCTTCAGCTTCAGATTCTTTTAAATTTTCAATTTGATTTATATGTATCTCTTCTAATGTTACTGTTCAAGAACAGAAATGTGTTTGTGCATGTTGGATTTATTTTCATAATTAAATTCATAATGCAAATTCACTAGGCATGCAAATGAACCCAACATGCACGAAGCCAAAGTTCCGAATTCCGGCTAAGCGAAACATGATCCCAGAGTTATTACAGTTCACCTTGAACTAAAAGTAAAAACAAACAAGTGCAGCAATGGGAATATGTTTCGCATATCAGCAATTCGAACGATATCATTCATTGAGCACCAATGTCAATTGCAACTAAGCATATTTTTTTTGTGTGTCAGTCACTGCGTGTGCAGACTGACTGCATATTGTTGCAGTCGCACAGGTACGAGCTTACGAATTTTACCAACAAATGCATTAGTACAAAAATATAATGAGTCAGTTATTAATTAGTAGATTCAACTACAGTAGACTCGCGGTAACGTGAACTATTAAAAACCGATCGTGTTCACGTTTGCGAAGTTGTTCATGTTGACGAAGGTGTAGTTCTTTAAATTTTCCATTTAAATTAGACATGTGTTTTAACTCAAATTCATATATTTTTTGTTTTTCGGTTTGTACATACGTAATTCATACATGTTTTGTTAAGAAAAAAAGTATGTTCGTTTAAATTAATGAAAAAAATGGGTTATCTTTTTCTGGATTTTCTTTTTTTGCAAATTGCTGAACACTGCCTTTTCGCGGAGACGCTTAAGTACGCTGTTGGATTTATGTTTTCATCTTTCGCCCATTCCAAAGCTTTATTGAAAATGATGATTGCTTCACTAGGCTCTATTATGGTATGTGCTCTTTCCAGAATACTGTCATCGCTTTCATTTTCATCACTGATCAAAACCTCGTTCGTTTCAGTTGCGTTTTGAAGATCTATATTCCATTCATGGATATCAGCAAATGAAAAACAGACCTACAAAGACACAATTTGAATTAAATGACTTACTGGACGGAAGAAAAGGTTCAAACCTTAATTGGTGAACAAATCCTTTCTCTCAAAATAGCTAGTGGGATATCCTCTTCACAGTCTTCTTCATCTCCTATAGAGCTTATAATGTTCGTCCAAGCATTTTGCTATTGTTTCCTTTTCAAGAAGTTGCTAAGCTGAATAGCAAGCATTTTGCTATTGTTTCCTTTTCAATTCGTCAATTTCTTTAAGGCTTCAATATCATCAGTCTCTGTGGCTACAATTGATGCCAAAAGACTGTTTCTGTAGAAAATTTTAGGCATTTTGATCCATTGGCTATATGAGCGGCGTGACGTTTGGTGGCATAAACATTTCAGTTATTAACTCGTCGTCTGATCTCAATTCATTTTTGGGAGGATGAGATGGAGCATTATCTATCAAAAGTAGAGCTTTGTTTGGTAATCCTTGCTTTTTTATAAAGTTTCTGGCCTACACGTGTAAAGGTTTGAAATCAATGTAAAACTGCAAGCTGTTTCTTACCTGTGGTACGAACGAATGGTGAAACTAATTTTTAAAAATTGCACCTGTCGTCCATGACGATTTGGAGCAACTGTAGTCAACAGGAGATTCAAAATTTCTAAAAGAGCGAGGATTTTTTGCATTTCCAATCACTAAAAGTTTAACTTTATGTACCCCTGTTGCGTTTGTACAAGCTAGAAAAGTGACGTGCTGTTTTTCCGTTTTTCTTCCAGGAGCATTTTTTTCTTGAGATGATACGTATGTTTTGTCAGGTAGCAGCTTCCAAAAAAATCCCGATACGTCTGCATTATAAATTTGATCGTGAGACAGGCCGAGCTCTTTAATTTTGGCTTGCAACTTGTTCTTGAAAGGGTCCACAAGGTCAGGTCTAGAAGATAACTTTTCTCTACTTATTTTGATGAAACGCACACCCTAACGCTTCTTAAATCGCTGCAACCATCCGTCACTCGCATTAAAATCGCTTTGAGTTTCATTAATTTTTGAATGAAAAAATTTAGCTTTAACCATCAATCCATTGAGTGTAGTTCTTTAAATTTTCCATTTAAATTAGACATGTGTTTTAACTCAAATTCATATATTTTTTGTTTTTCGGTTTGTACATACGTAATTCATACATGTTTTGTTAAGAAAAAAAGTATGTTCGTTTAAATGAATGAAAAAAATGGGTTATCTTTTTCTGGATTTTCTTTTTTTGCAAATTGCTGAACACTGCCTTTTCGCGGAGACGCTTAAGTACGCTGTTGGATTTATGTGTTCATCTTTCGCCCATTCCAAAGCTTTATTGAAAATGATGATTGCTTCACTAGGCTCTATTATGGTATGTGCTCTTTCAAGAATACTGTCATCGCTTTCATTTTCATCACTGATCAAAACCTCGTTCGTTTCAGTTGCGTTTTGAAGATCTATATTCCATTCATGGATATCAGCAAATGAAAAACAGACCTACAAAGACACAATTTGAATTAAATGACTTACTGGACGGAAGAAAAGGTTCAAACCTTAATTGGTTATATATTAGGCTAAATATTATTATTGAACGTTTTATTTAAATAATAAATGATTTTATAAATTACTAGAAGAACAAAGTAAAAATACTCTTGCTGAAATGTAATCATCGATCGAGACACAAGAAAAACTAAATCATTTAATCTTCTTGCATGATGAATATAAATTTTACACTTGTTTTATATTAGAAAGAAAAAAACAACCATAAAAATAAAATTTTTCGTGTAAATTCTCTAATTGATACACAAAGTGCAAAGGGAGCCCCCTTATCCTGATCACTTCAAAATTTTTACAAAAAGTGTTTCCATTGGAGATACACATGTGTATAAAATTTAAAGAAAATCGGGCTAATTTTTTAAAATTTATGTGGAAGCCCCTCAGCGTTGGTACCACTTCAACATTTTTACAAAAAGCCTTGTCCATAGGATTAAACATGTGTGTATAAAATTTAAAAAAAATCAGGTTAATTTTTAAAAATTTTAATTTTCCGTCACCGAGGCCCGATCACGCCAAAATGTTTACACAAAGCGTTTTCCGTCGGAGATACACCCAGTTTCGTTTTCGAATGAAAACACCACAACTAAATTAAACACAAGTATTTTAATTTATAAAACAACTTTTTATTTATTAGCACTTAATTAAACTGAGAACATAGAACAGAAGGCCGATTTCGGTCGCAAATGAGTCTAGACTCCTGAAGGTGAGATGTCATTTTCGTATGTGTACGAGGTGTACAGCATACAATTTTATTGTTGTGTTACAATTTTATTGTTGTGTTATGTTTTTTCTTTCTTTGGGTAAGTGTAAATTTAATGACAGAAAGTAGTAAAATCTTGTACATAATTGCCGAATCGGTTCACTCTTGCCTCATGCAGTAGTCTAGCCACATGCTGGCGACTACGTGAAAAGTCTTTATCTGTCAAAATTGTAGTTAAACACTAATCATATGCTTATGACCAGTGCTGCTGCTAAATTGCAATCAAGGTATTATACTACTATTTCATTAGCCGCACTATTATACTACCTTAAACCTAATTATACTACTTTTATTAAGTAATTCTAAATCGAAACGATACCAAATTTATTTGATTTTTAGCAAAAAAATGGTTTCTTTTACAATCACATGTTATTAAGTCTGTAAATTTCTCTCCGAACTATCAATAATTATTATAAAGAATTTTCACATTTCCCAAAAATTATATTGACCAAGAATGTATGTCAAAAAATAAACAAAACACAAATAACAAAATTTGGTATTTTATTTCAATTGATGCCTTTGCTTCCAAATTGAAAGCCAAATACTATTATATAATATACTAAGAAACCGACGAGTTTTTTTCGATTGATTTTTGTAAAATCTTTATATGATTTTGTTTTCGGATATATAATACACAAAATAAACGTCGGTTTATTTGTTATATTTTGGTACTTTATTTAAGGCATTTGTATTTTGTTGCTGTAATGTAGTAAAATAATAAATATATATAATATATATATAAGCATATAAGCATGGAATAATTTATTTTGTGCAATTGCAAAAAAGTGCGAAAAATCAATCACAAAATATTTATATAATTTAAAAGGCTTTTTTGTTTTCTGTTGGAACTATTTTTACAAATATTTTTATCGTATAATCCAGTATACTTCCAAAAAGCCGATAATGTACTCCGCTCTAAAAATGTAAGCCAGCAGCACTGCTCTTGACATAAAAGCAAAATCAAATTATGCGCACGCGTCAAAACGTCGTACCACTACACATAACATCTACTTACACCACAAACTTGCGGTTGTTCAGGAGTCTAGACTCATTTGCGAACGAAATCGGCCCCCTGAATTCTTAAATTGCAAGTTAAACTTAAACTGTATTTCTGGATACAACTGAAGTACTGAACGGTTGAATAGAACTGAACTGAACTGAAGCTTTGCATACTGCTTATATACTATTTGTGTGCTGTCCAACTTCTTTGTAAGCTTTTGGACTTTGATCTTGTTTTGAATTTACGGAGTAAACATGTTGATCTCTTAGATCGCAAAATATGATAATTGTAATTCATGTTAGAACATGTCTTTGGATCAGAATGGTAGACAAGATAAGAATGTGTAAACGGTAAACAAGATGATTTCATCATATTGTGAAATTGGTAAACAAGATGATTTCATCATATTGTGAACTTGGTAAACAAGATGATTTCATCATATTGTGAAATTGGTAAACAAGATGATTTCATCATATTGTGAAATTGGTAAAAGGAATGGAATTTTCCATTAGGACTACGCATATGAGTAATATTATGAATGTGTATTATGAATAATATTATAAAGTTATGTGAGAGTGTTCTGGGAATGTAACCCCTCCCTCCTTAAGTTTGATGCTCTCCTGAGTATCTATAATTCTATTTTCAATTCTAATTTTTTGGGTTTTTCGACATGTATAATATAACAATAGAATTGCAATTATAATAATTATGATTGTCATACTTGTATATGATATAACATGTTTTACATTGTTTCAGTATCTTACAGCTTCTTCAGCTTCAGATTCTTTTAAATTTTCAATTTGATTTATATGTATCTCTTCTAATGTTACTGTTCAAGAACAGAAATGTG